>BSBM01000076.1:1200000-1807500 GCA_027924585.1 Larix kaempferi | reverse complement strand
GAAGAAATTCACTAGAGGGGCCCTCAATTTCAACAACATTTGATGAACAAGCACCCAACATTTCAATTCCCACATCAAGTCAACCTCAGAATATGGTAGTGAATGACTGGTTGGGTAGTGGTTATACAAGTGACGAAGTTAGAGAGGCATTGAGTGGAGGATTTACAACGGAAGAAGCAAATGTTATGGAGACCGTCCAAGAGAATGAAAGACAAGAGGCTCCTATTGAAATGCCAGAGTGTCCTGGTGATGTTGTACATGCTCCAGTTCCAAAACCCTTACCTCCATTAGCAACTGTACGCTGAAGAACTCTGAAATGTATACAGATTGATGAAACTCTCATTAGTTCACTTGAAGGTACATTGTCTAAACATGCTATTGCTTATCAAACTCGACGAATACTTGATAATTTTTTTTATTCTAAATGTGATGGGGACAAGTGCAAATTATTTTTATCATTGTTAAAATCTAGGTCTATGGATGTTGTTAGAAGAACGTTAAAGATAAAGATGACGAAAAAGTTAGAACCAAGTTCTCATATTGTTAAAATTTTAGTAGATGCATTTAGTACAATTGGAAAGAAATCTCGCTCAAAATATTGCAATGCGGCTCGTCGTGTGTTGTCTCAATCAATCGTGAACAAAAACACTAGTGCACTTCATTTTCTTAAACCTACATCCAAAATTATTAATTTGAATGTGAAGACACTTCGTAGGTATTGTGTTAGAAGAGAACAACTTGAAACCGGTCAAACAAATGTTTGGGCCTTCATTGGAAGGTTGCCATGCTCTGATATGAAGCTCATTGATGCAGTAAAGGGATTAGTGCAATCATTTTGGCATGACAATACTAGACCTTCTTCCAACCAAAAAGATGTATGAAAATTGAGAAGGGGTTCAAAGCCACACATTAAACATTTTCTTGATATGACACAAACATAATTATATGAGAGATTTAGGAATGGACATAACGAACTTGACTTGGGACAAAGATCCTTTGAAAAATGCAAACCATGGTATGTTAAAATAAACACAATTCGTAACACATGTTGTTGTCGATACCACATTGAGTATGGTTACTATTATGACACATATACATATATTTTTCGTGTATTGCATAACACTCTTATGTAGGAATGCTAAGCTACATTACCACCGATGCTATCTAGAGACATTATTCATAGCATTTTGTGTAGTAGGCCAAACGATTGCACATTTTATCAAAAAACTTGCATAGATGTGACATGCCCAGGGTGTGGTGGATTCGCATTATTGGAAAAATGCATACATGTGACCGATGAGCATGAACTTGGGAGGCAGGAGGTGAACTTGCAGTCATTCAAATATGTCACGTATGATATTGATGGAGGGAACGAAAGATAAAAAAATACAATTGGTCACTTCTCAGGTTGGTAATGAGCTATTGGATATTATTTTTTCTTCAGATTGTAATTTCATATGTAACAATCTATTGATATATGTCTTTATTGTTGATCTACCAGGTACGGGTTTGTGACTTCATGGAGGAATTCTTTGAAAAGACACAACGGTATGTAAATCATGTGCATGTGTCTCGTTGGAAAGATGAGCAGTTTAGAACATGCAGGGATACATTTCCTATTGGGACTATCCTGTCAATGGTCGATTTTGCGGAAAACTACACTCTTCAACCGCAAAATGATATTTAGAGTCAATACTATCACTAATACCAGGTCACCATAATGGTCCATATCACTTATAGACATGAGGCAGATAGTACTGAAGACAACAAGGTTATATTGAAGGAGTACCACTTCTACATAAGTGATGTGTCATGACTTGGATTTTATACAACACAAGTTTCAAATGTTCTATAATCACTTGACAAATAATAGTATACGGATGGAACAACATTGGATTTGGTCTGACGGTTGTGCAGGGAAATTCAAAAATGCCCGTGTCTTCCAATGGTTGTGTATGCTCCACAAAAGGCACAAGGTGCCACATGTTTGGAACTATTTTGAGACCAGACATGGAAAAGGTGAACATAATGGAGCAGTTGCATGCATAAAGACTGCATTACACATGCAAGAAATGAAGTTCACAGATGGACCTATCATCCGAGATGCAAAAACCATCGTTGAATGGTGTGCTTCAGTCATGGGGGAGGGAGCAAGAAGGCAGGAAGATCACTCAACTAGGAAAGCACATGTACATAGATATTTTTGGGAGGCGGTGGATGTAGATCGATCATAGTTATATGAGTGCAAGACCATCCAAGGAACTCGTGCATTTAATTTAGCTAGAACGTCGAAAAATGCTATACTTGAAATGTGGACAAGGAAACTATCATGTTTTTGTTCTCCATGCAGTAGTGGTGAATGGGACGAATCTGAATCCATGGATTGGGTTGATAGCTGGGACCGTGTATCACTCCCCATTGGTCGACGGATAGCTATAGAATTATCCTAGTTGGAGGAGTACCAATCAAGTATTTCACCAGATTATGACCACATATAAGATCTCGTACAACCAGGTTTGATTAATATTTTTATATTTTTGACAACTAGTTGTGTCTAATTAGATGTGTATATTTTTGATATTTTTGAAAACTAGTTGTGTCTAATTAGTTGACTGAAACGTTGGAACTATATTTTCTCCAGGGCACATATACACAGTGGTTTCCCCGAGACGCACTGCATGGCACATTGACTATTGGCTGGCACGTTGCAGCTTAGAGGGGAAGCAAACCCTAAATGTCCCATTACAAGACTCTGAGGCCAATGATTTTTTGATTGGGTCGATGGTTATAAAGGGAGAATATTTGAACCAGGTTTCCCACTCAGCAAATAGAAAAGGGTATACATATGAAGATTATAGACCAGGTGAGATTGTATACCATTATACAAACTTAGTTATTGGCACAAACCTCCAGCTGCAAACAATGCCAAGAAGAACTCATTAAAGATATGATACTTATTGCTTTATTCTGAGCACGAGAGGTTAAAGGAAACCATTGGTATTCGAGGTGATCCTGATGGTCTAGTCGATTGAACATAGGTAGGTAATCTAATATGTGGTTTGCATGTTTTATTGTGTACTATGTTATAGGTATGTGGTGTACATGTATGCTATGATTTTGTTTCGTGGTCTCATTGAGTATTGGCATTAATATTTTGACTATTGTAGCCATACATTGATAGCTTGATAGATTGATAAATTGCATAGACTTGGTACAACTTGATAAATTGCACAAGTTTAGTCATGGATTTGTTTTCTTTGTTTTTTTCTCCCATCTAAGTAAACCATAATATTTTCATCCTCATGCCCATTTTCATGCTCACTAGCACCATCACCATCTTCATGCTCATTATCACTATCCCCATGGTCATTGTCGCCATCACCATGCCACCATGAACATCAACACCGTTCTCTTCCTACCCATGTTGTCACCATCACCATCCCATTTTTCACCATAATATTCTCATCCATCATCCACACAAATATAATTGTTAGATACCTAATTTCATCACTTAAAAACCTAGAAATCTAGACGCCCAAGACTTGATCATGGTGTCCATATTCAACTTGAATTCCAAATACTCCTATGAGAGGGATTATGTCATGGTGTTTGAGCTCAAGAATGTTAAGTTTGGAATTAAATCCATTGCCCCCCCCAACCATGTTTATTCCTCAACACTTATTTATAGTGCACAAAACCTAAAAGGTCAAATTCATAAAAAGTTTGCATGAGAGTTTATGGACAATGTGCTCATGTTGGTCTATCCCAAACACACTTTCCAAAGCTTACAACATTCAATTTTGTTGCTTGGTTTGGTTATTATGCCCAAGGATGAATTTTCCATCTCTCCTTGAGACACTTGACCTAAATGAAATTGGAGGCACGAAATGAAAGTTGTGCATTGAAAGGACCTATCATTAGTTGCAATACATCTATTCCATAACGAAATGAAAATTATGCATTGAATTAATGCCTAGATTTGCTGACGTTTAGTAAGATTCTATTTATTTAACAAGAGTGTTCACATAGCTCACGTAGGGAAACGATAGACATAAGTTCCTGGTGGATGATTTTGCAAATTTGACCTCCGTGTGCAAAAATTGCACACTCCCTTACTGAACAAAACCCTAGTTTACAAGATGGACCTACAAGATGACACTTGGGACATGAGACTGGAGAATAGGGGCACCCCTTGCACTATCCCGATGTCCTGAATCCAACGGAGTTGACGGTTTTTCGATCCAAGCCACAGTCGTCATTCTATGGCTTGTTCCGTCTCGCATACAAAAGGCCTTCAGGGACACCTGCTGGATACCTACCGGGGGCATAGAATTCCAACCGTGCAACAAAACCGGGTTTCAGGGAGTCCTGCAAGTGTGTCTAGGAAGGTTCCAGCTGGGAATGATAGCCATAAGTGCCCGGTGGATGATTTTGCAAATTTGACCCCAGTGTGCAAAAATTGCACACTCCCTTACTGAGAAAAACCCTAGTTTCCAAGATGGACCTACAAGATGACACCTGGGCCATGGGACGATCGGAGAGGGGCACCCCTATCACTATATCGATGTCTTGAATCTAACGGAGTCTTCGGTTTGTCGATCTGAGCCATGGTCGTCATTCTATGGCTCGTTTCCTCTCGCATCCAAAAGGCCTTCAGGGACACCTGCTAGGTACCTACCAGGGGCATAGAATTCCAACCGTTCAACAAAATCGGGTTCTGGGGAGTCCTTCAAGTGTGTCTAGGAAGGTTCTAGTTGGGAACACTAGCCATAAGTGCCCAGTGGATGATTTAGCAAATTTGACCCCCGGGTGCAAAAATTGCACACTCCCTTACTGAGAAAAACCCTAGTTTCCAAGATGGACCTACAATATGACACTTGGGACATGGGACTAGCTGAGAGGGGCACCCCTAGAACTATCTTGATGTCCCGAATCCAACGGAGTCGATGGTTTGTCGATCCGAGCCATGGTCGTCATTCTATGGCTCGTTTCGTCTCGCATACAAAAGGCCTTCAGGGACACCTGCTGGATACCTACCGGGGGCATAGAATTCCAACCGTGCAACAAAATCGGGTTCCAGGGAGTCCTGCAAGTGTCTCTAGGAAGGTTCCAGCTGGGAATGATAGCCATAAGTGCCCGGTGGCTGATTTTGCAAATTTGACCCTCGTGTGCGAAAATTGCACACTCCCTTACTGAGAAAAACCCTAGTGTCCAAGATGGAACTACAAGATGACACATGGGCCATGGGACCGACAAAGAGGGGCACCCCTATCACTATACCGATGTCTTGAATCTAACGGAGTCGTCGGTTTGTCGATCTGAGCCATGGTCGTCATTCTATGGCTCGTTTCGTCTCGCATCCAAAAGGCCTTCAGGGACACCTGCTAGGTACCTACCAGGGGCATAGAATTCCAACCGTTCAAAAAAACCGGGTTCTGGGGAGTCCTTCAAGTGTGTCTAGGAAGGTTCTAGTTGGGAACGCTAGCCATAAGTGCCCAGTGGATGATTTTGCAAATTTGACTCCGTGTGCAAAAATTGCACACTCCCTTACTGAGAAAAACCCTAGTTTCCAAGATGGACCTACAATATGACACTTGGGACATGGGACTGGCAGAGAGAGGCACCCCTAGAACTATCCTGATGTCCTGAATCCAATGGTGTCGACGGTTTGTCGATCCGAGCCACGGTCATCATTCTATGGATCGTTCTGTCTCGCATACAAAAGGCCTTCAAGGACACCTACTGGATACCTACTGGGGGCATAGAATTCCAACCGTGCAACAAAACCGGGTTTCGGGGAGTCCTGCAAGTGTGTCTAGGAAGGTTCCAGCTAGGAATGCTAGCCATAAGTGCTCGGTGGATGCTTTTTCAAATTTGACCCCCGTGTTAAAAAATTGCACACTCCCTTACTGAGCAAAACCCTAGTTTCCAAGATGGACCTACAAGATGACACCTGGGCCATGGGATCGGTGGAGAGGGGCACCCATAGCACTATCCTAATGTCCTGAATCCAACAGAGTTGACGGTTTTTTGATCCGATCCACGATCCTAATTCTATGGCTCGTTCCGTCTCGCATCCAAACGACCTTCAAGGACACCTGTTGGGTACCTACCGGGGGCATAAAATTCCAAACATGCAACAAAACCGGGTTTCGAGGAGTCCTACAAGTGTGTCTAGGAAGGTTCTAGCTGGAAATGCTATCCATAAGTGCCCGGTGGATGATTTTTCAAATTTTACCCTCGTGTGCAAAAAATGCACACTCCCTTACTGAGCAAAACCCTAGTTTCCAAAATAAAATAAATATTCAAATGACTCAATTAGTATCGTAGATTAACCAACAATTATTGCATTAGATAGATTCATTTAGTGATGGGCCTAATTTGACTTCCATAGAATTAGATAGCTTCATTTAGTCACGGGCCTAATTTGATTGCCATAGAGTAACCATCAATGACCACATTAGATAGCTTCACTGACTCCATTAAAATTCAATTGGACATGACATGAATGATTTAAATTCAACACCTTAGCTAGCTTCATTTCATTCAGTGATGGGCCTAATTTGATGGGAGCATGGGAACCTAGATTCCATTAAAATTCAATTGGATGTGACATGAATGATTAAAATTAAACTCTAGATGTATAAGCAAGCCATTGGACGACGGCTGAAATTCACATAAAATCACATTTAAAATCATTGAGGAAATTAATTTAAAATCACATAAATTTTGGACCGAGATATCGATGATGTGCAAGTAGGCTCGACCAACTGGCTGGTCCAGGTCCTAAAAAGACCGAAATACTCCACTCAACCCGCTTAAATGAATTTGAGAAATAATACCCCCGTGACTCTATCAGGTTAGTTTCGACAGTTAAAAATTTCAGGTGGGTAGACCATAAAAGGTTGATCGATCTCTAGTCCACCTATAAAGTTGAATCAAATGGTTCGAAACCAGAATCAGAATACGCACCGGTTCTAAAACCAAAGTACGATGGGACACCAGGGAGTCTTGTAAGTGTGTCTAGGAAGGTTCTAGCTGGGAACACTAGCCATAAGTGCCCGGTTGATGATTTTGCAAATTTGACCCCCATGTGCAAAAATTGTACACTCCCTTATTGAAAAAACCCTAGTTTCCAAAATAAAATAAAGATAAAGATAAACACTCAATAAAGATAAATCTTTCATTCTTATTTGTCCCCTAAACCATAAACCCGTACCTTCAAGGTGCCAGAATAGGCATAAGGATTCTCCATATTTCCTTTGTTGTCCTCTTCCTGACAAATACGACATTCAGCCAATGTAGCATCTCCACTCTCCATGGGTGGTTTCTGTTTGAAAACAAATTGATAAACATTACTAGGAACTCAAGCTGCTCTTCAAAACTTAAAAAAATAAAAATAATAACTAATATCAAAGAAAAATGCCTAGCTATGCAAATATGAATGAGTTCCCCCTCTTCACCTTTTTCTCTTGGAGTTTATGTTAGGTTCTCTCAGTCTGGTCTGATAGGAATTATGGTCACTGGAAAATCTGCTGCAGCTAAGAGTTATACTTAAACAACTTACTTTGGTTTTAGAAATGGTGCGTGGTTTTAGAACTGGATCAACCTTTTATGGCCTACCCACCTGAAATTTTTAACTGTTAAAACTAACCCGATAGAGTCATAGGGGTATTATTTCTCAAATTCATTTAAGCGGGTTGAGTGGAGTATTTCGTGTTGGTTTTGGAGCCTGATCTTCGAGTCTCATAGACGATGATTCAGCCATGTTTGAACCCCAGGTTTGGTTATGATCCTGACATGATCCCTAGGGGGTCCGGGGGAGTGCGGTGCAGGGGTTTAGGGGCAACGCTCCCGAGAAATTTTTTTGGGGTTGTTTTCGCCAACAGTTTTCGAGCCCATGGTTTTGTGTAACCTGTGGTATTTTCCCATTGTATTTCCCTTATAAAAGAAAGAAATTGTAACACACATAGGGTTGATGTATTAGGTTTTATGCATTGTAAAGATCTCTGAGATCAAGAAGAGAGACTGTGAGATAGTGAAGAGGAAGTGCAGCGGTTGTGCTGCAGGTTGTATCCCTTCACTTTGCTGGACGGTATAATAATAAGGACTGAAAACTTCAGTGTGGACGTAACCCATCTTGGGTGAACCACGATATATCTGTGTCTCTCTTGTAATGTGTATGTGTGATTATATTTACATTTTTGTTTATTGTTATTGCTCTGTGATCCTGTTTTTCTAACATTTCAGTCTTTTTAGGACCCAGGCCAGCCAGTTGGTTGAGCCTTCTTTCACATCATCGATATCTCGGTCCAAAATTTATGTGATTCTAAATAGAGGAGCATGAACGCCTTTGAACTAGGAAGAGGTAAAATGAGCTAGGTTGAGGGCAATAAATGTTGTATTTTTTCACACAATCTAACAGAAAATGGTCGCGAAATTGGGTCGGATAACTCCCTCCAAACAATAGCCAGCACAGATCTACAAAACAGGGTTAAGGGAGGGAAACAAATTTTAAAACAAGTAATAATATTCACTTTATATAGAGTATAAATTATTGCTACGTGGAAGCTTCTCGTAAATTGAGATCATATTGGCAGCCTCCCCTATTAATTTATATGATGTTGCAAGGATTTTGTAATGTGACAAGGTTTTTCTCTATTCTTCGAACATGGAATCCATTAACTAATTAATGCCGCCATTAAATGCAGGGTAAGCATCCCTATAATGCCCTAAAGGAAAGAGTTCATCATTTAAAGCATCAACGTACTAGATGTTCAGTAAGGGAGTGTGCAATTTTTGCACACGGGGGTCAACTTTGAAAAATAATCCACCGGGCACTTATGGCCAGCGTTCCTAGCTGAAACTTTCCTAGACATACTTGTAGGACTCCTTGGAACCCGGTTTTGTTGCACAGTTGGAATTCTATGCCCTCAGTAGGTACCCAACAGGTGTTCCTAAAGGCCTTTTGGATGCGAGACAGAACGAGCCATAGAATGACGACCGTGGCTCGGATCGACAAACCGTCGACTCCGTTGGATTTAGGACATCAGGATAGTGCTAGGAGTGCCCCTCTCCGCTGGTCCCATGGCCCAGGTGTCATCTTGTAGGTCCATTTTGGAAAATAGGGTTTTGCTCAGTAAGGGAGTGTGTAATTTTTGCACATGAGGGTCAAATTTGCAAAATAATCCATTGGGAACTTATGGATAGCATTCCAAACTGGAAAATTCCTAGACACACTTGCAGGACTCCCCGGAACCCATTTTTGTTGCACGGTTGGAATTCTGTGCCCCCGGTAGGTATCCAATAGGTGTCCTTGAAGGCCTTTTGGATGTGAGACGGAAGGAGCCATAGAATGACGACCGTGGCTCAGATCGAAAAACCGTCAACTCCGTTGGATTTGGGACATCGAGATAGTGATAGGGGTGTCCCTATCCGTCGGTCCCATGGCCCAGGTGTCATCTTGTAGGTCCATTTTGGAAACTAAGGTTTTGCTCAGTAAGGGAGTGTGCAATTTTTGCACACGAGGTTCAAATTTGTAAAATCATCCACCGGGAACTTATGGCTAGCATTCCCAGCTGGAACCTTCCAAGACACACTTTTAGGACTCCCCAAAACCCAGTTTTGTTTCACGGTTGGAATTCTATGCCCTCGGTAGGTACCCAATAGGTGTCTTTGAAGGCCTTTTGGATGCGAGACAGAACGAGCCATAGAATGACCACCGTGGATCGAATCGACAAACCGTTGACTCCATTGATATTAGGACATCGGGATAGTGCTAGGGGTGCCCTCTCTACCGATCCCATCTCCCAGGTGTCATCTTGTAGGTCTATTTTGGAAACTAAGTTTTTGCTTAGTAAGGGAGTGTGCAATTTTTGCACACAGGGGTCAACTTTGAATTTTTTTTATTTTGATTCTAGAACTAGACATTCAAAGAGTGGAAATCAAACCTACCACACTGCACCCTTGGTAGATTTCTATGTCCTTAGTGTGCCACGTCATTTAACAACTCCTTAGTGTTCCACTATATTTGGATTTTGAGTAATTAATGCCATTTTTAAGAATTCAAAGTTTCAAATAAAAAATGGAGGCAATGTTTCATCGATGATATCCATATGATCCTTGCTAGCTTTGTTAGATCAAAGTCACCATGAAACTTTTTCATCAAGCTATGGAGGAATACTTTCCAAATCACAATGAACAACCATTACATCATCGTTTGAATCAATCAAGAACATTCAATTTTAAATACATTTTCATATGATGATAATCCATCATTTTTACAAACATAGGACCATGAACATCTTATTTTCCTTCATCAAAACAACATTATCAAGGAATATCATTAAACTAGTTAGGTATTTCATTTTCCATGGATTATGTATGATTACTTTTGCATTATGACAAGCGGAAAATGGACATATGAAAGTGGTAAAGCACAAACCAGGGTCTTACATACTAGGGTTTAGTAAGGATAGGGTTTATATCTTCAATGATTTTATGAGAGTGAATTCATGACCAACTATTGGTTAGCATATTGGAACAAACTAGGGTATATTTGTTACATATATTTGACCATATGTACATGAAGGCCCTGTTCGGGTACACAGGGTACTACCAAAGGACCGAACACCAAGAGCAACCACTTCACACAAACAGATCACAGATCAACACACTGATGTTTTGACGTGGTTTAAACCCTCTTGAGGGAAACACTCCACGGCCCCGGCCAAATAGCTTCTACGGGACCATTTATTATGCAAAGAAAGAAAGTTACAAATGAGCTTCTCATAATTGATCAACTAAACAATGACCCTCCATGCTCCTTAAATAGAGATCATGGACCAATCAGGTGTTAAGCCATAGATCAAGGTTAGGTTTGATCTAAGAGAAATTGAGCCGTCGGATCACTCTATGTCAGGAACATATCGTGACCGTCAGATTAAGTATTTACAAATGCATACTAAAGAAACAGACTATCCCTAACGGATATATTACACAAGTTGATCTTAACTAACTCCTAAGTGTCTAAATATCCTAACATACCCCCTTAAGAACAAATTGATCTTAACTAACTCCTAAGTGTCTCAATATCCTAACATACCCCCTTAAGAACAACTTGGGATAGGATTGAAGGATTTACAAAGGTGACACTATTAGGAGAAGGAAGGAGGCATTAGAGCCTATCCCCCCTTAATGACAAGTTCCTGAACTCCTAACATAGATCAAAGTTTAGAAAACTTCGCTTCTGTAAGAGACTTGGTGAATATGTCTGCAACTTGATCATCTGTAGGGAAAAAGAGCACTTTAAGAACACGATCATGAATAAGATTTCTGATGAAGTGCATATGTAGCTCAATTTGTTTGCTGCGTTGATGTAGAACTGGATCTTTGGCAAGCTTGATGGCACTTTGATTGTTGTACCAAAGTGGAGTAGGCTGTTGCTACTCGAATCAAAACTCTGAAAGGATCTGTCGAAGCCATAAAGCTTCCTGACTGGCATTAACTGCTGCTCGATATTCTGCCTCTACTGAAGAAAGAGCAAGAGCTTGTTGTTTCTTACAAGCCCAAGTAATAGGTCCAGATCCCAGACTGAAAACATAACCTGCAGTAGACTTTCGATCATCAGGATCGTCAGCCCAATCTGAATCAGCGAAACCAACCAACAAAGGTTTCCCCCCTGTACTATAATGAATTCCAAAATGAACTGTACCTCGAATATATCGAAGTATTCTTTTAATTGCTTTCCAGTGACTTTCATGAGGTGTCTGCATATAACGGGAAACACGACCAACGGAAAAGGAAAGGTCAGGATGGGAATGAGTCAAGTATAAGAGACTACCAACAAGCTGACGATACAAGGTGGCATTGACTTCAGGTGAAGTACAAGTGGCAGAAAGTTTGACTCTAGACTGGAAGGGAGAAGGGGCCAGTGTACAATCTTCCATGTGAAAGTGACGAAGAAGGTCACAAGCATACTTAGATTGAGAAAGAAAGATTCATTCTTTGGTTTGAAGGACTTGGAGACCAAGAAAATAATGCAAATGTCCTAAGTTTGACATTTCAAAAATTTGTTTAAGACTGGATTTCACATGGGTTATAAGCTTAGGGTCACTACCAGTAAGAATAAGGTCATCAACATATAGAACAAGTATGATGAGATGGTTTCCTACTTTCTTGGTATAGACATTGGGGTCAGAATGGCATCTAGAAAAACCAGTGTCAAGGAGAAAGTTATCCATTTTGGCATACCAAGCTCTAGGAGCTTGCTTAAGGCCATATAAGGATTTCTTAAGGCGACAGACAAGGCTAGAATTATTCTGAACATAGCCAGGAGGTTGTTCCATGTAAATTTCCTCCTGTAAATCACCATGTAAGAAGGCAGACTTGACATCCATTTGATGGACTTCCCAGTTGTGTAAGGCTGCAAGGGAAAGAACAAGGCGGATGGAGTTCATTTTTGCGACGGGAGCAAAGGTTTCATTGTAGTCAATCCCTTCAACTTGGGAAAAATATTTGGCAACTAACCTTGCCTTAAGTCTTTCAACACTTCCATCTGATGCATACTTAGTTCTGTAGACCCATTTACATCTGACAAGTTTTCTTCCTTTTGGAAGAGGTACAAGATCCCAAGTATCATTCGCCATTAAGGAACGATATTCTTCATCCATGGCTGCATCCCAATCTGGATTCCCTGAAGCTTCTGCAAAAGTTTCTGGATCATGATTCTTGGAAACTTGAGCCAAAAGAGAAGAGGCTCGCTGAAATTGAGAACGTGTTCGACGTTGATCTCTAGGATCACCGGCAAGATCACCAACTGCTTCACATGTTGAACGGACCCATCGAGGAAGCACTTGTGCTGGTGTAACTGGAGGAACATGAGCATGCAGAGGTGGATTTTCATCCTCACTGTCATCATCAGAAACTGGAGTTGGAAACCTGTCAAGGAAGTTGGAAGAAGAAGAAGAAGAAGGCACAAACGCCGAATCAGGATCGCAGGCCAAAGATGGCACAATCGCCGAGTTAGGTTCACAGGACAAGAGATTTTCATCAAATTTAACATCCCTTCTAATGATTATATCATGAGAATGTGGTTGATCAAGTCTATAACCTTTTACATCTTCAGAATATCCAACAAATATGCACTTTTCACTTTTAGGCTACAATGCTTTCCGTTTTTCATCCGGAATGTGAGCCCATGCTTCACTACCAAACACTCGGAAGTGACTTACATTAGGTTTAGTTTTACTCCATGCTTCTTCCGGTGTTATACCTTGTAATGCTTTAGTGGGGGTGCGATTAACTATGTAATTTGCACAATTAATGGCTTCAGCCCAAAATTGAAGACTTAGTCCCTTAGATTGGATCATACAATTAGCCATTTCTTTTAAAGTGCGGTTCTTCCGCTCAGCTACACAATTTTGTTGTGGTGTATATGGAGCAATGTACTATTGTTGGATGCCTTGTTCAGTGCAGAAAGTAGTGAACTTATTGCTAACATATTCTCCTCCATTGTCAGATCTTAACTTAATAATTTGATGACCAGATTGTTTTTCCACAAGGGCCTTGTAGGCCAAGAACATGTTAAATACTTCGCTCTTAAGTTTTAGGAAATAAACCCAAGTGCGTCTGGTGTAATCATCAATGAAAGTTAAGAAATATTTGAAACCAGAAAAGGAAGCAGATGGAAGAGGACCACACAAGTCACTATGCATAAGCTCCAAGGGAACCGAGGCGTGCCAAGAGGCACGTTTGTCAAAATTGTCCCGATGATGTTTTTTGAGTACACAACCGGAGCAAACACCATCCCTGCAAGATACCATCGGAAGACATGTCACCATATTTTCTTTACATAGTTGTTGCAATGAGCGATAATTTAAGTGACCAATTCGCTCATGCCAAAGTTTGCTCAAGTTATCACTATGAGCAACAAAAACTGAAGGGAAAGGTGATGACCCAAAGTTGTTAAACTTGTACAACCTGGTAATATCATCAACAATTTCGGTAGCTAGGACCTGTTGAGGATCTTTAAAATCCTTGATTACAACTTGGTGAGGTGTAAAGGTCACAGTTTTACCTTCACCAGAATGAGTGATCTGATAGACTGATAACAAATTGCAGGAAATTCTTGGAACACATAGTACATCATTAAAATGACCATTATCTACTGGAACTGTTATAGCTCCTACAACACTTAGAGATCTATCATCACCAACAAATATTTGTTTGGTGTTAAATTCATGCATAGTAGAAAAGCTGACTTGATCCTTAGCCATATGATAAGATGCTCCAGAATCAATGAGCCATTCATTTGAAGTAGAAGAAGAAGATGCATTATAAGAATAACTAGAAGCACAAAGTGCATGTCCATGAGAGGCAGATTCTGAAGACGAATCTAGGCTGATGTGGTGCTTCTTCATTGCTGCTTCCAAGGCTACCATCTTCTTGAAACACTTAGATTCATCATGATTATCTTTCCCGCAATAGTTGCAATGACGCTCAGTATTCTTTCCTTTTGGATTGAATCCTTTCTCATTTTTTAAAGAAGGAGCTGATTGAGAGGGTTTGGGACCCTTGTTTGACTAATTATTGCGAAAATTTTGTTTCTTGGGAGGCTTGGACTTTTCTTTATGTTGGGACAATAAGGCTTTCCCAGATGTATCTGCATTGTTGATTATTCCAAGATGAATGAGTTTATCTTGTTATCTAATCAAGGAATCACAAAAGGATTCAAGACTGGGCTCTTGATAGCTAGCTGCATTCAAGGATGCTTTCATGGAGTAAAATGTAGATACAAAAATAGAATAGACAGGTCCAAGTTTGGAAATAATATGATAAATGCACTGTTTGTCTTCCCTCTCAATCTTACATTCTACACATAAGAGTTTAAGAGTTTTGTACTTATAAATAATCTTGAATGCATGAAAAGTCACTTGGATTTAAAGAAATCAACTCATTTTCGAGTTGGTGACCTCGAATTTCATTGTGTTTACCAAACACAAATTCCAACTTGTCCCAAGCAGCATTAGGTTCATCAATTCCAGATATGTGGAATCACAAATCAGTAGAGATTGACATCCCAATCAATCCACGAGCTTCATCACATCTATTTGCCCATTTTATTTTCTTATCATCATCAGTGGGTTCTTTTTCTTTCCCTGTTGTAATTCTGAAAAGTCCCCTACTTCGTAGAACATCCTCTATACGAGATTTCCATGAAAAATAGTTGGAACTGTTAAGTAGAATATCACAAGGGGCGGCCATATTTGTAAATTAATGGCTGTAAAAGTAGAAACCAATATTCTGGATGTGAAGAGCTTGAAAAAATAGGCGGTTTAAAAAAACACGGCACTAAAAACGGACTCCGTATGATGAAGTTATGCTTGAACAAAGAAACTGTTGAAGTTTTCCCCAATAGTGATGTGGCAGCTAGAGAATGTCCAGCAAAAAAAAAAAAGAACCCCCCTCTTCCCAAGATGAACTTTTTGACAAACACTTTACAAGAAAGTTGCTTTAAGTGAACCACTTTTGTAAAATAAGTGATTTCACTTTTACAATGATATTACTTTTAAATAGTGCAATAATAAAAAAAACTTAAGTGACTCACTTGTATTTTTATTTAAGTGAGATGCACTTTTACAATAAAGTAACTTGAAAATAGAAATTGCATGCACTTTTTCTTTTAAAAGTAACTTCCTAAGACTTGAACTCAAGACCTATTAAGGAATAAAGCAACTTTGAACCAAGTGAGCTAGATTAAAAGGTATGTAAAATATGGGAATGAGGAAGGGGTTTTTTTTTTTTTTTTTTTTACTCTTTTTGCTCGGTTTGCGTGCTTGCCCTTTTTCCTGCAAAACACACCACAAATCGAAACAAATTTTTTTTTTCACACTTGTGGAGTTAGATCTCGTTAGCTTTCCCGGAAAGTCTACGTTTTCTCTCTGTTTCTGATTTGCCGAGATCGTGCAAGGTGCACGGCAAAGAGCATACGCAGCCGAGAAAAACCCTTTCCCTTTCTGTTTCTGATTTGCCGAGATCGCTCAAGGTGCACGGCAAAAAGCATACGCAGACGGGAAAGCAACAATCCGAACCCAAAAAAAATCTAACAGTAAAAAATGATAAAATATGAGATTTTTTCTTTTAAAAACAGAAAATAAAAAAATGCGTCACTGTAACATTATACCTTCAGATCTGATGAAATACGCGTTTCTGGAGCAACCAGGAACCGTTTTTGATCAAACGAAAACTATTTCCCAATGGAAACGACGCTCTGGACGCAATGGAACACCTCCCATAGCTTAGAAATGCACAGAAATACCAGAACTAGAAACCCTTTTGAGTTTTGGCAACAACAGTTCAAGATCTAGATCATAACCGGAAGCGGCACTTCATAAAAGCTCTGATACCATGTTCGGGTACATAGGGTACTACAAAAGGACTGAACACCAAGAGAAACCACTTCACACAAACAGATCACAGATCAACACACCGATGTTTTGACGTGGTTTAAACCCTCTTGAGGGAAACACTCCACGGCCCCGACCAAATAGCTTCTATGGGACAATTTATTATGCAAAGAAAGAAAGTTACAAATGAGCTTCTCATAATCGATCAACTAAACAATGACCCTCCATGCTCTTTAAATAGAGATTATGGACCAATCAGGTGTTAAGCCACGGATCAAGGTTAGGTTTGATCTAAGAGAAGTTGAGCCATCGGATCACTCTATGTCGGGAACATATCGTGACCGTCGGATTAAGTATTTACAAATGCATACTAAAGAAACACACTATCCCTAATGGATATATTACACAAGTTGATCTTAACTAACTCCTAAGTGTCTAAATATCCTAAAGGCCCAATGAATTTTATTACACTTTAGTTCATGCATTCCTTGCCATTGTACTAGATACTTTGCCATTGTTTTTAGCATGATAGAGTAGGCACATGTCAACCAAACTGGATAGATGCTCGTGTACTTGATAAAATATAGTAGCATTGGTGAAATTTGTAGCATCTATTAGACTTTCTCTTAGTTTCTGAAAATGTTATAGGATTACATTGATGATATGCGTAGCATATTACTATTATGACAGAAGTTATTCAAACATATTTTGACTTATTTCATGCATGTGCTAAGTTCATTGAACAATTGAAAGATATTATTAGTTTTTTCCATTAAGATAATGTTTTCATAACACAATGGTGAGATGTCACTTGAACAATGCAATAAATGTAAGAGCATAAATATTGCTTAAAATGTAATTATATAAATTTCAATAGCATAATTTATCAATTTGTGGTTCAGAGATAAATCATCACAAGCACAAGTAGAAACTCGAGAGAGAATATGGAATATATTGTATCATGCATTGATAGTCGAATGCTTGTAATACAAAATATGGCAGTGTAGCCGACCCTCAAATGGCCTGTCAATGTACATGTATCCCTAAGTACAACAATGTGTACATGTACATGTCAAAATATATATATACAAGACTATGCAATATCAAAAATCAATCTTTCGCTTGTTTTTCCCCGACTTTCCTCTATCGACCATCTCCTTGGGATCGCTTTGCATCTCAGGAGTTTGCAAAAAAATTAATTATTTTTATCAAATACTTGCACTAATACCCTACCATTAACAAACTTAAAAAATTAATTTATGGCCAAATTATTTATGACAAACACTCACCAAATCCTCATGGGGTATAGATGTGAGCGGTGTGCTCATGGAAGGCCTCTTTATAGTTGTGCTCTGCAAATAAAAGATCATATATCCATTAATTCAACAATTCAACATTGATCAACATGTTTGGTTAAATTGAATAAAAAAACTTGGTCATTAAGGAACATCTCACCACAAGAGGAGACTCGGTCAGAACCATGGATTAAGAAGAGGGTCGGGCACTTATGCTGCTAATGGCTACAATCACCAAATGGGGAAATAGTTAGACATGCATGAATAAACAATATAGTAACATGGTTAAATACTATGCATTGTGATGAAATAGTTACCTCTGTATGACTTGTGCCTATTGCAGATGCGGCACTAACTGCAACATCAATGACCCTTGTTAGGTGAGGGGTAGATGGATCTCTCGTGTGTTTGCTATAGAGGACATCCACACCCTTTCTAGGAGTGGAGCCTCTCTTATACACTTGTGCCTTTTGCACATTTGGACTACGAGGAGATCCAATTGCTGATAGTCTATGAAGTATAGAGGCTGGTGGCTACAATCACCAATACTGACGTAGTTAGAAATGCATTGGTCAATGAAATAACATGTATTAACAAACTGACAATGATGAAATACATACCGATGTACTATATACTCCAATCAATTCTAAGAAACTGTCTGCCACCCGTTGTGTCTCCATGGGCACGCTATCGCTTGTATTCCCACCAGGGTAGATCTCACTAGATGAAATCATTTCCCTCTGAGGGGGATCTGCAACCTACAATTTAAAAAATTGTAAATATTAGATCTTGTAGCATTAATTAAGTAACATGTGATTACAAACTAACATGTATTAAAATAATGTCATGTCGAAATAGTTACCTCAGCGTGAGATGTTGTCACTGAAGGTATGACAACATATTGTAACTCAGAAGGTTCTACTGCATGAGCCTCTTTCCCCTCATGCCCTTCTGGTAGCAACTACAAGTTTTAAAATCATTAAAATTTTTAGCAATCTATATATGTGTATAGTAAGGAAAAATAATTTACAAACGACACTAAATTGTTAACTGGATTTACTCATGTATTAAAATAATGTCATGTTGAAATAGTTACCTCGGCGTGAGATGTCACTGCAAGTATGACAACATCATCTACATCGGGTAGTGTTGCTGCATGAGCCTCTTGCCCCTCATGCCCTTTTGGTAGCAAATACACATTTTAAAATCATTAAAAATATTAGCAATCTATATATGTGAATAGTAAGGAAAAATAATTTACAAATGACACTAAATTGTTAATTGGATCTACTCGTGTATTAAAATAATGTCATGTTGAAATACTTACCTCATTGTGAGTTGTTGTCACTGAAAGTATGACAACATCATCTACATCGGGCGGTGTTGGTGCATGAGCCTGTGGACTATGCTCTGCATCATCGGTGCAAAGGTCTTCAACCTCGTGCCCTTCTTGTAGCAGCTATAAGTTTTAAAATCATTAAAAATATTAACAATCTATATATATGTGTATAGTAAGGAAAAATAATTTACAAATGACACTAAATTGTTATCCACTTACTTACTTGTGTAAAATACCTAGTAAAGGTATCATTTGTTTGGACAGGACCAAAGCAAGGATGGCCGCATACTATGCATGGGTGGGGCTATCGGTTGTGCTCATGAGGTGCATGTCTAGTGCCACTACTAGATGCTCCTGGACCACTGGAAGGTGGTGGATCTACCCCACCGACAGGTGTTGGCTCTACTCCACCCATAGATGGTGGCCCTTCTTGGTACGTAATTTGAAGGTACATGCTATGGAGAACAACTACCTGTGCCGACAATAGGAAGGACTCTTGTGTCTCTGGGAACAATTGATGTGCAGTAGGCACATCTGGCCTGGGTAACTTCCTGCGAGGTGGAGCTACAGGGCGATTGGGATCTATATGCCTCACATTGGGACGTTGCTGAGGCATCCTCATCCCAACGCCCTGGTACTCCAAGATATAAAAATAGTTAACATGCTTCCCCATCACAAATTCTGCATACATCTTTCTTAGAAAATATAGAGGTATTTCCCTGTTGTTGTGTGGCGGTGCATCAAAAACCATGTACCATCAATCTATCTAGTTATATATGAATGGTTGATATGTACACCACTCGATAGAAATGTGCCTTTTGTTTGCATTTGGGATTTCACTCGTCCGTGGATCTCTAAAGAGGGAAAATATATGTTGTTTTGAGATTTTCAACTTCTTAACTTCTTTGTAGCTAAGTCCATCCTCATATTGTTGCCTCTTTCTTTCTCTGAATGTGGCAATATCTTGCAGTGCACCATTAGACCTACTAAAGGTCTCTATCATTGCATCCAAATTGGATGTAAGCATAAGATGCCTATCATCAACAATAGTAATTGAGGCTCGAATTTCTCTGAGCCTATGGGTTTCTCTTTGGATGTCTGAGTGTGCATCCATGGTCGTCACTACAATAAAAAAACAAAAAAACAAATCATTAGAAACGTATACATGTGCTATAATGACATCTCTCAAAAATGAAAAATGTACAAACTTTGTGAAAGAACGAATACATTACAAACATAAATATCATCTCAGGCATACATTACAAACATAAATATCATTTCATATGACCATTGCAGGAATACATTATGGGTCCTTGCGGGAATAAGGGTGGAGACCATGCGGGCATAAAGAAGACTCTGAATTATCATTTATAAATCTATGGTTTTTGGGGTGTTGGTGCATCCCAGTCAGTTGCAGTTGACATAATTATCTTGTGAATAAGATTGTCATTAATGACAACATTAATGACAAAGGTGTAAATGGCATGATGACAAGCAAACAAGGTGACTTGACAAGGACTTGGAAAAGACAAGACAAAAGACAAGGTGATGGACATTGGCACACGTAATGAGCCAAATGATCCATACTATGGTCATTTGGAGTTGGTACTAATACCCTAGAAAAGGATGACTTGGAGATAACAAGTGGCATGAATAAAGAAGCATGAAGTGAACAAAGAAGCTTGAAGTTGACACTTGGCAAGGAGATTGGGGGCATCCCTTATGACATCTGTGGGCATCCAGAAATGATGTTGATGGACATGTGGGCATGTGGACAAGGTGACATGGGGGCATATTGAAGATGCATATGCGGGCATGTTTGTAAAAGCTATAGGCATCCTGGAGGCATGCCAAAGACCCCCCTGCGGACAATTGAAGAAAGTCTGGCTGCAGGCATGTTCAAATGAATAAATATGGCCCTTGCGGACATGAGTTACAAGCTAGTGCGGGCATGCTGGAAGCAAAAGAAAATGGTAATGATGTGTGTATGAATACCACGTTTAGGTGGGAAAAATAAATTCTAAATAAATATATACATATATATATATATTTATAATTTATGAGGCGTTTATGGAAATCAAATTAAAATTTGATTTAAAATATAGGCTCACTGATTCACCCCCCCCTCTCAATGAGCCATTGTGTCTAACCGGGTGGATGTAAAATTCATTAAGGGATTGATAGTACAGAGGAATTAGCATATGTTAAACAACAAATTTTATAATTTTTAGTTTTGGTATTTCATTTACAGAGATTTTTAGTTTAGGGAAACATAAAAATTTATATTTTTAATGATGAAATGAGGCAAGGATTTGGATGCTTACCTTTCCAATCCTCCTTGCAAGATGAAATATCCCTTGTTGAGCTTCTCTAGTGCGTTTTGGCAATTCGAAATCGCTCGAGCATTCGCGTTTTGAGAAAACGATGGGTAAAATAGTGCTGCGGTCCGCAGACTATTTTTGTTGTTGTTGTTATATTAACCAAAATGCGCACGAGTTATAGTGATACATAACGTGTACACATTATGTATCACTATAACATGCGCACGTTTTGGAATCCTATCCTACGTGTCAATTGACATGGCAGGGTGGGAGTCCACCCATGCCTAATTCTAAGTAACGCGCACGCGTTTCTAATTTACACAATTTTCACGTGTTTTGCGAATGCATGATTGCACATAAAGGGTCCCTCAACTTCGTGCGAGGGCCCATAACCCTTGATGAACGCCACAATGCAACGTAACCCTTGATAAACATCACACTGCGACATAAACCTTAATGAACGTCAAATTTTACATTGTGAATATGTCGCATCTAACCCTTGATGAATGCCACAATGCAACATAAGCCTTGATAAACATCACAATGCGACATAAAACTTGATGAAGTTCAAATTTCACATCTTAGGCATTGTCGCAATGCAACATAACTCTTGATGAACGCCACAATGCAAACCTTAATGAACGTCAAATTTCACATTGTGAATATGTCGCATCTTGGGTTGTGTCGGCATATTTGTCACATATTGGGCATTGTCACAATGCGACATAACCCTTGATGAACGCCACAATGCAATGTAACCCTTGATAAACACCATAATGCGACATAAACCTTGATGAACATCAAATCTCACATCTTGGGCATTTTTGCAATGCGACATAACCCTTGATGAACGCCACAATGCAACATACGCCTTGATAAGCATCACAATGCGACACAAACCTTAATGAACATCAAATTTCACATTGTGAATATGCCGCATTTTGGGTTGTGTCGCCATATGTGTCACATATTGAGCATTATCGCAATGCGACATA
The DNA here is from genome assembly GCA_027924585.1 of Larix kaempferi. Classification (NCBI taxonomy): domain Eukaryota; kingdom Viridiplantae; phylum Streptophyta; class Pinopsida; order Pinales; family Pinaceae; genus Larix; species Larix kaempferi. Next base: position 1,785,144 of record BSBM01000076.1, on the reverse strand, counting down.
ACCCTTGATGAACGCCACAATGCAACGTAACCCTTGATAAACATCACAATGCGACATAAACCTTGATGAACGTCAAATTTCACATCTTGGGCATTGTCGCAATGCGACATAACCCTTGATGAACACCACAATGTAACATAAGCCTTGATAAGCATCACAATGTGACACAAACATTAATGAACGCCAAATTTCACATTGTGAATATGTCACATCTTGGGTTGTGTCACCATATGTGTCACATATTGAGCATTGTCGCAATGCGACATAACCCTTGATGAATGCCACAATACAACGTAACCCTTGATAAACATCACAATCCGACATAAACCTTGATGAACGCCAAATTTCACATTGTGAATATGTCACATCTAACCCTGGATGAACAAATAACCCTTGTTCAATGTCACAATGCAACATAACCCTTGTTGAATGCCGCAATGCAACATAACACTTGATATACATCACAATGTGAGATAGCCCTTGGCAAATTTCGAATGTCACATTATTAATGTGTCACATCTTGGGCATTGTTGGCGTCAAATTTCACATCATGGGCATTGTCGCAATGCGACATAACCTTGATGAATGCCACAATGCAACGTAACCCTTGATAAATATCACATTGCGACATAAACTTTGATGAACGTCAAATTTCACATTGTGAATATGTCGCATCTAACCTTTGTTGAATGCCACAATGCAACATAAGCCTTGATAAACATCATAATGCGACATAAACCTTGATGAACGCCAAATTTCACATCTCGGGCATTGTCGCAATGCGACATAACTCTCGATGAACGCCACAATGCAAACCTTAATGAACGCCAAATTTCACATTGTGAATATGTCGCATCTTGGATTGTGTTGGCATATGTGTCACATATTGGGAATTGTCGCAATGCGACATAACCCTTAATGAACGCCACAATGCAACCTAACCCTTGATAAACACCACAATGCGACATAAACCTTGATGAACGTCAAATTTCACATCTTGGGCATTGTCACAATGTGACATAACCCTTGATGAATGCCATAATACAACATAAGCCTTGATAAGCATCAAAATGCGACACAAACCTTAATGAACGTTAAATTTCACATTGTAACACTACTAAAAGAGAAGAGAAAAAGTCAAGAATCTTTCATTCTTCTAATGTTTCTTGTGATGGTGTATTTGTAAGAAATGCAATAGAGAAAGTAAAATATAAATGTTTATTTTAGCAAGCATGATATTTTTAAAATGCTTAAGATTTCCCTAATTATATTTCACTTTCAATGAAACTTCACCTTTTCAATAGTTCAACAATATTAGAGCAATGAATAAATGCTTACATGGTATTTGTTAATATAGTATTTGTTAATATTCTTGTTTGAGAAACCATATAATATAATATTTCTTGATATTTATTATAATATATATATATATATATATATATATATATATATATATATATTTTCTTTATTGTATTTATAATGATATTTAAATTAATTATAAAATTGGATTTTTTTTATTATTAATTTATATATTATTAACTAATTAAACTTTTATTTTGATCAATGCATTAGAACTTTCATTTTTTCAAAATGAAAGTTCTAATGAGATCAAGTTTTATATCACATTATGTTTAAATAGTTTAATATTCGCCTATCAATCTATACATTTTTTTAGTTGATTAATGTACTTTAATTAAATTTTTATTGAATAAATATTTGATGAAATTTGTATTAAGTAATTATTTCAATCATAATATACTTTTATTTTATTTATTATAATATATATATATTTTTCTTTATTGTATCTATAATGGTATTTAAATTAATTATAAAATTGGTTTTTTATTATTATTAGTTTATATATTATTAACTAATTAAACTTTTATTGTATAATTATTTTTTGCAATTTTTATTAAATAATTATTTCCATTATAAGATATTTTATTTATTATCTTATTAACTATTTAAACTTTTATTGCATAATTATTTCATAAAACTTTTCTTGTGGTTTTAGAAACATACTTTTTCTTAATATATAATTTTTATAAAATTTTATTAAATAATTATTTTATCATAATATATTTATTTTATTTTATTTATTATATATATAATAATTGTTGAAATATATAATTGTTTATTAAATAATTATTTTCATCATAATATATTTTTTATTTAATTTATTATATATATATTTTAATTGTTGAAATATACTTATATACTTATTATAATATTTCATTGAATAATTATTTCCATTATAATATATATTTTTATTATATTTTTTAATTATACTTTATGAAATATATATTTTTATAATATATAATTTTTTATTAAATAATTGTTAATTTTAAAACTTTCACATTTGCCTTTTTAGAGACCATTGCTACAATTAATTTTAAGACTTTGATATTACAAATTTAATCTAGAAACACATTACAAATGAAATATATAGTAACCTTTATAGAGACCATCGCTGCTCATAGCTAAGATTATTATTGAATAATTGTCAATTTTAAGACTCTTACATTACAAATTTACTCAAAAAAAATAATACAAATGAAATATTTTGTAACATTTCTAAATATTAAAATCATTATTTAAATATTTTTATAGATAAGATAGTGATACATTTATATTTCTCTTTCATAAAATATATAAAATCAAAATTTATAATTTATTTATCTACTTTTTTTTCTTTATTACATTTACAATCTTCTTTACGTATTACCAACGAGGGACTTGTCCCTTGAAATAGAGATAAGTGTCAAGATACTCATATACTGCATATATTATGATTACATTCCTAATTCCAATAATTAATTTAATTCAATAATAACTCAAAATATCTATAATTTAATAATCTCAATTTTACCCACACAATTCTCAACTACAAACCTGAAGCTCAACTCAGGTCGTAGCTGCTCTTCTTTCGATTATCTATATATTAACCTTTTTAAAGGAACCCTAAGTAAACCATAAGTGAGATTGAACTTTAAGAAATTTACGGTCAACGCAAGGACCCCGTAACCCCTAGTGATAGCTAGATATTGATAGTGGTGTAAACGAGATACCTGAATGCAATATAAATTTGGATAGCTATGTGACAATCCATTTGACCAATCAAAACAACAACAATTAGATGAGATACAAATTTGGATAGCTATGTGAAAATCAAGTCATTTGACAGAATCCAAGTATTAACCAATCAAAACAACACCAAGAGTTGAACTTGGAATACCAAATTTATTCATTTAATAAGCATTTCACTGTTAGGACGTAAAATATATCACATACAGGATGGAAGAGAGATGCCATGGGCCTCTAAACACTCATACAGAGTATCCTCTCCCTTTCAGCTCTACTAACTCTTATTAGCACAACACATAACTCGTGGTTCATTATCATATGGAATTCACCCACCGGATTCTTGCGGATGGATCGTTGTCATTGTCTTTTTCCTGCGAATAAGACAGCGACTACAAGAAAAAACACACAGTACTAACCTAGTATGCAAATGAAATGTCGTCTTTTTTTTTTAAGTTTGAAATACATTTCAAAATATGAAACATTATAATTATATAAATGCCATTTAATTAATACAATTATAAATAATATTATTTGAAATTTAAATACGATTCCAAATGATGAAACATTAAAATGTCTAAATAATGAAATATTATAGTTAAATAAATGCTATCTATCACTATATAAGTTTAACAAAAACTTCACCATATACCCAAATGACATAGTCTATATTCGTCAATATAATTTTAGCAATTAATCTTATATCTCAACCATATATTTAAACAATCAAATCCATATTTCAATGCATACAAACAAAAATTCATAAACCATATAATTTAACCATTATATATATATATTCCATGAGATGTCAACAAAATGTAACCCTATCTAAAAGGAAAATAAACGCCGGAGTGTAGACGTAGCTAAATTAGGCTAAAACCCAAGGACTGAGCTCCAGTTAACCCTGAGAAGTTTCGGTGGGATGGAGACATACCTCAGTTCATTTGAAGGAACTCGACGTTGGAGGCGAAATCGGTGGGGAGGTAAACCATCCTCAATTCACTGAGAAGAGCTCGGAGTTAAGGAAGATCTGACGAGGCAGGAATAATGTCTTAACTCACTTAGGGCTCGACGTTAAGCTAAGAGAGGTGGATACCCATCGACGACGAAGGTGCAGGACAATAAGATCCATATACGCAGCCACCGTGGAGGTCGGGATACATCCGGGAGACACACAAGCACTGCGGTTTACAAGAGTAAACAACTAAATGGGGGACGCCTTCACTTCCAGGAGGGACGGTTACCGTAATACAAAGTACACAGCAAAAAAAAAAAGAAAACTCTTTCATGGAAATCATATAAATGGATTCTATAGCCTAGCTTAGTTGAGACAGATGCTGTAAAAACCCATGAATAAAAGCACACAGTACTAACCTTAAAAGGATCCGGCCTAGTATTGAGATGATAGCCATGGCCATGGCTATGAGAACAGAAAATTGCTCTCCTTATTCCCACAGATCACCGTTCCGAAAAATGGATGTTGCTTCCACTCCCACAGTTCAATCTGCATGCCGCCCTCGTCCGCGGGAACCATGATTTCCTATAGCAGCAACCGATTATTCAAGATTCAATAACATAGGAAGTCTAGCATGATTGCGTCTCCAATTAAATGGTTATCTTGTTGCATGCATGAAGGAACGATTAGCCAGATATTCATTGTCTCACTGCCGTGAAGACACGGAAGGACACATTCCACCGAACTCCACCAGGGGCAATGCTAAAAGCCTCCCACCCAGGTTCAATCTCACTTTGGCAATGCTTGTGCCTGTGCTCGTGTTTGTTGTATAGAAGTACTTGCAACAGCAGCTGTGGCCAGGTCAAGTCGTAGGATAAATTGTTAAAATAGATACCCCAGTGATGGGAGCTTAGCTAAAGGATTACTTTCATAAGTCCACATGCCTGTTGACTTCTGTTGACCAGAAGCATGCTAACAAAAAATCATACCATTCTTCTTTTAACTTGTGCTAACCAGAAACATGCTACCAAGAAAATCATACTATTCTTCTTTTAACTTGTGTTGACCAGAAGCAACCTAACAAAAAAATCATGGGAAACTCTTTTGGAACTCCACGAAATGAATCTTGGCAAGCATAGAGGAAAGGCTGAGGTCATATGGAGGCCTTCAGTAGGTTTACTGCAGGTGCTATTGGAAGAGATAACAATATAAAGGCTGAACGAAACCTTCAATAAGGGATGAATACTTCAACAAGAATGAAATCATTAACAAGGGATACACCACTTTGCTATTTTAATGAGCTTGACATGAAGAAGATGTCCAAATCCTTCTACTCTTGACAACATCCAAATAAATAACCCCAACGTCCTTCTACATTTCTCATAAATACCCGACGAAATGAATGATAAGCAGTTACCCAAAGCCCCATTACAGAAATGCATATAGAAATGCAAACAAAAATCATAAAACATAGAGAGCTGAGGAGCAAGAAACACGCACGATAATCTGGTCCCAAGAGCAGCATGGAACTTTATGAGCGTGGCGAGAAACAAGTCTCTATCTACAACCACCTCTTTGTGGGTTGTAAGGGGTTTCTGGATAAACTTGATGAGCATACCCCCACTACCACCACCACAGACCTGCATTTGCGTATAGTTGGTGACACTGGGTGATGCATCTTCACTGGGTGGCGGCGGTGGCGATGGCGGGGCTGGTGATGCAGAGCTTCTTCAAAGAAAACAAATTCGCAGCGATACAAGAAATATTTGGATCCTCGATTGTTTCACTGCCACAGAGTGCCAACCTTTCCAAGACCTAGAAATTGGAAGGCAGAGAACTCAAGCTCGTTGCGGTCAGATTCAATCCGATCAAAACAAACTACTGCAAATTCTGACACTTCCTCCCCACAACAATAATCCCATATCCTATTTGATTTGTCTTCCAACCATCTATGTGCAACTTCCTCAGATTCTTGCAGCGCTTGGCAATTGCAGCAAGCCCGACGTTCGTGCACTCTGGAGTCTTCACCATATGCAAGACCTCCAGTCCTGTGCACCTCGAAACGACCATCAAGCCATGATCGATCACCTGCACTCCATATGCACCTCAACCAACCCGCTCGCATGATCAGTGATCACCTCAAGCAGTTTATCCCAATCCCCCGAATACCGAAACAACTTGAGAGTATGCAGGTTCTTGGATCCAGTGATCAAGGGTCTAAAATACTGTCCATTGAAGAGCTCCCTCGACATCCCCCTCAGCTAAAACTCTCAACCGCTTAACAAACAACTCCTCAAGCCTTACACAATACTTGAGAATCACATTATAGTCCTTTCGGAGATTTGAAATGTGTGAAGAATGATCTGCATCATAAAAAGAAGGTCTGCTGCCATATATGGAGTACATTTTTAGATTTAGACGTAGTTACTACTTTGTGCTTTTCTTAACTACCAACTCCCCTTGAGCGAACTATTGAAGAGGGACTCTGATAATGAGTTACGATATTCATGGTGCTCCACATTCCAATGAGGACCTGTAATGTCACCTCAACTTGCACTATAATCATATTTAATGTAACAAAGTACTATACATAACATTTGGCATTTTTATAAATTTTTGTTTTAAAAATTATTTTTATTTATTTTTAAAATCTAAAAATAAAAATCACTCGAGACTTATGTCCCATCACAACTGTACTAAACCAATTGAAAAATCAAAATATTGTTTTAAAAAAATTGTTAAAATTATTTTTGTTTTTCAAAATATTTTTTTTCCTCGGAATTGTTTTTCAAAATATTATAATTAATGTTAAAATTATAACAAACATTATACAACATTGGAAAAAATTCAAGTCGAAAAGGAAACTAATGTACTTTGACTAACAAACGGTTAGTATATCCTTGCCTTGGCACAGAATAATAATAAATATGTTTGACATAAATAAATAGCAAAAGATTCCTTTAATCAAAAAAATTAATGCTTAAATAATCTATTCAAAGAAATTACTTTTCTATATCAACACATCTTAAGAAAATAATCCTAGTAAAAAGTAAATAGTATGATATGCGAACCATACATCGCAATACAAAACCAAGATTTTGTAACAAGTTAAAAGCACAAATTATACGTAAGGAATATATAAGTATTAGAACTAAGGTATAGAACATAAGGTAAAAATAAAGAGATGAATAATTTAAGAAGTTCATTCCGTGGGGTTCTTACAATTTAAGTTGGTGAGATTTGTTAGCCCATGGTATATGTTGGTTTATATATACCATCGACCACTCAAACAAATTATTATAAGTATGGCTTCAAAATCCAAATGTTGTTCTTTATCACAAATTTTTAATTATATTTTAAATTTGGTGAGTAAAAATGAAGTGTTGTTAATTTTATATAGAAATTATTAATGATGAATAAAAGAATTTAGCCAATAACTAAATTTTCAATATATTTTCCAGATTTTAAGATAATGTAATAATTAACATTATGCATGGTAATAAAACTCATTTGTTTATGATAAGAAAGAGTCAAATGAGAGTTTGGCGTGCTTTGTAAAGTTACTTTCTTTAGATTAAAGCAACATTTATGGAGATTGAAATAATGAATACCACTTTAAATATATATACATGAACATCTCAGCATAGATGCCTTTTGAAACAAGGTTGGGTTTAGGTGTTCATATAATTCTTTGTCTTTCTACAGGGTGAAATTATTTTTCATATTTTTCATATAATCTTTGAAAACTAATACATTAGTGAATATTGCCTTTTGATTTAGGATCTCTTGAATTATGAAATCTTTAAAATATTACATTAGTAAGAATTTTTTTTGGTGTTATAAATATTTTATATGATATATATTTTAAAAGTCAATAAATTAATTGAAGCTTTATATTTATATATAATTGATATGATTTAAAGAGGTATATATAAAGTTAGATGTACATGTGATGGTGTTTGATATAATAAAGGATTAATGTTTTAAATTTAATTTAGGATTGAGGGTCTTATGCTCATCACTCCCTCGAAGGAACTTGACACATGCATCCTTCAATATAAAAGTTGTACACAAAATTCTGGCCTAGCTCGTGATTCTCACAATAGCAAGCAAGAATTCATCAAAACATTGAAAATCAATTCGATGATTAAGCAATTTTGTAATAAAATAATTTTCATTTCTACTACAATTTCGTGACAAAAGTACCATATTATAGCAATAACTGTTAGCAATTTCCGAAAGCAACTGCGGGGACATTGCCACCTCGTGGATATTGTTTATACAATAGATCATATTAAATTACAAAATAATAATTTCAAATTTCAAATTTCAAATTTATATATAAGTTCATTTATGAGATTTTAGAAACCTTTATTTGAATTCTACTTAATCTTGAGAACCTTTATTAATTGATATTGTTTATGCCAACAAAAATCAAACCATATAAATAAATCAATATAATATTTTAATCGAATTCTTCATTAATTTTTATATAATTTATTTACAAATTCTCATATGTTTTAATTTTAATTTATTTTACAAATTAAAATACATTTTATTTTAAAGTATTGTGAATATATATATAAAAAACATGCACAATAATTTTCTTAATACATTTTATTATTTTAAAAAATAATTTGATTTATAAGATCAAATAAATATGTAATGTTTTAAAATTAAAAATAGAAGCTTAGGATGAGGGGATTTTTGGTACCAAATCGACTACTCTAAATTTTAAACCCAAATCAATTTCATAAACTCACACATTAAACTAGAAAAACATCACAACCAATGAAATTTTAAACCCAAATCAATTTCATAAACTCACATATTAAACTAGAAAAACATCACAACCAACCAATTTGCACCCATATTAATCTTAATGGAAGGATCTCCAAACATAGCTCATACCCCATCTTGGAGCTCATTCATTATGGAGTCTCAATTTGCAACCTTATTAATCTTAATGGGAAGATCTCCAAACATAGCTCATACTCCCATCTTGGAGCTCATTCATTATGGAGTATGGGACAAAGTACTACTACATGTAGGTTAGTGGTCCCACCCTATGATTCAATGCTCATGTCATATCAAGGACCATTCCATTTCCAAAAAAATTGTACTAAAAGATTAGCTAGTAAGAACACAACCACCCTTTTATATTAATATAAATAATGATTGTTCTTCTTAAAAAAAAAGATTAGCTAGTAAGACCACAATGTTTGACGGACAATCTACTAAGAGCGGACTCGAGGCATGATCTCCCTAGCTCAACGCGAGTCTAGAACGAATATGACAGTATATAAGTCACTTTCCTAGATCTAATTAAGGATCAAGGAACTAGATACGTTTACCTCATGGATCGCTAATCCTTTTCTCCTTGAATGCTGCTCCAAGCTTGATGATCTTCAGATCTGAGCTGCAAAACCTGTCAAGACAACAAGACAACAAAACAAGTAAAACACATCTATACAATAACAGATCTAAGTAAGTAGTCAAGCAGGCGAACTACACAAGATATCATTAACACAATGATATTTTGGTGGAAAGCAATTATATTACTGTATTGAAAGGGAAGTACATAGGATAGAAAGATTACAACTATTGACTTGACGTAGCAATCCTCATCCAATCGAACCAATGCCAAAGTCTCCTAAGGAAGTGTGAGTCTCCCAATAGATGAATAAGGATCTCTCTAGGATAATTTCACCAGCATGTAGACACTATAGACTTCCTCCCTTTGGAATGGGAGTGAGCTTCACTTATATAGGACTAAGTGGATAGGGTAGGTTGAGATATGGTAGGAGAGAGATAGGGGATCCTTCCAAGAGGTTAGGAACCGAGTGCTAGCTCTCCCAAAAGGTCAGGGATAGGGATCCATGTCAGCTAGCTTCGAGAATGGGCTCGAAGGAGCTATTTTTTTCCATTAACTGATATCGTCACAGGCTACAAGAGGCCAACCTGGGTCGTCGCAGGTTGCTTGAGGACAACCTGCGACGACCTCTCAAAACCTAGTATGAATGGGTTTGTATCTCTTCCAGGTTAATAACTTAGTCAAGGAAACTTTAGGGATGATTACACCAAGTCTCATGATGGTAAGATTTTAGCTGTAACACACAACCACCCTTTTATATTAATATAAATAATGATTGTTCTTCTTAAAAGAAATCAATAAGGTCATAATACACTAAAACTTTATATAATTTTTTTTTATAAACTCCATTAACTACAAATGCTTGAATGTACTTTTAATTTTTTCACGCCTCTTCATTTTCTTTTGTTTTATATCATGTCAAAATTCAATAAGAGAAACAAATTCAAACTAGCACAAATTTATTATTGAGATGGTAAAAGCATAAATACTTATTAAAATTATTGCACCAAGAGTAGCTAGATGATTTACAGTCCAATATGAGGTAGATTTTGTCACATAACGTAACGTTGTGCAACATTACCAAAAATAAAAAGTAATTAAAAAATTTCATGTCCGCTCATAAAATAAAAAATTAAAACCAAATGAAATTAATTAAAAAAATCAGTGTTGGCTCATAAAAAAATTAAAATCAAATGAAAAGTAATTAAAAAAAATCCATGTCCACTCATAAAATAAAAAAATTAAAACCAACATAAATTTATCTTAAACCCAGATATATCAAGCACCAATAGGGATAAAATTTGTTGAAGTGTAATTTTTTTGCAGATGTGTAAAAATTTTAAGATAAAAAAATTTACACCTCGAGAAATTGGATCCCTGTTGGTGCTTAATAGATCCGGGTTTAAGATGGATCTATGTTGATTATGGTTCCACCATCCCTATTATTTTTCAAACAATACTATCCAAAAACCATTATCATCAATAAATACTTTCATTAAATAAAATTTATATAAAGAAAAATTTCAATAATTTCATTTATTATTATTTTAAATATAACATCATTAACACATATATAATGTTTTATTTAAATGAAACTTTTATTTTATTTTTGAATATTGCTTAAATATATTTCTAATCATTCATCAATTTTATGGTCACTTAATATATATATTTTGTTTTCGGAGAAAAAAAACTTTTTATTCATAGAATAACATTGACTGTCCAAATGGACTTACATCACAACTCATCGAGCATCCTACTAATCGGAGTAGGTCATGAAGCTTTACATTTTTACAATAAAACTATGCATTGTACACTAAAATCTGAGGTCTTTTGGTATTGCCATAAAGCCATATTCGCTTGGAGAAAGCTCATCCAAAAATCCTGAAAGCACAAAAGTTTAGACTGCTTGCTGCAACCAAAATTCCTGAATAAAAAAAATCACGTTCCAGCTATACATAATGATAGAGTTCCTTAAGTTTGAATGGAGAAATTGAGGACTTGTCTGTTGTTTAGCTCCTCCCCTTCCAGAATACCAGGTTGAATTGCTAGAGCCAATTTGGATAAGGTATATGCTTCTGTGTTCAACTCTCTATATATATGGGAGAAGGAGACTGATTCAAAGGCCGTCTTCAAAACTGGAATTTCTTTTAGCAGATAGTGAAGATGAGGCGCTCTAATGAAGCTTTTCCCATTGATCTAGTCTATCACTGTTTTGGAATCACCAAAGATGTGTAAACTAGGAATCTTCCTGTCCTTTGCTATATTCAGAATTGTCCATAAAGCTGATAGCTATGCTTTGGTGTTGGTAGCTTGGCCCATGGAAAATTTAAGAGAAATTTTCCTTTGATCAGACATATAAATGACACATCCAGCACCTCCTAATGGCGAAGCACCTTGGCTTGTGCCATAAAAAAAATCCCATGGCTTGCTTTTGTCTATGTCTAGTGTTGAAACCACACGTCTTTTGCTTGGTTTGGGAACAGTTTTGAGTTCCTACGTTTTACGAATCAGTAGCGTAGTAGTTACACTCGTAGGGGTCCAAGTGTTTTCAAAAATTGATCTGTTACGAACTTCCCAAATATTGTAAACGGAGAGTGCAGGGAAAGCATTGGAACAACGCACCCCTGTGTTCTGCCACCAGTTCTGAGCACGTTGTTCAAGTGAGAAAATGCAGCTTGCGATCATCCTATCATGGGTGAAAGTCCTTGTTTCCCAAGTCCATACGTCTCCTGCATAGGGACATGAGGTGAATAAATGAGAGGTATGTTCCTCACTTGAGTTGCATAGCATACATATACTTGGTCCTTGGAAACCTCTTTTCCTCATATTTTCCCATGTCAGTAATTTTTTGTTCATAGCTAGCCAGAAAGTTAAAATGGTTTTCAGTGGGTTGTTGGTTCCCCAAACCTTTCTCCACCACCAAATTTTTTCCCTCTTCGATTGTTTGAAGATAGCTGCTTCATAGCCCTTCTTGGCTGAAAATTCTCCATTCACTTAATTCTTTGTCCATATTGGCTTGTCCTGTTCATCCTCATCTAAATGAACAAAATTTATCACCAATGAATTCACGAAGTTGTTCCACTCCGCACCCTCTTCACCACTCAGGTTTAAATCATGTGCGTCTTTCCACCCCGCTCTACCTTTTAGTTGTGGATGTTGGGCTTGCACCTCCGCTAACTTGTGAATTCTTTGGGAATTAATCATAGAAATTAAGGACCCTGAAAGCTTGTAGTTCTCGCCAGCTCCTACCCAAGGGTCCTCTCCCAGTATTAAAATTTTCCCGTTTCCTACTCTCCAAGCTATCCAATTGCCTACTAGAGGGAAGGCCACTACCGTTGCTTTCCACCCAGCCGATCCATTTTTATGGTTTTAGCAGGATTCCTGAACCATTCAACAAGAGAAGAGTTGGGACAGTATTTGGAGTTCATGACCCTGCCCCATAATGAGCCTGGGTTTTGAGCTAGGCGCCACAAGGACTTTGTAGCCAAAGCCTTACAAAATAAGGGTATGTTTTTTACTCCCCAACCACCCATCTCTTTTGGAAGAGAAATGTCTGTCCATTTTTCCAGGGGAATTCCCTTTGCTTGCTTACTGGTTGTCCAGAGAAAAGAGAAACACTTCTTTCTAAGCTTGGTTAATATTCCTTTGGGGATGTATGCAAGGGAAGCCCTGTAATAAACAGGGATCCTTTGCAAAACAACTTTAACCAGGACTAATCTTCTTCCTCTAGAAAGAAAATGATTGGTCCAATTTGAAATTTGCGCTTCGACTTTCTTATACAGCCAGACCCAGTCTTGAAAGGCATAGCAATTTGGTTTGAGAAAAAAACCCAGATACTTGAAACCTTCAGAAATAGTTGTGGTTGGAAAAGGAAAAATCTCTTTTGCCTGCTGGGACAAGACTTATGAGAACCCATTATGATTTAAACTTGATTTTCCTTCGTTTATCACCATCCAGGTTTCCAACTTGTATTTATCGAGAATAGATGCATATTCCTTTATATTTTCTTCCGAACTAAAACCAAACAGAAGAACGTCGTCTACGAAAAGGGTATGAGTGATTTCTTCCGTGCTGGATACATTTACCCCTACAATCCTTCCAATATCTTTAGTGTTGTGAATTAAGCATCTCAGAGTGTCAACAACTAAAAGAAACAAGAAGGGGGAAAGGGGACACCCTTTCCTGATGCCTCTAGAAGGGAGAAAGAAGCTAGAGGGTGATCCATTGATCAATACTGCAAATGAAGTAGATTGGATACATCCTATGATCCATTCAACCATTTCCAACGCCATTCCCATTTGGATCAGAAGAAGTCTTACAAAGGTTCAGTTCACTCTATCATATGCTTTTGAGAGATCTAGTTTTAGAGTGAAAGCACTCTACTTTCCAGTCTTGATACTATGAATTGCCTCCTGGGTCAAAGAAACAACATCATGAATTTGTCTATTGTGCAAGAAACCAAATTGTTCTTCAGTTACAATCCTGCTCAGTATGGGTTTCAATCTTAGAGTTGTGACCTTGGCTATCACCTTATAAATCATATTACAGCATGATATTGGCCTGAAGTCATCAAAGGTTTCAGTTTTCTGTTGTTTTGGAATCAAGGTTATGAAGGTTGAGTTAATGTTGCCCAGCACTTTTCCAGACTTCTGGGATTCCTTAACCACCGCCACCAGATCCTCTTTTAACTTGTCATAAAAACTGATGAAAAACTCCAGAGTGAAGCCATCCGGGCCGGGGCTTTTTCTATTTTGAAAGGAATGGAGAACATACTGAATCTCCTCTTCGGTGATATATTTAGTTAAATATTCATTCATTTTTTCTGTTATAAGTCTAAGGAAAAGGACAATCACCTCCAGAATTTCTGAGATTGGGAATCCTCCAGGTTCTGTGAAAATGTTTTGAAAGTGATCAACAATTACTCTATCTTTATCTGTGAAAGAAAGAGCCAAATTTCCTTTCCCTGTTCTGATTTCATGGATTGTATTAATATTCTTCCTATGAGAAGCATACCTGTGAAATTTTTTTGTATTTTGATCTCCTTCCTTTAGCCAAAGAGCCCTGCTCTTTAATCTCCATTTATGTTCTTCCTGTAGGAGCAACATATCCTTTTTCCTTTTAAGGAGTTTCAGAGTCTCAATTTCTTATGAGGTAAAATCGCCTTCCCTATTGTTAGCATAGAGATCTTTTATTTTGTCTTCTATCCTTGATATTTCGACTTTCTGAGAGGTTATGTGACTGTTGTCCCATTCTTTTGATATTTTTGTTTTATCTTTGCCATATTGTCTGCGAATTGTTGCATCATAGAGTGATTTGGGACTTCTCTCAGAGGCTGCCATGCATTCAATATTAGGGTCTTATAATTCTGCTCTGCAAGCCATTGGGGGTTGAATTTAAAAGGGGATGGAGGCTTTTTTTTTCTGGGACCTTTACTTTTAAAACTATCGACCTATGATCCGAATTTCCTCCAACCTCAATCGTTGATTGAATAATCAATCGTTCAGTGGATAAATTATCTGAAACCAAGAAGCGATCCAATCTCTTCGATATAGCCTGCTCTCCACCTCTTTTATTTCTCCATGTAGGCTCAATATTTGTAGGTGCAATGTCCACCAACCCTTTTTTCTCGAAGAAATAACCAAAAAAAGAACTCAGATCATCATTCCCCGCATTCTTTCCCCAAACCTCATTCTGCGAGAGGGTCAAGTTTAAATCTCCACCCAATATCAAGTTGGTCTGTTCCAACGCGCCTGAATTTCCAAGGGAATCTCAAAATACTTTCCTTGCGTAGAAAGGACCATAAACATTTAAGATTGTGAAACTTAGGCCTATCTCGCCATCTTCCAACAAGGTTCCTAATACTGATCCATATCGCGTAATGGATATCAGTTTCAATTATGGGCTCCAAGCTGTTAGAGTGCCTCCAAAATTCCCATCAGCATCTGTACTTTCCATATTCCAGTCTTTGATACACTTGCTTACTGCTTCCTCATCCCTTATACCTTCCATCATGGTTTCTTGAAGCAAAAGTACCGTTGGTTTTACGTTAGAAATTCAACTTTTGAGGGCGGTTTTTTTGGAGCCCCCCCAAGCTCCCGTACGTTTAAGGAGAGAATTAACATTAGGGACCCCTAATTGGGGCCATTTCCACTCTAAGGGACCGAGTTATTAAAGTTTGCCTTCCTTTTCTGACTTCCAGAACCGCTTGTTTTTGGGCTTTTGAGAGTAGCGATTTTCGTCCGGCTTGAGTTTTTTGGGGAGGGTTAAGGGAAAGTCCACCCGTTGAGACACACTCCTCTATTTCTAATAGAGGTTTTTTGGATCTCAGGTTGTACTCTTTCCTCTGAGTCAAGTGAGGATTCAGGATGGGGGCGTCTTCTCTATGGGACGACGGGTTGTCTAAAGGTGACAAGTTTTCTTCATCCGAACTCTTAGATAAAGCTCTGTTAAATAAATGAGGGGAAGTAACTAAAGAAATATTGGTGACATTACCTTTGTAGGTAGAATATGACGTATCGTCCTGAAATGGACTAGCTAAGGCGATCTTGTCGACTAAGTGCTCCTCCTTTGGGGTCTTGGATAATACGCCCATCCGTGACTTCCCTTTGTCCATGTGTGTTGATGTATTTGTAACTTCGGAATGTATTTCATATATGTATATTGTATTCCTATAGAGATGTTATTATTCCTCTATACGGAAGTGTCGTCATTTATATTGTAAGTGTCGTAACTTATACTTGATGGGTTATTAGACCACCTTGATGGGGTCGGACCTGTATAAGTCATGTGGGCTAAAGGGTTATTAGACCACCCTAGTGGAGTCGGCCCTGTCAGCATTATATTATGTGATTAAGCTGAGGCCGACCTAGTAAGGTTATTAGGCAAGTCAAGTCATGTATAAAAAGAGTGCGGGAGGAACTCTATTTGATCATTCACTTATTCACTTCTACACTCATTGGAGAGTGGCACACTAGTGGAGGAGGAGAAGATGCTGCTAGGAGACTATCTCTTATGCTTGGGTTTTGTATCATTGCTCTATCTATCTCTGAGGAAGTTATTGGGGTTTTTCACCTTTATGGTTTTCCCCAAGGAAACTATGTGTGTCTATTGTCTCTTGTGTTTGCTTCTTGTGATTGATATGCTGTACATGTTATTCTCTCAGTAAATATCCTAGAGTATATTGAATTGATGCTAAAAAATTAACATGGTATCAGAGCTAACCTAAGAAGAAGACACTATGCAATTGCGAAATCTAGGGCTTATTGTTTTTTGGGTTTCTCTCCACAAATCTTGAAAGGAAGTAGGGTAGATTGACTCTCCTCAGCAAGTCACATCTTCCTGTCCAATTAGAATTCAATTCTGAGCACTTTTAGTTTTGGACCTAAAAATTAGGGTTTCCACAAAAATTGGAATTTGAGTCCATGGCTGGAAGCTCCTCAGAAAAATCAAAGTTTAGAGCTTTAGATTGAACTTTTTGGTTGGGTGAAGCTCCAGGAAAATCAAACCCTAGTTTGGGGTCCTGTCTAGTGAAGCCAAAAATTAGGGTTTCTGCACAAGTCAAAATTTTTGAAATCTAAGACCATGGCTGGAAGATCCTCTGAAAAATCGAAGTTTAGATACCAAGATCGAACTTTTTGGATGGGTGAATCTTCGAGAAAATCAAACCCTAATTCAGGGTCCTCCATAGTGAATCCAGAAGTTTGAAAAGCAAATTTGAGGGGTGAAACTTTGCAGTTTTCAAATTCTAAGTATACCAACTTGATCAACTCATCAAGGCGCATCTTTTTATCCTTTCAGAAGTTTGAAATTCAAAGTTTGAATTTTTAGGGTTTCTCTAACAAACCCTAATCCAGCTCCAGATCCAGATTTCTGCAAATCAAGTGGTAAGACCTAAATATTTTCTATTTCCATTTGAAGTACTCTTTAATATGTCTCACCACACTAAGCTTGAGGATAAGCTTGAAGGGGATGATAACTTTCGAGCATGGAAGTATAGGATTGGGTTAATTCTAGAAGAGAGTGAGTTGGACACCTACATAAGTGAAGGGGTTCCTGTTCCAGAGGGAGAAGAGACTAAGGCCTTACACAAGAGGAACTTGGTCAAGGATAAGAGGATCATTGGTGATTCTATCAAAGACCATCTCATGCCACATGTGTCATCTCTGAAGACACCTAAGGAGATGTTTGATTCCTTGAGCAAGCTATTTGAAGGGAAGAATATAAATCAGAAGATGACCTTGAGGAATCAATTGAAGAATGTCAAGATCTAGAATGCGGAGACCATGCAGTCTTATTTCTCAAGGGTCTCCCAGATAAAAGAACAACTTGAAGCCGTGGGAGAAGATATAGAGAATGGAGAAGTGGTAATGACCACTCTTAATGGCCTTCTTAGATCATGGGATTCCTTCATCCAAGGAATTTGTGCTAGGAAGAAACTTATCTCATTCAGTAGGTTGTTAGAAGAATGCTTTCAGGAAGAAGCTCGGATTGTAGCTTGAGAAGAAAAGATGGGGAATGAAGATCAAGCTCTCACAACACATACCAAGAAGAGGACACTTTTCTTCAGATTGTCCTAAGAACAAAAGGAACAACACGACAACTACTACAAGCAATCTGACAGGTATGACTTACAGGTATGTTTTAAAATCTGTTCATGATTAAGTTTATGATATGTTTGTCTTCATGTTATTGAGTTTAGTAACAATCTTGATCATTCTTAGACTTGTTTATCACTTTAGTAAAAGTATGAATACATGTGAATGATAGAAGACATTCTTTGATGATTGTACTAATGCACTATGGTGTTGTATGAGGATAATGTTATTCGCTAACATGAAAGGTACAAATCAAGTTCTAGATCAAGACCACAGTGACATGAAGACAAAGACTCATCCATAGTCATGGATCACATAGAGGTATGTATATTTTACAATGGTTAACTTATGAGTTATGCAGGTCATTGAAGGGAAAAAGAAAACATTGCTAGACATAACTAGCAAATATGATGACCAGGTATGTTTTTCCTATATCAAGTTAGAATCCTACCCTATGTTAGGATCTTATACTTTTATATATGATTATTCATGAATTTAGAAATTTAAGTAATCAAGGGTTTATGTATATTATGTCTCTTACCTTGATTGATGATATGACTAACCAGAAAAGAAATCTTCCCCGAAACCTTGAATACTAATGCTTATTATCCGTGTTTGAAATATTCATGACTATACATGTTTAAGATCATTTTGTTTTGAGATTATATGATTATATATGAGATCTTGAGGATGGAACAATCATGACACTAGTGCACAATTAAGCATGCATAGTGGTCCAGGATGGATAGGATAGATAATCCATGAAGCAAAAATTGAGAGGGAGTCCACCCAACAAACAAAGATAAGTATTTGAATTGTTATTTATTGTATATCTGATTGTTTAAATAATATTGTTCAAAGACGTATATACTTATGTTCCTAGAATTAGGTTGTGCATATTAGAATAATTGCATCAATGAACAGTTTACTACTAATATGCATGTAATGGGTAAGTGGCCTATGGCACTGTACAACATTCCATCTAGAATAAAACCTCTTTGCTGACATGTTGGGAGTAGTGCACACTCTTAACAAATGTTCTGGTAGAGATGGAAGGCATCTAGAAAGTTACAGAATATGGATAAATGTTGTATTGAAGCATTGGATAAATTAATTGCATGACCGTATGACATATTTCTTTATGCTTAAGATTTTGTTATGAAAACTACGAGATGTTTCTAATCATGCAATTCAACTTGTCTTGTAGGAAAGATCGTATACCATAACCTACAAAAGAAGGACTACAACATTTGTTCAGCAACAAAGTTATCTATTGAAGAATCTGAAGTTCCCAGGATACGGGATGAAGTAATGGAAGGATGCTATGATCCGTCGATGTTTGGGATGCAGTCCCAAGACCTGAAGGGAAGTCGGTTGTGACTTCCAAGTGGATCTACAAGATCAAGAATGTTGCAGATGGAAACATAGAAAAATACAAAGCAAGGTTTGTAGCTTGTGGCTTCTCCCAGAAAGAGGGAAAATATTATGAAGAGACTTTTGCTCCTGTAGCCAGATACACTTCCATCAGATCAGTACTTTCCCTGGCTGTAGTGATGAAATGGAAGATACACCAGATGGATGTCAAGACAACTTTCTTGAATGGTGTAGTCGAGGAGGAAGTGTATGTGGAGCAACCACTTGGTTTTGAGACACATGATAGAGAGTCATATGTGTGCAAGTTGAAGAAAGCCTTGTATGGCTTGAAGCAAGCTCCTAGGACTTGGTATGGTAGGATAGACAAATTTCTATCCAGTTTGGGATTTACCAAGGGTAAAGCGGATTCCAACCTTTACTACAAGGTTGAGGAAGGCAATCCAGTGATACTACTTTTGTATGTAGATGACCTGTTTGTTACAGGTGAGGATAGATTGATTGCCGATACGAAGAGGAAGCTTGCTGCTGAGTTCGAGATGAAGGACTTGGGGATGATGCACTAATTTCTAGGCATGGAGGTGTGGCAGAGTGCAGATGGAATCTTCCTTGGTCAAGGGAAGTATGTAGTAGAGATCCTAAAGAGGTTCGGGATGATGGACTGCAAGGCCATGACCACACCTATGGCATTGAATCTGAAGCTTCTATGTGATGCTTCATCTGAGCCGGTTGATGTCACGATGTATCGTCAGATGATTGGGTCCTTGATGTACCTGACGAATATGAGACCATATATTTGCTTTGCGGTGAACACTTTGAGCCAATTCCTGACGGATCCGAGAAGTGTTCACTTGGTTGATGTAAAGCATATTCTGAGATTGGGAAGGCAGTGCTGCAAATAGGAAGAGCACTTCGAGGTGCTGCTTCAGTATGGGATCAGGTGTGATCTCTTGTTTTAGAAGGAAGTAGTCCTGTGTAGCACTGAGTACAGCCGAAGCAGAGTATGTTGCAACTTGTTCGACTAGTTGTGAAGTAGTATGGCTAAGGAAGCTATTGTATGAGCTATTTGATCTCCCGTTGGATGCTACTGGTATCTTTTGTGACAACCAGAGTTGTGTGAAGTTGTTTGAGAACCCGGTGTTCCATGATAGGTCGAAGCACATTGAGATCAAATATCACTATATCAGGAATATGGTGTAGAGAGGAGCAGTGAAGCTCCTGCATGTTGCGATGGATGAGCAGGTTGTAGATGTGTTGACGAAACCACTAGCCAGAGTAAAGTTTGAGTACTTCAGAGAGAGGCTTGTTTTTCTTCAGATAGAAGATACTTCGAGGAAGAAGTGATGGGACACATCTGCAGGAGCCATTCCAAACATGGTGAGAGGAGGATCCTTCCCATGGCTGTGGATGTAAGCGCTGTGTGATGAGCATCAGGACGATGCTCTAGTTACTGCTTGATATGATCAGCTGGATCATGTATATGTATATGCATTAGTTGAATGCTTGGTATGATCAGTTGGATCATGTATATGTATATGCATCAGGACGATGCAGTGATGATGATTAGGATGATCATGTGAGATGAGTATCAAGATGATACTCTGGATGAGATGTATCAAGATGATGCTATGATGATGATCAGGATGATCATATGTGATGATATGTATCAGGTGAATACATTACATAATCAGTTGGATTATGTGTGATGAGTTTCGAAGACACAGATGCACATGGGCTTTTTGGACATGGTTATAGATGTGTTCTCCCATGGTCGCAATGTAATTTTTGGGCTTTTCTGACATGGTGGAAAATGTGTTCTCCCATGGTCGTGATGTAATTACTGGATCCATTCTCACATGGTGGTAGATGTGTTCTCCCATGGTGCAGATGTAAGGGATGAAGCCATTCTCACATGGTGGTAGATGTGTTCTGCCATGGTGCAGATGTAAGGGATGGAGCCCTTCGAGCATGGTTGAAGTGTGTCTTCCCATGGCTGAGATACAAGTGCTGTGCCATTCCTAGCATGGTTGAAGTGTGTATTCCCATGGATATGGATGTAAGTGCGATGCCATTCTCTCATGGTGGAAATGTGTCTTCCCATGGAGTAGATATAAGTGATGAGCCTTTCACGGATGGTTGAAGTGTGTATTCCCATGCCGATGAATGTAAGTGCTGTGTGATGTGCATCTGGGTTGTGCTTCATGAACCATGTTATGATCAGTATGATCATGAGTATCAGGATGATACTCTGTGGCCGTGGACAGGTTGTGCAGTGGCATGTAAAAGGTCATGGGAGATCCAATAGGTTGAGCTGTGTGCTCGTAATCAGTCCTGGGATGCTCTTGCGAGGTTTTGTTGATGCACGTAATAAGTCCTGAGGATTCCACAGTATGGCCACTGATGATGAAGACCTACAGGTGGTGGGCCTACATCCAGGATGAAAAAGGGATGGCTCTGTAGAACTTCCTATGATGAGTAGATTGGATATTGATTGAGATAGCAGCAGCAACAACGATGAAGATGATTCGATGACGATGATCCAGTGATGATGATCTAGAGAAGAAGACTTGTGCTAGCAGATCTGTGTCGAGAAATACCTTCCTAGTTAAGAGGGAGTGTTGATTTATTTGTAACTTCGGAATGTATTTCATATATGTATATTGTATTCCTATAGAGATGTTATTATTCCTCTATATAGAAGTGTTGTCATTTATATTGTAAGTGTCGTAACTTATACTTGATGGGTTATTAGACCACCTTGATGGGGTCGACCCTGTATAAGTCATGTGGGTTAAAGGGTTATTAGACCACCCTAGTGGGGTCGACCCTGTCAGCATTATATTATGTGATTAATTTGAGTCTAACCTAGTAAGGTTATTAGGCAAGTCAATTCATGTATAAATAGAGTGCGGGAGACACTCTATTTGATCATTCACTTATTCACTTCTACACTCATTGGAGAGTGGTGCACTAGTGGAGGAGGAGAAGGTGCTACTAGGAGACTATCTCTTATGCTTGGGTTTTGTATCATTGCTCTATCTATCTCTGAGGAAGTTATTGGGGTTTTTTACCTTTATGGTTTTCCCCAAGGAAACTATGTGTGTCTATTGTGTCTTGTGTTTTCTTCTTGTGATTGATATGATGTACATGTTATTCTCTCAATAAAGATCCTAGAGTATATTGAATTGATGCTAAAAAATTAACAATGTGAGAATCCTCCGTCAGTAACGGCTGTG
This sequence comes from Larix kaempferi, assembly GCA_027924585.1. Lineage (NCBI taxonomy): Eukaryota > Viridiplantae > Streptophyta > Pinopsida > Pinales > Pinaceae > Larix > Larix kaempferi. Next base: position 1,762,530 of record BSBM01000076.1, on the reverse strand, counting down.
TCTTAACTTCACCACCTTTCTCTCGCCTATCTCCTGACGTGGAAACCGAGCTTGAGGAGGAATTTTTAACCCAAATTTTTTTGAATCGAGGGAGTTCCTTGAGAACGATACAGTCTTTCTGCAAATGGCCAACCTTGCGACAACTGAAACACTAGAATGGCAGCTTCCAATAGTCCAAACGTTGCGACCAAGAGCTTCTGTGCATTGTAATTACCAATTCTTCATACATACCTTCTTGCTGGTCCAGTTCCACCAGGATTCTAGCACACCGACGGTCGATTTTTGATTCCCAGTTCTCCTCCAGGGCCACAAATTTACCTATCTTGTTATTAATCGCCTCCAAAATTTTCCCTTGCCAAAAAACTAGAGGTAGTCTCGACAAGATGACCCAGACCTATTGCTGATTATGAGGTTCCTTTTTTGGGTTAAATTCCACTCTCCAATTTTTTAGAATTAGACCAGACGACCCCCATCATCAATGTATTTCGAGGAGATTTTGACTGTATTCCTTCTGCCTCATCTTAATTAGAAAACACCCACGAGGGAGAATGTGAAATTCTGGAGTGTAACCTAGACTGCCACTCCAATTCATCTCCATCCACCATAACAGAGAGTCTCTTCTCGGAGTCTTTCCACAAAATCTTCTTATCAAAGACAATTTTAGATAATCGTGTATCTGTTCCAGTTGAATGTCCTTACAAACTGTGAGTTCTTTGAATGTTTTTTTCGGCCTAATTCCTTTGGATATTCTTGGCTTAAAGTCTCTCATGGATTTTAACTGAGTGTGATCATTCGCACCAGGTTTTGCGTCAACATCAGTTAATACTTCGCATGGAAGTACATTGTTTATTTGTGATGCAATTTATTCCCGCTCATCCCAAAATGTCTCTGAACCTCACACTTCTTGTTCTGTACAGAAAATGGGGCTGCATTAGACATCAAATTCATAGTACACGTCGTCGATAACCATTGTGCCCTTGCTTATAAACGGCTTGGTAAATGAGGGAGTGTGCGCGGGGTCCTTTCAACAGTAAAAACTGTTAACCATGAAAATGCAGACACAATCATTATGGAGAGAGGGTAAAGAAAGACTACGCTCCCCTTGTTTTGAAATCTGCATCTGCTATTGGAAACCCTCGACCATCATTTTGCGATTCCGCTCCCCTCCCGCGAAGATCCATCCCACCCGAGATCAGAACCCACCGTTTATCGAGCTCCATATGCTATCACCATTCTTAAGGTTCATAAAGGTAATACCACTATAATCATGAATACATTGATTGTGAAATTAAAATCGTGAAGTATTTGTCTTCTATTTTGTATAAATATTTCTTTAAGAATATCATTATCAAAATTATTTATATGGTTACCAATGTCATTAGATCCTCTCCTCTCAACACCATAATTAAAAAGCGCATTATTTCGCACAATTCTTAACCTCCGAAAATATATGATCAACCAAAAAATCACAAGAAAGACATACCTCTTAGGTTCATTATTAGTGTTGTTAGAGCCCCAACTCACGCCTTGTCTAGATTCTTAGTAGACATTCTTTAACCATTCACTAGTCAAAGATCTTCATTTATTAAAATTTTTAGTGATTTTATCCATAAAATCACAACATCAATCTTGACAAACAAGACCTTATGGTGAATTTTGATGTTGTTTATTTTTTCACCGAAATTATAGTCTCTAAATCCCTTGAAATTATATCCAAGTTAGTTGATTCTAAAAATCTTAATCTTATTAGAATTCACCTCTCCTCCAATTTCTTTTATTTCAAAAGAAATATTACACCTAAAATATTACCATCATGAGACTTGGTGTAATCATCCCTAAAGTTTCCTTGACTAAGTTATTAACCTGGAAGAGATACAAACCCATTCATACTAGGTTTTGAGAGGTCGTTGCAGGTTGGCCTCTTGCAGCCTGGGACGACGTCAGTTAATGGAAAAAAATAGCTCCTTCGAGCCCATTCTCGAAGCTAGCTGACATGGATCCCTATCCCTGACCTTTTGGGAGAGCTGTCACTTGGTTCCTAACCTCTTGGAATGATCCCCTATCTCTCTTCTACCATATCTCAACCTACCCTATCCACTTAGTCCTATTGAAGTGAAGCTCACTCCCATTCCAAAGGGAGGAAGTCTATAGTGTCTACATGCTGGTGAAATTATCCTAGAGAGATCCTTATTCATCTATTGAGAGACTCAGACTTCCTTGGGAGGCTTTGGCATTGGTTCGATCGGATGAGGATTGCTACGTCAAGTCAATGGTTGTAATCTATCTATCCTATGTACTTCCCTTTCAATACAGTAATATAATTGCTTTCCACCAAAATCTCATTGTGTTAATGATATCTTGTGTAGTTCACTTGCTTGACTGCTTACTTAGATCTGTTATTGTATAGATGCGTTTTACTTGTTTTGTTGTCTTGTTGTCTTGACAGGTTTTGTAGCTTAGATCTGAAGATCGTCAAGCTTGGATCAGCATTCAAGGAGAAAAGGATCAACGATGCATGAGGTAAACATATCTAGTTCCTTGATCCTTAATTAGATCTAGGAAAGTGACTTATATTCTGTCCTATTTGTTCTAGACTCGCGTTGAGCTAGGGAGATCATGCCTCGAGTCCTCTCTTGGTAGATTGTCCGTCAAACAAATCTGGCGACCATACTGGGGAAGACATTGTTTGTAGTTGTCAATTTGAATACCATTTTCAGTTGATTGCTTTTGCGAACCATCTATAATATTTGTTTTCCTTCTAAGCCTTGTTTCACCATCAGATATTCACTTTGAAGAGTCTGTAGTGCTCCTATGAGTTTGCACCCCACATTTTTAAACCATTTCATTGCTCATTGTTTGGAGAATTGGTTCATTTTTGAACTTGGATCTCGCTTGTCGCACTTGGTCAGTGGACTCAGAGCGACATTGTGTCTTTTTTTATCTATGTTCTCTGTCTGTTGGCTTATTGTCGCAACCCTTTCATTGGTCTACTGCGACATCGTCGCACTTCCCACATTGGTAAACTGCGACGTCGCTCTGTGTGCAAACATAGATTGCGCCGATCTATCCAAATCGGCATATAGGCATCCCTTCTCCATTTTCATTTGAGTTTTGGTTTGATGTATAAAATCCCTCTGTGCTGCAAGGTCCAGCCAGAGACCCCATTTTTTGATTTGTATGTTGAAGTGTTTGGTTTTATTTGGAGTTGTTTTCGGTTCCATCTTGGAGAAGTTGGAGATTTGGTAGTGGTGGACACTTTTCTCCCCCCCACCTGCATCCATTCACGCTTACATTCCTTCCTCTCCTTGCTGAATCTGGTCATTGTATTGGATCAGTTTCCAGGCCTCATATGCATACATTTTTTAGCTTTTCTTGCTTTAGTGTTGCTTGCTACTGATTGGTTTTGAGTGTTTATGTGTTTACTTTCAGTCCGTATGAGTGCTCGCCGTTTTCTTGAGATTTTCTGAGTTATTGGAGTGCTGCAAGTGATCTTTTCATTTTAGTATTTGTGTTTAAAAGCATCGCTGTTATCAAATTGTTATTTTGATACATCCATTGAAAAATAAAAACTACTTTATTTCCATCATTTTTCAAGCTCATTTGAAGAATTGTACATGAATTGGAATGTCTCATTTGTAGATCTTTTGAAAAAGTTGAAAGAGAATTAAATTATTTGTGTTTTTCACGAATTATGAACTGCTCATTTTCTTGAAAAATTCGAATAGATATCAAGTTTTGCAAAAGTAGTTCCATGCTTGGAAAGTTACATGCATCTTTTGGTTCTTATGCTTTTAGGCCATTATAGTGAAAGTCAAAAGCTTGCATACTCTACTTAGAAACTCTCTCTTTTCATCACTTAACATCATTTTTCGTTTTGTAAAGTTAAAAGAAAAAGAAAAACATGTTTTGATTTGGCTTAGTAGTGTTGTGTTATTTTTTGTGTTTCACTTGAAAAAGAAAAGAGTATTTCATAGTCATTTTTCGGTAGATTTGGGATTGTTTTGCATTGTGTTGCTTTGGCAAAATCATTGGAAAGAAATTTCTCCCTTCCATACATATAGTTCATCAAAAGAAGAGAATGTTTCTTACATGTAGTTAGGGCTTGCATTATTTTTATATTTATGTACTCACCTCATACATTCACCTAACTGTCCAAATAAAATTAACGGTAGAACTAGGGTAAAATTTTTAGTAACTTGTGTGTAAGTTAGAGACGTGTTTCGGCATCGTTAAGCGTGGCAACTGTCGTTATTTTTCAGCACTGTATTCTGGGGGTGTTGTAGTCTTCTATGTACTTATCAGTATATCGAAACTCTTTCATGTACAAACCAGGTATATCGAAGCTCTTTCATGTACCCACCAAGTACTTCAAGTACTTGGTGTATATCGAAAGGTGTTTCATGTACTTGGCGTATATAGAAAGGTGATTCACTTACTCGGTAGTATATAGGAATGTCTCGTTCCGTACAGTTGTGCATTAGATAGCACCACTACGGATTTGAGCTCCCACATACCTTGCGTATATCGGGAGACACCATTAGGATTCCTGAGACCAACTGAGTTAACCTTTTGGCCATCTTGGCAGAGAAATACACTGAGAACAACACTCGAGGAGATTACTACGCACGTACCGTCTAGGTAATCGGGTATTCAGGAAAGGGTACGGTCCTAATCCTCCTTGTCACGTTTTACTATTGGATCCTGTAGTATATAGCGATTTGCGAAGCCTTGACAATCCTGTGAGGTTCCAGACCTTTAAATCCACTCTTATCACATAAGTTTGCTTGTGGCCTTAGTTTTTGTAGAGTTTTGTCTGGTTTACTTTTCTTTTGTTTAGCTTTCCTTAGGATAAACTTTTGTTTCAGTCATTCTAGCTGACTTTCCTTGGAGAAGGTCTCATAGGATTCAAAACTTACCACCCGAATATCCCCTTAACCAGGAGGTAATTTTGAGGGTAAGAATGGACCCACAAGCCACGGTCGTGTCACCTGAAGTGGAAAAACCTACTTTGAATGTTGAAGCACATATGTTTCCTCCAGATTCACCTACCTCTCATCCCATGCGGGGTGAAGAAGCACCAACTTCTACTTCACAAGACCTACCTCCCGTTCTACAGGGAGAGCCTGGATCGTTGGAATGGATAAATTCACCCCAGGATGGCCCTTCAGTAACTGCTGGTCCTTCAACAACTTACTAGACATCTTCTCTAGGCCACCCAGTGGCCCACTTTGCCGTTGCATCCCCACCTAGTTGGGCTACTCCCACCGATCGCATGGAACCTTATCATGAACAATTGGCTAGGCTATGAGCTATGGCCACACAATTTACAAACTAGAGCCTTGCACAAAGGGATGAAGACCCGACGTTACCTCCTTATCAACCACTCCCAAGTCGTTATTTGTCTCATGATTCACCGGATCATCCACACAACATGTGACCACTTCTGAGGCTGGTCAACCATCAACCCCTGCACACCCATCTCCTAGACAAGAGACCAGTCCTATACCTCAGACGACCCAACATGTTGAAGGGAAACAGTCCAACACACCTATGACTACCACAGTTACATCACCTGCTCCTCCCCCACCCCAAACTTTGAGGGGAGGATACTTTTTTACCTCCTACCTTCTTTACAGGTAACGATAATCCTACGGTGGATAATCAACAACCAGTGTTGGGTCAACCTCTACTTAGTGGTCAGCAAATTGTTGCTGGGGGGAAACCCTTGTCTCTTAACCATAATACTGCAGCGGGAGTTCCCATCGGTCCTTCTGTTGCAAATTCCTTACCTCCCGGACTTTCCACTACGGGACTATCTCATGTTGGGGGACCATCCAACGTCATTCAACCACCATCGAGTCAAGCGTATCCAGGTCATCTTAACCCTGTCCTGGGTCAACTTAATCCTAAAAATGCACTCTATGGGGTACCCTACCCCGAAAACCCTTATACTCTATGGGGACAACAGAATGTTTTACAACATGGACCCCTGCTTACAGTCCCTCCACCCCCATTTGGTCCACCCCCACCTCTCGTTGGAGGTGGCGGACCCCCACATAACTCTAGAGGAGGCGGACCTCTACCTTCTGGTGGAGGACCACCTGATTCCGGTCATCATGGTCCACCCCCCTTTGTGGTGGTAGTGGAGGACCATCACACCCTGGAGGTGGTGGCGGAGGACCATCCCATCCTGGCGGTGGCGGTGGGGGACCATCCCATCCTGGTGGTGGTGGTGGAGGACCTTCTTATCCTGGTAGCGGTGGTGGAGGACCACCACCCTACTATGGTGGAGGTGGCGGAGGAGGCTCTTACCATTCTGGCGGCGGTGGTGGCCCACCACCCCCTCTCAATGGAGGTGGTGGAGGCCCACCCTATTCCGGTGGTGGTAGCGGACCACCACCTCCTCCAGGCGGAGGCGGTGGTGGCCCATCCTACCCTGGCAGTGGAGGCCGACCCCCACCATTCAGTGGCGGCCCACCTCGTCCCGGCGGCGGAGGCGGGCCCCCACCTTATGGTAATGGGCCACTTTATTATGGTAATGGACCACCTTACTATGGTGGCAGACCTAATTTTGGTCTGGGTGGCCCGTACCCCTATGGCCAGTTTCCTCCTAGAACACCCTATGGCCAGTCGATATAAGGTCCCACTGGTCCTTACATGCCTTATCAGTACTATTAGAACCCGCAACCTAATCCGTAGCTACCCTTTTTGGCTACTTTGGACCTGCCTGACTTGTCTCGCCTGACCAACGAACCTATCTACCATAGAACTAATTGGCCACCCATTCTCGTGAAACTTCCATCAGATATACCGAAATTTGATGGCAAGCCGGGTGAGGATCCTAAAAACCATGTGATGATGTACCACTTGTGGTGTTCATCCAACTCCTTGATGGATTACTCGATCCGTCTTAGGTTATTTTAGCAAACTCTCACTGGTTTGGCTGCCAAGTGGTATATTGAACGATCACCCCATTCTTTTCCCGATTTTGGTTCTCTTGCTATGAATTTTTTGACTCATTTCCAACTTCCTATACGGTATGAAACTGGTACAGAGATTTTAATGTCGCTCCGTCAAAATACCGCTACTCACATCTGAGATCATATACATGAGTGGCGGAGGAGACAACGTCTCATTAAGGCTCTTATTCTAGATCAACTCCTAGCAGGCTGGTTTACAAAGTCTCTCATACCTACCATAGCACGATATGTTTCCATGGGAGGCGCTGTCACTGAGGAACAAGCCATCGCCCGTGCCAATTTGCTAGACTTAGTCTATGCTCAATCTGACACGTTGTTTGATATCCTTCCTGACACACCCCGTGAAACCACCCAAGGGACCCCAAGATGATGGCATCATTGGATCCCTTAACACCTAGCCTTCTTCTCAAACTACTGGATCGTCGAACCCCCAAGGTTCTTCCCCATCACCAACACAGGCTGGTCACGACACCACCAAATCATCCACTCCTACTGTCACTGAAGAAGTGAATTCTATTTCATCAACTTCACCTCAAAAGTCTAGTGGTAAGAAGAAGAACAAAGGGAAACCTAAGAAATCTTCCACCCAGCAGGACCATAATAGCACCCCTAATGACACTAAACAAAAAAGGAAGTTGAAGTATCCTTGCCTACTGTGCGGTGATGACCACTTTTCTAAAGAGTGCTCCCATAGAGACGAAGTTCAAAAGTTTCTTAAGGGAAAACCCACAACCGCAGTTCTCAACAATCCCTTCCCTACTCAAAATGAGCAGTTGATTGCTCACACCTCTTCTTCCCAAGGAGAAGCATCTACCACCGCGTATGTTCTCATGATGCGTAGCAAGACCATCAATTTGGACACCCGTTCTCATTCGTATGACTCTATTTCGGCAAAGGAACCTGTAGGAAGTAATACTGAAAAATATTCCACTTCGATGCTTGACGTCACCATACCGACTGCTTCTCTCACCATTGAGAAGCCCTCTTTTGAGTCAGTGTTGCGTCCACCCAAGAGTACGATTAGAAAATCGGTTTTCAATCCCAATGCTCGGGCTGCTCAGAACTACAATATCATAGAGGACCTAGCACAAGCTCCTTGTGCTATGTTGATGCTCGAGGTATTGCAAAAATGCTTGAATCAGCGCAAGACTCTCCTCGCTGCCATCGGTACAGTTGACCCGGATTCATCGAACACCATCATGTTCCGGCTGGAATACTTCAAATCGAGGCTCTCCCATCAGTTGGAATTTCAAGTTACCACAAACATTGCTGGAAAGACAATCCATCGTACCGTTTTGGACGAAGGTGCCTCTACGTCAGTCATGTCGATCTCATGCTAGAGAGCCATTGGCTCTCCCGATTTGAACCGTTCTCCTACCACTTTGAGAGCATTCGACGGATGTGGCTTTCAACCTATGGGTTGTTACAAGCTTTAGCAATCGAGCTGGGGGGAAAGACCGCAACCATTAACGTGGAAGTGGTCACTGCCCCGTTAGATTACAACATTTTGCTTGGTCGTAATTGGTTTTACGCCATGGATGTGGTCGCATCATCTGTCTTCCGCATAGTACAATTCCCCCATCAAGGCTGAAATGTCACAGTCGACCAACTGGAGTTTTGCACACCTGACACCGCTACTCGCCCGGGCGATAACGTTCCATAAATTGGACAATCTTCGCATCGGTATGAGAGCGTGGGGGTCGACCTCATTAAGGACTCATCCCTTATGGGCGTTTTTCCTACTTTGGATCTTCCAAATCATGTTGCCACTGTGAACATGATCTCCTCCCAGATTTCATATATCCCCAAATCCAATGATTCATGGCTTGTACCTGACGAAGCCAACACACACCTGATTGGAGACACCATGCCTCTGTCACCCGCCGAACTCACATACGAGGCTATCCAGTTAGCACCAGAGGATCACTTAGATGTGACCTCCACCTCCTATTCTCCACAACGGACATCATCCGACCCCTTGCTACAGACTTTTCATTCTGACGAGTCCATTATGGAAATCATGAGTGCGGATAATCCTCCGTGGGAAGACCTCTATCATCATTCGTCTTTCCTTCCCCTTTTGGACACTGTCGAGAATAACATTAGCACCATATTTACACCGGATTTCTACTCTGGCTCTAAGTCCTCGATACTCTCGTGTCAAACGGATTCCGAAGGAAACCTAGGAAACATCGAGCCTACCACTTTGATAGACATTTTGGTTACTCATGGTGTAGTGGAACACATTCAGTTAGGCCAGAAGTGTTCCCTTGAAGAATTCATTACTTAAACGGACTTATTCAAGTGATTCCGAGAAGTGTTTGCTTGGACCTACGAGGAGATGCCTGGGATTGACCCCACCATTGTTTTACATGAAATCAAAACCTATCCCGACGTCAAACCTGTCTTCCAAAAGTTGCGACCGATACACCCTCGGAAGACCGCGACAATCAAGGCAGAGATTGAGAAACTCTTGAAGGCCGGCTTCATTTACCCTGTCCCATTGACAGAATGGGTCTCAAACGTCATCCCTGTAACTAAAAAACAGGGTATCATTCGTGTCTGCATCGATTATCGGGATCTCAACAAGGCTTGTCCCAAGGACAACTACCCAACTCCCTTTATTGACCAAATTATCGACAATTGTGCTGGAAGTGTCATTTTTTCATTTATGGATGGCTTTTCCGGATACAACCAGATTGAGATCCACCCTGCCGACCAAGATAAAACTGCATTCATCTGCTCTTGGGGAATGTTTGCATATCACAAACTTTCGATTGGTCTTAAAAACGCTGGTGCCACATTCCAGCGGGCCATGTCGTATGCCTTCCTTGATGTGAAGGACTTTGTGGAAACTTACTTGGACGATCTCCCTGCCCATTCAAAGCAATGTGAGTTCCACATAGATCATCTGATGACTATTTTCCTCAGATATAGACGGTACAATATCTGTGTGAACCCTCATAAGTGTATTTTTTATGTCGATTCTGGACGCCTCTTAGAGTTTATTGTCTCGAAATATGGGATCCGCATTGATTCCTTGAAGGTGGAAACCATCGCCGCCCTTCCACCTCCAACTAATATTATGAAACTTCAAAGTCTACAAGGAAGAGCGACTTATTTAAGGCGTTTTGTCTGTAATTTCACGCAAAAAACGCAGGGTTACATGAGATTGATGAAAAAGGACGTCCCGTTCATTTGGGATGACCAAGCTCAACAATCTTTGATAGTTTGAAACATGCCATCACACATGTCCCTGTGCTCCTACCGTCGAATTACTATCGATATTACATTCTATACCTCGTTGCTTCCGACACCACTATCGCCATGGTTTTGGTGCAGGAAGACTAGAATGCCCAAGAACATGTGATATACTACGCCAGTGAAGGTCTTACTGATGCTGAAACTCGATATTCACATGTTGAGAAGCTCTCTCTAGCGGCGGTCATTGCTGTACAGAAGTTTCGTCATTACATTCTGCTTCTCACCACCACCATCATCGTTGATTCGAACCCCATGTACCACGTTATGACACGTCAGGTGCTTGGGGGCAAGTATTCATGTTGGATCGTGATACTGCAAGAATTTGATCTTCTTTTCGAAAAATCCAAGTCTAAAAATTCTTTGGTGTTTGCTGAGCTCATTTGCGACCTCCCCCGTGCTGATGTAGAATTTGAGCCCAATGACTCTTTTCCGGATGAGTCATTGTTTCTTATTAGTACGTCTGATCCGTTGTATGGAGATATCACTTTATATCTTCAGACCCCATGTTTCAGCCCTCAATTGTCTTGTGATGATTGTCGTTGAATACACCACCATGCGAAGTATTACCTGATTATCAGTGATACTGTGTACCGCCGTGGTATCGATTCTATCCTCTGACGTTGTCTGACTCATGATGAGGCTGAACACGTCCTAAATGACTATCACACTGGGGCTTGTGGCGGTCATCTCTCTAGGATGCCTATAGCCTAGAATATTCTTCGCGCGGGATATTATTGGCCGTATATCTTTAAAGATTGTATTGAGGCCGTAAAAAAATGTCCTCCATGTCAACATTTTCATACAAAAAAGTGCACCCATCCCACCCCGTTACACTTGGTTATTGCCGTTGGCCCCTTCGCTAAATGGGGCATTGACGAGTTGAGCGACAAATTAGGTTTTCTCCATGAAAAATCAACACCGTACTACCCACTGTCAAACGAACAAGTAGAGGCCATCAATAAGGTCTTGAAAACCATGGTCCAACGCATGGTGGGTACGCACAAGTCCAACTAGCATAACATGCTCTTCTCCGCACTATGGGTTTACCAAACTTCCGTTACAACCACCACTGGATTTACTCCCTTCCAACTAGTGTATGGATTGGAGGATGTCCTTCCTATTGAGTGCGAGATTCCGTCCCTCAAGCTCGCCATCGAAATTATCCCTAACACTACTGGTGAGGAAGAACGCTTCATCTACCTAGCTAAGCTCCATGAGACTTGCCAAGATGCTGCTCTTGCCAACGAGGCTCATAAGAGACGCATCAAAGCACAGTACGACAAGTTGGTAGAACCTCGCACCTACAACGAAGGAGATTTGGTCCTCACATATGGAAAAAATCATGATAAGCTGGGGGCAAGAAAGTTTGAGTCCATGTGGCATGGACCTTACGTAGTGAAACGTTCCTTAGAGAAGGGAGCTTATGAGCTTGAAGACTACGACGGGATATCTTTGGGTACTATGCCTAAGTATTTCATGCATAAGTACTTTTGTATATACTGTATATGGCGTGTGTGTGTTTTTGTTTGGTGTGACGCTTTGATTTTTTGCGAGTTTAGGTCTTGTTTCGTTTCTTATACCATGTTCTGTCTACATGTGCATATGACAACTTGTTACGGGTTCGTGGACGGCGCCAACTGACAGACCCGCCACCTTGCTTCGACAGCTTGGGTACTCTATTCACCTACTGGCGAGCTTATCAGCTAAGGAGGAATGCGTCTAGGTTTCGCAACCAACAATGCTGAAGAATATCAAGCAGTCATTGGAACCCTAACCGACGCTATTTCTTTGGGTATGGACCACGTTGTCATCCACTTGGATTCTCAACTAGTGGTCTCTCATCTTAACCGAGTCTATGCCATCCATGATCCTACCTTAATCCGAATCTATAGACGGGTCTGCCTCCTGGAAAGGTCCTTCAAGTCCATTTAGTACCTGCACATTCCACGAGACATGAACACAGTTTCCGACTCCATGGCCAACTTCATCTTAGATTCGTCCATTGCACACACATAAGTATATTCATGAACTGTTAAAAGTAGACATAACATGTAAATGACTCATTTTATAAGGAAACACATAAACAAGATCACATCATTCATCCATTTAAAACACATAATGTATAAAACCGCCAAAATGTCTGTATATATATATCATAAAAAAAAGTAGTGCTGGTACAAAATTTGAAGCACAACGACTTTCAATGAGTCTATACAAAATCTGAAGCCTCATAGCTTTCAGTAGTACAAAATATGAGGCTTCTGAGCTCTCAGTACATACATAATAACAACATAAGGCCTAATTCCTGGCCCGTACACCCCTAGGTCTTGCAGCTCTAGCCTGCTGAGTATGGAAGCAGTCAACTGCTCTCGTGAACTTGCGGAGCAGCACATTGAAGTGCATGGATGCTCCCACCGCATACCTCTGCATAGGCCGCGGTAACTCATCCATTATCGGCTCTGGAAAATCTAACGTCAACCCAGTCAGGTTCTCATAGACATCCTCCATCTACACGATGCTAGCATGAATGGTTGGGGCCATGGATGCTCCCCCTCCTCTCCTTGCAAGAAGAGAGACTCATGCTGGTCACACGGGGCCCACATATGCACACACATGTTATTAACTTATCAACACTATAACAAAAAAAATATAAATACACAAAACTAAAAAGTACAAGGGTCGTTGTTCTTACTGACGTCTCCCCACTCTGCTCCCTCGAGAAATGCCAAGTCTGGGTCCTCCCTGTAATCCGTACCACTGTATGGGTAATTCTCCACCATGAGCAACTGGCCTTCTAGCCAGGTGAAGAAATCAGGACCATACCCGATGATAGGACCCCCACCATGGCGGGCCATCACCTCTGTCCATCTGGCCATGTGAGGATCCCTAGGATCCCTACCATCCAGAGGCACCTGCGGGCACAAGAGGGGAACCCGCTCCAATAGAAATGAGATCACTAGAGATCCGTAGCTGAATTGCTTGAGCTACCCATGCTGAAAATTGGTCAGCTGAGCTCGAATGTTTGCGAGGAGTCCCTCGCACCAGTTGAATACCTTCGGAGACATGCATTCCTCCGCATACAACATCTGGTACCTAGTAGCTAGATGGGGCGACTAGCTCCTTGCTATCCTCGTGATGGTGAAAAGAATAGCTCGCAGTGGACGTTATTGTACCTCTTTGATGGGAATATTCCAACTAGAGGCATGGGTGTGAGGAGTGCAATGCTGAAGGATCAAGTCGTCTACTGTCCGATCACTTCCCCGTGATCCGGTAAGAGCTACATTGTCCCCCCCCCGGGACAATCCAGTCAAGAAGTAGATGTCTTCCACATCTATAGTCAAAGTGTGCTCTCAGATCACAAAATACTACTGTGTAGCATCCCAACAACGGACCATATGTTCTAACAATAGTATTTGGGCCCTCATGCCCTGAACATTGAAGAACTTCATTAGCCTGCAGTTCCGTAATGCCTATACACATAATGGGTCACTTGCAGCTTGCACGTCATATACCTCATGTTCTCGTTCACCCCACTCTAAGACCATGTTGGCTGCTATTAACCTACCAAAGGAGCATTTTAATACCATTAGAACTCACTTCAACCACTGAAAGTTTATCTTTTGGGCTAGGTTTGTTGGTGGGGTTAGACGTTTCCGCTGCCGCACCTTGTCAATACTGACAGTGCGACATCGTCACAACTCAAATTTGTGGTCTTTGCGACGACCCGGGTTTGTTGCAGTTCCTGTAAGGGTGACCTGCGACGACTTGAGGACGCAATAGCCCTCCACAAACCAACTCAAAAACCCAAAAAATGAACTAAAATTAAAATTGTAAACAACTGAAAAATGTGCTGGATGAATTTTAGAGTTACCTGCTCCGAACGACTCGTGAAATGGTTGCTCGCAGCTCCTGGAATCAACAAGTGAAATTTTGGCTCCAAATGGCACTTCTTCTCCCCAATTTGGCAAATGAACAATGGTGACTATATTTGGTTTTTGTTTCTATTTATAAACAAAAAGGCATTTTCTTTTTCAAATATTTGATGCTTTTTATATCATTTGCTATAGTTTGGATCATTTTTATGGCGTTTGAATACCCGATTGACTTTTTGACCTAGTTTTCAAGTGTGCAGGAATTGTTAAGTGTTTTTTGTGCGTCATTCTCACATTGTAACGATCCTTTCAGGTATGAACAACCTTTTGAATGTTTTGTCATTATTTTGTATCCGATAGATTGTAATTATTTAATGATGACGATCTTACTTTTTGTTCTTTCTCGTGCTCTTAAAACCATGAGAATAAGTTACCGAGTTACGATTTATCACTTTTCTAGGCTCATTATACTCCTACGGAAAATGAACCCCCCCCGGAGTCTATCTTTAAGCTCTTTTCAGGCTCTCAAAATACGAAAATATTGCCAAGCCAGCTTGTCGTGTTCACGCTTGTTAAAGAATTTGAATGGTCATCTTCCTGGTGATAGTTTACCCCTTTTTCGGACCAAGGGGCACTATTTACAAAAAATGTATACTCCAGCCAATCATGACTGGAAGTGTCCTCTCCCGCGTTGTTTTACCCTTTTTCGAGCGACGAGGCTAACTTTACGAAAAAGGACCATTGGAGTCTTCTTTAGTTCTTTTCAGACTCTCTAAACATGAAATGATGACCAAGTTTTACCTTTTATGGACTCGTTAAACTTTCACATTGAAGGGCCCATCATGGGACGAACCCCTCCTATCCCAGGTTCGCAAAATATTTGGGATTGGAATCATGTATGAGGTGATCTATACCGAGCATCTGGTTACCCTCATCAAGCTCGTAAAAAACACATGAGGCACTCATCGTTCATGATGGGGAAAAAGGAAAGCTTTTACACCCTTTATCTATGGTAGTACCTAGTCATTCTTGAACATGGCACTCATATGAATTTGCATACTGCACTTGGATCATCTATTTGTCCTCGAGTTTCACCCACTTCCTGAGTCTTGTTACTCCTTTGAGTCATTCAAAGTATGCTTCCATCATCAGTTGCATTTAGGTTTTGGTGTCGTACTCGTCATGTCAATACTGCCAAGTCATGCCATGCCCATGTTCAAGAATATTCTCACTATTCATTATCTATAGTCAGTACTCCTACTACCATGTTGGTTTGTTCTGAGTCAGTCTTGCATGTTACTATACCATCCGATCCACTCTATATATCTCTGTTGTGTTTCGTGTCAATGATGGGGGATTCATCATGGCCCTCCTTCGATGGATTCATCCTTGTCGACTTCAACACATCATCCGAGGATTGAATCTAGAAACCAATCGAGTACCTTGGGCCTCCATGCCTCAATGGCAAGTTACCTTGCTTTGAACATGAGTTTACATCATTGACTCTTAATTGGAAGATTTCATCTTGCGTTCGAATTCAACTCATTTATTCACGCTTGGTGATATGTACTGTGATACCTTGAGAATCATTGACATCAATGGTGATTTCTCTCGCGCTTGTTAACGATATACATCAATGACCGGTAATCAGGCGATTTCTACCATGTTTGACATCAAGACATTTTTAATCACATGGATAGATTTGTATCATTGCGGGTTCAGCTTGAAGACCTTGGGGAGTCATGTTTTACTCGGGTTGCAATGGAGTTTTGAGTCATATTACACGGATCCACATTTGTATTGGTCGTGGCTATGTTATCATCTCATCATGGATCTATGCTTGTGTTTAGTAGCCATGATTGTGTTCAGTCGGTCATTACTACCATGGATCTGCAATGTATTGGTCGGTAGCCATGTTGTACGTCATATGATACTGTGTACTCAAAGTCAGTTGTATTGCAGCAACGTCCTTTGTCCGATGAGCCATTTCCATTCCTTCTGTCAAAGAATTCCACCTGTCCAAATTTCAAACAGCTTCATGCTTTGGGGGGCATTCTGTTACACCTAAAATCTTACCATCATGAGACTTGGTGTAATCATCCCTAAAGTTTCCTTCGCTAAGTTATTAAACTAGAAGAGATACAAACCCATTCATACTAGGTTTTGAGAGGTCGTCGCAGGTTGTCCTCAAGCAACTTGCGACATCGCAGGTTGGCCTCTTGCAGCCTGCGACGATGTCAGTTAATGGACAAAAATATCTCCTTCGAGCCCATTCTCGAAGCTAGCTGACATGGATCCCTATCTCTGACCTTTTGGGAGAGATGGCACTCGGTTCCTAACCTCTTGGAAGGATCCCCTATCTCTCTTCTACCATATCTCAACCTATCCTATCCAGTTAGTCCTATATAAGTGAAGCTCACTCCCATTCCAAAGGGAGGAAGTCTATAGTGTCTACATGCTGGTGAAATTATCCTAGAGAGATCCCTATTCATCTATTGGGAGACTCACACTTCCTTGGGAGGCTTTGGCATTGGTTCGATCGGATGAGGATTGCTACGTCAAGTCAATGGTTGTAATCTTTCTATCCTATGTACTTCCCTTTCAATACAGTAATATAATTGCTTTCCACCAAAATCTAATTGTGTTAATGATATCTTGTGTAGTTCTCCTGCTTGACTATTTACTTAGGTATGTTATTGTATAGATGCGATTTACTTGTTTTTTTGTCTTGTTGTCTTGACAGGTTTTGTAGCTCAGATCTGAAGATCGTCAAGCTTGGAGCAGCATTCAAGGAGAAAAAGATTAGCGATCCATGAGGTAAACGTATCTAGTTCCTTGATCCTTAATTATATCTAGGAAAGTGACTTATATTTTGTCCTATTTATTCTAGACTCGCGTTGATCTAGGGAGATCATGCCTCGAGTCCGCTCTTGGTAGATTGTCCGTCAAACATAACATTCTATGAACAAACTGAAGGCACAACCATGAGGTCATCCTTATCCCTTGTTGTTACCAACATATTCATAGAGCACTTTGAAACCTTTTTTTTGTTTGCTTGAATCTCCCTAACTTGTGGGAGTGGCCTATGGTCTAAGAAATTGTGACCTTGGGGCATCTAAGCTGTTAGAATCACCCGAGGATCGCACCCGGCTTGGGCCACTCCAACCCTCATCATGGATGGATTTTTTAGTGTCTCCTCCCACTACCACCAAGTTTCAAACCCTGGTCCACCTAACAAACTGAACCCCTTGAATACCAACCGTGCTAGTGGGACTTGGCATAACACTTTGAAACCTTGGCCCTTAATAGTTTTTCATAAAAAACTAAATGCTGGTTTCATTTTTTCAATAATACCTTCATCATCTAGCCACATGGCCATGCTTCCCTCAACAACTTTCATAACCATCATAATAATGGCTCCTCTCACATTCATTTTACCATGAAGTCCAACAAGATTACTCGCTCCCATTTCTTTATGCCTAAGTTGTTGATTTTACCACTTTAAGATTTGATAATTATTTCCCTTATGAATTTTATGAATTTTATGTAGCAAATTCTTCATAAAATAATTATACACTGAAATATTCAACCATATGCTACACTTTTAAATAAAATGAATGATTGATAAAAAATTATGAATACAATACAATACATGGACCATTAAATAGGTAGCATCATTCATTTTCAAATATAAAAGGCATGTCCTTTTACTCTATTTAGATGCTTAATTAAATAATTATTATATCATATTTTTATTATCGCCTCTCCCATGGTTTCATAAAACTATGGTATTTGCCCATGGTATTTTATTTCTTTATCTTTACATTTTAATGTTTAATTCATTATTTTTATTATTGTCTCTCCCATGGTTACATAAACCATGGTATTTTCCCATGGCATTTTATTTATTTATCTTTTCATTTTCTCTTATTTATATTATTTATATTTATTTATTTGCACAGACCCTTAACTTATTCTTTAATGTACGTAACAAGATCTAGAAACTTAGTCTTCATATCCCAAGAAGGATTTCCATGACCTTGCTTCACATGCATGTCCATCCATGTCAGAAGAGATCTAGTGTGTGTGCACCCACACTAGAGTAGACTTGACCATTCCAACAGGGGTAGCTAATCCCTAAGAATGGGCAAGTCAAATCCACTCTATTATGACAAGGAATACCAGATCCAGGTAGGCATGTGATGGGAAACCCAAGTCCTTGTTACACCAAAATCTTGTCACCATGATCCATGTGTCAACTTTGCGCCTAATCTCTGAAGTTCCCTTAGCTAAAGTGCATTGGGTTTGGGATTTTCCCTAGGTTTTTCCTTCTCTAAGTACACTGTAGCTCTTTCCCTTCAGACAAGGTGCGATGACACACTTTGCACACTGACAAGGTGCGCTACCGGTGCTCTTTCCCTTCATGCAAGGTGCACCATCCCTCAGTGGCGCTCTGTCTCTTCATTCAAGGTGCGCCGAGGGTGTTTATAGGAGGCCCTTCTCGAATCTTGTTGAGGTGGAGGTTCATCCATAAATTCTAGGTGAGGTGGCATTTCAATTCCTAACCTAATGGGAGGATCCCTTATACCTCCCCCCCTAATAATCAACCTACTCTATCCCCTTTAGCCTTATAAATACAACCCTCCTCTCCATTGAGAAGGAGGAAGGTCTATGGCACTCTTATGCTAGTGAATTTCTAGGTGGTCCCTATCATCCTTTGGGAGGCATCATTCTTTGGAGGCTTGGCATGGATTGTTGGATGGAAGGTTGCAACGTTGAGGCTTAGGTTGTAACATTCTTCTTCTATGTATTCCCACTTTTATACAGTAATACAAAACTCTTTCCATAAATTTCTGGTTGTTCATTGATATTTATAGTTTACTTCCTTAACTATTTACTTAGATCAGTTATTGTGTAGATGTACTATTCCTGCTTGTTTGTCTCTTGCATGTTCTGGCAGGTCTTGCAGCTATGGATCTGACGACCGTGGAGCTTGGAGCGACAAAGGAGAAGGAGATATACAGATCTGAAAGGTAAGATGTCTACATTACTTAATCTCTAATTTGATCTAGGAAGGTAGATTTGTGTTCTGTATGATTTGTTCTAGATTCGCATTGAGCTAGGGAGATCATGCCTTAAGTCCGCTTTCGATAGATTGTCCGGTAACAAATTTGGTGACCATACTAGGGAAAGAACATAGATTGATTTCATAGATTCAATTCCATTTGTATTTGATTTCATGTCTCTTTATCAATCCTTTTTCTAGCCTCTTGAAGCCCTCCTACCCTTATATTTTTTTTAAAGAGTTTCTTGGGTCCCCCTGATTTTGTTTGGGATCAGTATTAGGCCTCTTGCCCTTTTACCTTAGGATATCTATCCATTTTACTGCTTGTTATTCGATAGGTGCACCTGGGTTGAGTCTTCCCTGCGCACTGTTCGGCTGGCTCACTTTGTTTGAAGACAAACTGCGTTGTGGTGCACCTTGCCTATGTACAACCTGCGTCGGACCCTATTTGGCGCACTCTGCCTGTGTATAGGGTGCGCCGACCCCTTAAAACTTAGGGATCAACAGGTATTTCCTTCTTTTTGGGATTTGGCCTGATTGCTTGTGGCTTGTAGGCTGTGTATTAGAGTCACACACCCCTTGGATCCAACATTGCTTGTGTTTGGAAGTGTTTTTGTTGATTTTGCATGTTTCATTAGTCAAGTAGATAACTTGGTTGTGGCGGGCAATTTTAATCCACCACCGGTTGGTTCGATCTTTCCATCCTTGATCACCTTACTAGATCTATTCAGATCATTAGATCTGATATCCAAACCCTTCCTCCACTCAATCATTGAGTTTTGATTGCATTTGGTAGATTTTGAGCCTTTCTTGAGTGCCTTTGAGTTGTTTGGGTGCTTGTCTTTTTTCTTTGGGAATTTTTGAATGATTAGAGTGTTGTAGATATTCTCTCACTCTATGTATATATATATGAAAAGTGTTTAGTTATCAAGTTCCATTTTTGATACATGCATTTGAAAATTGAAAGTGCTTCATTATTATGTCTTATACATTGTTAAGATTTGTCACATCTTTCATTTTCTTTGCTCTTTTGGCTCATTATACTGCATTGACCACTCTTCTTCTATTTTCTTGCTAAATCAATTACTTTCTTGTGAGGTATACATCATCTCTTAGATCTGCTGTGAGGATTTTCACATGGTATAAGAGCATGTTGAGAGTATTGTTTATCTCCATTCCTGAAAGTTTTTTGCAGGTTATTATCAATATTTCGAGTGCAGTAGTTGCAACAGTTTCTGCACTTTTGCAGCAGTAGCAGTTGCAGACATTTCTATTGTTTTTCTAGGTCTTCTACAACTTCAATGTTTTCAGAAGAAATCCCTCCTCTTTATCTATTCGACTATGTTGAATGGAAACAAAAAATGATAGCATATTTGAAGAGACATGATCTCTTTGATTATTGTTTTGAAAGAGAGTTCGAATCCTCTGAAGAAAAGATTGATTGGTTAAATGAAGGTGGAAGAGCTATTGCAGCCATGATGTTTGCTATGTCTCGAAGCTTGGCATTCTACTCCCTTGATGATGTTGAATCTCCAAAAGAGCTATGGGCCCATCTGGATGAAAGATTCAATAGACAGAATGAAGGAATTGGTCCAAACCCTTTTGAGAACAAGCAAAGTGATGCATTCGCCCTCCTTGATGATCTCATTGATCATGAACCAGTATCAAACACATCTCATATTGAAGTTGTCCACAAAGAAGAACTTGCAGATTCTACACATGCTCCAAATTTCTTCTCTTTTTGTGCCAGCTCACACTCTAGATATTGCAGAAGGTCCTAAATCCTCTCTTGCACCAGAGTCTGTTGGTTTGCATCATGATCACATGATTATTTTAGAGGTAAAATCAGCTATTGGAGGTAATGCATTTGCCCTCCTCAAGCAATCACCTCTTATTTACTACTATATGATCATTATTCCATGCTTTCAGAAGGTTATTGAAGAATATGGCCATTGCCACCCACTTGGGATAATTTCTCATGCACATCATGGTTTTAATCTCACCCCTGTTGGTTCAAAGGAGATCTCAAGAAACCATGGCCACTCGCTTGGGATAATTTCTCATGCATTTACTGGTTTTGATCTCACCTCTTATGGTTCAAAGGATATCTCAAGAAACCATGATTCATGTCTCGGATCTAATTTGGATTCTAAGCAAATTACTACTTGGGATAATTTCTCATGCATATGATAGTTTTGATCTCACCCCTGCTGGTGCAAATGAGATCTCAAGAAACTATTCATGAAGTCTTAAATCTGATTTGGATTTCAAGCAATCGTTATTATTTGATGGTTCTTTTTGGCATAATCTCATCCATGATGGTTCGAAGGAGAAGACAAAAGACTATTTGCATATTCATGTTTTTGATCCTACCTCAACTGATTCGAATCACAGGTTCAAGGATCATCCTCATACTTTTGGATTTGTTCTCATCACATTCGATCTGAAGAACAAGTACAAGCACATGCTTTTTGAGCATGATCCACTTCTTCCCAAGAAGAAGATACCTCCAGACATATGACCAAGCATCACACCTTCTTGAGTTTGGAGCATTTATTTTTTATGTGTTCCTTACAGTCTGTTTTGAAGGGGGGGGGTATTTTTCCCATGAAATTTTCCCACTTCCTTGGTTTATTGACTGTTATTATTCATTGTATTGGGTGACCTTTGGTCTTAGTTACCAGGGCCCGGGATGGATTAAGGGGGGGTGTTAGGATATTCCTATACTCCATCCTAGTCCCACCAGTATTTTGATCATTTACATTTTCAATCATGCATGCACTTTTACGGTTTGCATGCATTCCAGTCATCAGTCCCAGCACCTAGCCCTCAGTGAGCTAGCCCCCAGAGCTTCCTTCCACTTAGTTTCAACCCTCCTAGCCTGTCATGCGCCCTCCTTTCACCTACTACATGAGAATGGCGCCTTTCTCACCTACCAGTCTAGTTTACTTCAGTTATCCACCAATCTTTCCTTGATTTGAGGCTAGATTGACTTCTCACTACTGTTATCACTCCGATTGACCTCCGATGAGACATGAATACCTGTTCTGACTCCAGTTAGCTCCTCATGCACCCTCCACTGAGCCTCCTTCATTCAGTTAGTGTCTCCATGTGCTAGTTACATTTAGTTACACCTATCACACTCAGTTAGACTCAATTTGACTGATGATTGACAGTTACTTGTGCATTGATGACTCCACCGATGATGAGATAGACTACTCGTTGTGCTCCGATGACACTCCAGTGATCTTTTGATCACTCCATGAAGGCTAATTTGAATTTCCACCTTGGCATTCGAATCCTCATGCATTGTACTACTTATTGTCCATATTGTGATTAATTAATTAATGTGTGTGAAGTATTTTTGCTTCTATCCGAGTTCTACTGTATTATTATTTTGTTGCTCATTATATTGCATTGATCACTCTTCTTCTATTTTCTTGCTTAATCAATTACTTTCTTGTGAGGTATACATCATCTCTTAGATTTGTTGTGAGGATTTTCACACTTTCCCTGTTGAAAAATATGATGTTAGTAAATGGGTGGATAAGAAGAAGACGAAAGGGAAGGATAAGAACAAGAACACTAGGAAGAAGGTCACAGTTCCAAACTCTGACCATCATGTTGGGAACCCACCAGCCGCTGATCATCATACTGGGAGTATTGATGTACCTGTTTCGATTTTGCGTAAACCTCAATTCCCTTGCATGATTTGCAAAGGGCCCCATTTTCTTAAGGAATGTCCTGGTCTTTCGACGGTCTTAGAATTGTGGTCACAAAATTTGGAACCACTTATGACATCAGTCTCTGGTCTTCATGCTGATGATGCTCCCTCGACCAGTGACTTTGTTGTGAAGAGTCGGAAGGGTAAAGTCAAGAATCCTTGCTCATTATGTAAGGAGATGCACCGTACTTACCTTTGTCCTCGCATAGATGAAGCTTCAAATTTTTTGGAAGATATTATTGTTCCTTGTCAACAGATTCCAACAGGTTATCATAGGTTTCCTATTGACCCCCCATTGGTTGCCAAAGTGGTCGATTCGATTTCATCCCTGGTCGATCCCACTCCTCCTTCCAAGAGTGAATCTAAAGTGGTTGGTTCGGTTTCATCCGTAGCTGATCCCACTCTCCCTTCCGAGAGTGAACATGAAGTGGTCGAGTCGGCCTCACCTCCACTCTATCCCATTCTTTCATTGGAGAAAGTCCAGATTGAAGTAGTGACCATGACACAATCTTCGTCTCATTCTTATCTTCCAAGTGAGAGTGAATTGGAAACCGCCGATGTTTTCCTAGTCGATTCAGGGGAGATCATGTCTATTTCCACAGGACCCCCTCCAAGTACTAAGGTCATTTCCTTCGATTGGAATGGGATAACAGAGCCTCGTCTTCCTTTTCAAATATATGTAGGAGTTTCTGATAAGGAAATATTTCATACGATAGTTGATGAGGGATCCTCTGTTAGTATTTTATCCTCAACTGCTTGGAAATATATAGGTTCTCCTCAACTTGTACCAGTCACTGACCAAGTTTTGGATTTTCAGAGAAGGCCTACTGGACCTTTAGGGGTCCTTCCTCAGTTACCTATCACTTTAGGAGCGAATACTATCTGTATTGATGTTATGGTAGTCCAAGGTCCTTTAGATTTTAATCTTCTCATTGGATGTGATTATGTCTAGGCTATGAAAGCTGTAGTGTCCTCACTCTTTCAAGTGATGTATTTTCCTCATCATGGGAATATGGTGACCATTGATCAACTTTCCTTTGTAACACCCACTCATCATATGACTCCTAGTCATCTGACTTCCCCGAATGTTCAACATATTTTAGTGGCTTCCTCTCCCTCGTGATGGGGGGCAGGTCTCCAGCGTCTGGGCATCATGCTGGAGTTGTTCCCCTAGCTTATTATGCTGGGGGGAACCCTACCAACCTCTGGAAATCATGTTGGGTAGGGCCGATCTTCAAGTAGAGTTTCCCTTCTAGTTTCAAGCTTGTTTAAAAATGAAACCATTCTATGTGAGCAAATATTAGTCTTTGATTCCAAGATCGTTAAAAAATGGAATAGACCCCTACAAGCATAGTTTACCTTTGGTTTCAAGCTTGGATAAAAATGAAACTAGCTTCATGAGCAGAGTTCTATTCCTGTGTCAATATCATTCAAAAATGAAACAGATACTTTTCCATTGAGTGGAGTCTTCCCATAGACTTAGTACCCGAACCTTCTTTTCATCCTCCTATGTCAGTTTGATCTTCGTTCGTCTTTGGTGAACATCTTCATATTAGTAACCAGAAGTTTAATCGAGTGAAGATGTAGATTAGGAGAATGAAATGAAGCTTGGGGGGCATGTCTCCAACCTCTGAACATTATGTTGAAATCAACTCGATCGCCTCTCCACACCATGTTGGAGTTAAGTCACTTACTTCTAGCAATCATGCTGGGGGCATGTACCAACCTTTGGATATCATGATGGGAAATAATCCACCAATGGGAATATTTTCGAGCATACTTTCTTTTGGGTTTTGAGCTCGCTAAACCATGAAAATAATCCCAAGCATAGTTCATTTTTTGTTACAAGCTCGTTAAAAAATGAAGCAGACATAATGAGCATTCTTTGCACCTGTCTCCGAGCTCGCTAAAAACAGTAAGATGGTGTTGAGCTTACTTTTCACTTTTTTCGTGCTCTGGTTAAAACATGAAAAGTGGTTTGAGCTTAGTTTTTACTTTTTCGTGCTCTGGTTCAAATATAAAAAAGGTTCTGAGTGATTTTGATACCATTATCGTGCTCGTTAAAAATTTGAGTAAAAAGGTGTGTCTAACGAGTATAGGTTTATCACTTTATCCAGCCTCGCTAGACTACTTACAGAAAAGGAACCGTTCCGAGTTTACTTTTTCCTTTGTCGCACTCGGTCACCAACCATGACAAAGTTGTTCATGGAGTCCTCTTTAAGCTCTTTTTAGACTCCCTAAATAGGAAAATATCGCCAAGTGAACTTGATTCTTTCACGCTTGTAAAAGAATTTGAAAGGTCGTCCTTATGGTGCTAGTTTACCTCTTTTTTCGGACCAGGAGGTTCTATTTAGGAAAAATGAGCACTCCATCCAATCATGACTGGAAGAGTCCTCTCTCGCGTTGTTTAACCCTTTTCCGGGCGAAGAGGCTAACTTAACGAAAAATGACCTTTGGAGTCTTCTTTAGTTCTTTTCAGACACTCTAAACATGAAATGACGTCGAGTTTACCTTCTATGGACTCGTTAAAATTCAACATTGAAGGGCCCGTCATGGGAGGAACCCCTCCTATCCTAGGTTCGTAAAACATTTAGGATTGGACTCATCCATGGGATGGGCTATACCGAGCATCTGTTTACCCTCCTCAAGCTCGTTAAAAAACAAGTGAGGCACTCATCAGTCATGATGAGGAAAAAGGAAGGATTTTTGTGTTACACTTTAACTTGTGGTAATACTTAGTCACTCTTGAACATGGCACTCATTTGCATTCACATTTAGTACTTGGGTAAATCCGTTTGTCCTCGAGTCCTGCTAACTTCATGAGTCTTGTCACTCCTTTGGGCCATCCAAAGAATGTTTCCATCATTAGTTGCATTAGGGGTTAGTGTCGTTCTCATCATGTTAATGCTGCCAAGTCATGCCATGCCCATGTTCAAGAGATGCATTCACCACTCATCATTTGCAGTCAGTACACCTTCCATCATGTCGGTATACTCTGAGTCAGTCTTGCATGTTACTGTACCATCCGATCTACTCCAAACATATGTTATCGAATTTCATGTCGTTGATGGGGGATTCATCATGGCCCTCCTTTGACGGATTCATCCTTGTCGACTTCAACACATCATCTGAGGATTGAATCTAGAAACCAATCGAGTACCTAGGCCTGCATGCCTCAATGGCAGGTTACCTCGCTTTTGACATGAGTTTACATCATTGAATCTTGATTGGAAGATCTCGTCGAGTGTTTGACCTCAGCTCATTAATTCGCGCTCGATGGTATGTACAATAATACCTTGGGAATCATTGACATTAATGGTTATATCCCTCGCGCTTGTTAATGGTATACATCAATGACCGGTAATCAAGCGGTTTCTACCATGTTCGACGTCAAGACATTTGTAATCACATGGATAGATTCATATCATTATGGGTTCAGCTTGAAGACCCTGGGGAGTTATGTTTTACCCAGGTTGCGATGGAGATTGTTTGAGTTAAATTACATGGATCCACTTTGTATTGGTCGTGGTTGTGTTATCATCTCATCATGGATCTACACTTGTGTCTAGTAGCCATGATTGTGTTCAGTCGGTCTTTACTACCATGGATTTGCAATGTATTGGTTGACAACCATGTTATGAGTCATGTGAGATTTGAGTCAGTTGTACTGCAACATCTTCCAACCAACATCCTTGCCTCCAATTTCTTCACTTTTCAAAGCACTTCACCTGTCTTGTTTTTCCAAATTCATGCTTTGTGCCTAATCCCTGAAGTTCCCTTAGCTAAAGTGTATTGGGTTTGGGTTTTTCCCTAGGTTTTTCCTTCTCTAAGTACACTGCTGCTCTTTCCCTTCAGACAAGGTGCACTGGCACACTTTGCACACTGACAAGGTGCACCACCGACGCTCTTTCCCTTCATGCTAGGTGCGCCAGCCCTCAGTGGCGCTCTGTCTCTTCATTCAAGGTGCGCCAGGGGTGTTTATAGGAGAAAACTTGAAGTTTCGAGGCCCTTCTTGAATCTTGTTGATGTGGAGGTTCATCCCTAACCTCTAGGTGAGGTGGAATTTTAGTTCCTAACCTAATGGGAGGATCCCTTAGACCTCTCTCCCTAATCCTCAACCTACTCTATCCCCTTTAGCCTTATAAATATAACCCTCCTCTCCACTGAGGAGGAAGTTCTATGGCACTCTTATGCTGGCGAATTTCTAGGTGGTTCCTATCATCCTTTGGGAGGCACCATTCTTTGGAGGCTTAGCATGGATTGTTGGATGGAAGGTTGCAACGTTGAGGCTTAGGTTGTAACATTCTTCTTCTATGTATTCCCACTTTTATACAGTAATACAAAACTCTTTCCATAAATGTCTTGTTGTTCATTGATATTTATAGTTTACTTCCTTAACCGTTTACTAAGATAAGTTATTGTGTAGATTTACTATTACTGCTTGTTTGTCTCTTGCATGTTCTGGCAAGTCTTGCAGCTACGGATCTGACGACCGTGGAGCTTGGAGCAACAAAGGATAAGGAGATCTACAGATCTGAAAGGTAAGAAGTCTACATCACTTAATCTCTAATTTGATCTAGGAAGGTAGATTTGTGTTCTGTATGATTTGTTCTGGATTTGCATTGAACTAGGGAGATCATGCCTTAAGTCCGCTTTCGATAGATTGTCCGGTAACAGTCCTATACCACTTGATCAAGAAGGACTATACCAGGGCCTCCCAGAAATAGGGAGTATATATGCAAGCATCCAAGCCTTCTACCACTTGACCAAGCACCATGACCAAGAAAGGCTACATCTAGGGGCCTCACATACCCTAGTGAGTGAACCATCATCCTCCTCTATAGATCAAACCATCACGACCCATCAAGCCAAGCACCATGGCTACATCTAGGAGGATGTCCACCAGCAGCTGCCCCAAACATCAACATAAGTTACCTGTTAACTAGATGGTTCAAGCTTGCTCATCAAGTGCATTGAAAAAAGTCTAATACTAATAGATGTATTCAAGCTCAATCCCACCAACACCTAGCACACAAATATTTTGCTCTCAAAACCCTTATCATCATAGCTATTTTCATTTTAGACCCCCAACATTTAAACCAAGAAAGATCCCACCTCATTAAATCCATCCTAGCCATTTTTTATCCTTTAATCCATAAACAAAGTTTTTTGTGTTTCCCGTCATCTAAAATCCAAGGAACCCCACCTAAATTCACTCCCCATGAGTTTGAATCCCCCTTCATTATATCCAAGTGATTACCAATCACATTTCCAAGATCTTGGTAAGGAAAATAATGAAATATCTCTTTGAACCCCACAAATCCCCTAAGAAAGTATTTAGAAAAGTTAAAGACAAATCCAATCCATTTTTTTACCATCAAGTCTACCAAATTCCATGCTTCCGTGGAAAATCCTATATTAGACAAATTGACATATCCATCCAAGCCATGTTCAAAGAGCATATTCCTAATACTAATACTATCCACCTTAATAAAATCCCATAACACTAAACATGCCATCCTCTTTTACAAAACTAATATTCTAGCTTATACTTCTTAATACCATGCGCACCTCGGTGAGAGAAGATCTCGAGATAGAAAAACATTCATATAATTTTAGTTGAGAGGATGGCTATAAACTTGGTTAATCTTGGAAACCATTAATCCATTGTCTCAATAATTAACTTATTTATTTCCTCTCATCTGTGTCTAATATATTTTTTACTCTTTTAATCCACCTTTATGGCTCCTACTCTAGGCCCCTCACCCTTCAACTCTCTTATTAATCTCCTCTCTTTAATGAATCTTTAGCCCTTTTTTTTGTACATTATATCTCCTTAACATCATTTTCTTCCTTCGTAAATTTATAATGTGATTCCATTATGAATATCCCTTTCTCTTCCCTTTGTTGGGATTTCATCTTGTTCTTTAGGTTTCTTAAACCATTTGTTTATTCTCCCCCTATTTGTACTTTAATTAGCCTTCTATATATAATTATTTTTATTATTATTTTGCTTAAATAAATGTAATTCCTACCTTGATAAAATTACTTAATCCATCAACTAATCCTCTAATGTCACTACTAGAACCAATAGGCACAAAATCAAACCATAAGTATTTACATATGAATTATTATAAGATTGAGAGTGTTCTAAAGGGAAGAGAGAGAGAAAACATACCTAGTGGAAATGGAAACATAGAAAAACTTGACTTACACGAGTGTGTGCAACAAACCCACACCAGCTACAACATCAACAACAAGCAGCTTCAGGACTAGTAGTAGCCATGGGAAAACAACATGCGGGGGGGAACTCTCCACCCAAACTACCCCTTTGTCGAAGATTGAGAGCCTTCGAGCCTTCAATAAGTAAAACTATGCCAGACCACTTTCCTCTCCAACACTTCTTCACCCCAGTATGAAAATCCTCACACCCTTATTCCCCCACTGCCAAATCTTATGCAACCCTCACTTGACCAAGCACCCCATTCC
Organism: Larix kaempferi; assembly: GCA_027924585.1. Lineage (NCBI taxonomy): Eukaryota > Viridiplantae > Streptophyta > Pinopsida > Pinales > Pinaceae > Larix > Larix kaempferi. Next base: position 1,733,136 of record BSBM01000076.1, on the reverse strand, counting down.
ATGAGGAAGAGAAGAACCCCCTATGAATTCCTCTACCCCTTAAAAATACCATTTTCCTTATTTTTAAAAATAAGATTTATTTACGTGGATGACACTTGTCATCCATGCACTAATCCCCTTTTTAGTTTAATAACCTCATTTTAATCCTAAATATGCATTTAATTATTATCTATTTTAGGTTATCATACACCTTTAGTCATGCACATCTAGTTATACATTATTTAACTAAGTGGGGCAATACATACACCCCCCTTAAAAAAAATTCGTCTTGAAGTTGCAACACCCCCATTTCTTGTTCACGGTCAAGCCATGCACAACATCACACAATATGCACAACCATGATACAATATGAACCTAGATAACATGTACTATTGTGGGGGGGGTGAGAGTTACTTGTGTGTCCATCACAAGTAATTCGTGTACCTACACTATTACAAATATAGCGCCCTAAATAACTACATGATTGATCATTCTTACTGAATTCCTAGTATGCAATCATGTCACACAACTATACATCAATCAAGTCACACCCTTTTGCATCAACTGTATTTATATAATCATGCATCAAATCAAGTCGTTCACATGGTTTACTTCCACCCTCATGCACCCTCACTCAACATCATACCATCCGATCTACCTCTGAACACCCCCAATACTCAGGATGGTATTGTTCACCATGAAATGGTCCTTTACTGCAACTAGTATAAGGGTCTCCCATCATGGTCTGACCGCAACAAGCATCAAAAGTCTCATCATAGCTTTGAGGAGGTATGAGAATAAATCTCGCTATATTCTCAACTTCTAGCATCAGGCTAAGGCTTAAGGCCTTTCGGCCTTAGCTAGGCTCTATCGTCCAAAGATTTCAATTGGAGGGTATTAGTAATATGGTCTAGTGCAGTAAACCATGCACATCAGGAAGCTTGTAAGGATGGCCCAAAAATCCCTTCACAACTCTAACCGAGTGATCAACCTCAGGCATCGAAAATCCTTTTCCATATACCTCCCCCTAGTGAAATACCTCATTTTAAAGTTTAGTGTATGGTGATTAATTTCAAATCTATGAGTGGTTTTCCCTATTTCTATTTTGATCCCCCAACCATAGACCTAAAGGGTTCCTAATTGTTATTTAAAATATCAAAGTTGCATAGCAATCTTAATCACCAAATTTTAGTATTCTAGAAGTTATGAAAGATAAATCATGTCATTTGAAAATATTATTCAACTTTGTTCAACATCCAGATAGCTACTATAAGCTCATGTAATGTTGTACTATATACAATGAAAGGGATTTGAAACATTGATTTCAAGCTCACAATGGGTAACTATTATTACTAACTCCCACTTACTAATCAAGGTCATAATATACGTTGAATGGGAAATATGAGTCCCACATAAAGAAGACAATGACAACAAATTGAAAAGTATGTAGAAATGTGATATCCTTAAAATGGGTTCAATTTTTTGACATCCTCAAGGTATTTAAAATTTGGCAATGAATAAGGAACACAACTTGCTATCACTAAGGTATAGTTTGTTTCCAAATGACTCTTGCTAAATTATCCTTCAAACAAAAATTTCGATAAAATACCAGAGACAGATTATGCTTTTATTCCAATTCCTGATGAAATATCAAATAAAATGAAGTAAAAGACAAAGACAATATACCAAATTAACTTTATGTTGATTTTCATCAAGAAACTAGTGATGGCCTTACTGAAGGATTCAACTTGGCTATTGTCTAGAGCGTAATTTTGTAGGGAAGTGCCCAAGGGATGACACATAATTTTTGGTATAGCTCCCACATTTCATATGTGAGGGTCCCAAGCCCCCTGAGGTTGAAGATGGATGGGACCCACTACTTGAGGAGCCCCTTGCCGCAACACTAGCTAGAGTCAAGCCTGAATGATCATGATGAGCATACCTTTCCCCCTAGCCGTGGGCATTGCGGTTTAGTGATTTATGTATCCAGTTGTATGCCATAAGAATCTATGGAATTTGTACTTTGTTGTGTGGCGGTGGAGGTGCAAATGGAGAATGTTATACAGGTCATCACCAATAATTTCTCCAACTATGTTGTTGTTGGTAGGTTGTTGGACGATAAACACCCAACCATATCCTAGACCCCATTCCCAACACAGGGCCTTAGACCTCATGCTCGAGGATACAAGTAAAACAATATTATTAGAACCATACCAATGACTAAATCAACCCAAAAATTGGAACCAATAAAAATCGGAAAAAATAACCAATAGTTCAACCTTCAAGCAAATGCTATGGCTCCATCCTCCAAATTAGCCTCCTCTAGATTGTTTCCCTAAGTCAAATATGTTATATCATTCTTTTCCGCATCACAATAATGGGACAACCTCAAGTTGTAGTGCACACAAACAAAGTTTTTTCCCGATCTACATTCAAGTCGCTTCTTTTCGTGTTGTGGATGAAGTTGTAGGTGCTCCAACACCCCTCTACATGAGAAGTGTTAACAACCTATGAAAGCACCCTCACCACCAATTCATGCATATATGTGGTAGAGGATCCATGCATGTTCCACCATTCAATAGAAAAAACTATCTTGATCTTTGGTTGCATGCAGGTTACCAAAGAATCCATGTTCACTTATGTATTTGATTAGAGTCACTCGTACTTGAGTAGACTCCTCCTCGTGAGGGACCAACTTATAAAACGGTTGTGCAATATTAATACCAACCTTGTATCCATTTGAGTAGTTGTGGGATGAAAGGAAGATTGCGCCACTAGTAGATACACACAGAATATTTATCATTGGCCTTCCTTTAACATTTGTCCAACCATCAAATACAATGGATACCTCATAGCTGGTTCAATAATTTGTAAGCTTTCCAAGAGTGTTATTGAATTTGGGTCTTTCCTTGTCAAGTCCCATGGTTCTATCTTTGTCATACTCGGGGCTCCTATATTCTATAGGGGCACCATTGATGGCTTGTACCATTCCATGCCAATAGGGTGAGCAAACATAATTGAATTGTACACATGCATAGAGAAACCTGCAAATTTTCTAATCCACATCATCCCTACAACCTTGGTCAAGGAAATCTGATAATGTTCTTCGCATAGGAAAGAATCCACTACTATGGGGAGATGAGGATCAATTACCAAATATTCTATGCAAGGCCTCAAATTCGACCCTTGATTTATTGGATTTGTTTTGAGTGGTCTCTTCTTCCTACTTGCATTTGTTTCTCTCTTTCCATGGTACTTTGTCACATGTTTTGACTCCAATAGTCTTACCTTCTTCCCATGGCATAATCACACATAAATGCTTTCTCACATGAGTATATGAACTTGTGTAAGTTTTAGTACAATGAGGTTGTTATTCCAAATTTTGTGGGCATACTAAAGTCCAGACCTATTTTTCCTTTTGAGCAAGGTGCAATCCAAAGTATTGAGGCCCATCTTTGTTTCTCTTGGGTCTCCCCTTTGATGTAATGAGATGTGATGTGATGATCAGAGATATGCTATGTTGTTACTGATATGCCATGCCATGATGATGATTTATATAATGATGTACTATATGATGTTGTTTCCATAGTTGATGTATTGATTGTCTGATGAGTATAACTAATGGTATCACACTTTCAAGTTGACAAGGGTAGTAGATCCTTGATTTACTTATGTACTATTGAACCTAGGTAATTTTTAGGTATTTTGCAAGGACTTTTACCCCCTTCTATAAGTCCATATTATGGCCATCCATTCCATTTCGTCATACTTGTCTGCATCCTTGGTCTAAGGTTGATGAAGTTGAACTCTCATCTTCCCCTCTTGAGCCCTTCACCACGAAGTCCTACCAATTTTCCTTTGTGTCTCGGGAAATGATGTGTTGTAATGATGTTTCCTAACGATATAGGAGGCTCACTTGTAAAACCCTAGGGATGATTATCAACAAGGGGGGTGAGTTGCCATGGAGCAATGATATTTTCTAAACATGAGGTATGAAAGTATTTTCCCCTTCTATGCCTCAAAATAAAAAGGCATGAAAAGAAAGCTCCCAGTTCAAGACTCCTTGTACCTGCAAAGTCAAAGAATAATGAAGACCAAGTGAAAAAAAGAAAAGAAAATAAAGAAAGAAGCAAGTAGAAAACTTGTTAACAGGCCTCCAAATAAAATCAAAGGTCAAGGTCTCCAAAAACAAAAAAAGTACAAGACATGAAGAGTCCAAGAAATCAATGATGACTAGTCCAATAAGGAGCTAAAGCAAAGTCAAAGTAAAATAGGGGGGAGTATGATTACTAATGGTTAAGGGGGATTATATCATTACACATTGACATCATCCATTTGTGAGACACTTCCTAATGTTTTCCTAAGTGGCGAAGATCATAAAAAGATCCCTTTCTTCATACATCTTGAGTGAACCAACTCACCTTTGACCATAATTTCACCTGCCTAACTTGGTTTTACCCCACCTTATCCACCCCATCGAAGAAACAAGTCCTTGCAAGTACTTAGATGTTATCATGGATCTAGTTAATTGGAAAATATTGTTTCTCAAAAACATGTCTGAAGATACTTGTGGTGTAGGTATATTATCATGTATACATGACTCTCCTGCTATAATTACCGAAGTGTTGCATGTGTGCAAGATTTGGGAAATAACAGATGCCCCTTTATGTGTGAGGTTAGGAAGAATCTATATTGCTGAAATACATCATTGTTTTTTTCCCTCATGTTGATATTTTGAACTGTGATAATAAGATAGCAATTGTTAAAAGTAAATGAAAGCCCGTAGGGACAATGTTGGTGATTAGCGTTGAAGTAGATAATTGATAGGTGACACATAAAAGATGGTTGTTTATACAAACAAGACAGGAATCCCTATGATCGTGAAATTCTGTCCAATTGAATTACAATACGAGAAGACCAAGGGGTCGACTCTATAAACTGCTAGACACAGGGATGAAGGTGGATTCGACCTCGTTATGAGTAAATGTGTCTTGGATTGGTGATGATGTTGATAATGCTAGAGGAGAGGAACTGTTGATGATTGCGAACAACTCACTCGGGTGGGGGACTTGAATAATGATGAAGCTACTGGTGGGAAACCTAACACGTCTTCAATTATAACTATGAACATTGCATCCATCGTAACGTACGACTCCCCTTGATGTGATAAACTAGTTGATGTCGAATATAGGGGAGACTACTGAGGCAAAGAGCATTGATGATTGTCTTTTCCCAGTCCGAGGTGAATTCTTACTTTGATGAGAAGATAACCCAAGGTACAATCATGACTGCCTTAACTCTCAGAATAAAGTGATATGATGTCGATGACAGCTAAAGCGGGTGGTAAGACGATGGATGAGAAGCAAGAACATTTTGTAACCAATTGGGATGATGATAAAACTTAAACAAAACAGGGTAGTAAATGTGGGGCTCATGACTTCCCTTGATCGGAGTAAACTGGGTGACTAGTGTATATGGAAACATTCTTTAAACGACAAGGCATGGTGTAATGGAGACGAATAGATTGCGAATTGGTTTTGAAGTGATTTTTCTCATATGATGGTTGACAATAATGGGGTGAATCTAGATGAAAAAATTGAAGGTTTTGGCGGGTTATGAACATAAATAAGTCGATCAAGGGTGACCAGGGGGTGCGGTCAAAAGAATAATGTAATGTGATGGGGTTCCCACTTTTTGAGTGAGTCGGGGAAGAAATATATGCCAAATGGATTATGTGGATGTTTTGTACAAACGAGAAGATGGATGCCCAATTAATGTATACCATGTAGAGTGTCTTACAAGGATGATCGAATGATATTGGTGTGTACAAAGGGTGGGGCCCCTTTATGGTCTTCTTGGGGGTTGGTGATATGGATATAAACATATATGGTTTACTAACCGTGATGGGGACAAGAGGTTGTATGTGAATTGTGACTGTAATATGCGTCGAGGAATTTAAAGGGGGAATAATCAAGATGCAACAATGAAAATGAATGTGGTTTACTTGGCAATGCGACGAATTATTAGATTCCACGAACTGGGTGGTTTGACATCATGGGTATTAGAATGTGGGGTGTTTGTAATAATGTACACGCCCATAGGGGATCACACTACTACCCGATAAAGACATTGTATGTGGTGATTTTTTTTTACCGAGGGATGAGGTCCTTATGGATATCAATGGGATAATTGGGTAAGTGAAATATAAATAGAGGAGATACGTAGCCTATATGCAGGGTCAAGATGATATTCATGTGGGTGGGGCCTGTGGAACTTTTGATGGAAGGGAATCTGCTTCCTGGAAACAATCCTGCACACATGACACAAATACCAAAGAATAAGAGTGTTCATGATAAGAAATCGATTGATGCAATCATTATTGATAGTCAACTTACCATACCCGGAGAAACAACTGAAAATTGGGTGATAGATGAAGTTTCAAGGGAAAAAAACTAGATGGTTCCATGCTGAAGAGCTCATGATCATGATCGCAATGGTGCTAACGGTTAGTTAAATGGAGTTACATAACTCCCAAACAAAGCTATTGAAAATTTGACATGTTGACCTATAAATAGGGGTGGGACCCACTTTAAGAAATCATTTTATCGTCACATCGATGGATTTCATAGAGTTGGTTTTGCTAATTCTGGGAGATTGGACCAATGATTTTCGATTCTGTGAGTTCCAGATAAGACCTCGTACTGAGCCCATTCTTTTTAGTGGATTAGATTTTAGTCTAGGTCCTCTAAAAGGTCGTACAGTTGGCCAGAAGGGTTTTTCAACTAACCACAATTTTCAAATCGATAGTCAATTTCGCTTAGCATCTCCTTTGACATCTTCCCATTGTGCGAGAGATAAATGCCTTGACCGCATGGTTTTACCATGCATCTCTGCTTGGAATAGTAGCGTGGCTGCGTTGTCGAGTCGTGTAACTCCTACACTATTTGATTGTGTGACTGTGCGATGCATACCCACATGATCACGCGAATGGAGACATTGGTGTATTGTGTGGGTAAATCGTTTGGTTTATGCCATACTCACACAGATCTGCATGGTTTTATACTTATTTTTAATTTGTTAATTGTTGAGAACTAACATGATTTTTTGACTTGTTTTGTGATTGCAGATTGCTTTCTAATAGCTATGGCTATTGAGTAGAGTGAGCACCACCACAACGAGTTATTGGGACATGCAAAAAATGAGCCAGTGATTCAACAATGCCTAAGGGATGTAGGTCCATTGAAGTTCTTTTTTATGTTCATAGATGAGGTCGAGTGAGAACCTCATGAGGGAGCTATTGGGTACATGGGATCACCAACAAGGGTGCTTTGTGGTTGGCGATGATAGGTCGAGTCTCGAGCGCTAGGATATCTATTTTTTGACAGGATTGTCGGTTAGTGGAATCCGTGAGGAGACCCACCCTTCTCTTGGTGGTCAATGAATGATGGATCAATTGATTACCTAGTACTGCAGTAGTTTAGTGGGGGCGAAGAAGGATGGGGGCATACTTGTGAGTTTCCTAGTGGATCCCACTGTGAGGGAAGTGGAGAATATCTACTTAGGGTGTTAGGGGTTATAGGGACCCATCAAATATCAGAGGGTTAGTTCCTTTTGGTGGAGGGAGTGTGGGAGGGGCCTAAACCTAGGCATGCTCCACTAGTATGGTAGAGTGCATGCATCAGTGTATAGATGGCCCAAGCAACAGATGTGAGATTCTTTGACCAACGAATCGCATCGTCAACGAAGCCAACGTAACAATTTGTATTGGTAGTCATCTACAAAGTAAACAAAATCTAGGTCATTCATAGTGTTCAAATCGAGAAAAGAGCAACTGAAAAAAACATGCAATCTACATTGTGTTTAGTGAAATAGACAATGTAGGTGATAGGTGGAATTTTGTCTAGTGCATGATTGTTTTGTGGGAATTTTCACATGGCTGCCGATGCTGGCAATCGATGCGACTTATCTAAAATAGATATTTGCATGTCTGTGCAGTCATCCTAGTCTTTTGAATATGGCAATAATTTCTTCAAATAGAACCCCTTGACATGTTTGTCAAGAAGGCCTCCTTCAAGTAAACCAAGCGTTGTCAATAAGGCCTCCTTCAAGTACTTAGTAAACCAAACATATATGCTCCTTCGGATAGAGATTGTTTGACAATGTAAGGGCCTTTCCACATTGAGACAAACTTACCAAAACCTGGTTTGTTGTCTTTCTTGGCGTCGAAAACGAGAATAAGGTTTCCTTCACGAAAGATGCGAGGACAGACCTGCCAATCATAATGGGATTTGGTGCATTGCTTCATGGATTAATTTTGTTGTAATGAATCATGACTTTCCTCATCTAGGTTTTCCAAAGCGATCAATCATTCTAATGCCAAAGTATAAAGTAGTAGTTCCACAACAATTTGTAGAGTAGGGATTTAACACTTGATGGGTAAGATTGCCTTGACAACATGAAAGAGGTGGAAATGAGTAAATTGTGTCGCAATCTTAACAAAGGTCTTGTATGCCCATAATGCCAAAAATAACATGTGATTCCAATTGGTTTTGGTTTTGTGGATTGTCCATTGGAGCATGGTCTTGAGGACTTTATTGACTACCTCGACCCGCCCATTGGCTTACGAATAGTAAGGGGTGAAGAACTTGTGTTTGAATCCCAATAATAATGATAACTCTTGGAAAATCTCATTTGGAAATGAATTCCATTGGTAGAGACCAATTGTTTGGGTATGCCAAATCAAGTGATGATGTGGCTAAAGAAAAACCTAGTTGTTGTGGTGTCGGTGTTGTTAAAAATGGGCATTTCCTCATCCCATTTGGTAAAGTAAACAACGATGACGACATACTTATGGCCTTGAGATGATGCAGGTCAACATAACATGAAGTTGATTCCCCACTTTCATAAGGGATTGACATTGATGACTGAAAGCAAAGGGGCGGGAGGGGACCTGGTTTTGCTAGAGAATATTTGATCGTTTCTACACCGTTTGACGACGTGGATGCAATCTTTGAAGAGTGAAGGGAAAAAGTAGCCAGCGTGGAGAATTTGTTGGGAAATCGCCAACCTTGATAAGTGGTCGCCACATGCATCGATGTGGCAATCGTTAAGAACTTGCTGCAACTTCGTCATGAGATAAACATCTTCGTAACATGGTGTTGAACCCACATTAATAGAGAATGTCGCCTAAGAGGAAATAACGAGGGGCTTGGTGATGGATGCGGCAACGATCATTACACAAGAGATGAGAAGCAGATTATTGTGTGCCAAGGTATGCAAGAACATTTCCGTACCATGAATTTCCAGTAGTAAGAACAAATAAGTGTTCATTCGGAAACTAATCATTGACAAGGGGTTTTGTTGCAACGGTTTGGAGATTAGTGATGGGAACAACGAGGGCTAATTTTTTCTTTTCTTTTGGGTATTACAAACTCTAGATTGAATTCCTAAAGAATGATGATCCAATGAGTGAACTAACAATTGATAAGTCGTCGACTTAGTATGTACTACATTGGGTTAGAGTTTGCAATCAATCACTATGGTTTTATGTAACAAGATGTAATGTTGCATTTTTTGCATTGAGAGGATCACAACCAACACTAATTTCTCATCATCACTATAATTGAGTGGTGGTCCTTCTCGTGTCTTGTTGATGTAATAAATGATGTGCTCGCACTGATCTTCTTCATTTTGAACTAAAACACCAATGACTGAACATGATGATGCCGAAACCTAAAGGATAAAATCATTTTCAAAGTTAGGCCAAGAGATAAGAGGGGATGATGTTAAAGCCCTTTAAGTGCCTTGAAACACATTTGTGCTTGGTCATCCAACCGAAATGGGATTTCTTTCCTGAGAAGATGTAGGAATCGATGCGCTTGTGTAGTGTAATATTCTGGGCCGAAACAACAAAGGAATTTGGCTTTTCCTTGAACACTTTGCATTTGTTTTCATGTTTTCGATGGGGGGGCCTCGAGAATGGCTTGGACTTTGAGGGGATCGACGATGATTCTAGTTTGCAAAATGATGAACCCTAGTAGGGATCCTACTATGACAAAAAATACACATTTTAGAGGGTTTAATCATATATTATACTTTCGACATCTTGAGAAGATGACTCACTCGTAAATCAACCAGATGGTCGATGTGTTTCTTTGATTTGGATCTAAGGTATTGAGGTAAGCGAGGATGATATGAGCCAAGTCATTAAAGACATAGGATGTAGGGAGATGGAAGTTGGCTCCAGCGTTCTTTAGTCCAAATGACATGATGCAATAGGAGAAGGTGCCCCATGGTGTCATAAAAGTCATTTTATAATGATCTTGTTGATGGATTTGTATTTGGTTGTAGCTAGAAAATTCATCCATGAAGGATAGGACTTCATGGCCTGCAAACATGTCAACTACCTAATTGATAAAAGAGGTGGGGAACTTTTCTTTGGAACAAGATTGGTTACGATCCCTAAAATATGTGCATACATGTAGTATTCCTTGTTTTTTCTTCACAGGGATAGGATTTGATACCCATAAGCAATGGGGTGAATGAACTTGACTTGGTGAATCCTTCTAATTTTTTCCTTGACAGCAGTTGCTTTGAAGGGGTGAATAGACCATTGTTTCTGTCTTCTTGGTGTAGCGTCAATCCATGTGTCGATTTGATGTTCGATAATAGTTGGGCTGAGACTTGGCATCTCTATGTATGACCAGGTGAAAATATCTCGAAACTTTTGGAATAATGCTTTGTAGGCGATCACCAACTGTTGAGAGCAAGAGGCACCACGTGAGATGTTTTCTATGACATCGGCAATGCGAAAATATCCAATTTGATAGTGGGGGAAATGTTAGACATGTTTCCTTGTTTGAAAGCGTTGAGAGCAAGAATAGGATTCTTAAATCAATCGGCGTGGTCAATAGGGATAAAATATTTGGTTTTGATGGAATATTTTTGAGCCATCTAGGTGGTTATACCCATGTTCTAGGGTAAGAAGGAAGATCGATGATGCAGGTTATTCCAAGATGGATCAAGGGTAGTAATGGATTCTAAGATCTCCTCGTCAGAATGGAATAGGTGGTCGAGGAAGTTACTTGGAGTATATAGTCCAAGGGAAATAGTGACTAAGATATAGGTGTTAAAGGGAACTATATCATGTATGAGTGGGATGCCATTCATGTAGAATGACAAGAGTATGTACTGGTGATTTACCAATAACTTCTTTTGATGGTTATGATGAAGGGTTGTTGGGTGTAGAAAGGATTGGCGATGATATGTAAAGGATGCTAACATGGTTAGTTGTATTGTGCATCGGAGTCAAGATCTCTTCTTTAGGCAAGGGTAGTGAGCTTACAAGATAAGGAGAGTTGTCGAGTAATCTCATATGCTCAAGACAAGTAGCTCGTTCTGCATGCGAAATGGGGCATTGGAACGAGAAATGAGTTAACAACTCACACGATCAATATGGACAAATATGGCGTGATTGAATCAATGTATGAGCAAGGCTCTAGGGATGATTGGTTTGATTGAGTGGAATCATGTGACTATGGTGTCCACATGACGAGCAACCAGTAGGAGTAACAATATCCTCTAATGTAGTTATGAAGTTGATGGTAGCGGTATCAGGGGAGGATGTTTGTGAGCCAACAATGGAGAAGTGTGTCAAACGAATCATAGCAAGGACGTTTTGAAATCAAGGGAGTTTGGGACAATGATGAGTGTAATGGCCAAATTTAGAACATATGGTGCATGTGTGGTTAGTGCGTAATGCTTTGTTCTTTGGTTTGGGGGTGGTTACTAGAGGAGTAGCTAGTATACACCTTGCTGAAGAGTTGGATGCATGAGTAGTACTAACGTGTGTATTGATTAGGTTCCTTAGCTCTGGAAATGTTGGCCAAAGGTTAGATGTGAGGCCTGATGAACCACATAGACCGCATGGTGGATTAATTCTTGAGGTAGGGGGATTACTTGGCAAGGCTACAACTTTCATCTTTGGTAGTTTGGTGCACCCATTATTGGAATTGGTTGTGATTGGTGATGATGTCATTGCGGGTGATACCGGGCCTAGGGTCTCCAAAGATAATGCACAGGAGGGAACAAGTGAAGTTAAAATGGGCATATGGTTTTGGTAGTATTTTCGAGTGTGGTGGAGTTACATACCAAACAAGTATCCCTAAAGTGAGACCTAGAAAGGTGAGTGTAGCCATGATTGGTGTTCTTTGCATGCCTGGGGGGAGAGAAAGGGGATTTGGACAACTAGTGGTGTTGAAGGTTGTGGGTGTATGGTTGCTCCTTCAAGGTGGTGATCTTTTTTGGGTGAAGATGGGTGAAGATGTCGAGGTAGAGGTAGTGTGTTTTATCTTCTGATGTGAAGATAATGCACATAAGACCATCTATAGAAGCTGGGATCACTTGTAGAAGGCCAGCATATGCCCCCAATAATGATGATTCTTTGTAAATGTCAGGACTAATGTTTACGTATAATGGAGGTATTTTTGATCCAACAATGGGAAGGATATTATCTAGATTAGAATTGGCACGAGGCTCGTAGTAAGTAAGCTGGTCTAGGGTTAAGATGTGGAATACAAATGATGCAACTTCCTTCATGGCATACACATAACTATGACTCAAGAGGATGTTGTAATTGAGTTGTCCATCAACTACTTCAACATCGCGGAGTACCATTTTTCCCTCCATTTCTATATGGAAATTTTGGTATAGGCCTTTTGGTTGCAACGATCGACCATCATAAGCACAAAGAGTGATGGATGAAGAAACTAAGTCAAGTGATCCAAGACGTTTCCAAGCATGAGTTGACATAATGCAAGTGGACTCTTCTTCATTAATTATGCATCGATGTATGTTAACATTCTTAATTGTGACAGGAATTTGGAAAGCGATAAATGAAGGAAATCGAGGCTCGTCATTGTCTAGATCAAAAGTCATAAGGTGTGAATCAAATGGGTCAGTTGCACCTAATGCTAAAAGCAATGCCTTCTTGTGGGAAGGGCAATACTAAAGAAGTTTGAGAATAGACATGGCAATAAGGGACTGGGCCAAGTCGTCTACAATGTTGTAGTTATGTGTGACCATCATATGAGGATTGTGAGCGATTCGTCATAGTAGCAATTTTGATATCCTAGGGATTTGGTCATTACTAGGACATTGTATTTGCAAAGGCTCGCTAGTGGTAGTGGGTGTATCCTCTCTTTGTGATGGTTAAGGCATACCATAACGTTTAGTACGTGTTTGAAGACAAATCTTTCATATTCATATAGATGTTTTGAAAAGAACCATCTCCTGTGGGGCAGGGTTTTTGTTGATGGGTGTCAACTCCTTGATTGGCAAAGGATTGTTGTAACACTACTTGTTGGGGCAGTGGTGCATTGTTTGCTTGAGGAGGGTTGGCACCATTTTTCTTCCTGGTTACCATTATGTGTTGACATTCTAGAATCAATGGACAATGGTGCATGTAATGCCCATACTTACCACACATAACACAAAGGAATTTGGTTCGTAGGCTGGGGTTTTTTCCTTTCTTGGGGGGATTATTGGTCCATGTTCTTTGGTTTTGATTTCCATCGTCTCAGTTTTGTTGCATAGGGGGACTTCCCCCTTGCCCTCGTGAATGGTTTTGTTGTTTGTTCTTTCCTTTCTTCTTTCTCTGATTCTATGGATTGGGGGGATTGGCCACATTCAGCTACTCAAAATGTTGAGCCTACTATGCGGGAGAGGGTTGAACTAGATTTAGCTCAACTTGAGCCATGGGGTGTGGACCAAGGATTGAGAAATATGGGTTGTATATGGGTGTGGGTAAATACATGTTGGGAGCTCCATATGATGAGGATGTAAGATCTTATGGCACTACTGGGGGTGGTTGTTGTGCAAATTGTTCGGGTACACAGGGTACTACCAAAGGACCGAACACCAAGAGCAACCACTTCACACAAATAGATCACAGATGAACACACCGATGTTTTGACGTGGTTTAAACCCTCTTGAGGGAAACACTCCACGGCCTCGGCCAAATAGATTCTACAGGACAATTTATTATGCAAAGAAAGAAAGTTACAAATGAGCTTCTCATAATCGATCAACTAAACAATGACCCTCCATGCTCTTTAAATAGAGATCATGGACCAATCGGGTGTTAAGCCACGGATCAAGGTTAGGTATGATCTAAGAGAAGTTGAGCCGTCAGATCACTCTATGTCGGGAACATATCGTGACCGTCAGATTAAGTATTTACAAATGCATACTAATGCATACTAAAGAAACACACTATCCCTAACGGATATATTACACAAGTTGATCTTAACTAAATCCTAAGTGTCTAAATATCCTAACACAAATTGCACTGGGATTGCAATTGGAAAAGTGGGGTTGTAAGGTCCATATATAATTTGTCCAAAAGGGAGATTTGTAATACTTTGAGGGGCCACAGTTGCTTGAGGTACTGGTCGGATTTGATGTGCCATGTTGTATGGAAATAAGCCATGCGGATTAGGAATGTTCCCTTGATGAGAAACAACCCCAACGAGCCCATCGACAAAGTGTGATATGCCAAGAGCTTGATGCAGAGAACGATGCCTAAGGGCATCATGAATGATTGTATACAAATACCATGATTGGACATATATTAAATCAAAATGCTATGCTTTGAAGATGGGCTCATCTTCCATTATGGGCATTGTAGTTGCTATGTGTCCTTGGCGATCATGGGAAGGAGTGATTTTAGAAACCAATCTAGTAGGAATTTGGACTGGATTATGATTTTGCACAATGTCCTGTATCTACACCACTCGTGGATGTGATCCACGATGTGCGTGGATATTCTACCTAAATTTGGATAGAATATCTAAACCAAGATCATGACATACATGTAATTGGAAATACGTGAGAAAGACGGTAGCTATGAACCCAAAGGTGGAATGAATACCAGATGATAGATTGACATACCATTTAGCTGTTGTCTCGGTGAGGGTTCTTCGGAATAGCTGAAGGCAAATGGTATATTTGACTATATTGTTAGAAGAACACCATAGATGAAATGATATCACATGGTTGGTTGGGTCGTCTCCCTGTTTTCTTTAAAATTTGGGAATGCCAGAGGGAAGTTTAACTGACATTTGTGGCCACGTTAGATCGTGTTGGATGGGATCATTTATAAGCTTGGACAAACCTGAGAGATTTAAACTTGCCTTGTCAACGAGGGAGTAGGGCCAACCATTGGTTGTGGAATACCTCCTCTTAGTGGGGGGGGTTTGTTAATGGGAGTGTTGATCCTCTTCTTGGTGGTAAAGGGGGTGCAACAGGGGAGTGAGGGGGAGAATCGAGCAAGGTATGTCCAAGCAAGGTTGATCCAATCATAGAAGCCTATGAATGTCCCTGACGTGATGGTCTCCCTCATGGTCTATGGAAAGGTGTGAGTATGGAACCCTACCTTGGATAGAGGGAAGGCCTTGCAGCTTGAGAGACTATGATTTCTTAGTTCTTCAATGATTTTTTTGTGTGATGAAATGAAGTCTATGGTGTAGAAAATAAAATACAATTGAAAAATGCAAAAATATGATTATCACAATAACTAATGCAAGATGGTGCAAGTGTAAACGTATGTGTCAAATTTGCAAGTGGTACTAAGAGTAGGTTCTTTCTAATTGCATAGATGATCTTTGTAATAAAAAGAAACAATGATATTACCCTATTGACCTAACGTCCTTCCTCTCAAAATGTCATTGGGCCTTCCAATAGCTCTCTTGTTGGATGGTTATAAACCCACCAAAGATAGCTGGTGAAGGTATGAATGAATCAATTATAATGAAGGGTATTGGGGTTATGTTTCAAAAGGACGGACACCATTTCCAATAGCTAACAAAATATGATTCAGGTGCAATTGCATCCCACAAATGCCACCTAGTGATAATTCTAGTTTTTGGCCACTAAGATACTCGTGCCAAGTGTGGATAAGAGGTTCGGCCTCGAATGATGGTGTGTCGCCTCTACAAAGAGTTGGGTGGCTCAATGCGGCGAACAAAAACAACTCTACCTCAACTTTTGCGTCCTTGGGCACTACGTTTTCTTATTTGGGTTTGATCACACTTGCTCATAGCAGGATATAAAATGTTCCCTAGAAGTCAACAACTATTGTTTGAAATGAAGAAGATTGGTGGGCATTATTTGGATGCTTATCCCAATCAATCCTATCCTAACTAAAATTTGTTTTGTGACCTCTTTGATGGGGGATTTTAGTTGGTTGGGATTACGTTGCAAGTTGATTTTACAAGGGTTCAAATTTGATTAAGGGTCTGGCAAGGGAGGTATTTCAAACTTTTCAATTTTTCTGATTCATCAAGATCACTTGTGAGTGCAAGATGAAGAGCATATTAAAATGAAATGAGTTTTTAGGTCCCTTAGTGTGTTCTTCAAGAGTGAGATACACACGTGTTTGAAAGAAAAAGTAAAATAAAATTTTGCAACTAACTTATGAGAATTATGAAGTAAACAGATATGAACATTGATGGTTCATTACTCCTCCTAATTAATCTCTAAGTGTGAATGATGTTTGCAAAAGACTACTTTAAAACGTAAATGTGAAAAGGGAGGTATTTCAAACCTTTCACTTTTTCTGATTTGTCAAGAACACTTGTAAGTGCAAGACAAATAGCATACTAAGAATGAGAGGAGTCTTTAGAGCCCTTGTTTGTGTGTAAAAGTGGGCTAATCCAAATTGCTCTTTTAGAAAAAATATGCAAGAAGCAAAAAGAGTTGAAATTAATACAAATCTACCCAATTGCCTAGACTAATAATTTCTTTTAAACATAAGTGAATGTTCAGTGAGAAATACTGAAAATATAATATTTTGTTAATCGCCCTTTCCATGTATTCTGAATGCTCAAAGAATATTGATTTCTTTTTGAGAAGGTACAAATACAAATTGCATAGAATGTTCTATTCATAAGCCACTTCCTAGTTTAGACCACAGCAACATTTTGATTACATATTTAGTTTCTTTGTTGACTTATCCATCTAAGAAAAGAGGAGAAAGAGAAAATTACAGCTCAGTAGAAATTTTGTTGAGCAGACGGTGCCTTTTGCTGGTTCCCATGTAAAGAGACATAATTATTTAGGATTCTCAAGTCTAGACTCTACATCTCAACAGAAATAGAAAAAAATAGGACTTGAGCTTTTACAAATATAACAGCTAATGCTTTCAGCTGGTTTTCTCTGTAATTGCATAAGGTTAAGATGTCCCTTGAAAATCCTTTCATTGCAGACATTTCAACCAAATGACGAAATGCTGCCTTACATTGACATCTGCTGAGAGGATAAATCACAATATTTCCCACACAAAATAGCTTTTGATTGCACTATGCAAAGGCTGCTTCAACCACTTCATTCTGTCCAGCTTGAGCTGCGAGTAAGCTATAATCCTGTGCAAGATTGCAAATTTAAGGTGTAAGAGGTAGATCTTATAGCTTGCAAATTATGATCAACAAACCTGGATATATCACAGACTTGTAACCTTCATATAAATAAGGAAGCTCTGAGAGATGGAATGTAACAGAACAAACTCAGAGATCTAGAGAGACCAAGTTCAAGAAAACCAGCTGATAATTTTTGCAGAAAACACCTATCTTCCATATACTTTCAAGCATCATGGGAATAAAATGAAAACACTTAATCTGAGAAATGAACAAGGAAAATCAAATTAATGCATTCTTAGGGTATGGCAACATATTTTACATGAATAAGTTTTCTATGATTCTGCAAGGCATTAGTGATTATTCTGTCATGCAAGTTCTGATAGTATGCTTTAGAGAACAAGACAGTGAACAACTTATTTTTTGGAAGGTAACAACAGGGCCTGGAAGAGATTTCGAACAACCAAGATTGAGGTAAAAAGTTAAAACTACACGATGGAAATAGCTTCATACAAGACTTGATGTCTAAACAATATTGCACAACACTGAAATATATATTCTAAGTAGACATTATGTCATATTCTATGTTGCATTGGCCTCGGGACGGGGGGACGTGGGGGACGCGTGGACGAGTTTCCAGGACGGCTAGAGCGCACCACCAATTTTTCAGGGGATGGCAGGTTGGGGACGGCAGTTATATATATATTTATATATATTAAAATAAAAAAGATTGAAATAAAAAGTAGAACTAATTATGAAATCCAAATTAGAAAAGGAAATATAAAGTATTGTCCAATCATCATTGTCCATCGTCAAAACTAAATAGTGAAGACTCGAGATACATGCCTAAGATCTAAACTGAAAACTTCAAATAGTTCTAAGTTCTAAGTTAACTATTAAATAGTAACTTAAAACTTGAAAGTTAAAACAGTAACAAAATTTTTAAATTTTACAACATTGCGTAGATGAATGATGAATCATTTTGAAATTTAAATAACAAATAAATTTATATTTGTAATATGACATTTGTAAATACTAAATTATAATTTTATAAAACTATAATAGCATGTGCTGGGGAGATTTTTATCCAAAAAAATAAAAAATAAGATGCAAGATATAAAATATGAAATACCTGTGCTATGCAGTGTGTTATGGCTGAGAGGGGGCAAACTCATTGTGAGTGTGAGCCTATGTTGAGCCATAAAATCAAACTTTGAGCATGTGTTGAGAGCCTGAGACTCGAAAGGGGGCCACGAGCTGTGGTCTTCAAGTTGAGAGGGGCACACGTGGGATTGCAGGCAGGGGAGCCGCTAACAGGGGAGTTGTGCGTGGGACTACATACAGGAGCCAACTTAGCAAGTAGCGATGCGGGGAGTGATGGGTAGAACCATAGAGCAAAGGGTTATGTAAGTGCTGGAGTGATGGGTAGAGAAAAGGGTTATGTGGGTGCAATGAGTTACCATGTAGGTTAGGAACATAGGATAGAGTAGAGAGAATAGGAGGGGGCTGCAGGTTAAAGGAATATGAGGAGGGTTAGGTTGGGGGGGTGTTAGGTAAGGTTTCTAATTAAAATTTTTAATTTTATATTTATTTTAATTGTGTTGGTCAAGGGACGTCTAGGAGTCCTCGATTGGTTGGGGACCTTTCTGAGAAGTTTCCGATTTTGATTGGTACGTTTAGGGTACGGCTCAAAAGTCCCCAAGTCCCCAACAGAGTCCTCGATGAATTGGGGAAGTTTCCGAGGAGTTCCAAAGTCCCCGGAACGCGAGAATGCAGGAAACGTAGGAAATTTTGGTGGGGACGGGTCCCCGTGCAACATAGGTCACATTCCAAGTGCCAAGTGAGAAAGCAAAAAGATGAAACATGGATAGGAAGGTGAGATTTCAATCGTTGATAAATGACTACAGTCTATATCATACACCCTGTGTTCCTGAAATGTTATGAATGCATAAACCACCTTCTCACATTGAAAGCATAGTAAGATGATAGAACTTGAAATTATATATTAGTGCAAATGCAAACCTACTCGAGTGTAATAGCACAATCTTGTCTGCACTGGACAACTACCCCACTTGTCGGGAAAGTTATATATCAAACCTTCGTTGGAGTCCCTCTAATGGTCATAGCCCAACCCATTAAAAAAGGATTGCTCACATGTGCCATTGTGTATCTCAGAGAATCTTCCCATGTTTGGGTAAGATATCGGGTTTGTACAGACAGGCCAGTCCCCCTCTAACATAGATGGATCCATTACATGTCACAATCACATATATGGCAAAGAATAGACATCCTGGATGCATAGACCAAAATTTTAACCCAATCATAGTGATAATGATTAAAAAATACATAGGTAAACCATTACACTACTTAGGTTACCATGTGACCATCAATGCTTCACTAAAATAAAATCATGTACACAGTATTCACCCAATTAGTACATGAACCTAGGGTATTTTCTTCCATGGCTCTCGGGATGTCCTCCATGATTCAGATGCCTTGCATGGAGGTACATTTGCAGTACAGGCATAAGGATGAGGTAGAGGGTGAGATGCACTCTACCTAGTGGCATGAATCCAACAGTGGATACATGCGGACCTTTCGGGGTGATTTGCCTCATGTATGCAAAGTTTTGCATGCACAGCTGTTAATTAAAAAGCATTGAAAAGTGAGATTTTTGCATGCACTCACTTTAGGATTTTTGCATTCCTAATCAGACAGTAAGTTATTATAAGGAGGCAGGAGGTCATCGATAGAGGTTACTCAGCAGACTTATTAGAGAGAGATCAGTTTGAGAGAGGAGGGCGACTAGTGCATGCAAAGGGCGACTTTCTTAGAGAGAGAGGCACATTTGCAGAGAGGGAGAGTGAGGGATCTGAGATAGATCGCACCTCACTTGATCAGAGGCACCTGTCTGCCATTGACTGTGAGTTGAGAGAGATTTACAATGGAGTTTATACAGATTTCAAAGTGAAGGCGACTTTGCTGCAGAGGGGGGGTGCACTTCCTAAGGAGAGGAGTTCATTGTGGATCCAGATTGAGGCCAGAGTAGCTGACACTTGCAGGGTAGTTCTTCTTCAGTGTTTGAAGAAGATCTATGACAATAAGAGATCGGGATGGCTGAGATCTGAGCTAGGTTGATTTTTAGCCTTGGAGAGAGGGGCACACTTTTCCATGCAAAGCAGCAAGGGCACATTCTACATTGAGCACTAGCAGGATTTCATCCCAGGCAGAGTAGATCAGGGATGTGGAGTATAAAGAGAGGGAGTACATCCTGAGACAGGCTGAGGTAGATCTTCAGAGAGTTCAGGTCCGAACTGATAGCAGGGGGCGCATTTCCCAAGAGCGACAGTTGCAGCTGCTGCAGATCTTGGGTTTTCTAACTCGTCAGGTTCGGTCATTTGTTTATGAAGAGTTGTATGTACTAAGTCTATCTTTTACTTTGCTCTGGGCTCGAGAGAGAAGAAATCCCCACAGAAAGCTGGTTTTCCCCATTGGGGTTTCTAGGGTATATCGTGAGTTAATTTGTGATCACTGTTTATTTTTTGGTTAAGTGTTAAAGAGATCTGGTAGAACCTTTTGTTATAAGTCAGCATTTGGTTATTTGGCTTAGCGAGACTCAAAGTCACTGAGATCTCAGGGTTTCCAGAGCGAGTAGTGACCTCTGGAAAAAATTAACAAAAAATGATATGGTATATTTAGGATCATGTAAAAGAAACTGAGTGGAGTGAAATTGAACACTTTTGAGTGATCAAGTTAGTTTGTCCAAGCTCTTTCACCTATCCAAGGACACCTATACCAGTTATTTCTAGCGTGGAAGCCACAACTTCCTTACACAAATGTACAGAACCCACAACTTTTGGAATAGTATGCTGTGTCGCTAATACTACTCGTAGAATAATTTCGAAAACTGCCAAATGCTTGAAGACATCATTTTTTCATGTGGGAGAATCGCTTGAAGAACCTACAGTACACTCAAACACTTGTGGTACTTCTTTCCATCTTTGTGAAGCTTGTCAGCATTGTAGTATCCATCATATTGTGTTTCTGTAGAAAAATGATATGGTATATTTAGGATCATGTAAAAGAAATTGAGTGGAGTGAAATTGAACACTTTCAAGTGATCAAGTTAGTTTGTCCAAGGTCTTTCACCTATCCAAGCCAATATGGCTTGGGATAAGATGCGATTGGCAACTTCAAGTCTTCTAATAACCACTGGGACACTAGATTGTTTTCTTTGCAGTTTTCGTAATGAAAGAAGCAAGCATGCCCTTAATTTGACAATTTTGGTTTTGGTTGAACAAAGCTTCTTCATCATTCTCAGTGTAATTTGTGGCTGAAAAGAACAAAATTTGTTATCCAATTATGAACATAGTTGAGTTATTGAATAACCAATATAAGAAAGACAATAGGTTATAATCCACAAAGAACAAGTATATAATAATTGTATATTGAATAAGAAACATGATATACAATTCCATGGGATGGTATACACATACTTACTAGACTCGGAATCGACAATAAATCGACGAGGAAAAAGAGCGAAGAGTTTGAATCAAATTGGGAAAAAATCAGCAAATACAAAAAATTAAATATATACCTATATTTTGAATTTTAAATTTTTTTTCATAGATATTCAAAATAGCTATGTCCATACAATGCAATATATCAATAGATGTCCAAAAGATATCAATAGAATCATAGATGTCTCATCCATAAGATGAGTACATAATCGAGATGAGTCGATAATCGAGAAAGATGTCCAAAATTGAAAATATGTCAACTGTGGCTGTTAAAAACTATAGCCGCTTGCCTAGTTTCCCAAGCCCAAACATAGGCCACGTAAACTCCAAAACATGGATTGTGTGCCACCGTGCCCGCAGTTGAGGCTCGAGCCCGCGTTGTGTGCCTACAATTGTAAGCCCACAACGTCAAAGGCTGCATTGTGTGCCTGTAGTTGTGAGCCCGTTGTTCTGTTTGCGTTGTGTGCCACTGTTCCCACAGTTTACATTTGAGCATAATCGTTGAGCCTGCGTACACGTCGGAGTTGCTGAGTGCGCGTACAAAGCAGAGTCGCTCTGCTCGCGTCGAATAGCTGAGTTGGAAAATGGTCGAATGCAACTGTGTTACAACTGCGATGGGTGAGGAGAACTCCCGCTCCGATGGTGTGCGTAAACAAGTGGAGAAAGGCGTCGAGATAAAGCCCCTGACGACGGAAAGGAACGAAGGAAATTTAGGTAAAAAATGCACCCTAAAATCATTGGAGAAAACACTAGAAAATGGGGCGGATTGAACGTTTTCGAGCTACTAACAGGTGGCCACGAGTCAAACTCGCTGATCCATTCCGTGCCGATCCAACTTTTATCCGATTTCCGAGATAAAATTGCCCTTATCGATTCCAATTCGCGCCATGCAGAATCGACTTGTCCAGCGCCTGATCCGAGTCAAACTCGGAATAATCGCGAGGTGACTCGCGATTCCTGTGACTATGGGTATATCTTATGTGAAAGCCCGTTCTTGAAAGTGTTTTTCAATACTCGTGAACGAAAGGCAAGCCAAATGAAAATGGCTACGAAACGAAATGTATATCTATTGAAAAGCCCATTCATGTAACAAGTGTTTTCTGAACAAGCGTGAATGCAAGGCAAGCCTAATGAAATTGGCTTTGTAATGTGAAATGAAAGCCTTATATAAATGTAAATCTATGCAATGTGTTTCTAAACACACATAGATCAAAGGCAATGGAAACTCAAATGCCCAAAAATCAATAGTTCTTAAACTCTATATCTAAACGATTGTTGGCCTCATTTGTATTATGGATTGTGAGAATTTGCTAAGGTGAATAAGCACCTCTGAAAGTAACTTACCCATTTTTGAGGCACGGCCATCCCCTGTGTTATTGCTTGTCCAGCATACGCTAGAGTGTGTATTCCCTTTCCATATCCAAAGTGTCACGGTGTCAAGTTAGTAGTCATCCCTTGGCCTAGCCCTTCACTAGCAAAATGGTCACAACTATGAAGTGAGTATGGTCTTGCAAGTCTAGTCTGAGTCATAATTAATATTGAAAACTCTTTATAATTGGTTATTAGATCACTAAAGAAATGATTACTTTTTGTTATAATTGTTACTTGAATGAAATGTAGAGCATGCTTTAACCTTTTGACACTTGCAGCAGTTTGATGATAGCTTGGGTCATATTATTGGTCATGTTGACTTGGTCAAACCTAGTTTGACCAAGGTCAACTACAGGACATGAGGTGGATAGACCTCAGATGATGCAGAGATATGATATATGGTCTAGTGCAGGTCACCAGATGGTTCTATGCAGTGGTTTCAGGCTTATGATGATGATTTGTGCTTTTCAACACTTTTACATATTATTATTATTTGGTCTGTCTCGGCATATTGGATGTTTTATATGGCCATGCAGAGATTCATAGGGTGTATGAGTACACACCTTAGATGGATTTGGGCTCTCTGAGCCCAATGAGATAGTCTGTTTTCAGTTCCGGGTAGTTACAGTGATGATTAGCCTCAGTTGGCCATCCTAGTGTAGTTTTGCCATATCAAATGGCTTGTTAGCACAGAGGGATGATTTGATTGGTTCACCTAGGGCGTTGTGCATGGAGGGGGTGGTCCAACCACTTGTTTTTACCATATTACCCCCTCCCAGAGAGCTAGGTGGGCTCACCTTGACAGTGCAGGCACTCCAGGAGGCAGTTTGGGTAGGTTCACATTTCCCGAGGCAGATTAAAAATGGTGAAAATGGCTACTGAGGAATTCGATTTGGGTTACTGAGGAAAGGGATTGGCATGGGATGAGTTTTGATGATGAGTGTGATGTCTTCCACACCTTCCACAGCAGTTTCAACATTCTGTGGGACCCACACCCATCTCTTCGACACTTTTTATGGTTTTCTAGAGCCTTTGGAGGCTCACAACTTTCCCAGAGAGGCACGATTTGGTGCTAGGATTGTTCATATGTTATGATTGTGCCATGGGGATTGACTAGGGAGGATAGATATTTCACCCTAGACCCACCATGAGCTAGTTATTATGTTTTATCATTGACATTTGGTGGGACCCCCTCTCCTAAGGCAATTTGGTCCATTGATATGTTATATTGTTATATTGATCCATGTACAATCCTAGGGCCAGTTGCACTTTAGTTGGACTTCAGTGAGCCGCCAGTGTTGCACAATCACTTGTGCTTTTCAGTGTTCAGAAGTTCCAAGCTTGGTATGATCAGGGCCCCTTTTTTAATGTTTTGTAGTACATGACCATGCCCCACGGAGTTTGTAATAAGTGTGCTAGCATGGTGGTCTTTGAGTGACTCGGTTCCCTAGGACTTGACAACAAAAGAAGGTATTCCAAGGAGTTTTTCGCTTGTTGATTATGCTTTGCCTTTAGCCGAGTATAATCGGTGAGGTTTTCTCCTGCACCTCCAAAGCTGGAATGCCCAAAGTGGGGGTTAGGACTTAGGGGGTTATTAGAGCCCATTTTGTAACGTTTCTAAACATGCTAGACGCTAGAATTTTATCGTTTGGTCATGTACTAGGTTCCCCTGAAGTTTCGGTCAATTCCGAGAAAAATATTTTTTTGCATTTTTAAGCCAGTTTTTAATGGTTTAATTAAAAAAATTCAAATAGTGATAAAAGTGCGACCCGGAGTCGGAATTTGGTGCAGGCATGCTCGTTTTCAAGCTCAGAGCACCCTCTTTACCCCGCTATCCAGGTTTTCTACATTTCGGGCGACCGAGAACCCCCGTGGAGCAGTTTTTCCTATCAGAGCTACATTTCAACATTTAAATGCTAAAAGAACATCAAAATGCACTTTGGCCAAATGATTAAAGTATTTAAAAAATGCATATGTCACATGCCAAAATGACATGGCATAAGTCAATGAAGGAAGGCGACTACATCAAAGTAAGTAATCATATATTATAACACATTATTAAAGTCCAAGTATGGTTTTTTCAAATGAGTAATTTGCATATCCTCACGTGGGCCAGCCGTACGACCATATGAATTAATGTTTGGTAGGTGAGTTTAAAGAGGGGGCCACCCTAGGTGACATGGCATGATGTCATTTCAAGTGGGCGAATTAATCAAAATGTCAAAGTATTGAAATGAAGGTCGAATTAAAAGGTTTGAAGCTTTTGTATTATCAAGAAACCGTATGGCCTCCTTCTCACGTGGGCCATCTTCATCCACGCATGAGCCAATTGGCATGGCATGGTATATCATGTGGTGGGCCGAATTAAGGTTTTAAAGTTTTGAAGCTTATTTTATAATGTGATGGTGGTAAGGTTTCACATACCATGTGAATTAGCCAACCATCACGTGGGCCATTCACGCTGGCCGTACGGCTTTCATAATGGATAGTCTAAGTGGTGGGCTCTCCCATCTTATGAGGTGGCATGATCCACATAAGATAGCTGCTAATTTTAACAACCAAGCAAAGCTGTGAAAAGCTAACAATTCATGGAAACATCAATTCTCATCCTCATCCTCTCACGCGTGAGTGCTTCCACAAGTGGGCATCTTCTTCATTAACTCGGCATCTTCTATCTTGTCTGGTTTTTTGCCATTTGAGAAAGGTTTCTTCATTGTATGTTGGGGTTTCTTTCTCTACAAACTAGGAGCTTTGTCTCCTTAGGGTTTTGCGCCCTAGCTCACTTGCCATTTGCTATAAATTGAGGAGCTTGGCTCCATTGTAAAGGATTTGAAGGTGGAACCTCTTCTCTTGTCTATTGTAATATTTTATGGTTATTGAGTAATAAAAGGCTTTGCAGGCTACCCTGGTGTTGTCTGCGGTGTGTATTGTCATGTTCTTTGATCATCAATGAAGTAATCTGTATCGTGGTTCATGCTAGTATATGTTGGGTGTTTGCCTTTGTAAGGAGATTATTTTTCATAAGGATAGTAAGCATTGCTTTATAGAATTCTTACTATTGTGACTGATGTTAGGATGCTAGAGGTAATGATATTTCTTGTTTGAATATGTTATTTCTTCTTATTTCTCTCAATCGTTTACACAAATATTTTTAATACCCTTTGCCAGTGTTAATTCCATTTTGCAGGTAACTCAAGTTGTAGGAGCGGATGAGCATGTTAGCTCTTCCTCACACTCAGTAGATTCACAACAAGGAAGCCAATACTACCGGTGCATCAATAAGTAGACTCCATAGCCCATTGAAACGCTCATCCCCCAAGGGTTCCATTTCTCCGATCCAAACTTCTTCAACTATCTTCGGTTCCTGTTAATTATTTAGATCATAGTTCTTTCAAAGCATAAATACTTCGAATCTATATCTAATGTTACAAATTTTCCTTTTCAAGCTTGCTTTATTGTAAATCTAGAGTTCTTGATAGGAAAAATTTGTTTTGAGTGGAATAATATATTTGGCATTTACGTGCTTTGGTTCGCTTAGATTTTCTAAAAGCAAGCAAAAGATCCTAAAGAAAGTAGCTTTCTAGCTCATTTGTTTTCATTTTGTAGTAGTTAAGTTAGAAAAATTTTCCATTTTTTGCATCTAAACTGAACATACTCTTAAAGTGTGTTTCGGTAGTTTTCAGTAAACTTTTGTTCGCTGGAATTTGCATCATTTTATGACAGTCCTACATTTAAAAGTTTACTAAAAGTCACTTAAAGACTCAAAAAATTGTCCAAAAAACAAGTTTTTATTTACTAGTTGCATTAGTTTTAATTTTGACAGTCTATAACATTATCAAAACACTCTTAAAGTGTTCTGATTATCATTTCTAATCAACTTTAGCTCGCTGGTCTGTTTTATGTTCTTAGCAGGTTGGAGCTAAAAAACTCACAAAAAAGTCATCCTGAAGCTCCCAGAACCACCCTGTGAAGCAACTGCTCAAGCACTGTTTTACTTTTGCAATAATTTGTAAACTATCTTGTTCCCTAAGCATAAAGGGCATGCAGTGTTTCATTTCAAGTTTTATATTGTAACACAAAGAATAAAAAGATCACGACAGGCAGTTCCATCGCCTTACCCCAATCCCCCCAGGGGGGATCCGCATTTTTTTTTAGTTTTTTGCACTTTTTCTAATTTTCCGTTTTAGATTAGTTTCATTTGAGCAGTAGTAATTAAACAACTCACTCAAACACACAATGTCCTCCGAGGACCTGTTTATCAGTTTGTTACATGCTTTTGTGTTTTATTCAATCATTGTTCTGTTCTTAAAATTTAATCCTAAAATTAACCCCCCTTGCTATATGATTGGGATTTAGTGTAGATTAATCATCCACTCACACATTTCAATAAAACGAACAACGCCCCAAACCCGGAGTATGCTCTTGACTACTGCAGCTTAGTCGGAACAATTGGCTCAATCAGAAACGAGTGTAAGGTACTTAGTGTTAATAGGACAATCCATTAGAATCCAATCTTAAGAACTCGAGAGGTTGCATGGACTGAATCCACAGAGTCAGCAAGTTCTTAAGCGAGTTCATCCTCGCCCGGTTGGACACTTGGTAAGGTTGCTAGAGCACTCAGTTCGAAGTTTAGGTTTCTTTTGGGCCAAACCAAGAATTAACCCACTCCTTAATCCACTCATTTAATAATCATAAAATTTACCAACTGAGACACTGCAATACTTTCACTGAGACTACACAAGCAACCCTACACAGCAGCAATTGCAAGCATTTTTACATTCTCGGCACTGGTCTTTAATTTTCCATGATTTAAGTTTCAATCATAAATGTCATGAATGCTTATCTATCTTGTGTTGGGTTAATCAATTGATTTAATTTGCAAGTAGTGCTTAGTTGTTATATTTTATCATCTCGTCATCTTTTAACTCCTAGAACAGACTTTCTCTTTGTTATAGATTAAAAGCCTTAGTTTATTTTTCATAGGGACCACCCCCCTTGGCTTCGCTAGGAGTAAGCCTAGACGGAGGAGTGAGTAATCAGGTGACAACACTTGACTCTCACTTGCCCCCAAGGACACACCGAGCGGCTTGAAGGTTTCCTACCGCGTCCACCCCAGGTGTGTATTAGGCGGAAACATTTTGGCGCCGTTGCCGGGGATAAACCTTTCTATTCCCGGGTCACGACTTTTTGTTTTTGCTTTGTTTGATGAGTATTTAGAGTAGACCTTTATTCTTTTATCTGGCGACTCCACTAACTTTTTTCCTTTTTATAAAATTTCAAAGTAAAACAAAAAATATTTTTGTGAGAGTTTTTAATGCATATTTTTATTTCACATGGCGACTCCATTGAAGGGATAAAACCCTTGTATCTCATAGATTTGTTGAGACTGGTTGTGTGTAGATGAGCCCATGCGACACAGTAAACTTAAAAGCTCATCATTCTGACAACTCCCCTGATTCAGTACAAGTTGTTCTCCATGGTTATTTCAGACTAACGCTTTTGACACTGATATGGATGATGAAGAGTCTGATGCTCAAGCTGCTAGTGCATATCCTCCCCTCAATTTTTCATACATCCCAGGTTTTCCTAACTATCAGTATATTGAGGAGGATATATCAAGCTATTTGCCGATTTTTTATTGAAATGGTGATCTAGTCTTCCAACACATCATGTCTTTCCTTAAGATTATTGTTGACTTCAATGTTTTGTATGAAGATAATATGATGCATATGTTTGCGGATACTCTGGAAGGAGAAGATTATTACTGGTTTTTTGAGGGCCTTCCTAGCAAATGTATTACCTCCCTTTCCTGCCCTTAGAATTTTCTTAAAGCAATGGCAGTATGATGATGAGAATATGGAAAGATTCCTAGAAAAATCCTTGGCTTACTTCTTACCTGAGATAAAATATCACATGGAAGACCTCGAGCCTCCTCGTGTCTTCATGATATAGAACATTGAATATGTGGAGGTTCCTCTAGCTGCCCTCACTAAAGAAGAGATTATGCAAGTTATTGGAGAACATGGTGCCATTCTCCCTGGAGCACACTTTGAATTTGAGAGAATGATCCATGATGATCCTATTTAAGAGTTTCATGAAGCATCCTTGATTGAGGACATTGTTGAAGACCCTCCTCATTTCACTTTAACAGAAAATATGGAAGATTCAAAGTGTTCTCAGGTCCATTTCAATGATGATGATCATATGTATGTTCCAAACTTACCTGAAGAGGAAGCCATTGCAAATATTAACGAAGACATTCATGAGGGATTTTTAATTGAGGAGGTCTTTGAGGAGTTTTCTCACATTGCCATGGTAACAAAGATTGAAGATTTGGGATTTCAAGATTGCTTTAGTGAAGATGACGACATTTGTACTCCTAGGCCACCTCCAGAAGAAACTATTACAGAAGCCCTTATTGAAAATGAGGAAATTTGCAATGTGTATAATGATATTAGTTTGGAAGGCTTACTTCCTTATGACCCTTTTTCTGAAGAGGAGGATTATGAGCATGAAGAAGCCATTATGGAGGTTGATGAAGAAACTCTTAAGCAACCATTGATGGAAAATGTTATTGAAGAACCTCTTCATATTGCCATGATGAAAAGCTTTGAATATTTGAAGCTTTCTCAAGATCATTTTAGAGAGGATGATGACACTTGTACTTCGCATCTACCTTCAGAGGAAACCCGTACAGAGGCTTATAGAGAAAATTATGACGAAGACCGTATTGTGTATGATGATACTCCTCTTGACTCCCCACATGGTAATGAAGTTAGGGAAAGCTTGTTCTTTTGTAAACATTTTGAAGACGAGCCTTGTAAAGAATTTTATTATGACCATGAGGAAGACAGATATAGCTAGGGATATGATACAAATAGTGAAGACTCATCCATCTTTGCCAAGATACCTATGATGATTATTGGACATACATTGAGAAACCCATTTTTGATGTATCTAGAGAAGGGAGTGTGCATTCAAAAATCTTGGGAGATCTTGATATAAAAGAGGACCATGCATGTGCTTCATGTGATCAGTCAGAACCAAACATAAGTACTAGTAATGAAGACCCAGAGGTGCTATGCATTGAAGATTCATATGGGATTCAGTCAATTGAACGTCAGTCACAACCTTCATCTTCACATTCAGAATTCTCTTATGATTTGGAGCAGCCTGGGGCTTGTGTTACTACAGAGGTTTTTCATTCGATAACCCCTCTAAGGCAGTACGGTGGTGTGGTTGATCTACTCCATTCTACATATTTATACATCAGTTCTATCCAATCTTGGATAGAAGCAGCCCGCGAGAGGACCTGGCAGTTGAGTAAGCAGTTTGGTGATATTTTGCATGGTTATGATCTCCCATCCAGCCCTCCCATCCTCAATATTTTCGCAGGTTTGCATTTCGTGAATAAGGTATCCTTGTTTTGGCTGGTAACCAAACACAAGGTGAAATCTTTTTATATTGATGAGATGTTAAGATGGTTGCATTGGATTTATCATTTTACTTAGCATTTTTATCATGTTATGCTTAGAGTAGGAAATAAGCTCCTCAAAGTGAGCATTTACTTTATGTATTTCCTTTTTATTAGTTAGTTTTTTCCTTTGAATAAAGTAACTTATGGTTCATTGGTTTTTTGCAAACACTTGTGCTACTGAAAGGTTTTCTTGTCAAGTTGAGATGTTTTTACAGGTCATAGAAACCGGAGATTCTGGTGTTCTCGTATGCTCTCCTTGCCTTAAGACTAGATCAAGCACACGTCCCGCAGTTGGATCCAGATGCTACCACCTAAAGTTGCACTTTAAATGGACTTCAGTGAGCTGCCAGTGTTGCACAATCACTTGTGCTTTTCAGTGTTCAGAAGTTCTAAGCTTGGCCTATTCAGGGCCCCTTTTTTAATGTTTTGTAGTACATGACCGTGCCCCACAGGGTTTGTAATAAGTGTGCTAGCATGGTGGTATTTGAGTGACTCGGTTCCCTAGGACTTGAAAACCAAAGAAGGTATTCCAAGGAGTTTTTTCCCTTGTCGATTATGCTTTGCCTTACGCCGAGTATAATCGGTGAGGTTTTCTCCTGCACCTCCAAAGCTGGAATGCCCAAAGTGGGGGTTAGGCCTTAGGGGGTTATTAGAGCACATTTTGTAATGTTTATAAACATGCTAGATGCTAGAATTTTATCATTTGGTCATGTACTAGGTTCCCCTGAAGTTTCAGTCGATTTCGAGAAAAATATTTGTTTTGCATTTTTAAGCAATTTTTTAATGGTTTAATTAAAAAAATTCAAATATGTTAAAAGTGCGACCCGGAGTCGGAATTTGGCACAGGGATGCTCGTTTTCAAGCTCAGAGCACCCTCTTTACCCCTATACCCAGTTTTCCTACATTTCGGGCGACCGAGGACCCCCGTGGAGCAGGTTTTCCTATCAGAGCTACATTTCAGCACTTAAATGCTAAAAGAACATCAAAATGCACTTTCGCCAAATGATTAAAGTATTTAAAAAATGTATATGTCACATGCCAAAATGACATGGCATAAGTTAATGAAGGGAGGCGACTACATCAAAGTGAGTAAGCATAGGTTATAACACATTATTAAAGTCAAAGTATGGTTTTTTCAAATGAGTAAATCGCATATCCTCACGTGGGCCAGCCGTTCGACCATACGAATTAATGTTTGGTAAGTGAGTTTAAAGAGGGGGCCACCCTAGGTGACATGGCATGACATCATTTCAAGTGGGCGAATTAATCAAAATGTCAAAGTATTGAAATGAAGGTCGAACTAAAAGGTTTAAAGCTTTTGTATTATTAAGAAATCGTACGGCCTCCTTCTCACGTGGGCCATCTTCATCCACGCATGAGCCAATTCGCATGACATGGTATGTCATGTGGTGGGCCGAATTAAGGTTTTAAAGTTTTGAAGCTTATTTTATAATGTGATGGTGGTAAGGTTTCACATACCATGCGATTTAGCCAACCATCACGTGGGCCATTCACGCTGGCCATACGACTTTCATAACGGATAGTCTAAGTGGTGGGCTCTCCCATCTTATGAGGTGGCATGATCCACATAAGATAGCTGCTAATTTTATCAACCAAGCAAAGCTCACGTCAAAAGCTAACAATTCATGGAAACATCAATTCTCATCCTCATCCTCTCACGCGTGAGTGCTTCCATAAGTGGGCAGCTTCTTCATCAACTCGGCATCTGCTATCTTGGATGGTGTTTTGTCATTTGAGAAAGGTTTCTTCATTGGATGTTAGGGTTTCTTGCTCTACAAACTAGGAAATTTGTCTCCTTGGGGTTTTGCACCCTGGCTCACTTGCAATTTGCTATAAATTGAGGAGCTTGGCTCCATTGTAAAGGATCTGAAGGTGGAATCTTTGCTCTTGTCTATTGTAATATTTTCTGGTTATTGAGTAATAAAAGGCTTTGAAGGCTACCCTGGTGTTGTCTGCGGTGTGTATTGTCATGTTCTTTGATCATCAATGAGGTAATCTGTATCGTGGTTCATGCTAGTATATGTTGGGTGTTTTCCTTTGTAAGAGAATTATTTTTCATAAGGATAGTAAGCATTGCTTTATAGAATTCTTACTATTGTGACTGATGTTAGGATGCTAGAGGTAATGATATTTCCTATTTGAATATGTCATTTCTTCTTATTTCTCTCAATCGTTTACACAAATATTTTTAATACCCTTTCCCAGTGTGGATCCCATTTTGCAGGTAACTCAAGTTGTAGGAGCGGATGAGCATGTTAGCTCTTCCTCACACTCAGTAGATTCACAACAAGGAAGCCAATACTACCGGTGCATCAGCAAGCAGACTCCATAGCCCATTTAAACGCTCATCCCCCAAGGGTTCCATTCCTTTGATCCAAACTTCTTCAACTATCTTCGGTTCCTGTTACTTGTTTAGATCATAGTTCTTTCAAAGCATAAATACTTCGAATCTATATCTAATGTTACAAATTTTCCTTTTCAAGCTTGCTTTATCATAAATCTAGAGTTCTTGATAGGAAAATTTGTTTTGAGTGGAATAGTATATTTGGCATTTAAGTGCTTTGGTTCGCTTAGTTTTTCCAAAAGCAAGCAAAAGATCCGAAGGAAAGTAGCTTTCTAGCTCACTTGCCTTAGTCATTTGTTTTCATTTTGTAGTAGTTAAATTAGAAATTTTTTTCCATATTTTGCATCTAAACTGAACATACTCTTAAAGTGTGTTTTGGTAGTTTTCAGTAAACTTTTGTTCGCTAGCATTTGCATCATTTTATGACAGTCCTACATTTAAAATTTTACTAAAAGTCACTTAAAGACTCAAAAAATTGTCCAAAAAACAAGTTTTTATTTACTAGTTGCATTAGTTTTAATTTTGACAGTCTGTAGCATTATCAGAACACTCTTAAAGTGTTCTGATTATCATTTCTAATCAACTTTAGCTCGCTGGTCTGTTTTATGTTCTTAGCAGGTTGGAGCTAAAAAAACTGACAAAAAAGTCATCTTGAAGCTCCCAGAACCACCCTGTGAAGCAACTGCTCAAGCACTGTTTTACTTTTGCAATAATTTGTAAACTGTCTTGTTCCCTAAGCATAAAGGGAAAGCAATGTTTCATTTTAAGTTTCATATTGTAACACAAAGAATAAAAAGATCACAACAAGCAATTCCTATGCCTGACCCCAATCCCCCAACGGGGGATCCACACTTTTTAAAGTTTTTTGCACTTTTTCTAATTTTCCATTTTAGATTAGTTTCAATTGAGCAGTAGTAATTAAACAACTCACTCAAGCACACAACGTCCTCCAAGGACCCATTTATCAGTTTGTTATATGCTTTTGTGTTTTATTCAATCATTATTCTGTTTTTAAAATTTAATCCTAGAATTAACCCCCCTTGCTATATGCTTGGGGTTTAGTGTAGATTAATCATCCACTCACACATTTTAATAAAACGAACAATGCCCCAAACCTGAAGTATGCTCTTGACTACTACAGCTTAGTCGGAACAGTTGGCTCAATCAGAAACGGGTGCAAGGTACTTAGTGTTAATAGGACAATCCATTAGAGCCCAATCCTAAGAACTCGGGAGGTTGCATGGATTGAATCCACAGAGTCAACAGGTTTTTAAGTAGGTTCATCCTCGCCTGGTTGGATACTTGGTGAGGTTGCAAGAGCACTCAATTCGAAGTTTAGGTTTCTTTTGGGCCAAACCAAAAATTAACCCACTCCTTAATCCACTTGTTGTCCGCCAATATGCACACCAGCAGCGGAAATCTTTCGAAAGCTGTCTCTTCACTACAAGTGAGAGAGGTGTGGTCTTGGGGGCAAGCAATGAGCCAGGTACTGTCACCTGAATCCCAGCTCCTCCGTTTAGGCAAAACTCCTAACGAAGCCAAGGGGGGGTAGTCCCTAAAAAAGAGTTTCACTAAGGCTCTTTGTGTATTTAAGTGTTTTTGATGTAGTGATGCGGATGGGTGTTATTTAGGAGTTTTTTGAAATGATAGACAAAATAAAATTAAAATAAAGGACAAGATAGCGCAATCCACGTTGCAAATACAAGATGAAATATACACTTGGGCAATAAATAAATCACTTCACGTAAATATGGCAAATACTCCAATGTTGATACTTGAGAAAGCAAAATATAAGATGAAGGACCAGTGCCTTATGGAGTCAAAAATTTAATGTGAAAGTGAAAACTTGATACAAGTGCTTGAATTGGAAAGTTTGTGAGAACGTTGTGCAGCTTATCTTGGTAAATTTAAACTTTTAATTGTCTTGATTATTAGGGCTAAAACCAAGGATGTTCAAAGAGTGTCCGGAAAGTAATTTTAAACAGCTCCTTGAAGAGACATGACGGACCTGTCTGGAATCACAGCGAGGCGCGCAATGCTAACCAGCCACCGTGTCGCAGATTTGGCACTCCGACGCCTCCCCTGAGAACTAATTAAAATACTTTATGACAACGTCGGTTCGTTGGTTATGGGGGTGAAAGTTTTAATTAGATTTTCACTTGTAAATTAACAAGTCTTCCACCTTTCTGAGTACTAGCCCAACCGTTTCTGGTTGGCAGAGCATACGGGTGTAGGACAGAAACCAAGGAAAATTAATTAAAGGGGTGTATGAGTGGAAAATTTTATTTATTAGAGAACCTTGTTCAACTCTCCGACAGAGAGCGCTCTTGACTTGATCTTATGACCACAGTTCAAGAGGCTTGCTAAGCTTTAAAATGCCTAATGCAGGGAAAATGCAAAACTAAAATGCCCTCCGATAGAGGGTGCTCTTGACTTGGATTTGGCCAAGTTCAAGAGACTTTGGTTTATTTTAAAGAAGCAGGTGAATTGTAAAAGCAGTATATCTCAACTTGAAAAGATTTAAACAATAAGATTGATCAACAAGATATGAATACTACTAGCAAAATAAAATGAAACTGAGTAAATCTAGTGTTCTACCACACAACTTCTAATCTAATAGGTGGGATTGATCTCCGAACAAGATCAACCACTAGAGTCCACCAATCCTGGAAACCTTCCAGCTAGCTGGATGTCCACAAGAAGTTGATGGGGGAGCGAGAAGCTACCACAAAACTATGTGGCCATTGGGATACAATCCCAAAGTTAGCTATTCTCTGGTCAAGGATTGGAAGAGAAGATAAGATAACTAAACGGAAAAATAAAACTAAACTACCCAAGAGTCTCTTTCAGGTCAAAGACCCTACTCGGGAGAGCATGGGGGTAAGTAAATATGGAAGATAAGCAAAATGACTTATTGAAATAAAAACTAAACTAAGTGCATATGAAAAGATCTAAACCAAGCCAATCCACAAAACCCAACACTCTTCCCCAAATGGGGAAGAAGACCAAAAAGTGGAGGCCTCCTCCACTTGAAACTTTTATTAAATGATTACAAATGCCTTGGGTTTAAAACCTTGCAAGGTCTTTTGAAAGAAAAACTTGAATGAAAAAGATGAAAACTCTTATGAGTTTGTACAAAGGATAGTGGTTTATTTCAGATGACATTCATGGTTTGCACTTCTCCTTGGTTCAAAATTCACTTGAGCTTCTCTTTGGCTCCTTCTTGGATATTGCTTCTTGAAAGCTTTTCAATTTCTCTTTTCTTTCAAAACACCTACACAAGTCTCAAAACAACTCAACAATGCACCCATTAATCAATAGAAAAATAAAACAAACTTGAAACTAGTCAAGTCTAGATTTAAAAATTTAACTCTAAAATGTGAAATGCATGAGATTTTGACATAAAACCTTAACTATGATGAAACGGACCAGCGAACAACAAACTCTTAAAATGCAATGGGAAAGAGATCTAGATCATAAAAATTTTGAAAAACCTTTTGTGGAAAATATTCTATCTTTTAAAACTTGCAACTAGGAATAAAAATGCAAACTATACTAGTGTGAAAAGAGAAATCTAGAATGCTTCTAACACTTACTTTTCAATGCATGAAATTGATCTACAAGATGCAAGTAAAACCCAAGATCTAACTATGACAAGCTATCTTGCAAAAAGAGAAGCTAATACTCTAACAAAAATAAACTAACTTAACAATTCATTTTTGATCTTTTGGGATAATTTATGGCTTTTTTTGGAGAAAACGAGGGGGAGAGATGGAAGTTAGAAGATGGGGAACGAGAGGATAAAAGAGGAAAAACGAAAGGTGGAAGGGAAGGTAAATCAAGAGCTAGATGGAGAGGGGAAGGCAAAGAGACTAGAGCCAAAACGAAAGGGAAGAAAGAGGGGTAACTATGGCCAAGCGAAAGCTAAGGAGGAGGGTTTTAAGAGGCAAGGGCTAGAAAACCAATGAGAAAAGGGAAACAAGGAGCAAATAAGAGGGGTTTGAAGAAAGAACCCTTTTGTAACCAAGTTTGAAAGATGTTTAATCCAGTCATGGGGAACCGAGCCACTCAGACCCTACTAGCACACTTTGATACAAACCCCCATGGGGCCATGGTCATGTCGACTCAAAAACAAAACTGGCTAGCCAAAACTGGCTAGACCCAAATATCTGAAACCCAGATACTCTGGAAGTGAACACTGATGTGTTCCAACACTGGCGGCTCAATAAGGTTTCAACCATTTGTACAAAATAGGTGATAACATCTGGCTCCAACTGCGGGACGTGTGCTCGATCTGGAAATTATGCAAGAAGAGGATACGAGAACACCAGAATCTCTGGTTTATATATATAACCTGTAAAAACATCTCAACTTGACAGAAAACCTTCAGTAGCACATGTGTTATGAAAAAACCAAAATGAAATATCAACTATATTTATTTTGAAAATAAATTCTATATATTCAAAAATTAAAATGCAGAAAGTAAATGCTCACTTTGAGGAGCTTTATTTTTCCTATTCTAACATAGCATAAAAGAAAATGTTAAGTATAATAAAAAATCCAATGTAGCCATCTAAGCATGTTATCAATATAATAATTTTTTACCTTGTCTCTGGTTACCAGCCAGAGCAAGGGAATGCCTATCAGAAAGTGCAAACCTGCGTGAATCTTCTGAATGGGAGGGATGGATGGGGAATCATATATAAGTGATAAACACTTGAAGTGCTCCCAAATATGGTAGGTCCCTCGGCAGGCATCCTCTATCCAGAACAGGATAGGAGGAATATACTCAGGATGACAAGACAGTTCTGATATCTCATCATACTGATCTGAAAGGTTGTTCTGAAAATGATTTTCCGTGGAAGTGTAAGCCCCAAGCTACTCCAAATCATAAGGAATCTCTGTATGTAGAAACAATGGTTGAGATTGCTCTTTAATAAGTTGTATCTGATCTGACTCTTTACTACACTGCTTTCCCAAGTCCTCATTGCTGATACTTATGCATGGCTCTAACTGCTTATATGGGGAAATAACATGCTCCTCTTTCATGTCTAAATGTCCCATACTTTCAAGATCCACACTCCCCTCTCTAGATACATCAAAAATAGGTTTTTCAATGTATGTCCAATAGTCACCATCCATATTTTTATCAAATATGGGGGGGTCTTCATGATTTTCATCATATTCCATGTTGTGTCTATCCTCCTCGTGCTCATAATCTTCTTCTTCAGAAAAATGATCACCAAGAAGGAAACCTTCCAAACTATCACTATCAGATATATCGCAAACTTCTTTATGAATTTCAACATGGGCTTCGGTAATGGTTTCTTTTGGAGGTGGATCAAGAGTACAAATGTGCTCATCATCACTGAAGTAGTCTTGAAAAAATTCCCATTTTGTATCATCTTTTGTTGTGGTGATATGAGGAGGGTCTTCAATAATATCTTCAATGAATGGTTCCTCATGCTTTTCTTCAATGGGATCATCATGAGTCTCTACAAAGGAGTGTCATACATCATATTGGTATTGGATAACTTCGGCTTTCCCCCCTGAAATTCTATTGAAGGAAAGAAGGAAGCAAGAATGCATTTAGTGTAAAACTCCAAACCATTATATTCATGCCATTGACTCAAAAACACCTCAATGAAGTTAATGAGGGAAGCAATAGATCTATCAAGAAGGCCCTCATAAAACCAACATGAGGCATCCTCCTGCAGGGAACAAGCAAACATCTGCATCATATGATCTTCATAGCATATGCCCTGCTTCTTCATTTGTGTAAGGAAAGTCAAAACATGGGTTCTGGCTGAATAATTTTCTTTATGATGACAAAACCTAGGAATGGAATAAGATGTCTTTTTATCCTCAAATTCATTTGGAAAGCCCGGAATTCTGAAGTAATCAATGGGCGGATGTGCAAGGAAGATTCGAGCGGCAAGTTCTCTTCTCTCAATATCCATGTCATAGTAATTCGGATCTTGGTTTGGACTGATCATGGAGAAACTTAAGTACTGAAAGAACAGAGCTATCCAATAATGAGCTTAAAAATTTTCTGTATTTGTATGGGCTCATCTACACACAAATCTCAAACAAAATATGAGATACAAGGGTTTTATCCCTTCAATAGAGTCACCATGTGAGAATAAAAATATGCATTTGAAATACTCATAAAAGTTCTATTTTTATTTTGACATTTTATCAAAGGAAAAAGGTTAGTGGCTAGAAAATTCTTATTTTGATCTCTACAAAAAGGACTATGGATGTCTAATACAGACTCAAATCCAAGATTTTCAAGGATCCTACGAGAAACTAGCTTATTCAATCTCCTCCTATAAACCTTTTCAGGTTCAAGGATGAAACTGAGTAAGCCTATAGAGTTTCTTCTAGTTGAATACCTTGAGGTGTTAACTGACAGTGGAGTCGCCAGGTGAATCCAAGTCTAATTTCAGAGAGTGATTAAACTAAAAATCTACCAAAGTAAAACTAAAAAAAGGTGAAGTGGAGTCGCCAGATAGATATGAAAATCTATCAAAAGGTAAAACAAACTAGAAAAAACTAAGGTCGTCCAGGAACAAAAAGATTTGTCCCAGGCAGCGGCGCCAAAGATGTTGTCCGCCAAACTGCACACCAGTAGCGGAAATCTTTCGAAAGCTGTCTTTTCACTACAAGTGAGAGAGGTGTGGCCTTGGGGGCAAGCAATGAGCCAGGTATTGTCACCTGAATCCCAGCTCCTCCGTTTAGGCAAACTCCTAACGAAGCCAAGGGGGGTAGTCCCACACTCTTCCCTAAATGGGAAGAAAACCCAAAAAGTGGAGGCCTCCTCCACTTGAACTTTTATTAACTTGATTACAAATGCTTTGGGTTTGAGACCCTTGAAAGGACTTTGAAAATAAAATAGAGGAAAGCTAAGAAGCTCTTAAGAGCTTTTACAAAAGGATAATGGTTTTGATTTATTTGGTTTAAGATCCTTTTCTTGCTTTCATTATTCCTCCAGGGTTTTGCAATTGTCCTTCTCTTCACTTTAGTTGACTTCTCCTCTCCTTATTTTTCAAATTTTCTTCTTGAGCTTGCTTTTGTCACACCTACAACACAAGTGAAAGTGAAACTACAAGCACCCTTTAGTGTTAGTCAAATCAAACAAAAAATGAAACTAAACTAAGTCTAGATTTGAAAAATAGGTTCTAAAATGTAAAAGCATGAGATTTTGTATTTAAATTTTCAAATTTATCAAAACGGACCAGCAAGCTAAAGTGCTCCAAAAAATGGTGGGAATGAAGTTGAAACCACAAAATTTTAAGCTATCCTATATGCAAACTTTTCTATCTTTGAAATGAAACTATAAAACTAGGAAAAATGACTCAAAATGCAAGCCCTAAATGTTTTAAAGATGCATGAACTAAGCCTTTTCAAAATGAAAACTTATCAATCTTTTAAACAAACTAATTCTAACTCAAACCTCTTTTTTGATGCTTGTTTCCTTTGTAGATTTGATGGAAGGGAGATGGAAGCAAAGGAGGAGAAGACAAAGGGGAAAATGAGGCAAAAAAGGGGAAAACGAATGGGTAAGAGAGATGGCAAAAACGAATGGATGAGGAAATAAGGAATGAGTGGGAAGATGGAAAGATCAAGTGGAACACTTGATGGCTTAAGAACACTATCCAAGACATCCTTCCAGCTAGTTGGATGATACGCCTGCAATAGTGTTGAAGAGAGCACAAGGGAACAAATCCCAAGTTATTCCCCAAGGTTGAAAAAGCTTCAACCTTATGGCAAATCCTAAGCTAGGCTTTAAAAGTAAAGAACTTCAACTTTGGATTTAGATTTAGAAAGGAGTTTCCACAAGAAGAAGATGGGTCAAAGTAACAAGTAACCAAAAAAAGAGAAATTGTGTTGATGGAAGAGGAAACCCTCTCTGCTTTGATGCCAATCTTAAGATCTTGCTCCTTGGAAGTATCCTGCAAACACACTATTAGTAAAAGCTTTTTGTTGGTGGAGAAGAGGGAGATACAACCGAGTTCATCTCATCTCAACCATTTTGAAGATCTGCAAATGCACAAAAACTTACACAAACAAAGCTTGATCAAATATAGAGAGTTAGACAAAAATGCATAAAGAGACAAGGTAGTAAGACCGATTACAAGTTGCACTCTTTATACTATTCAAGCCTAAGCCTAGCAAACAAATTGTGACCATCAAATGCTTGCCCTACGCTCTTAAGAAAGAGATCTAAGCATGTATTTAAATCAAACTTTGAAATTGCATAAATCAAGAAAACATTACAGATATTACCTCAAAATAAATTAGTAACTCATGAACCAATAGAAGTGTACACAAATTGCCTCCAAAGCCAACTTTATTTCCAATGATAGCCAATAGCTATTACAATCTCCGCAGAGTAAGTTTACAATAATTCTCCATGAAGAGAAAGCCCAAATGGCTTCTCTTAAATAGCAAAACACTAGCCTAAAACCCTAATTCGAATTTGGCATGAAGAGAGCCAAAAACTCCATCATAATCCAATCAAAACCATGTCAACACCAACCAAATCGAGCTTGGAGTCTTAACTCAATATTGAGCTTGAGTTTGGAGCCCATAATTTGAGGAAGGAGCCCCACATGCATTGATTTCATAATCCAACAACCCATTAATCAATTGCCAAATCACAAAAACGAATTTGCATGAAGGTGGGTGAATTTCTCAACTGTAGATCACTCCCAGTGCTCCGAAACTGATCTGAATCAGGTGGGTGAAGATTCCAATCATCATAAATGCTTTTTGCCATGTCATTTTGACTTTTACTTTATTCAATTTGGCCTTTTTTGGAGAGATTTAAATTATCTCCAATTTATTATTTTTTGAATATTTTAATTAATGTTTCTCATTTTTTAATTTTTTGAGAAAATATTAATAATGAGGCCAAATAATTGTCTGAAACTTAGGGTTAGCTGGTCCGAGGATCATGAATGATTTTTGGCTTAAGTCTGGAGCCTTCAATCACTGAAATCGGATCCCGGATGACTGACATATTATAGACTCAAATTTCTCTATTTAAATTATAGAGAAATTTAATTAAAATTTAAATAATTAAAAAAAATTAAAAAACCCCAATTCCGACGCGTCCGGTAAAATTTTTTCGAAATTTTTTCTGGGGGTCCTAGAGACTTAGGACATGACCAAAACCTATTCTAATAGTGTCTAGTAGGTTTATACATTATAGTTGGACTCTAATAACCCCCCATGGCCAAATTTCCAAAATCGGGCATTCCAGCTTTGGAGGAAGCGGGAGAAAAACCAAGAGATTATATCTCGCCTGAAGCAAAGTATAATCTGACGGTGAAAAAACTCCCTGGAATACCTTAGTTGTTTAATCCAGTCATGGGGAACCGAGCCACTCAGACCCTACTAGCACACTTTGATACAAACCCCCATGGGGCCATGGTCATGTCGACTCAAAAACAAAACTGGCTAGCCAAAACTGGCTAGCCAAAACTGGCTAGACCCAAATATCTGAAACCCAGATACTCTGGAAGTGAACACTAATGTGTTCCAACACTGGCGGCTCAATAAGGTTTCAACCATTTGTACAAAATAGGTGATAACACCACTCATTTAATAATCATAAAATTTACCAACTGAGACACTGCAATACTTTCACTGAGACTACACAAGCAACCCTACACAACAGCAATTGCAAGCATTTTTATATTTTCGGCACTTGTCTTTAATTTTCCATGATTTAAGTTTCAATCATAAATGTCGTGAATGCTTATCTATCTTGTGTTGGGTTAATCAATTTAATTTGCAAGCAGTGCTTAGTTGTTAGATTTTATCATCTCGTCATCTTTTAACTCCTAGAACAAACTTTTTCTTTGTTATAGATTAAAAGCCTTAGTTTATTTTTCATAGGGATCACCCCCCTTGGCTTCGCTAGGAGTAAGCCTAGACGGAGGAGTCGAGTAATCAGGTGACAACACTTGACTCTCACTTGCCCCCAAGGACACACCGAACGGCTTAAAGGTTTCCTGCCGCGCCCCCCCAGGTGTGTATTAGGCGGCAACAGAGCTCATCTCAAACATTGATTAGATCATGTTGATCTTTTAATCTTAGCCATCCATTTAAAAAATGGTTAGGGTTTTGGTATCTCTCCATCCTATTTAAAGGAGAGAGCTTCTCATTGTAAAGGGTCTTTGGCTCTTGGAAACTTGATAATAGAAAAACTCTTCTATGGAAATTCTTGGGTCTCTTTTGCATATGGTGTTCTTAGATGGTGATTGGAAAGTCTATTGCATCCTAGCATTTGGGTATTTGTGGTAAGATCTATCTTTCGTGGAAACTTTGTCTTGTCTATAGGAGGTCAACTTCAACTTGGGCGTTTTTGTAGGGCTTCCTCAACTCGCTTCGTTTGGCATCGCTTGTATCAGGGGGGTTATCATTAGTATCATTGTGATCTATGCTATCTTCTTGTTATTTGTCTTGTATCATTTGTCTTTCTTTTTTGATGGATCAAATCTGATATTGTTGACGTTTGTTGTGCAGAAGGGAGGGTGCATTAGCTTCCTTGGGCAAATCGATCTCATAGAAAACTTCTCAAAATCTTCTTAAATTGATCGGGCTTGCATAGATCATCATCATCAAAGCATCTACAAGGTTATTGTTATCACACAAACTCTAGCTGCTAATGATGAATGTCCCAACCATAGTGGAAAAAATCGGCATCGGCAAAAAATCGGCGAGGGTCCAGAAAACATCTTCTTGGCAACATCGACGAAAAAATCGGCAAAAATCGGCAAACCGCGGAAAGCATTAAAAAATGCAAAAATTGTACTTTACCGATTTTTTCGCTTATTTACTGATTTTCCTCGATTTTTCCCGATTTTTTTTTTTTTCTGATTTTTCCCGATTTTTTGCCGGTTTTTCTCGATTTTTTGCCGATTTTTGCCGATTTTTTCCAGGGTTCGATTTTTTAAAAATCGCCATTTTT
Source organism: Larix kaempferi (assembly GCA_027924585.1). NCBI lineage: Eukaryota > Viridiplantae > Streptophyta > Pinopsida > Pinales > Pinaceae > Larix > Larix kaempferi. Next base: position 1,689,032 of record BSBM01000076.1, on the reverse strand, counting down.
TCGGGCCGAAAAATTGGCACCCAGAAAAAATTGCGATTTTTCGGGACATCGTCGATTTTTCGCTGATTTTTTCCACTATGGTCCCAACAGGGATGATAGAGGGTGATTAGCTAGAATGGTGTAACCTGCAGTAGCCAGGTCCTCCGTTCAAGGAACGGAAGTCACACCGAACAAGGCCACTGTCACTTCAGACAAGGCAAGTAGTCAAGTCAGGGGGGAGACCCCACTCAACCAGTGATGGTTGAGACTCAACAATCAGACACCCAAACCCAAAAGATCAAGCAAAGCAAGACACAAGGTGAATGCCTAAGTGTGAGATTTCCTCCAGCCTAGTGAAATCAAGACTCTGAATTGGGAAAATAGACTATGTGAAGTGATATCAGATCTGATTATGAGTGTCTAATGATGAATAACTTGAAGATTAGAAGGCTAGAAACTAAATCAGATAACAACAATTGACTAGAAGAGTGACCAAAAATTCTGCTAGTGGGAAATGAAGCTCACTAAGACAACTCAAACATGGCAGCAGCAAATTAGGTGATTAAGACACATCTTCTAGCAATTATACATTGAATAATAGCTGATTTAGAACAAAAGAAAAACAGACTAGCAAGAAGTGAAGTGAAATTGCCCAAGGGAATGAGTTAAGTAGTGGATAAAAGGACCTAGGGCAGTGAATAATTGGCGTTAATAATCACTTCCAACCAACGATACTTGATTTCCTAAGGTAAAATGACATTCTAAAACTGAATCTCAAGTACCTAGAACCCAAAAATTTACCCAACAGCGTGGATGGCTGAAATGCCCACGGAGGGCGAAATCAGTGGAAGACTAGTGCCTGGTTAATTGGGTAGATGGAGTCAGAATTAAACGAAATTTAAGATATGGCGTTTTAAGAGCATTTCATTAGTGGGTTTTAAATTAAAACAAAATCTAACAGTGAAAAATTAAGTTTTGTATTTTTTAGGGGTTTTTACATGAGATTTATGCTCAACACACACACAATGAAATTTAAATGCTAAAGACCAGCAAGAAGGACCTACTTGGGAGTGAATAGATGGACGAGGTTGCCAAAGACTAGCCTTCCAAACTCAGTTGCAGAGAAGCAGTGTGTTTCCTTCACGTTTTGAGCTTCCAGTGGCCAAACTCGCCCTAGGTACCTGCCACAAACAAGATCAAGTCAGTGATGCAACAAATAACAAGAGAAACCAACAAGTAAAATGACTGGAATGAGAGAATTGAAAGGCGAAAAATGCAATAACAAATCCCTTGTTGATTCTCTGAAGAATTCGAGCAGTTGGGGGGTTCCCACTCCCAAAACTACGCCCTCCTCCAGCTGAGCTCTTCACCTACAAGTCATTGGCCAAGGACAATATGGAAACAATAAACTAGCTACTCAACAAAGCTATGAAAGACTAGATATTAGTCAAGCAACACATAATCCATCCATGAACTCTCAAGAAGTGTGGAAGAATGGCTCTATATCATCAAAAACTCAAGTGTACAAATGTGCCAAGAGGGGCAACAATGGAGTGAGCTCATTCTCTTATAGAGATAGCTCAAAACCTAGCTTCATTTCCCCCCAAAACGTATGGTTGGGATTGACTTTCCCAATCACCAAATCGAGGCTGGAGAATGAGCTCATGGAGGGGGTGTGAATTGCCCAAGGATAGCGCACACGTGGAGAGGGGGTCCCCTTGTGGGGCCCCTACAATACATAAAATGATGTTGGGGGGGGTCAATAGGATGTTTTATCCCCCCAACTCAATACAATGAGGTCCCACATAACATAACACATGAAAAAGGAATTTTCCAAGTGAGGAAAAACGCCCCCCATGGGAAATTCGACCCATCTAGTGAGCTGGCCCAATGGAGGGAGCGACAACCAAAAATACAATGCCCAAACATTACCAAATTACCTTAGGAATCAACCTTTTATTTGCCAACCATTGAATTTTTCCCTTTGCTATAGTTGCCTTTGTCAATTTTTGATTTTCCATGTATTTTATTGCTGGTTTATACTGCTGAAGATATAATTTGGGCTTTTGACCCATCTAAAGTGCCCAGATTATCGAACCGTTTGCTGCAATGTGACCGTGGACCCAAAAAATGGTAGGAATGACCACTCGAACGACCCCGATCCATCACTTAGGCATTATTTGCCCAAAATCCATGATTTTTAATTAAAACAGGTCATTAATGACCAATAATAATTAAAAATCTCACAAACACCTCGATCTTTTTGCATTCTGTCACTTGGAGGCTCATATGGGACCCCTGGAGATAATAATTGACCAAAATTGAAATTCTAGTTGCAACATTTTTTTTGGGCCCATTTTTGGCCTGTCGACCTAGTTTGACCAAGTCAAATCTGGTCAACAATGGTGCTAGCTGAATACCTGTATGCAATCATGAAGTCAAAGGCTTCCTTATACAAGTTAGTATATTACTAAACAATATGACAATAATATGGTGATCCAAAAATTGCATTAAATCTCGGGAAAAATACAAGGCCCCAGGTGAGGTGGATCCACCACATCCAAAAGACTCAACTGCTATGCACAACCTATAGACTTGACCACCTAGCTGACTTGGGTGATGTGGAATACATGGCAAAGGATAAGGTTTGACAAGGATGAGGATCAGGTGACCTTTTGGATAACTCGGGAAAGCGGGGGTCCACTAGGATAAGTATACCATGACAAAACACAGGGAAGGGCGGTGCCTCACAAATGGGTATAGTGCAGAGAAACCGCCACTGGTCATCTAATAAGTATCTCACAACTCACATCCGTGCCCGAAGACTCTGTGAGGTTCTTTTCTAGAGCCATCAAACTGGGTGTCCGGCAAACCGTAACTTGAGACTCTACGGGACAATCTTGAGCTTGTCCCTTGCTCCCTCTCACCTCCTTGCCCCGCAGGACTAGGTTAGGAAATAACCACTACAAATGCTGACATGTATGGCTGACCTGTGTCCATGTGTGTTTAGAAACACATTGCATGGATTTTACAATGAATTTCATACTTAGCCCTTTTCTGGCTAGATTTACATTTACAAAAAGCCTTTTGGCTTGCTTTACATTTCTTCAATTTACATCAAGGCCCTTTTGGGCTACATACATATCTCAATAGATATAATCATGGTGCTCATACTGCAAAGTAATGGGGGTGAGCAATACATGCTTCGATGACCAATGGGGAACACCCGGTGAGGCTACACAATCCTAACTGCATTGCAACATCGAGGGCAACCGACCGAAGCAAATCCCAGGTTTGAGAGTGCATCTCACACACTAAAGAGCCAAGGCACAATAGACAGGGAATCATGGAATACTCAGAGATCAGTGGGGAAAGGGATCCTCAAGGTCACAAATCGGAATCCAAGTTGGGAAAGAATATCATGTATGAGTCGGATGGATGGAGAAGGTGAAGGTGGATCCAAAGTCAGCTGCCTAGGGGGAGTAAATGACCAAGTCTATACCAAGAGTAGGGGTGTAACCTAGTGTGCATATAACAGGAGCCTACTAGGAAGGGGTGGACTGACATCACCACGGGCCCAGTCACATATCATAAAAAAAACTAGATCACCAAATCAATCATCATATGTAGAGTTAGTGTACTATCATGTATAAACAAGTCTAAGCATCGATCATGAGCAATATACATCAAATGCAATACTTGCCGCACCATATACCTGCTGCTGAGGCTGTCTCTGAACTGGATCTCTGCTGAATCTGGGCACAAATAGTTAACCAGCAATACTCTGTGATTGTCTCAATCAAAACAAGACTAGGCAACTGTCTCAATGGGCTCATATCAAAGTGTGGCATGGAAGGGTGACCCTGTGGTAATATTCTAAGTAACATGTCTGTACCACTGTACAACCATTTGCCCCCCCCTGATACATCTGCTCAGGACAATCTGAACAAAACTGTGTGCCTCCTCTGAAGGCATTGGATCTCTAATCTGGGAAAAAAAAAGTACTGTGCGGTCCTTGGACGCACAATCTGCAGTATGGTAGCTCCAGCTAACATAGATGTGATAACATCAGGCTCTAGCTGGGACAAGTGCTCTAAGGGAGAGAGTGCTTGAGAACCACAGAATCTCTGGTCCGTAGCACCCCTCTCATCATCGTCAAAGTACATGCACATGCATGCTATTTGCATCATCATCATCAATATGCACCTATCCTTGTTAAATGCAGACACTATACCAATCTTTGCAGACCGCTCGTCAGGACATACATCATATATATAATATAATCCAGCAGAAATAAACAAAATGACAATGTTGAAATGGAAATATATCAATAACGAAATCAACTCTGCAGCATTTTAAATTTTATTAAGCCGATAAATGAGGTGTAATAAAGGTGAAAAACAACTGAACAGAAAATATGGTACAAAAGACCCTAGAAAAAGGGCAAATGGTGTAAAAAGGTGGGAAAGAACAAGTGAAACAAAAAGGGCAACTGGTCGTTAGACAAAGGTGGGGAAATCAAAGGCAAGGGACAACCAGCTACTGCTCTCGAGAGCTTATTAGCCGCAAAAAAAAACGGAGAAAGGACTAAAGTCGGGATCAAGGAATATCCCTCCAGGTGAACCCGGGAACATACTCCTAGAGCTAGTGACCACTCACGGGGATGGAGAAGTAATGCCCATCCTCAGTAGATAGAAAATACGAGTCCCTGTCGCGAACATCAATCCTAAAGGGGCCGACCAGAAGCCTGGTATGGTTTCCAACCATGTGGTGAAAAACGGTGTGGTATAACAACCTGATCACCCATGGTAAAGGTCCTCCGATTCACCGAAGGAGGGTCCACACCTATATTACGGAACACCGATACATCGGCATTTCCACCGTTATCAGGGTGCAGGTCCCTACGACTAGTATGGAGAACGAATCTATGGGATCCACCGTCCAACAGGATCGCAACTTCCCCTATCAAAACTTCAGGAGTCACCTCCCTCGTGGGGGTCGGGTCAGGCCGCGGAACAATGGACCTAGGGTGTATGACACCAATCTCGGTCTCACCAATTGTCCAAAAATCAGGAGGTTGGGCAGACAGGCTCCTGGTGGAGGGGTGGGTGGAAGGCGAAGATGTAGCGTGCATGCTACACCCCTCTCCCGATGGTACAGGGACCTCGGCAGGAAAGAGGAAACTCGGGAAGGCATGCAGACGCGGGGAGGGAGGTGGGGTAATGAACGGTAATGACTCAAACTCTCCCGTAAAATCGGTGGGAAGGGAGAACTCCTAAAAAAAGATTTGATTTGACGAATCGCTCTCTCTATCAGGCGACTCCTGGGAAGATGGCTCCTCCCGCCAGTAGCGTGGGGGAAGTCCTCTGGCTTGTCTAGCAAGGTTATCATTCATTATGGCCAGCATCTCAGGGATAGTCCTAAAACTTCTCTCCTTCGGGGGTGGGATTCCTCTCACTTCCCAGTCCTCCACGAGAGGGGGAGTGTCTTCACCATGCTTCTCCATCTCATTATCCTCTTCATTATATGTGGAAAAATTATACGTCATCGCTCTCAACTCATCGGGCAGGGAGAACTCCAACCCCTCAATCCCCATGGTAGAATAATCATCCAAATACAACTGAGCCAACTGCTCCCGGAGGCTCGCAGGACGAGAGTGACCCGTGGGGGATCCCTCTTGTGTCTCCATGGGCTCATGCCCCTCAGGAGGAGCCGTCAGCTCATTCTCGAGATCTTCGTGGCTGTGTTCCTGTATTCCTTCTTCCTTAGAATCCTCATCATGTGAGTGCAATGCAGGGGTGGAAAACCACCTCTCGAAAGGATGCCCTAACGCAGCCTCATCATCAATATCCTCCCTTTCATCGCCAAAGGCCATAAACATTCCCTCCTGGCTCGGCTCACATCCTCCATACGTCCTCCGCATGGCATCCTCCATGCCCTCAATGTGTCATGTTGTCCGCCAAACTGCACACCAGTAGCAGAAATCTTTCGAAAGCTGTCTCTTCACTACAAGTGAGAGAGGTGTGGCCTTGGGGGCAAGCAATGAGCCAGGTACTGTCACCCGAATCCCAGCTCCTCCGTTTAGGCTAACTCCTAACGAAGCCAAGGGGGGTAGTCCCTAAAAAAGAGTTTCACTAAGGCTCTAGTATTTAAGTGTTTTTTGTATGGGGTGATGCGGATGAGTGTTGTTTAGGAGTTTTCTTGTGATGAGACCAAAAATATGTAAAGACGAACAACAGATAATAAGCAATCCACGTTGTGAAATAAGATAACAAGATGGCAGTATGATTCAAGATCTGATAAATCACTAAAGCATTCACAATATGAAATAAACACAAGGACAAATAGTCCTGATCAATATATAAGCTTTTAGATAACCAGTGCCTTATGGAGTCAAAGAAAAATAAAGATTGTAATGCTGAAAGTGTGGGTCTTTGAAAAAATGCCGTTTGAGAGATCGTTGTGCAGATTATCTTTGTAAATTAAAGATTTTAATGGTCTTGATTATTAGGATAAAACCAAGGATATTCAAGAGAATGTCCGGAAAGACAGTATCAAGTGCCTCCGTTCAAGGACATGTCGGGCCACCCAGTGCTCTAGCCAAGTCGCGCAATGCTAACCAACAAACTAGAGGCTGAACATGGAACTCCGACGCCCCCAACTAGGAGATTACCTACCGAACTTACCGCTCAACTCCAGATTGGTTGGTTATGGGGGTGAAAGTTTTATTAGTTATCACTTATGAACTTAACAAGTCTTCCACCTTTCTGAGTACTAGCCCAACTGTTTCCGGTTGGCAGAGCATACGGGTGTTGGACGATCAACCAAAAGTAAATTTATTAGGGGGAAAATGTGGGTTGAAATATTTTATTAAATTAAGAGCACTTTGTTCGACTCTCCGACAGAGAGCGCTCTTGACTTAGTCTTAAGACCACAGTTCAAGAGACTTCCTACTTTAAAATGCCTAATGCAAGGAAAAAATGCAGATCTAACAATGCTCTCCGACAAAAAGTGCTCTTGACTTGGATTTGGCCAGGTTCAAGAGGCTTTGTTCGTTTTATGAAACAAGAAGCAGTTGTGATAACAGGATATTGAAATTTTATAAATATTAAAATCATGTGATAACTCAATAGATGTGAAACACAGCTAGCATGCTACTTGCAAAATAAAATGAAATAACTGAAGGATCTAGTGTTCTACCAAGCAATTTTACACTAAAGGTGGGATCAACCTCCGAACAAGGTTAACCACTAGAACCGCCTGCACTTGAGAACCTCCAGCTAGCTGAAAGCTCTACCAAGGAAACCGACGGGAAAGGAAGAGTAACTACAAATTATGTGGTCCTGCCCCTGGGATGGGATCCCAAGGATACAACTTCCGGTCGAAGGCTTGGAAGAGAATTAATCTAAGTACAGAAATAGATTTTAATCTAGAAGAACTCGAAACAAAATTAATCTAAGCATGCAACAACACTCTTCCCCAAATGGGGAAGGAGAAAACTGAGTGTGGGAGGCACTATCCCACCTAGCCTTTTTATTACTTGGGTTACAATTGCCTTAGGAAAAATCCTTAAAAGGTCTTTTTGAAGAAGAGAACAACTTAATGAAGCAAAACTTTATGAGCCCTTAATGGCTAATTACAAAAGGAGAGTGTTTTTGGTTCTAATCTGGTTTAAGTCTTCTCCTTGATTTATAATATTTATCTCTTTTGAGTCTTGTCTTCACAAGCACTCCTTCTCTTTCAAAGAAACCTACACAAGCTCAGTCAATCCTCAACAAGCACCCATTAAATATTGGTAAAACTAAAACAAACTTGAAACTAACTAAGTTTAAGCTTGCAAAATGATATTCTAAGTGTAAAATATTATGAGATTCAAATTTAATTTATTTAAAAAGTGAAACGGACCAGCCAACAAACTAATGCCTAAAATGCTAGAAAAAGGATCTAAAGATGAAATTTTTTGACGCAAAATTTACCTCTTTTCCAATGATAGATCTTAAGATGCAAAGAAGTAAACTATGTGTAAGGCCTAGAATGAGAGATGCAATATCTATCTACTAACAAGCTACAAAATGAAACTAACTCTCAACAAGTTTTTGTTTTGTTTTCGTTATTTGTTTTGTAGGTTGATGGAAGGGAAGAAGGGAGGACAAGGAGGAGCAAATGGTGGATGGAAGAGGAGGGCGAATGCTAAAGGAAGGGAGATGTTACCAACTTATTTGTACCATAGTTGGATTATCTGAAGAGCCGCCATTTGACAAACATGATAAGTGTTTGACTCCAGGCTAAGGGATGACTTGACCGACTTAACTTTGTGACACTTTGGCAATGGGAAAGGGAATACACACCATAGTATATACTAAATGAGCAACAACACAGGGAATGGCGGTGTCTCACAAATGGATAAGTTGTTTAGAGAGTGCTTATTCAACTTAGGCATCATGTCTACATCAAGTTGATCCAGGTTCATTAGGATCATTCAATTTCATTTCATGGCCTTTTTGGTCTACATAACTCTTCGGATCTCAGGTGTGCTGATAAGTACAACTAGTTGCAGCTTGCATCCAGGGCATGTTTTTTATACATATATAAGGTCAGCAATTGTTTAGATATAGCTTTTAAGAATCATTGCTTTTTTGGACCTTTCTTATACTCTTCGAGGAGTATTTTTTAGCAGTTCATCGCTCTTGCCCTTTTTAGTTTCCATGGGCGAATTTATCAGTTTCCATAAGTAGTACATGAGCTTTCAGTTTTAGCCAACAACATCTCAAGTGACTAGGGGGAGTTCAAGCCAATGCCAAACATCGGGACAACTGACCAAAATGATTTAGGCCTACAATCCAACTCACCAAAGGTAAGTTTTGTCACCAACTCAGAGCCGAGACAAAATAAACAGGGAAGCTCATCCAATACAGAGGCTATAGTGGGGAAAAGATCCTCCATGTCACTAGTCAAGTAGTAAGTCAGGGTGATAAACAAAAAGGTAGGCAATGGATGGATGAAGACAATGAATAAGGGAGCCAACACTAGCAAGCCAAGGTATGGTGGAATGATCACCTCTATTCTCCCTAAGGAGGGTAAAACCAATGAGTATGAATAGTGAACTTCCCAGTTTGAGTAGGGACAATTCAGTATATATAATAAGATCAACCAGGTCCACATATCTATATGATCGCCAGATCATGACACTAAGTGCTAAGACATGCTATAAGAATAAGTATAAAAGCAATATAACCATAACACAATGATATATCTGCTGAGTCATATACCTGAATGCTCATCAACCTGTACCATCATCTGTCCTTTGAGACTGCTGCTGTAACTCTGGGCACTACTGACTGCTCTGTATCAATGGTATAATGGCTACCTCAGTCATCTCTCTGAGTGTCCTGAGACTCAGTCATGGCATGGGGAATGCAACTGCTGTCCAAAATCTGATAGTGATCCAATATAGATGCTCGTCTCAGCATCTCAAATGTAAGGGAACTGGCTGAATAGTGTACTGGCATAAAAAAAAAAATGTATGGTATCCCGGCTACTATATATGTGATAACAACGCCAACTCTTCTGCCCGCACCAATGTAACTGTGGTTTGAATACTCATGATCTCTATCCACTGCTGAAGAACTCGTCGAACATCGAGCTCGACATTAAATTGCACATGAGTAGCCTTCTGTGACTGAAAGTTGCGTGTTGACCTGCTGCAACCCGAGTCTTGAATTAAACGCAACACTGCATCACATAATCGGCTGGCAAAGAGAACGTGTGCCCAATTTCTCAGCTCGGCTATCACGGTTTGAAAATTTTGCTGCTTAACTTCCACCGAGCATTAAAAAGTTGAAACCCGAGCTCTGCACTCTAACTTTGCCTCAATCAATTGGCTGCCGAGAGGGTAATCTTACGTGTTTGCAGCTCCGCGGTCATAAAAAATGCTGGAAAGTGGAAACCGACTGCAATAGAACCCATAAAAACTCGAGCTGACCATAAGTCACGGATTTTCTTCAAAAGGTAGCTAAAGAAGTGATGACGTGTGAATCCGGGGGTTTGATAGCTGTTTCGAATTTCAAGTGATCAACCACGATTGGCGGTCGATGAATATTGCGAGTCCAAGGCTCCAAGTGACCGTGAATTTCAGCCCCTCGACGCGGCCTCTGCTAAGCTCGGCTGTCGATGGAGTGAATCCGGCTACGTTTCAACAGATGTTGTGTCGATTACTTTATTGGCCCCCGAACATTTGCATTGAATAAAAACTTTTGAGTTAATCAATCGGCTGCCAACGAAGTCGCAGGCTCCAAGATCAGCGTGAAGTGGCAGTGGAATAAACTCCGATCGAGAAGAAAACTCATTGAAATACGTCCACGATGGGTGCCACTTATAGATTCGTGACCTCCCATCAAATCTTTAAAAACTGCGGTGTGTATGGTCATCCCGTTGAAACCCAGGTTTCTGATGACCCCGTCCATGCAGATAAACTAAGACCCCCCAATACCTGTGCAATGTAGCCGGTTGAAATACTGAGAGGGGGGTGAATCAGTATTTGCCAATTATAAAATTTTTAAGCGAGAGCAAGTTGCTAATCACCAATCATAGCAGTATATCATCAACAATAAAAAACAAGATGCACAGTACACAAGATTTTTTACGTGGAAACCCAAGTCCTGGGGGTAAAACCAATGTTACAAAAACCGAACCGGTGGTCGAACCGACCGACCCTGTGAACCGGAACCGAACCGGAACCGGACCAAAACCGGAATAAAAACCGGATCATAAAACTGGATTACCAAAAATACATAAAATATTCAAATTTTCAAAAATTATAAATATATTCATGTGCATCCATGTGTATTCAAACCATTATACACAAAATATGAAAAGTATCTCATTTATATAGCAAATAAGAGTGCATAGAACCAAAATAGTAGTTAGCACTAAGTGCAATACATGTCTGAATCAAAAATACACCAAGGCATAGATTATAATCTATATATGCATTTTGATTTTTGATTATGAGAATGAATAGAGCTATTCCCCGATGAAAGTGAATAGGGTTTTGTAAGTTGTACTAATGTATGAGTTGCAAACTACTATGCTTAGTATGTAGAGTTTGAGATATTGGAGAATTGGGACTATTGTGCCGCGACTTTGACACCCACTAATTAGTTTCTTGTGATGTGTTATATGTTTTTGTTCCTAACCATAGTATTGATCTATTAGAGATTTGGTAGACTTGCTAACACTAGGTTGCATTTTATTTCAATGTAACAATTTGGATCTAATTGACATTAGAAGCCTATTTTTTCTGAACAATAATTTTTAATGAAATTTTAGCTTTAATAGATTTTTGAACATTCTCCATACAATTTTGATCATTGAATGCAAAGGATATTTTATCACACGACACTCCTAATGGCATAAGATGTGGGGTTGGCTTATCATGGATCAATAATCACATCGTACATAACCATTGCAGTTTTCAAAATTTAGTTGCTTCTTCATGAAAATGTCAACTTGCATCATTATAATCTGTACAGACCGGCCGGTTCACAGTAAAAAACCGGTTTTATGCAAAAAAATCCGGTTTTGACCGGTTTGTGGAGTAAACCGGCCGGTTTTGGCAAAAACCGGCCAAAAACGGTTTGGTTGACCGGTTTGGACCGGAAATGCTTGTGAACCGGTCTAACCGGCTGGTTTTGCCAAAACCGGTCCGGTTCTGGTAACATTGGGTAAAACCACGGAAGCCTTTTATAATAAAAATTTGACCCAGCAACAACTGGGGTTACAAATTTAATACAACTTCTCCAGCTACAACTGGAAGGGGCTACAACCCCGCGGCTTCGTCAGCTACTACTGACAAGCTGCTACAACAGCTCAGCTCACAAGATTGTGAGCCCTAGCACCACCCTACCACCCTGTAGAAAAAATGATTGTACCTATGGACCTGATAAACCAATCACTGAACCTGCTGATGACAATTTCTGCCCTCCGATCACTGCCAAAATACCACTGCTGATCCACCATCAATTTGTTTCATCAACCTGTATGTGTCTATACTGTCATGCCAAAATACCACTGCATATCAACCATTAAACTATTTCATCATCCTGTATGTGTCTATGCTATCATGCCAATATACCACTGCTTATCATTATACTGCTGCTGCCATGAGTACTGCTGGCTTAATCCACTTGGTCATCAAATCAATGTGCATAGCAGACTGGGCATGGCATGAAAGAGTATCCTCACAAAACACACTACCACATTCACTGTTGTTTGCACATGTTGTCCACACAGTTTACTCATTCCTTGAATTGTACTCAATAGGAAGTGACTGTCATATCAATAAGAGGAAGCTTCAGGCCATGAGGAGACTGAGACTGTAAGTGGCATCAACAAGAATACTTCAACCAAAGGAAGGATTGTTTTAAACTGTAAAAACCAGGCATTCAAAGGACCAAAACGTGACTGTGTAAGTGGTGTAAAGTGGCCTTAGAAGATCATTGTCTATGAGATAATCTCTGTGTAATTCGGGTCTGCTTTCACCAAAAAAACTTCATCTCCAGCGTAGTCTTTACCAATAAAAATCAGAGCTCTATTACCAGCTGTGCCTTCACCAAAATAGAAATCCTAGCTCTATTAACAGCTGTGCAATCACCACAAATTTGAGCTATATGACAGCCGTGCCTTCAAAAAAAAATTCGAGCTCTATAACTGCTGTGCCTTCACCAAAAAATCCGAGCTATATGACAGCCGTTACTTCACCAAAAAAAAACGAGCTCTATAACTGCTGTGTATTCACCAAAAATCGAGCTCTATATCTCCACGTTGCCTTCACAAACCAAAAAATCTGAGCTTTTCTTCACCAAAAATCGAGTTATTAAATCACCAAAAATCTGAGCTTTTCTTCACCAAAAATCGAGCTATTAGATAGCTGTGCCTTCACCAAAATTAACTTCCAGACTGTTGTTGCATTCCTTAATGTCTGCTACCCGAAATTAGAGAAAGGAATACCCACGAGTTTCAGTTTTCTACCTTCAGCACAGAACTCTCCCTTTTTAACCAACAAGAATCAATGCTCTCTTCTTTTAACCGAAAATATACCTCAGAGATCAGGTCCGAAAATTATTTAGAGCACCATCGAATTTTTCAAATTTCAAGTAGGGTATTTATATAGGTTTTTCTCCCAAAAAAAATTAGCCGACCTTGCAATAGATTGTTTATTAATTTTTAATAATTAAATTAATTCTAATTTGAATTTTTCATTTAAAATATAGGGCTGACTTCCTTCATGATAGTTCATAATTAAGATTTTTAATTAGCTGCCTAAGACAGAGCTAATCCTTCGACTTGTTCAACAAATGAGTTTTTGTTTGGTCATTTAATAAATTAAATTATTGTTTGTTTGTGTTTGTCTTTGATCCCACAATATGTTCGCAAGGGTTTGCAATCTTCTGAATGGTGGGGTATCATTATTCCATAAATATATTGTTTATTAATTTTAATAATTAAAAAATAATCTTACCAATAATTTTATTTACACAATGGGGTTTCAAGCTTTTGAGTGGTGGGGTTTCCTCATTCTTTTATGATCTCCATAGGCTTCTTAACAAGGGTAAGGGTTTCAATGAGCTTCTTCAAGGATAAAAATACAATATGCTATTATTACCAACCACCATTAAGCATGTGGGCTTAAGGAGCACTTGTAGGTTTAATGGCCTCTTAAAAGGCTTCTTCACCATACCTTCATACAAGTTCATAGCCATCCATCACAATCAAAGACAAGGGGCTCCAAGGGCTTCATGGCTTAAAAACCACCATATGTATGGATTCCAAAACCCCAAACAGTTCCAAATAAACCATCGATGATCATATAATGTCCAAGGGCCATCATGCCACCATTTATGTGCGTGCTAGACCTTTTCCTGGGGTACCATGACCTCAAGAAACACAAATGACCACTGAAAGGGTCATTTGAACTCTTGCAACTTCTTCAACACTTTTGTGGCATATTTGGACATAAGTTGTGGTACTGGGGAACCAAGAAACAACTGGGGAACCGTAAAACAAATTTGGGGTACTTAAACACTCTACAGGGTGTTCAGGGCTTTTGTCATTGTCCCAAGGGCTCCAAGGGCTTCAAACTTGGGCTTGGACAAGATCAATAGGTCTCCTTAGACACTGACAATTACTTAACCCTCAGGGGATCCTCAAGGGGCACAAATGACCAGGCACTGTTGCAATCAATGACAACTTAATCAACAATCTCCCCCTTTGTCATTGATGACAACACTCAAGCTCCCCCTAAGAATGGGCTTCCCTTATTCACAAACTTCTCTCCCCCTTTGGCATCAATGGCAAAGGGTACTACTTTGAAGTAACACTCCCCCTTAGAACATGCTCTTCCAAATACCAGGCACTTCTATGTGAAGAATCAATTTAGTTGGAAGAAGGAATGACCCCCAATTTTTCTCGGAGGTACTCAAATGTCCCTTTAGGAAGTGGCTTGGTGAATATATCTGCTATCTGTTCCTTTGTCTCAATATATTCCAGCTTGATATGCTTTTCTGCGACTTGTTCACGAAGAAAGTGATATTTGATAGGGATGTGCTTTGTCTTGGAGTGCATGACCGGATTCTTGGAGATGCTGATGGCACTTGTGTTGTCACATGGAATTGGAATCGGCTCATCATATGTTACTTGTAGGTCTTGCAGGTTCTGTTTCATCCAAAGGATTTGAGTACAACATGCTGCTGCTGCTATATATTCTGCTTCTGCTGTTGACAAGGATACTGAGGATTGCTTTTTGCTAGACCAAGATACCAGACAGTTTCCTAAGAAAAATGCTGCACCACTTGTGCTTCTTCTGTCATCCACACATCCTGCCCAATCCGCGTCTGAGTAAGCTAATAAGTCCAACTCATTTCCTTTTGAATACCATAATCCAAAGTCCATAGTTCCTTTAAGATATCTGAAGATTCTTTTGACTGCAATAACATGAGTTTCCTTCGGGGCTGCTTGAAATCTTGCAACCTGTCCAACAACTTGCATCACATCTGGCCTTGAAGCTGTCACATACAGTAGGCTACCAATCATTGACCTGTAATATTTTTGATCCACTACATTTGATTCATCGTCTTTGCTTAACTTGCAGCTAGTAGTCATAGGAGTGCTCACAGGCTTACAATCTTCCATCTTGAATCTCTTCAACATTTCTTTAATGTACTTGGTCTGAGAGATGAAGATGCCTTCTTCACATTGTGATATCTGAAGTCCCAAGAAGAAGGTCAGTTCACCAAGTAGTGACATCTCAAATTCATTTTGCATAACCTTGGCAAATTGTTGGCTCAGAGTATCATTATCACTACCAAAGATAATATCATCAACATACACCTCAACAATAATTATGCTACCATGATCAGTTTTGATATACATGTTGTTGTCTACAGTTCCTCTTTTGAAACCTTGTTTCTGCAAATAACTGTCCAATCTGGAGTACCAAGCTCTAGGAGCTTGCTTTAACCCATATAGGGCTCTTTTTAATCTGCACACATAGTCTTTGTTTGCTGATAGTTGGAATCCTTCTGGCTGTTCAATGTAGACTTCTTCTTCTAGTTTTCCATTCAAAAAGGATGATTTGACATCCATTTGATATACTTTGATGTTTTTAGCACAAGCATGGGCCAATATCATTCTTATAGCTTCCATTCTGGCTACTGGAGCAAATGTTTCTTCAAAGTCTATCCCTTCGATTTGAGCATATCCTTTGCAAACCAATCTTGCCTTGTTTCTGATTACTTGTCCATCTTCATTCAGCTTATTTCTGAAAATCCATTTTGTGCCAATCACATTTTTATCCTTGGGTCTGGGAACTAGTTCCCATGTTTCATTTTTCTCGATTTGATCAAGTTCTTCTCCCATGGCTTTGACCCAATGTTCATTTGTATTGGATTCCGCAAAGTTACTCGGCTCAACTGTAGATAGTAGTGAGAAATGAACTTGTTCTGGTCTTCGGACTTGTCTTCGATCTTTTCTGGTTTCTATGTCGGCATTTTTGTCACCAATAATCAATTCCTGTGGATGATTCTTTTGATACCAATTCTTAGGAGATTTTTGTTGTTCTTGTTGTTGATCCTGTACTTGTTGATCCTGTGTAACTGTTGACTGAATTTTTCTTTGTTCTTCTTCTTCTTCTTCTTCTTCTACTTCATCATCTTCATCTTCTTCTTCATGGTCTTTTGAGTCTTCCTGACATTTTGGCAAGCTGGATTCATCAATCTTTACATTGATGCTTTCCACTATCTTACCTAATCTCAGGTTGTAACACTTGTAGGCCTTTCTTGTGGAGGAGTACCCAACAAATATTCCTTCGTCTGCACGAGATTCGAATTTTCTAATCTTCTTATCATCTCTTCTGATGTAGCACCTACTTCCGAACACTCTGAAGTGTTGAACATTGGTTGTTCTTCCCGTCCATAGCTCATAAGGAGTTTTATCAGTGTTGCTTCTGAGTAGTCCTCTGTTCATAATGTGAACTGCTGTATGTACTGCTTGAGCCCAAAATTTTTCTCTTAGTTTAGCTTCATTCAACATAGTTTTGGCCATTTCTAACACTGATCTGTTCTTCCTTTCTGCTACTCCATTCTACTGAGGTGTTCTGGCAACTGAAAATTGTCTTTTTATACCATTTTCTTCACAATACTGATAGAATTCATTTGATGTGAATTCTCCACCATTATCGGATCTGAGACACTTGATTCATTTACCTGTTTCATTTTCAACCTGTTCTTTAAAGATCTTGAAGCATTCAAAGGCTTCCGATTTTCTGTTAAGAAGGCATACCCATGTCATCCTGGAGTAGTCATCAATGAGCAGCATGAAGTATTCTTCACCATCCAATCCTTTATTCTTGGTTGGCCCACATAGATCAGTGTGAACAAGCTCTAAGGGTTTTGTAGAAGAGTATTCTTTTGTCTTGAAATTGGCTTTCGTAAGTTTCCCATGCTGACAGTGCTTGCAGATAGTATCAGAAGGCTTGGTAATCTGGGGCATGTTTCTTACGGCTAGCTTCTTGCTGATCTTGACCAGATTATCAAAATGTACATGTCCCATTCTTCTATGCCATAACCAATTCTCATCTTCTTCTGCTAGTTGACATTTCTTTTCCTTGATTTCGTCCAGAACATATATGTTGTTTGGAGTCCTGGTAGTAGTAGCCACTAACTTTCCTGATCCTTCTTTTCTTAATTTGCAGGACTTTGAGTTGAATGTAAGTTCATGTCCTTGATCACACATCTGGCTGACACTCAATGGATTATGCTTCATACTGTCGACAAACAACACATTTTCTGCTACTGTATCTTTTCCGCCAAGATTTACTATACCTTTTCCAACAACTTTTGCTGACTTGTTGTTTCCAAAAGAGACAGATCCTTTATCTTTTTCAAGAAACATGAAAGCATCTTTGTTACCTGTCATGTGCCTAGAACAACCACTGTCAACATACCATTTGTTGCTACCAGTTTGAGCTTGAGCTTGAAGAGCTATCCCACATTCATGAATATTCAGATTGTTCTTCTGTCTGATCCATACCTTTTGCTGGTCACCTGTTTGATTGGTTGATACTTGGTTAATGCCTGTAGGAGGGATTGTCATTCTGCAATTCTTGGCTGTATGCCCAAAGTTGTTGCATTTCTGACATTCGACTTCAGAATCCAAAGGAGAAAAACTGTTGTTGTTGTTTCGTTGCCATTTAGAATTTCCATACCTGTTTCTGTTTTCTGCATATCTTCCTTTTATACAATTCATTGCTTTATGCCCAAATATTCCGCAAGAAAAACAATAACCATAAAATGAATATTCATACTTGGGAACAAATGGTCTTCTTGAAGGTGCTGCCCATCTGAAACTTCGATTTTCAACTGGAGTCAATTCTGAAGTTGGTTGTCTAGGTTGAAATGGTCTTCTTAGAGGTGCTGTCGAATTGACCTGTTGATTTTCAACTGGAGCCTGTTCTGGTTGATGTTTTGGCTGATATATGGGTACTTCCTGGATGACGGGATCTTTGATAGCTTCTGATTTGTCCTCAGCTGTCTTGGAGCTTGAACCTTCATTATTGTGTTTCTTATAACCAAGACCTGTTCTGTCGAGGTATGGCTTTTGATTATTGATGATCTGATCAAGTATCTTGGTACTGTTGTCATAGCCTTGACTCACATTTTTCTTTTGTAGTTGAGTTCTTAGAGTCACTATCTCCCCCATTAGTTTCTCACCTTCATTCATACTTTCTTCTAGTTGTTTTTTGAGATTGTCTTGAATTCTTTTGGCTTCTTCTAATTGAATAGTTAGACTTTGAATGAGTTGATCTGCTTCTTCAGATATCTGAGGTCTTTCCCGTAACTCCTGTATCTCCTCTTTAAATAGTTTATTCTTTTTCCTTTCTCTTCTCAGCTCTTTCAAAGCACTTATCAATTCTTCCTCCAGGTCTACTTCACCTTCTGAATCGGATTCTTCTTTGTTTTCAGTGATCTCATCTGAGTCTTTTGAATCAACAGCCATGAAGAGTACCCTTTTTGATTCGTTATCACTGTCGCTGTCTGAATCACTATCACTATCTGAGTCATTGTCAGAATCTTCATCTGATGAGCTGGGGTTTGTTTTAGAGTAGAGACTTTTCTTCTTTGCAAACCTTCCATTTTTCTTTCCTTTGAAGTTCCTGTATTTCTTGTGTTTCTTGAAACTGCCATCACTATCAGAGTCTTTCGCATAGGGACATTTTGAAGCAAAGTGACCTATTTTACCACATGAAAAACACTTAAGAGGTAACTTACCTTTGTACTTACCTGTGCCTCTTTTGAGCTTTCTTACGAAGTTTGCTATCTCCTCATCATCTGAATCATCACTGCAGTTGAAGTGGTATGCTGTCTTTGATTTGGATTTTATTTTTGAATTGTCCTTCTTGGCTTGTTTGTCTTTCATTGCTTGCTTGGAGGAAACTTTAAAGGCTGCTTCTTTTCTAGGTGAGTCTTCATCTTCTAATCTCATTTCATAAGCCACAAGTGTCCCATGTAGCTGGTCTACTGTCATAGTATCCAAGTCATTCCTTTCTTCCAAGGCTGAGATTTTAGGATTGAATCTGTTGGGAAGCGTTCTGAGTATCTTTTGAACAACAACTGATTCTTCAACCGTTTCACCCAGGCCTCTGATAGTATTTACAAGTTCATCAATTCGAAGAAAATAGGTTGCAATATTCTCGTCATCCTTCATCTTTAGATGTTCGAATTGTCCTCTGTAGGTTTGGAGTTTGGCTTCTTTGACTTTTTTGTCCCCTTCATAGATGGTCTTGAGTTTGTCCCACATTTCCTTAGCAGATGTACAATGCATGACTTTGATGAAGACCGATTCATCCAATGCACTTGAAATATGATTCGTGGCTTTTGAATTTGTATCATAACGAACTAAGTCATCTGGATCTGTTGGTGGGGGTGTTGGTACTTTATATCAATTTTCAACTATTTGCCATACCTGTACTCCTTGAGCTAGTAGAAAAGATTTCATTCGTATACTCCAAAAGGTATAGCCAGTCCCATCAAACATGGGTATTCCATTTTTACTGTGCCTGGAAAACTTGCCCATAATTTCCTTCCAGTGATTAGACTGTTCTTGAAGGAACCTCGCTCTGATACCAATTGTTGAAATACTGAGGGGGGTGAATCAGTATTTGCCAATTATAAAAATTTTAAGCGAGAGCAAGTTGCTAATCACCAATCATAGCAGTATATCATCAACAATAAAAAACAAGATGCACAGTACACAAGATTTTTTACGTGGAAACCCAAGTCCTGGGGGTAAAACCACGGAAGCCTTTTATAATAAAAATTTGACCCAGCAACAACTGGGGTTACAAATTTAATACAACTTCTCCAGCTACAACTGGAAGGGGCTACAACCCCGAGGCTTCGTCAGCTACTACTGACAAGCTGCTACAACAGCTCAGCTCACAAGACTGTGAGCCCTAGCACCACCCTACCACCCTGTAGAAAAAATGATTGTACCTGTGGACCTGATAAACCAATCACTGAACCTGCTGATGACAATTTCTGCCCTCTGATCACTGCCAAAATACCACTGCTGATCCACCATCAATTTGTTTCATCAACCTGTGTGTGTCTATACTGTCATGCCAAAATACCACTGCATATCAACCATTAAACTGTTTGATCATCCTGTATGTGTCTATGCTATCATGCCAATATACCACTGCTTATCATTATACTGTTGCTGCCATGAGTACTGCTGGCTTAATCCACTTGGTCATCAAATCAAAGTGCATAGCAGACTGGGCATGGCATGAAAGAGTATCCTCACAAAACACACTACCACATTCACTGTTGTTTGCACATGTTGTCCACACAGTTTACTCATTCCTTGAACTGTACTCAATAGGAAGTGACTGTCATACCAATAAGAGGAAGCTTCAGGCCATGAGGAGACCGAGACTGTAAGTGGCATCAGCAAGAATACTTCAACCAAAGGAAGGATTGTTCTGAACTGTAAAAACCAGGCGTTCAAAGGACCAAAACGTGACTGTGTAAGTGGTGTAAAGTGGCCTTAGAAGATCATTGTCTATGAGATAATCTCTGTGTAATTCGGGTCTGCTTTCACCAAAAAAACTTCATCTCCAGCGTAGTCTTTACCAATAAAAATCAGAGCTCTATTACCAGCTGTGCCTTCACCAAAATAGAAATCCTAGCTCTATTAACAGCTGTGCAATCACCACAAATTCGAGCTATATGACAGCCGTGCCTTCAAAAAAAAATTCGAGCTCTATAACTGCTGTGCCTTCACCAAAAAATCCGAGCTATATGACAGCCGTGCCTTCACCAAAAAAAAACGAGCTCTATAACTGCTGTGTATTCACCAAAAATCGAGCTCTATATCTCCACGTTGCCTTCACAAACCAAAAAATCTGAGCTTTTCTTCACCAAAAATCGAGTTATTAAATCACCAAAAATCTGAGCTTTTCTTCACCAAAAATCTGAGCTTTTCTTCACCAAAAATCGAGCAATTAGATAGCTGTGCCTTCACCAAAATTAACTTCCAGACTGCTGTTGCATTCCTTAATGTCTGCTACCCGAAATTAGAGAAAGGAATACCCACGAGTTTCAGTTTTCTACCTTCAGCACAGAACTCTCCCTTTTTAACCAACAAGAATCAGTGCTCTCTTCTTTTAACCGAAAATATACCTCAGAGATCAGGTCCGAAAATTATTTAGAGCACCATCAAAAATTTCAAATTTCAACTAGGGTATTTATATAGGTTTTTCTCCCAAAAAAAATTAGCCGACCTTGCAATAGATTGTTTATTAATTTTTAATAATTAAATTAATTCTAACTTGAAATTTTCATTTAAAATATAGGGCCGACTTCCTTCATGATAGTTCATAATTAAGATTTTTAATTAGCTGCCTAAGACAGAGCTAATCCTTCGACTTGTTCAACAAATGAGTTTTTGTTTGGTCATTTAATAAATTAAATTATTGTTTGTTTGTGTTTGTCTTTGATCCCACAATATGTTCGCAAGGGTTAGCAATCTTCTGAATGGTGGGGTATCATTATTCCATAAATATATTGTTTATTATTTTTAATAATTAAAAAATAATCTTACCAATAATTTTATTTACACGATGGGGTTTCAAGCTTTTGAGTGGTGGGGTTTCCTCATTCTTTTATGATCTCCATAGGCTTCTTAACAAGGGTAAGGGTTTCAATGAGCTTCTTCAAGGATAAAAATACAATATGCTATTATTACCAACACCATTAAGCATGTGGGCTTAAGGAGCACTTGTAGGTTTAATGGCCTCTTAAAAGGTTTCTTCACCATACCTTCATACAAGTTCATAGCCATCCATCACAATCAAAGACAAGGGGCTCCAAGGGCTTCATGGCTTAAAAACCACCATATGTATGGATTCCAAAACCCCAAACAGTTCCAAATAAACCATCGATGATCATATAATGTCCAAGGGCCATCATGCCACCATTTATGTGGGTGCCAGACCTTTTCCTGGGGTACCATGACCTCAAGAAACACAAATGACCACTGAAAGGGTCATTTGAACTCTTGCAACTTCTTCAACACTTTTGTGGCATATTTGGACATAAGTTGTGGTACTGGGGAACCAAGAAACAACTGGGGAACCGTAAAACAAATTTGGGGTACTTAAACACTCTACAGGGTGTTCAGGGATTTTGTCATTGTCCCAAGGGCTCCAAGGGCTTCAAACTTGGGCTTGGACAAGATCAAAAGGTCTCCTTAGACACTGACAATTACTTAACCCTCAGGGGCTCCTCAAGGGGCACAAATGACCAGGCACTGTTGGCATCAATGACAACTTAATCAACATAGGCGGCCAAAAGAGATTTCAGGAAAAGCTTCAAACTTGCTCGGCTTTGATAATGCTGGTGTGGTGGTTCTGCAACATGTATCAGTGTCACCATCTGAACGAATTAAGCCATTTCCACAGTGGCTGTGAGAGAAAAACTGTGCTTTCCTTCATTCGTATCATATGAGCTTATTCTCTTCAAAATCGGGGCCAGAAAGTTTTAACGAGAGATTCCTCACTAGCAGCATAATAGTTTGCCAATCAATAGGTGCCATCTCCATCAATTTCTTCAGTTGACCAATAACACCAAGATCAAATGTGCCCCCAATAAACTTATACAGTTCCTGGGGATACTTCATGATGAATCCAAGATGAAACAGGCTGAGATGATGTGTCTAGAGGTGTAAATGCAGCATCTGACTGAGAACCCAGAGAATCCAAATTCTGCTGTTAAAGGGGGGCCACAGGCTGCTACAGGATTTTTGTCATTTCACTAAAGACAGTCCGCCCAGAAATGCCTCATTCTAGGATATGGCCCCTCAGCAACCCATACAGAAAACCCCTTGATTAGTTGATCACTTTAAAATTACTGAACACTATTCGCAGATAGCACAATTAGATGAATTAAGGACCAGTCTCCTCAAAGTACTTTCATAACCCTGCTCTTGGCTTTCAGAAAGCTCACATGGACATCCATGACAAAATGGGGGGAACAGGGTGCATTTTTGGAGAGAGGTTGATTCATATCTTGACCGATCCTTGGCATATGTCTTGCATGCGAGTCGCATATTGATCCACATCCACTACTACAGCTATTGGTACGTACATGCATTATTTCTATCCCTACTTTATAGGATTTCTGATTATTTGGATTATTTAGTGGTTGGCAAACCCATGCATTTGCATTGCATGCTCATGCAAGCATAGTTCATTACATGCATTCATGTTTCCTTTGAGTATTGGGCCATAAAACTACAAGCTAGCAACAAACATCATCAGAAACTTCACAAAGAGACATAAAATATCAGTTGGAATATTACACCATGACTGTTCTACTCAACTGAGATATTTCACATAACATTAAGCTTACTATTAAATCATTAATGTGCGGCATCCTAATCAGAGAATTATTTCATCAAACAGCAATTCTTACAGTGATTCCATCTTGACAGGATAAACTAGAGTTCATCATTAAAATTGAGGAATTACATGGAGAGCTTACTGGACAAAATGTTCAAGATAGACATGCTAATTCAAACTAAGAAAGGTCAAATAAGATCTTGCACAAATCTTTCCAAATATCAACAGGCAAGCCCAGGTAAATACCAGTTGGCATAAAATCTAGCTTGCATAAACAGTGGAGTACCTGTAAAATAGCCTGTGCACAAAGCTTCCCTGACAGCACTGCACCCTCCATTGATGCTAAATATTTCTGCTTCGTATAGTCACCAGCTAAATAAAATCCCTTTATAGGTGACCTCTGCAGAGGACGACAAGGCTCGCAACTGGGTACTGTTTTGTAGACGGACCTGGCAAGCAATGTGCACATTCTGCTTAGAATATAGGAAAAAGAATAACTGAACAAATATCTTTACATAATAATCATGTAACAAATCTGAACAGTCTCATGCATGCTAGTGAGAAAGAGGAATGTCTAAACCAGAAACAAAATATGAGGGCATGTTGATGCATTTGCAAAACAGTAATAGATGCCAATTGCTACAAAAATTATAAGTTTAAAGGAAAATTGCATTTTTCTGATGCTAGCTAGGATGTTCGCCTCCTTAGACTTAGCTGTTTTCTGGAGGGCCTGTCCTAGAATATGAAGAATGCCTGCAAGCTATCTCCCATGTTTGGACTCTTCTCCCACACTATTCTGATGGGCTGTGTTGGGTTATGTGGTGAGA
The DNA here is from genome assembly GCA_027924585.1 of Larix kaempferi. Classification (NCBI taxonomy): domain Eukaryota; kingdom Viridiplantae; phylum Streptophyta; class Pinopsida; order Pinales; family Pinaceae; genus Larix; species Larix kaempferi. The sequence continues at coordinate 1,664,768 of BSBM01000076.1, read as the reverse complement.
TGCCGCAATTCGAGATGAATAACGCTAATGCAGGAATTCCACAAATTTGGAGGCATATTTCATCTTTTGAGGTATTTAGGGGTCTGAACACATTGCTCAAGACCTTTTCTACACATTTAGAGGAAAGCTCTTTGCATGAGGAGATACCATGTGGTATTATTGACATGACCAAAACCTCAAAGGAAAGGCATATTTTATTAGTGTAATTATGGATCCATTTTTTCACTCAAAGGCAAAAGGAGCAACACATCCCACATTGGAGGAGGCCCAAAGCATGACATGTGGCAAGGAAAGAAGCCAAAGAAAGAATGAACTTGCTTAGAATCCTGTCATGAGGCAGTAGAAGCATCTGTATGGTCAAAAAGAGTCCCTTGAAGAGGAGTGTTCCACTCCAAAGGTGAAAATAATTGTATTTTAGTTTGCTTGATCATGAATCTACCCTTCAAAGAGGGAGATCTCATTCAAGAAGGCATCCAAAGCATTCTGAGGGGTCTTTATGGGGGCAATACACATCATTTGAGGTGAGTTGTTCACATATTTGAAGCAGTGACCTCAAGGACAGGTTGACACATGTCATTTTGTAATTAAATCAAACCATAGAAAGTACTCTCAAGGGGGTGCTCTAACTCTAGAGTTTCAAACTCTCATTTATGAGTATTTTATGCATTAGGGTTTGTTTTGAAAGGTCTATATCGAGAAGAACTTCATTTCCTAGAGGCATGGTTGGAAGCTTGGGAGTTCCCCTCCAAGTACTTAGTTGAATATGCTTGGGAGGATTGGAAGAAGGAAGAAGTCCAATGTGAGGTTTCTAACCTTTTCTCTATTTTTCTTGGGTTGATTCGATGGCTAGAAATCACTTGTACAAACTGCTGATGTAATCTTTGAAGAAGGACAAGTTTACTCCAATAAGAAGACATTAGCGAAGAGGATTAACCCTCCTTTTATCTTGCTGTAATCAATGTGTATTTTATGGATGTTGCTGCTGTAACTTTCTGGCTGGACTGTTTTCACTCTACTTTTGTGGTTTGTCTTAGCTAAGGAGAAAGGTTAGGTGCGACCTATTTGGTCCTCCTAATCTTGTTGTGAAATCAGGATTTGAACAAATGATGCATTATTGGTTGTTCATTCAATAAGAAGGCTGTCCTAAAGAGGAGAGTTGGTGCACAAGGAGAGTATGACGCTTGGACAAAGTCACAGAAGGATAGGCCACAAAACGATATGCATTAGGTCACATGGTAGTACAATGCAATGGATGAAGAAAGCGATAGAGGAGAGAGAGGATGGGCAGAAACAAATTCAGGTACAGGCTACGGTCAAAGACATGTGGACGCAGCCCATACAAGTAAAGACATGATTTGTATGGCTACTACAATAAAAAAAGTTGCAGGTTTAGGATCCAATCCATCCAATTTCTTCATAGACAACATTGGAAATGGCAAGAGGATTCTACATGAAGGCTGCATGAATGGTATAGAGAATGCTTAGACTTTTTTTGAAGATCGTGGATGCTCTAAAGCAATGTTGAAAAAGCCGGCATCGGCAAAAAGTCGGCAAGGGTCCCAAATACAATTTATCGGCAAACATATAAAGCAACAATAACATCAGATAAAAACATTGGAACATAAATATGGAGAAAGCACGGATATATATCATAATCATGTAGTCATCCCCTATGTTGTGGGGAAGCGCTCCCCCCCCCTCGCCCCTGCTCCGGAAGCTAGCTTCCGGCCGAAGCTAGGCAGAAGCTATGCCGAAGCACGATTCGCTTTCGCTTCCGGGAGGAATCGTTTTTGAGAAGTGCGATTCAGTCCTTAAATTTTTGCTCCCTGCCACTGTGTGAGAGCGTGCAGGAATCGATCCGAAGCATCGCTTCCCTTTCGCTTCCGGATCAATTCCGCCTCGCTTCCCCATCGATTCCCGGAGAAAAAAAACGATTCGGCTCGCTTCCAAAATCGATTCCCGTAGCTTCCTCAGATGCTTCGCCAAAATCCGCGATTTTCTTGGTGAGTTGGAGCTCGTGGGGTCCACGCTTGGGGTTTTGGAGGGGGGAATAGGGCTTTAGGGTATAAAGCCCTCCTCCACACTCCATTTTGTCACTTTGGTTGTTTAAGAAGAGAAGAAAGGAGATGAGAGGAGAAGAGAAGAGAAGAGGAGAAGAGGAGAAGAGAAGAGGAGAAGGTGCCATTGGAGATTGAAGAAGGTTGGATGCTTGGAGCCTTGGCAAGTTGGCACACTCACTACCATTGGAGTCTTGGACATCCAAATAGGTAGGATCTAAACCCTTTCTTGTTGATTTGCTTTGTGTTTGAAGTTTGAACTTGAATTTTTGATGCTTGATGCTTGATGCTTGATGCTTGAGACTTGAATTTTTTAAGCTTGAAATTTGACTAGAATCTAGAATGTCATTGTAGATGTTCCTCTCCTACTCTTTCCCATGCTTTCTCCATCATTCTATTGCAGGGAAACATGTTAAAATCTAGTTCCATTTCCAACTTCCAAGTCCAACAAACATGATGATGGGTGTTACCAACTTTTTGTACCATAGTTGGATTATCTGAAGAGCTGCCATTTGACAAACATGATGAATGTTTGTACTCCAATGTATCAGATGATCCAACATTTGTGCCTAGCCAATTTTGGCTAGTCAGTTTTGTTTTTCAGTCAACATGACCATGGCCCCACGGGGTTTGTAATAAAGTGTGCTAGTAGGATTTTGACTGTCTCGGTTCCCCATGACTTGATTAAGCAACTAAGGTATTCCAGGGAGTTTTTTCCCTTGTCAATAATACTTTGCCTGTAGTCGAGCTATAATCGATGAGATTTTCTCCCGCTTCCTCCAAAGCATGAATGCCCTGTTATCACCTATTTTGTACAAATAGTTGAAACCTTATTGAGCCACCAGTGTTGGAACACATCAGTGTTCACTTCCAGAGTATTTGGGTTTCATATTGCAGCAGTTAGCCAATTTTGTTTTTCAGTTGACATGACCATGACCCCATGGGGTCTGTAATAAAGTGTGCTAGTAGGGTCTGAGTGTCTCGGTTCCCCATGACTTGATTAAGCAACTAAGGTATTCCAGGGAGTTTTTTCCCTTGTCAATTATAATTTTCCTGTAGTCGAGCTATAATCGATGAGGTTTTCTCCCGCTTCCTCCAAAGCTGGAATGCCCGATTTTGAAAATTTTAGCCATGGGGGTTTATTAGAGTCCAACTAATGTATATAATCCTACTAGACACTATTAGAATAGGTTTTGGTCATGTCCCAAGTCTCTAGGACCCTCATAAAAAATTTCGAAAATTTTTTACCGGGTCCGTTGAATTTGGGTTTTTAATTATTTTTTAAATTTTAATAAATTTCTCTATAGTTTAAATAGAGAAATTTCAATTTGTAATATGTCAGTCATCTGGGATCCGTTTTCAGTGATTGAAGGCTCTAGACTTAAGCCAAAAATCATTCATGATCCCCAGACTAGCTAACCCTAAGTTTCAGACAATTATTTGGTCTCATAATTAATATTTTCTCAAAAAATCAAAATATGAGAAATATTAATTAAAATATTCAAAAAATAATAAATTGGAGATAATTTAAATCTTTCCAAAAAAGGCCAAATTGAATAAAGTCAAAGTCAAAATGACATGGCAAAAAGCATTTATGATGATTGGAATCTTCACCCACCTGATTCAGATCAGTTTCAGAGCACTGGGAGTGATCTACAGTTGAGAAATTTGCCCACCTTCATGCAAATTTGTTTTTGTGATTTGGCAATTGATTAATGGGTTGTTGGATTTTGAAATCAATGCATGTGGGGCTCCTTCCTCAAATTATGGGCTCCTCTCAAGTTGCAACTCCTTGAAACTCGACTTATGTGATTGTATATTGCTCCAAGCCAAGATTTGATTGGTTTGTGATTGGAATTTGGAGTTTTGTCAAGTGTTTTTGGCTCTCCTTATGCCAAATTCGAATTAGGGTTTTAGCAGTTGGTTTTGCTATATAATGAGGCTCTTTTTCCTCATTCCTCATGGATTGTTATTGTAAACTTACTCTGCGGAGATTGTAAGAGCTTATAGCTATTGGCTATCATTGGAAATAAAGTTCGCTTTGGAGGCAAATGGTGTGCATTTCTGTTGGTTCATGAGTTAATAGTACATTGTTGAGGTAATATCTGTGATGTTTTCTTCATTTATGCAATTTCAATATTGATTTAAATTTATGCTTGGATCTCTTTCTTAAGAGTGTAGGGCAAGCATTTGATGGTCCAATTTGTTTGCTAAGCTTAGGCTTGGATAGTTTAAAGAGTACAAATTGTAATCGATCTTACTATCTTGTCTCTTTTTTCGTTCTTGTCTAACTCTCTAGATTTAATCAAGCATTGTTTGTATAAGTGTATGTGCATTGCAGATCTTCAAATGGTTGAGATGAGATGAACTCGGTTGTATCTCCCTTTTCTCCACCAACAAAAAACTTTTGCTAATAGTTTGTTTTCAGGAAACCTCCAAAGAGCAAGATCTAGGGATTTGCATCAAAGCAGAAAGGGTTGTTTTCTTCCATCAACAAAAATTCATTATTCAAATTTGGTTACCCAAAGCTTATCTCTTCTAGCTTCACCTTTGCTCCTTGAATTTTTCTTTGCCTTGATATCCACCCACCTTCTAGCTCTCCTTTTTCCGTCTTAGAAGCCATCTCTTGCTTTCGTTTTTTGCCCTTCCTTAGCCATTCGTTTTTTCTCATTTACAAACTCCCTTCACCCTTTCGTTTTTGGTCTTCAATCCTCTCCTTTAGATCCTTCTCTCCTCCATCCACTTAGCTTTCGTTCCCCTATCTTTCTCTCTTCCCATTTGCTACATTCGTCCACCTTGAGAAAAGCCCTAAAATACATCAAAAAGACACAAAAACGATTTGAAGAAGTTAGTATTTGTTAGAGTTCTTTCTTTGATAGGTTAGATCTTAATTTGTTACATCTTTAGCATTGGCATGCATTGAAAAGATAAACTTTAATAGCATTCTAGATCTCTCTCTTTGTCTTAGTATAGCTTGCATTAGTTTAAATTTATGTTTGCTTTCAAAAGATAGAAATTTTGCACAAAAATATTTCATTTTTTTATATTCTAGATCTCATTTCTAGCACATTTTAGGCATTGTTTGCTTGCTGGTCCGTTTTGCCATATCAACATTTCCAAATCTAAATCTCATGCTTTTTATACTCTAGGTTTAAATTTTCAAGTTTAGACTTAGTAATTTTTTCAAGTTCATTTGATTTTTGACAAATAATGGGTGCCTTGTCGAGTTGTTTTGAACTTGTGTAGGTGCTTTAAGAGAGAGAAAATTGGTAGATCTTGAAGCAAAGAATCAAAGCAAAATCACATGAATGCCATAAGGAGTGATTGAATATACAAAATCTTGTTATCCTTTGTAATAAGCTTATAAGAGCTAGCTTTGTTTTCTTAGTCATTTCACTCTCAAAAGTCCTTCAAGGTTTTAAAACCCAAGGCAATTGTAATCTCATAATAAAAGTCAAGTGGAGGAGGCCTCCACTTTTTTGGTTTTCTTCCCCATTTGGGGAAGAGTGTTGTGATTGGTTAGCTTAGATCTTTTATTTTTCCGTTTTAGAGTAATCAATTTTTTCATTTCCATACTCTCTTCCAAGTTTTGACTTGAGGTAGTATCCTTGGGATTTCATCTCAAGGGCGGGACCACATAACTTTGTGGTTACTCCTCTCTCCCCGTTAGTTGCCTTGGTCGAAATCTCAGCTAGCTGGGAAGTTCTCAAGTGCTAGCGGTTCTTAGAGGTCGACCTTGTTCGGAGGAAGACCCCACCTTAAATTAAATTTGTTGGTAGAACACTAAGTCTTTTTATCTTATTTCATTTCGCAAGTAACATGCTAGTTGTCTTTTATATCTTTTGAGCTATCACGTGATTTATCTTTACAACTGCTTCTACTTGCAATAAAATAAACAAAGCCTCTTGAACTTGGCCAAATCCAAGTCAAGAGCACTCTCTGTCGGAGAGCATTTTTTAGACTTGCATTTTCCCCTTGCAATAGGCATATTAGATTAGAAAAGTTTCTTGAACTTTGGTCTTAAAACTAAGTCAAGAGCGCTCTCTATCGAAGAGTTGAATGGTGCTCTTAATAATAAAACACTTCAACTCACATTCCCCTTAATTAATTTATTTTTGGTTGATTATCCAACACCTGTATGCTCTGCCAACCTGCAAAGGTTGAGCTAGTACTCAGAAAGGTAAAAGGACTTGCTAAACTTGCAAGTGATAACATAATTAAAACTTTACCCAAAACCAAAACCAGCATCAAATCATTGAGGTTGCTTCCTGAAACAGGTGGTGCCGGGAATCCACTGTCAGACTCGAGGGTGGTCAAGCCATTATACACTTATCCTCTGCAATCTGGGTGCTCCCGACCTATCATCTAAGAGGTCGCCAGTATTTGTCCTAGTTAAGGTTTTATTCTTTTGATATCCTTGGTTTTAGCCTAATAATCAAAGACCACTAAAAATTACAATTTACCAAGATAATTTTCATAACGATCTCACGAACAACATTTTTTCAAGACCCACACATTCAGCATCACAATCTTTGTTTTTATTTGACTCCATAAGGAACTGGTTACTTCAAGGTTTGTTTCTCAATCAGGACAATTTGTCCTTGTGTGTATTTCATATTGTGAATGCTTTTATTTGATTATAAGTCTTGAAACATACTGTTATCTTATTTAGCAAAGTGGATTGCATCATTATCTTGTGTATGTCAATCTTTTAATTTGGTCTCATCACATAATAAACTCCTAATTAACACCCATCCGCATCACTTCACCAAAACACTTAAAAACACATAAGAGCCTTAGTGAAACTCTTTTTAGGGACTACCTCCCTTGGCTTCGTTAGGAGTTAGCCTAAACGAAGGAGCTGGGATTCAGGTGACAGTACCTGGCTCATTGCTTGCCCCCAAGGCCACACCTCTCCCCACTTCCAGTGAGGGAGACAAATTTCGAAAGATTTCTACTGCTGGTGTGCAGTTTGGCGGACAACATGCCCAATTTTGAAAATTTTAACCATGGGGGTTATTAGAGTCCAACTGATGTGTAAGCCTACTAGACACTATTGAAATAGGTTTTGGTCATGTCCTAGGTCCCTAGAACCCTCAGAAAAAATTTCGAAATTTTTTTACCGGGTCCTTCCATTTTGGGTTTTTAATTTTTAATAAATTTTTCCATAGTTTAAATGGAAAAATTTCAATTTGTAATATGTCAGTCATCCGGGATCTGAATTCAGTGATTGAAGGCTTCATCTTTAAGCCAAAAAATCATTCATGATCCCCGAACCAGTTTATCCTAAGTTCTGGATGTCAATTCAGCCTCATAATTAATAATTTCTCAAAAATGCCATTTACAGAGAAATTATTAATTAAAATATTAAAAATTGAATATTTGGAGATAATCCAAATCTCTCCAAAATAATCCAAATGGATTAAAATAAAAGGCTAATTGACATAGCATGGAGCATTAATGAAGATTCCAATCATCTCAGTCATCATCCAGTCAAGTGTACAATTAGCACAAGTGGATCTCTCCAAGTGAATTCGTCCACCTTCCTCAAATCTGCGAATTGGGTGATGTGTCAAGTGATAAATGGATTGGTGGATGGCATTAAAGTCTTTGGTAGGTGCATTCCTTGATATGTGCAATCCAATGGGCTTGGCTCCTTATACAACTCAACCCACACTCCTACATCATCTCAAACACTAGAATGGTGAAGGATTCATGCCATCTCCAAGCTAGCTCACGTCAACCTCTTTGAAGCTCGAGTTTACCACATGGCACATTACCATTTGGTTGGTGATTATTCCAATGAAAGGTGAGGGGCACCTTGCCTAGGTGGAGGCCACCTCCTCATCTCCTTCAATGCAACTCGAATTGTTTGGTGGAGTTGCACTCCAAAACTTGGCTTGACATGGATTTGATAGAGATTAGATGGAATTCGATTTGGTGACTCATACCATTGGCTCTCTTCTTAATGCCAATTCGAATTAGGGTAGACTGGCTCTTGTCTATTGTTATATAATGTGGTCTTTTCTCCTCATTCCTCATGGATTATTTAGCAAAGAAACTCTGGAGGATTTGTAACTTGTTTTGATTATTAATAAAGTTGAGACTTTGGAGGTCAAATTGTGGAGGCTTTTGGTGGCCATACTTCACCCTATAACAAGGTGATATTGTGCATTGCTTTTGTACTTAAGATTCTTAAGTTGTAGATTTATGTTTCAAGAGGGCTAACAATCTAGCACAAGTAAACTACGAATCTATTTCTTTTCGCTTGAGTATATTTGTTTTGCAGGTATCTTCCAAAGTATAAGGTTTCTTGTAGGTACATCTTCACTCTGCATGTGGCCAAAGAATTTCAAGCTTTGCAAGATCAAAGAACAAGGAAATCTTGTTTCATCCATCAACCTTTTCAACAAAATTTTAATCGGTTACTTGATCTATCCCATCTTCAAGTTGTGGAAAATCCAAGTTCTACTCATCTCTAGGTTTGACATCATTGTTTAAGTTTGTCTTTCTTAAACTTTTGCCCTTCTCGTTTTCCTCCTCCATCCTAGTCAACCTTCTTCTATTTGTTGCAGTGTTTCAGATGATACTGGATGATTATTATTATGATGATGTTGTATGATCTATGGATATGTTCTCACTGACTGTGGATTTATTATCTTGTTGATTTAGTCATGATCATAGCGTGTGCTTGGTATATTATTCCTGATGTGGCAAACTATTTAAAATGAACTATAAATCTTAAAATGGACAATTGCTTGCACATTTAGGTCATTTAACAAAACTCACTGGTTTTTCACCTTACATAGATATGGTCTTTCCCGACACCAGTTGTCTGCTAGTGTAGGCTCCATATTCACTTATCTCCATCCATACATGACCTTCCTGTTTGACTTTAAACCCTGACTGGTCTCATTTGACTTTCTAATACTGAGGACTTCCCCATTTTTCTACCTCTGTGTTTGGACCGCATCCCTGTTTATTCAGTGTCTCGGCTCTGATTTGGTGACAGAACTTGCCTTTGGTGAGTTGGATTGTAGGCCTAAATCATTTTGGTCGGTTGTCCCGATGTTTGGCACTGGCTCGAACTCCCCCTAGTCACTTGAGAAGTTGTTGGCTAAAACTGAAAGCTCATGTTCTACCTATGGAAACTTGAAAATTCGCCCATGGAAACAAAAAAAAAGGGGCAAGAACAATGAAAAGCTAAAAATACTCCTCGAAGAGTATAAGAAAGGTCCAAAAAGCAATAGTTCTTAAAAGCTATATCTAAACAATTGCTGACCTTATAAATATGTCAAAAACATGCCCTGGATGCAAGCTGCAACTAGTTGTGCTTCTCAGCACATCTGAAATCCGAAGGGTTATGTAGGCCAAAAAGGACATGGAATAAATTGAATGATCCTAATGAACCTGGATCAACTTGATGTAGACATGATGCCTAAGTTGAATAAGCACTCTCTAAACAACTTATCCATTTGTGAGGCACAGCCATTCCCCGTGTTCTTTTGTCCGGCACAGAGTTTGTAGCTTCCCCCTTCTCCCAGTCCAAAGTTTTTTTGAGTTAAGTTAGACAAGTCAAACCCTTGGCCCAACCTTGCTCCTAGCCTTCATCCTTCACTAGCAGTTTGACCATGTCCAATGGGTAAGTTTGTCATTTGAACTATTGTGCAAGTAATTTTATATAACAACGGAATATGTCAACTTGATTAATGCCACTGAATGGAATTTATACTTTGAGCTTAGCTGTGGGAATGATTAGAGAAGCACTGTCTTAGTCTACTGATGTGATTTATCTTTGATTATATATTCTTGGGATCCGTGATGATGTGGACCATGTATGGATGATTATTGATGATGATTTATGGGCCCACATGTTTGATGATGATATCATATGATGGACATATGATGCAGATGATGTTTGATCCAGTTCAGCAGGTTTATTATTACTTCAGATCAGCAAATTATACATTGTCCATATATGGTGGACCCTACAGCAGGCCCATTAGGGAAACCCAGGGTGTATGAGTACTCATTCCTAGTGGATTTGGGTCTTCTGGATCCATTGAGACACTTATCTTTCAGTTCCGGGCACTTCTGACAGTGATTGATGCAGTTTTACACTTGTTGACCAGATTGGGGACTGATTTCCCAGCCTGAGCAGCAGGGGCCCCGAGAGGCCAGTTCACCTAGGGCGCTGATGATGGAGGGGGTGGTCCAGCCACTTGTTATTACCATTTATCCCCCCTTCCGGAGAGCCTGGTGGGCTCAGATGGACAGTGCTAGCACCCTAGGAGGCAGTTTTGGCACTTTCACAGTTCCCGAGGCAGTTAAAAAATGGGATAAAGTGGTCACTGAGGAAATCGATTTGGGCAATTGAGGCAAGGTTTTGGCATTTGGTCTTCACAGAGGTCTTCCAGGGTGGCATCACTATCTTCCAGTCAGTTTTCACCATGTGGGTATGCCCGGATTGATCACAGGAGGACATTTACTGCTTGACTGTCATGTATTCTGAGGACAGTTTTGGTCATTTTTATTATATTGGACATATTTTATTATTTTATTGTGCCTTGGGGATGAGCTAGTAAGGATTGATGCCTCCTAGCCCCACCATGTGCTTATTTTATCATGTCCTAGTCATCATGAGGTGGACCATTGTACTTTTTACCCCTCTAGTGGGATGACGTCACCCTCCATTGTACCATTTAGTGAGGGCGCTTTTGTTATATTGGGTGATCCAAGTGATATTATGTTATGGTTCATCCTAGCCATTGATTGTATGATGAGATCTTATAATCTCAACCACTCATTTGATGTAGTATTGTAGAGTGGTATAGGGTTTTGGTCTTTATTATCCTATATAAGGAGGAGACCCCCCATTGTAAAGCTCACCTTTGGAGCTCTGGAATATTGGAATAGAAGATTTTTTGTGGAGCACATCTCTCTTGCATTGTGGATTCTCTTGCAAATTGAATATACAGTATCTCTTCTATGTATCATTGTGGATTTTGGTGCTTTTACTAATCTTTTGACAGGAAAGTCGAATTGGAGAGAGGAGGGCGACTTCATGAGGGTTATTGTTGGAGGGATCCACATATTCTCTCTTGGGTTGATCTTGTGACAGGGAGTATCATTATTGTATCTTCGTGACATAGTTGATGCTTTCTATTACATCTTTCTACCATTATCATAATCATCTTGCTTGACTTGTTTCTTTGATCTTGTCTTGTAGGAGGAGGACGATTTGGCTATCTTGGAGAAGGACGTTTTGGTTGGAGCACTTGGATCTCACTCTTGAATATACACATAGGAGAATGCTATCAACTTGCAAGGTGGCCACAAGCAATTGAGGTAAGATCTACAAGGTATGTGCCTCTTTCATCCATTCTATCTTCATTGGTCATAAAACCTTAATTCATCAAAACCCCAATTTTGGTATTTCTTAGATCTACTTAGATCTAGCCTTGCAATTGAAAAGATATTAAAAACCCACCTCTATAGGATCCACCCCTAGTTGGATCTATAGTTTGGTGGTGATTGGCTAAAAATTGACACACTTTTCAATGTAAAAAGCCCTCTTGAACCTAAATCGATTTTCCTAAGAGAAGCTTGTTGGGTTAGATCTAGCACATGGGTAGGTGAGATCCCACTTGATTTGAAAACTAGACACTTGATAACCTATACCCACATCTTTACTTTGGTGAAAACTACCTTGTGGACATCTCTCCACGTTTTAAGGGGTTAAAACCCCCTTTTGATCTTCTTGGCACCTTAAAACTTAGATCTACTAAGATCTAGCCCTTGGATTGACTTGATCTTTTGAACATACATAGATCGGGGTACTAGTATCCCGGATCTACATTTTGGTGACCATTGGACTTGATTTGGTCCACCAAAACCCAATTTTGGGCCTTCCTTGAGCAAATTGCACCCCCTTGAAAATCTGAGTTTGTCCACTTCTAGGAGGTGGGTGTTTGAGATTTTTGTGGATTTGGAATCCCCATGCCTTGAAACCTAGGTCTATACTGTCTTTTTGTCACGATCCGCCTTGGGGGTTGCATCCCTTGTTTCAAGGGATTGTGGTCCACTTAGGGTAATCACTTAAAAACCTAGATCTAGTAAGATCCAACCATTGGATCTCATCCAACCCACTTGACTTGGCTTCTAGGTGTCCCAATCTACACTTTGACATACTTCTTGACTCCATTAGCCCATCCAACAAGGCACTAGTCCTTCTTCAAGCAAGTCGCACTCCTTGGGATTCGTGTCAAACCCTAGATCTAGTACATGGGTACTCCTAGAACCAACTCAAACCCATAGATCTAGTCTACATCTAACCTATAGTACCATCCTCACACCTAACTTCACCTTGTGGGTCCACCTAGAACCATTTCACACTTCCCAAGAAACTAGACCCACTTGTGTAAACACATGGTACTTTACCTAGTTATCATACCCCATCATGTGGCCTAAACCATACATAGGTTGAAACATTAACAATCTCTTACACCTCCCTCAACCATACCTTAACCCTTAGGTCCACTTAGCCTTGCATTGGTTTCCGTAACTCATTACTTACCTACCCTTAGAAACCTTTGTTTGGGCCCAATCAACTGTGATTGGGGTATAAGGTCTCCCCCTTGGTCTAGTTATACCTTGACCTAAAACGAAGAGTGCCTCGGTTGACGTGACTCCCACCTGCATTGGGAACCGTGGCATCTTTTGGGTCACCTCTTTAGTTGCCTAACTCCTCTACCGTCCCGGATGGGATACCTCTAAGGGCAACTACAAGTTGTGTGATAACATTTTTGGCGCCGCTGCCGGGGAGGTAGAGGCCTACCTTGGTTCAACACACCTTTGTATCTCACTATCTCTCTGCACTTTAAACGACATACCTCTTGGTAGTAGAGCCTAAAGATCTACCTGGCGACTCCTAATCGTGACTCCGCTGAGGAGCGAGCTCATAATCATCCTTACAACACTCGAAGTAAATCCAATCCAAATGAATTGGAAGGAACCCCACTCACATATCACAAAAGAGATCCTAAAACCCAATCAACTAATTTCCTGTGGAAACTTGTTAACTCGGGTTCTCCAAACCGTGTCTTAGGATCCCCTTTGTTCAATCCGGTTCCTCCTTTATCTCCTAATCATAACTCTAGTTCAATCCCAATCAATCCAATGGCTGGACAAGGTCAATCAAACTCCGGTATCAACAACCAAAACAATCCTCCTGTTGCTCGTGCTTTTGGCCACAAGGCTAGGGCTTCTCCCTTAGACTTCTCTCAGATTTTGGGTGCTCCCCATAGCATGCCAGACAAGTACTTTGAAAAGATCCCAAAATTCAATGGCAACTGTGCCACCTCTATTGAGGATCACATAGACAATGTTTGGGCTCATATGGAAGCTTATGGGGCTGAGGAAGAAGATGTGTTTATTAGGGGTCTCTTTGCATCCTTGGAGGGTGATGCTCGCAAATGGTTTGACCGCTTGCCTCCATCATCAATCAATGGGTATGATGTATTCACCGATAAACTCAAGCAAGAATGGTCAGTCAAGTTAGATGGGCGTTTCCTTTTACACCAACTTTTTGACATCAAAAGGAAGGAGAATGAGTCCGTCCATGAGTTTAACCAACGCTTTGATAAGACTGTTGCCAACATCCCAAGTAACATAAGGCCCCTTGACCAAGCCATCTTGATCCATTACCTTAATGCTTATGAAGGTTACCTGGGTTACCATCTGAAAGACAAAGACCCTAGTAGTTTGAAGATAGCCCAAGACAATGCCAAGAAAGTTGAGGCAAATGCTGCCTCCATGGGAAAACAAAATTTCTTTGACCTAATTAGTGGACCTTCTTCCTCCAGATCTGAGCCTAAGTTTAAAAAGAGTAAGGAACCTAGCAAAGATCCTAATGAAATGATGGAGAGTATGCATGAAATGATGAAAAAATTAACTCTCCTAACTAGGGACCTAGCCAAGAACAAAGAGGGGGATAGATATAGGCAGCCCTATGGGCCTAAACCTTATTGGAATCAACAAAAGAAGCCTAATGAAGGTGATAGAAGAAACCCTATGAACCAAGAACCCCCTATCATAAACTGGTCTGAAGAGCAAAAGTTGGAAGATCTTGAGTATACCACCCATGGTGATGATACTCCAGATTCTCCGAAGAACATTAATTGGGTTAATGACTTAAAATTGGACAAAGACTTTGGAAGAATTTTGATTGATCATGAAGAAGACACCATTCAAGAAACCAACCCTAGTGGTCCCATCTATGCTACTGAGCAAGTTAGTAGTGACCAAGCTCCTTATAAAACTTATCAACGAAGAAAGGATGGCCAAAAGCCTGTCCCTTTTAGTGAAAAGAAAAACAATGAGCTGCCTAGTCCAGTGAGTGAGCCATTCCCTTTGCCTGAGTATGACTTTGATATCAACATCGAAAGAGAGTTAGACAAAGTTATGCATAACATTCCACTCACTGAGTTAATGAAAATCCCTTCAATAAAGGAGCAAGAGGTGGAATTTTTCGAGAGTATCCCTAAGACTGCCACAAGTAGTGGTGAGGATTCATCTTCTCAAAACCCAGCACTTTGTGATGTGGTTGATGAAGAGGATGACCCTCCCATTAACATCCAAACTGCCCTATATGAGAGGAAGAATGGGGGTCACCAACCATTTTACCTTACACTACGCATAGGTGATATCCTTCTCCATAACTGTATGTTGGATTCTAGTGCCTCCATGAATGTGATGCCTTTACAAGTCATGGAAGCCATGGGATTAAAAATAACTAGACCTTATGGGAACGTTTGTGGGATTGACTCTAAACCAGTTAAAGTCTTTGGCTTGATCAAAAACCTGAGAGCTGACCTGTTTTCATGCCCCGACATATCCATGCTTATGGATATAGTAGTTATAGATCTCCCTCCAGCCTATGGTATGCTCCTTTGTAGGAAGTGGTCCGCTGGGCTAGGGGGACATCTGTAGATGGATTTATCATATGCTACCATCCCCAACTCTGATGGGTCTTTGGTTAGGGTGTATCGGGAGCCATTTTATGATGGACATCTTGAGAATTATGAGGATGGTGTGAGAAACACCTTTGGTGAGGGTGAGTTATTACCTGAGGGTATCTTCATGGTCATGGGTGGCCATGATGATGATCCTAGTATGGAAGAAGAAAGAATTATTGAGGTTGACCCTCAGTCCATTCGGGGTGAAGTGTCGGAAAACCTTAGGGCCTCGAACCAACCTGGTAATGTAGGGCCAAACATTGAAAAACCTGCACCTCCTACTCAGCTAAATACTTCAGAGGATAACTTTGATCAAATTAGAAGGGGTGAGTATATACCTAGGACAGTACATGAGTGGCTTTTCCTAGTTGACCTTAACACAGAAAGAGGAAGACAAGGCTTACCTCACATCACTCCTTGGACAAATAACAATGAACACACCTTCCCTCGCCTGGGGGGGAATGATGAAGAACCAGTTAGCTATCACTTCTCTGATGTCCCTGATCATTTGTCCCATTTGTCCTTGGAAGATGGGGTTTTAAGGCAAGTGAATGACAACTCTATGAGTTGGCAAGAACATGCCTTGATCCATGATGCCCCTGGGGAAGACTTTTCCTTGATTAATCTAGCCATTCTTCAGGAAGAACCCGTTGATCTACATTTGCTTCCATCTTACCCTAGCTTCCTTTTGCCTAGCGAATTACCTAGTGGTGAAGAGGATATGGATTCCACAGACACACTTTATTCTTCACCAACATCTTTGGATATGAGAGATCAAAGTACACCTAGCACAGTTCATAGTCCTATTCCTAATGACCATTTGGCGCTTTTAGAGACCATGACCATTCCTATCCCATCGGGAGAGGGTAGTAGCAGAAGTAGTGAAAATCAAAGCCCTCCACCCATAACCCAAGATGAAGTGGATGTTGATATTGACTTTTGGACCATAGGGGAAACACCAAAGAACATCATTCACCCACTAGTAGAAAGTCCTTCTAGGAGAACTGTAAGAGAAGTCTTGATTGGCAGCGTAGTTGTACCTTTAGACGGTGGACATCCCCGATTTGATGAAATTCCTCCTAAGAGGAATTCAAGTATAGTTACACCTCAACCTCAATGTAATTCCGATATCCAACCTTTTCCTGAACATGTTATTGAAGTCATCCCTCAATCTGTAAATCGCCAAAGGTTCGAAATTGGTGATAAGGTTGTAATACCTAATGATTTATTTTATGCACGATCTAGAGGATCA
This sequence comes from Larix kaempferi, assembly GCA_027924585.1. NCBI lineage: Eukaryota > Viridiplantae > Streptophyta > Pinopsida > Pinales > Pinaceae > Larix > Larix kaempferi. The sequence goes on along the minus strand of BSBM01000076.1, from coordinate 1,648,443 downwards.
GGTGACTTTTGGGTTGGACCACTTACTGTTGAGCGCTGCATTGATGAGATGTGTTTTCTTACCACTGGGACTGGCCAACGCATATTACTCCCTATCAACCAAAGGGAGCTAAGGGATTATCATCCCTGACCTTCCATACTATGCCTTGCCTTGCCTGTTTAGAGTAGGTAACTTCTGAATAAGCTCACTTGAGCAGTAGGATTTGTGTGATTTTTATTTTTCTGTGTGCCGAGTATTGTCCCTTTTTCCTTTTCTGCCTGAGTTGAGTCTTGCTCCTTCCTAAGCTTGTCTCTTCTCCTGCATGCATTTAAGAAATTGTAGTTGGCATTTCTATTTTTGGCTGCCTGTGCAAGTTGAGATTGCCTGCTTGAAGAATTACTCTTTTTCCTCCTGCACAGTAATAAAAATGATAAATGAATAATATAGGGCCATGTTAGTTATATTTATATTTTGGTGCATTTCAGTTTATGCTTTAGATTAGATTTCAGTTCAGTTTTATTTTATATTTGTCCCACACATGCTCCATGATGGTATTCTAGTGTTTATGAGAGCAGGAACAGGTGCAAGATAAAAGCTGAGAGCAAGGATGGTGCAGTGTTGGATTGAAGATTGATGCAGAGCAGTTCGAGACCAGAGATTCTGAGGTTCTCAAGCGCTCTCTCCCTTAGAGCACTTGTCCCAGCTGGAGCCAGATGTTATCACACCATAGTAGCAGGGCTACTATTCTTGTACAGCAGATATCTGCACATTCCAGAGCTTCCTTTATTCCAGAGCATGGCTATATATTTTGGATCACTCATGATCAGAGCAGTACATTATTCAGATTTGTATATGACCTTGTGTCAAGGCTGAGCCTTGAGAGTTCAGATTTGATGACTGATGTGACCACTTATTCAGTGCCTAGAGATGTATTACAGCAGTGTTTCAGATGATACTGGATGATTATTATTATGATGATGTTGTATGATCTATGGATATGTTCTCACTGACTGTGGATTTATTATCTTGTTGATTTAGTCATGATCATAGCGTGTGCTTGGTATATTATTCCTGATGTGGCAAACTATTTAAAATGAACTATAAATCTTAAAATGGACAATTGCTTGCACATTTAGGTCATTTAACAAAACTCACTGGTTTTTCACCTTACATAGATATGGTCTTTCCCGACACCAGTTGTCTGCTAGTGTAGGCTCCATATTCACTTATCTCCATCCATACATGACCTTCCTGTTTGACTTTAAACCCTGACTGGTCTCATTTGACTTTCTAATACTGAGGACTTCCCCATTTTTCTACCTCTGTGTTTGGACCGCATCCCTGTTTATTCAGTGTCTCGGCTCTGAGTTGGTGACAGAACTTGCCTTTGGTGAGTTGGATTGTAGGCCTAAATCATTCTGGTCGGTTGTCCCGATGTTTGGCATTGGCTCGAACTCCCCCTAGTCACTTGAGAAGTTGTTGGCTAAAACTGAAAGCTCATGTTCTACCTATGGAAGCTTGAAAATTCGCCCATGGAAACAAAAAAAAAAGGGGCAAGAGCAATGAAAAGCTAAAAATACTCCTCGAAGAGTATAAGAAAGGTCCAAAAAGCAATAGTTCTTAAAAGCTATATCTAAACAATTGCTGACCTTATAAATATGTGAAAAACATGCCCTGGATGCAAGCTGCAACTAGTTGTGCTTCTCAGCACATCTGAAATCCGAAGGGTTATGTAGGCCAAAAAGGCCATGGAATAAATTGAATGATCCTAATGAACCTGGATCAACTTGATGTAGACATGATGGCTAAGTTGAATAAGCACTCTCTAAACAACTTATCCATTTGTGAGGCTCAGCCATTCCCCGTGTTCTTTTGTCCGGCACAGAGTTTGTAGCTTCCCCCTTCTCCCAGTCCAAAGTTTTTTTGAGTTAAGTTAGACAAGTCAAACCCTTGGCCCAACCTTGCTCCTAGCCTTCATCCTTCACTAGCAGTTTGACCATGTCCAATGGGTAAGTTTGTCATTTGAACTATTGTGCAAGTAATTTTATATAACAACGGAATATATTAACTTGATTAATGCCACTGAATGGAATTTATACTTTGAGATTAGCTGTGGGAATGATTAGAGAAGCACTGTCTTAGTCTACTGATGTGATTTATCCTTGATTATATATTCTTGGGATCCGTGATGATGTGGACCATGTATGGATGATTATTGATGATGATTTATGGGCCCACATGTTTGATGATGATATCATATGATGGACATATGATGCAGATGATGTTTGATCCAGTTTAGCAGGTTTATTATTACTTTAGATCAGCAGATTATACATTGTCCATATATGGTGGACCCTACAGCAGGCCCATTAGGGCAACCCAGGGTGTATGAGTATTCATTCCTAGTGGATTTGGGTCTTCTGGATCCATTGAGACACTTATCTTTCAGTTCCGGGCACTTCTGACAGTGATTGATGCAGTTTTACACTTGTTGACCAGATTGGGGGCTGATTTCCCAGCCTGAGCAGCAGGGGCCCCGAGAGGCCAGTTCACCTAGGGCGCTGATGATGGAGGGGGTGGTCCAGCCACTTGTTATTACCATTTATCCCCCCTTCCGGAGAGCCTGGTGGGCTCAGATGGACAGCGCTAGCACCCTAGGAGGAGGTTTTGGCACTTTCACAGTTCCCGAGGCAGTTAAAAAATGGGATAAAGTGGTCACTGAGGAAATCGATTTGGGCAATTGAGGCAAGGTTTTGGCATTTGGTCTTCACAGAGGTCTTCCAGGGTGGCATCACTATCTTCCAGTCAGTTTTCACCATGTGGGTATGCTCGGATTGATCACAGGAGGACATTTACTGCTTAACTGTCATGTATTCTGAGGACAGTTTTGGTCATTTTTATTATATTGGACATATTTTATTATTTTATTGTGCCTTGGGGATGAGCTAGTAAGGATTGATGCCTCCTAGCCCCACCATGTGCTTATTTTATCATGTCCTAGTTATCATGAGGTGGATCATTGTACTTTTTACCCCTCTAGTGGGATGACGTCACCCTCCATTGTACCATTTAGTGAGGGCGCTTTTGTTATATTGGGTGATCCAAGTGATATTATGTTATGGTTCATCCTAGCCATTGATTGTATGATGAGATCTTATAATCTCAACCACTCATTTGATGTAGTATTGTAGAGTGGTATAGGGTTTTGGTCTTTATTATCCTATATAAGGAGGAGACCCCCCATTGTAAAGCTCACCTTTGGAGCTCTGGAATATTGGAATAGAAGATTTTTTGTGGAGCACATCTCTCTTGCATTGTGGATTCTCTTGCAAATTGAATATACAGTATCTCTTCTATGTATCATTGTGGATTTTGGTGCTTTTACTAATCTTTTGACAGGAAAGTCGAATTGGAGAGAGGAGGGCGACTTCATGAGGGTTATTGTTGGAGGGATCCACATATTCTCTCTTGGGTTGATCTTGTGACAGGGAGTATCATTATTGTATCTTCGTGACATAGTTGATGCTTTCTATTACATCTTTCTACCATTTTCATAATCATCTTGCTTGACTTGTTTCTTTGATGTTGTCTTGTAGGAGGAGGACGATTTGGCTATTTTGGAGAAGGACGTTTTGGTTGGAGCACTTGGATCTCACTCTTGAATATACACATAGGAGAATGCTATCAACTTGCAAGGTGGCCACAAGCAATTGAGGTAAGATCTACAAGGTATGTGCCTCTTTCATCCATTCTATCTTTATTGGTCATAAAACCTTAATTCATCAAAACCCCAATTTTGGTATTTCTTAGATCTACTTAGATCTAGCCTTGCAATTGAAAAGATATTAAAAACCCACCTCTATAGGATCCACCCCTAGTTGGATCTATAGTTTGGTGGTGATTGGCTAAAAATTGACACACTTTTCAATGTAAAAAGCCCTCTTGAACCTAAATCGATTTTCCTAAGAGAAGCTTGTTGGGTTAGATCTAGCACATGGGTAGGTGAGATCCCACTTGATTTGAAAACTAGACACTTGATAACCTATACCCACATCTTTACTTTGGTGAAAACTACCTTGTGGACATCTCTCCACGTTTTAAGGGGTTAAAACCCCCTTTTGATCTTCTTGGCACCTTAAAACTTAGATCTACTAAGATCTAGCCCTTGGATTGACTTGATCTTTTGAACATAGATAGATCGGGGTACTAGTATCCCGGATCTACATTTTGGTGACCATTGGACTTGATTTGGTCCACCAAAACCCAATTTTGGGCCTTCCTTGAGCAAATCGCACCCCCTTGAAAATCTGAGTTTGTCCACTTCTAGGAGGTGGGTGTTTGAGATTTTTGTGGATTTGGAATCCCCATGCCTTGAAACCTAGGTCTATACTGTCTTTTTGTCACGATCCGCCTTGGGGGTTGCATTCCTTGTTTCAAGGGATTGTGGTCCACTTAGGGTAATCACTTAAAAACCTAGATCTAGTAAGATCCAACCATTGGATCTCATCCAACCCACTTGACTTGGCTTCTAGGTGTCCCAATCTACACTTTGACATACTTCTTGACTCCATTAACCCATCCAACAAGGCACTAGTCCTTCTTCAAGCAAGTCGCACTCCTTGGGATTCGTGTCAAACCCTAGATCTAGTACATGGGTACTCCTAGAACCAACTCAAACCCATAGATCTAGTCTACATCTAACCTATAGTACCATCCACACTCCTAACTTCACCTTGTGGGTCCACCTAGAACCATTTCACACTTCCCAAGAAACTAGGACCCACTTGTGTAAACACATGGTACTTTACCTAGTTTTCATACCCCATCATATGTGGCCTAGCCATTGATTGTATGATGAGATCTTATAATCTCAACCACTCATTTGATGTAGTATTGTAGAGTGGTATAGGGTTTGGTCTTTATTATCCTATATAAGGAGGAGACCCCCCATTGTAAAGCTCACCTTTGGAGCTCTGGAATATTGGAATAGAAGATTTTTTTGTGGAGCACATCTCTCTTGCATTGTGGGATTCTCTTGCAAATTGAATATACAGTATCTCTTCTATGTATCATATTGTGGATTTTGGTGCTTTTACTAATCTTTTGACAGGAAAGTCGAATTGGAGAGAGGAGGGCGACTTCATGAGGGTTATTGTTGGAGGGATCCACATATTCTCCTCTTGGGTTGATCTTGTGACAGGAGTATCATTATTGTATCTTCGTGACATAGTTGATGCTTTCTATTACATCTTTCTACCATTTTCATAATCATCTTGCTTGACTTGTTTCTTTGATGTTGTCTTGTAGGAGAGGACGATTTGGCTATTTTGGAGAAGGACGTTTTGGTTGGAGCACTTGGATCTCACTCTTGAATATACACATAGGAGAATGCTATCAACTTGCAAGGTGGCCACAAGCAAATTGAGGTAAGATCTACAAGGTATGTGGCCTCTTTCATCCATTCTATCTTCATTGGTCATAAAACCTTAATTCATCAAAACCCCAATTTTGGTATTTCTTAGATCTACTTAGATCTAGCCTTGCAATTGAAAAGATATTAAAAACCCACCTCTATAGGATCCACCCCTAGTTGGATCTATAGTTTGGTGGTGATTGGCTAAAAATTGACACACTTTTCAATGTAAAAAAGCCCTCTTGACCTAAATCGATTTTCCTAAGAGAAGCTTGTTGGGTTAGATCTAGCACATGGGTAGGTGAGATCCACTTGATTTGAAAACTAGACACTTGATAACCTATACCCACATCTTTACTTTGGTGAAAACTACCTTGTGGACATCTCTCCACGTTTTAAGGGGTTAAAACCCCCTTTTGATCTTCTTGGCACCTTAAAACTTAGATCTACTAAGATCTAGCCCTTGGATTGACTTGATCTTTTGAACATAGATAGATCGGGGTACTAGTATCCCGGATCTACATTTTGGTGACCATTGGACTTGATTTGGTCCACCAAAACCCAATTTTGGGCCTTCCTTGAGCAAATCGCACCCCCTTGAAAATCTGAGTTTGTCCACTTCTAGGAGGTGGGTGTTTGAGATTTTTGTGGATTTGGAATCCCCATGCCTTGAAACCTAGGTCTATACTGTCTTTTTGTCACGATCCGCCTTGGGGGTTGCATTCCTTGTTCAAGGGATTGTGGTCCACTTAGGGTAATCACTTAAAAACCTAGATCTAGTAAGATCCAACCATTGGATCTCATCCAACCCACTTGACTTGGCTTCTAGGTGTCCCAATCTACACTTTGACATACTTCTTGACTCCATTAACCCATCCAACAAGGCACTAGTCCTTCTTCAAGCAAGTCTCACTCCTTTGGATTCGTGTCAAACCCTAGATCTAGTACATGGGTACTCCTAGAACCAACTCAAACCCATAGATCTAGTCTACATCTAACCTATAGTACCATCCTCACACCTAACTTCACCTTGTGGGTCCACCTAGAACCATTTCACACTTCCCAAGAAACTAGACCCACTTGTGTAAACACATGGTACTTTACCTAGTTATCATACCCCATCATGTGGCCTAAACCATACATAGGTTGAAACATTAACAATCTCTTACACCTCCCTCAACCATACCTTAACCCTTAGGTCCACTTAGCCTTGCATTGGTTTCCGTAACTCATTACTTACCTACCCTTAGAAACCTTTGTTTGGGCCCAATCAACTGTGATTGGGGTATAGGGTCTCCCCCTTGGTCTAGTTATACCTTGACCTAAAGCGAAGAGTGCCTCGGTTGACGTGACTCCCACCTGCATTGGGAACCGTGGCATCTCTTGGGTCACCTCTTTAGTTTCCTAACTCCTCTACCGTCCCGGATGGGATACCTCTAGGGGTAACTACAAGTTGTGTGATAACAGGTGCCTTGTAGAAGATTTGTTAAGCTTGTGTAGGTTTCTTCAAGGAGGAGAAACACTTGTGAAGACAAGACTCAAAGAAGAGCAAAACTTATAACCAAGAAGAAGATTTGAACCAAATCACAGGATTAAAACCACTCTCCTTTTGTATTAACCATTAAGGGCTCATAAAGTATTGCTTTCATAAGTTGTTTATTTTCTTGAAAAGACCTTTCAAGGGTTTAAATCCCAAAGGCAGTTGTAACCGGTTAATAAAAAGGTTAGGTGGGATAAGGCCTCCCACACTTAGTTTCTCCTTCCCCATTTGGGGAAGTTTGTTCATGCATGCTTTAGATTAGTTTTGCTTCAAGTTTCTAGATTTAAATTTACTTTTTGTACTTAGATTAGTTCTCTTCCAAGTCTTGACTTGAGATAGTAACCTTGGGATTTCATCCCAAGTGCCACATAGTTTTGTGGCTACTTCTCTTTCCCCGTTAGCATCCTTGCGGACATCCAGCTAGCTGGAAGGTTTTCGGAACTAGCGGTTCTAGCGGTCGACCTTGTTCGGAGGTTGATCCCACCTTGTTGTTTGTTTCTTAGTTAGTTGTTAGATTTGACCTAGTTGTTTATATGTATTTGCTCATTCTTTCATTTCTTGCAAGTAATTTCTATTTTGTTAGTTCAAAGTTATTTCAAGTTTTCAATCATTTTGAGCTATCACATGCGTTCTTGTTCACAAACTGTCTCTATCTTAATAAAGAACAAAGCCTCTTGAACTTGTAATAACCCAAGTCAAGAGCACTCTCTGTCGGAGAGCATAGTAATTTTTGCATTTCCCCTGCATTAGGCATTTAGATTAATTAAGTCTCTTGAACTTTGGTCTTAAGACTAAGTCAAGAGCGCTCTCTCTTGGAGAGTTGAACTGTGTGCTTCGATAACAATAAAAATTTCCAACTCACACTCCCATAATAAATTCATCTTGGTTGCTATCTGACACTCGTATGCTCTGCCAACCTGAAAGGGTTGGGCTAGTACTCAGAAAGGTGTTAGATTTGAATAACTTCTACAACATAATAAAATTTTCACCCCCACAACCAACGAACCGGCATTGACTTTTCGAGACATACTCAGATAGTGGGCAAAGTTCCTAAACCTGGTCGGGCCGGAAGTTACCGCTGTATTAGACATCAGGGTGGTTAAGTCATTGAACACTTACTCTTTGAAATCTGGGCGGTCCGACATACCATCAGAAGGGGAAGCCACTGAAAGTATAACTTTCCGGATTTTTGCTTACCTCATTGTTCTTATCCTAATAATGAAGACCACTAAAACTTTTAATTTACCACGATAATTTGCACAACGATCTCACGAACGATTCTTCAAGACTTGTACTTTCAGCATCCCCCAGCACTATATAATTTTTGACTCCATAAGGCACTGGTCTATTTGTTACATTTTCATATATTCATATTGTTGGGCCATTTGTCCATTTTAGTTATTTATATGTGGATGCTATCTCATCTTCGCAAGTCTTTTGATATACTACTAATCTTGTATCACAACGTAAATTGCATTTTACCTTGGGTTTTATATAAAGTAATTTGTGATCTTGTCTTTTCATCTTTAAAACTCCTAAACAACACCCATCCGCATCACGACACACTTAAACATATTTAAAAAAAATTGAGCCATAGTTAAACTCTTTGTAGGGACTACCCCCCTTGGCTTCGTTAGGAGTTAGCCTAAACGAAGGAGCTGGGATTCAGGTGATAGTACCTGGCTCATTGCTTGCCCCCAAGGCCACACCTTCCCCACTTGTAGTGAGGGAATAGCTTTCGAAAGATTTCTGCTGCTGGTTTGCAATTTGGCGGACAATAATGGGTTTATGGTTTCTTTTGTTCGTTCCATTTGTTGTTTTGATGATGTTCATTGAAAACCGAAGGAGGAATGAGGGAGAGGGAGATGATGAAGAAGTGGGTAGTGACACATACCGTGGAGAGGAGGAGGGAGGGGAAGAGGAGGAGGAGGAGGGAAACCGAATGAAAACCAAGGAGGACACAACACCCTTGTGGAAATATGTCAGCAAGCAAGGAGGAAGCAAGGGGGGTGGAACCGCCAAATTTGGCTGCCCCCATTGTAAAAAGACTTACACGGGTTCATATACCCGTCTGAGAAGACATCTATGTGGGAACATGCCATGTGATGAAAACAAAACTGTAGGAGTTTGTGTTTGCCTAAGTGTGCCATCATCACAAAGAGTGTATAAGAAAGAAGAATTTGAAGCACAAAACAAATCAAAAGGAAGGGTTGACCATGACCCCTCATTGAGCTCACCGAGAACTGGAGGCCCATCCACCTAAGGTAGTGGATTCTCACCCCCTGGGTCACGCAGGACAATATTATATTTCCTTAACGTGGGTGGTAGGGATGACGTGGATGCAAAAGTGTTTTGGTTTCTCTATGCATGTGGCATACCATTAAATGTCCTTCGCTCACCCTATTGGCATGAAATGGTAGATGTCATTAGCACTACTCCAGCAGGATACAAGGGCCCAGGGTATGACAAAGCTAGAACTGTGGGGCTTGACAAGGAAAGAGGCAAGATCCAAAATGCTTTGGGGCAATTCACATATGCTTGGAATGAGTATGGGGTATCAATTGTATCAGATGCATGGACAAACGTAAAAGGCAAGCCATTGATAAATGTTCTTGGTGTGTCTGCTACTGGTGCAGTCTTCCTTTCAGCCCATGACTACTCAGATAAATTCAAGACTGGCATAAACATTGCAGAACTCCTACTCAAAACCATTGAATCTATTGGTCCATACAATGTCATCCAAGTCATAACCGATAATGCTGCTAATTGTAAGGCAACGGGAGCAATCATTGAAGATAAATACCCCAACATATTTTGGTCTGGGTGTTTGCTTCACACAATGAACCTTTTGATGCACGACATCATTAAGTTGAAGGAAAATCAATACAAATGGATTGGTGAATTGCACAAAAAGGGAAAGAAGATGATAAGATTTATAACCAACCATAGCAATGCCCATGGCATTTTCCGTAGTCACTCAAAGTTGGAGCTATTGAAGATAGCAAAGACTAGATTTGCTAGCTACTACCTCACTTTTAGGAGCCTTTTGAAGGTAAGAGAGGCATTGGCTAGCATGGTATCAAGTGAGTCATGGCAGATCTTGAAAGATAGGTGTACATCCGCATCTGATAGGCTTGATTTTCAAGAGGTGGAAGAAACAATTCTTGATGCGGGGTTTTGGGTAAGTGTCAAGTATGTTTTGCAGTTCACAAAGCCCATTTATTACATGATTCGGTTTGCATACACAGATAAGCTGGTGATTGGGGAGGTGTATGAGCAGATGGATATCATGCTGGGTCAAATTAAAGATATTGTTGAACAGAAAGATCCCATCTTGGTTGGCCAAACCAACACCTGGGGGTGGGGTTAGGAGAAAGCCCCACACAGATCCAGAGGTACAACTTGCGTACATGACTGCTATAGACAAGTTGGTCCCTGATGTAGAGGAATGTGACATATTGCACAGTGAATTAAGCAAATACCTCAGTGAAGTTGGTCCGTTTGGTACTTTGCATGTAATCAGAGAACGAGATAGGGCGCCTCCTATCGAATGGTGGAACATGTATGGCTCAACATGCCAACGCTTGTATAAATTGGTTGTTAGAGTGCTTTCACATGTGGTTAACAGTTCCTCTGCAGAAAGGTGTTGGAGCACCTATAGCTTCATCCACTCATTGAAAAGAAACCGATTAAATGAAAACCGAGCAGAAAGCTTGGTCTATGTACATTACAACTTGAGGTTGTTGACTCATTATTGTGAGCATGCCAAAACTGATAGATCATATGTCACTTGGGACAACAATCCGGAGGAGCATAACTTGGAGGATGGAGCCTTAACTTTAGAGCGCTTGGAGGAAGAGCTTTTGGGCGATGAGGGTGATGCATATGCAGTACCACAGCCACTACCAATGGTTCCGCCATCTTCTACCTTGTTTCTAGATGCACCATCTTTGCCTAGAGGTTCAACTTCACGACCTCCATCTGCATCAGTGAGGGGGGGTCGTCTAGGATTGAGTCTTGGATGTGGCTCAGCAGTGGTGGCTACTGGGGATGATAATCCCACTCCCATTTTTCAGAGAACTGCTCGAGAAAAGAAAATGGAAATTTCTCGTGGCAAGAGGAAACATTTATGATTCCATAAAATCTACTTTTCTTGTATTTTCTTGTTTACAGTACTTTCAAGTTTCGGCACTTTTGACTCTTTTATATTTATTATCATATATTTTGTAAACATTACATGGCATTTCAAGTTTGAAGTTTGAAGTTGAAACTTGAACCTACCTTTGAATTTGAAATTCACTATGGAATCATGGATCTATGGAATTTGAGTTTGATGTTATAACTTATGGAATCATGGATCTATGGTTGATGAATTCACTACTAAATGATTAATGAATGATGATTGATGAATGGTGTTATATGGTATTTTGTTTATTTCATGTTTTTATCATTTCCATAACTAATTCAACATTCTACATGCATTTGTTGACAATATGCATCAAAATATATAAAAAATATATATTATCTAAAAAACGCTTCCTGAATGCATCCTAACCAGAAGCTTTTGAAAATTTCACTTCCCGCTCCTGCTCCCAAGTAACCTTGGTCATGCAAAATATAAAATGATACATCAAAGCCGATATTGAATCCTGAAATATCTGTTGATGTTTATGTAGCATTGGAATATATTCTTAAGAAGTCCTAGATAAAGTGGAAGAAATGAAGAGCACAATTACCCCAATAATGATGGGTAAAATAACCCTAAAAGATAAAAAGACAAGTCGGCTTGAAAGATAAAATAAAAGATAAATAAATAAAAGTCAAGCTGACATAATTGAGGAAACTTCTTGTGAAAAGAATAATATAACTAAAGTGCTTTCACACTTCATTATTACAACAAGTTCATCTCTCTCTCTCAAGTTGTGCGCACTTCTCTAGGAGGACAAGTGAAGAAGACAAGAAGCAAGAAGAAGTTCGCTCTAGGTCGTAGAAGACTAATTTCTAGGACTCTTATTTTTGTATCTTCTCTATTTGTGATCTATCTTGATATAGATCACTTTCATATATGATGTATTTGTATTATGTACTGAATCTCTAAGTAAGAAAGGTTTGTTGGGTTTTTTCAAGGTAAACTATTGTGTCTCTTGTGTTCTTGTGCTTGATTATGTGAAAATTATACTGCTATATCATTAAAATCTAGCAGGTAACGGGCCCACACATGCTATCCTACTCCATGTAAAGCACAAGATTTACTCTGAAAATCAGGGGCCGACAATCTAGGGTTTGGAAATCATGGCCAAAAATCTATGGTCCAAAAATGAGGGGCCGAAAAGCTAGGGTCCGAAAATTAGGGGCCGGAAATCTAGGGGTCGAAAATCAGGGACCAAATGTTAGATTTTCACAATTTTAATCTGTTGATTAAGTTGTCATTAATGCCAACAGTGCCTGGTCATTGATGCCAACAGTTGAATCTTGGTGCCCCTTGTGGAGCCCCCGAGGGTTAGTGTTTGGTTTGTGGTTGTCTGTGTCAAGAGGAGACCTTTTGACTTTGTCCAAGCCCAAGCTTGAAGCCCTTGGAGGCCTTGGGACAATGCCAAAAGCCCTGGCTACCCATTCCTAAGCTGTATCTTGGTCCCATTTAGTCCATTGTTGTATCCTTGCTCCTGGTTGTCTTCTGGTTGATGGTCTCTGTGCTACTTGTACTTGTTGTGGTCTCATGATTGGTTGTTGGATGGATGATGTGGTAGTTTAGACCTTTTAACCCACACACATGGAGTCCTCTTGCTTGATCAAGTCCTTGCTCATAAGCCCATAACCTTGTAGAATTAACTTTGAAGCACTTGTATCGTTTGAAGATCTTACTCTTGGTTACCATGATGAAACCCTTGATGCAAAGGTGAAGCCATTATACTTGCATAGAATATGCTGTTCTCATGATGTCCTTGCACCTTGAAAATGTCATTGAAGCTTGAAGAAGCCCTTATGCTATAATTGATGAGTTTGATGAAGTCTTGCATGATGAAAGGCCTTTGAAGAAGCTCAAGTTGCACTTGGAGAAGCCCTCATTTGATGGTCTTGAAGACCATGTGCACGGTTATGATGCTCTTGATTGTACTTGAAGAAATGATGATAATGAAGCCTGTTATCACATATATAGTAGCCAGGCTACCATACACTATTTTTCAGATTCCAGTACACTATCCAGCTAGTTCCCTTACATTGAGATGCTGAGATAAGCATCTATTATGGATCACTATCTGATTATGGACAACAATTTTCTTCCCCATGCCATGACTGAGTCTCGGGACACTAAGAGAGATGACCGATGTAGCCATTTAGCCATTGATACACAGCAGTCAGTATTTCCCAGAGTTACAGCAGCAGTTTCAGAGGACAGATGATGGTTCAGGGACTGTGCATTCAGGTATACCAGCAGGTACATTTGGGTGTTATGGTTATATTGCTTTTATATTCCTTTTTGTAGCATGTCATAGCATTTAATGTCATGATCTGGCGATCATATAGATATGTGGACCTGGTTGTACTTTTATATATATATTATTGTCCCCCACTCAGACTTAGAAGTTCACTACATATACTCATTGGTTTTACCCTCCCTAGGGAGAATAGAGGTGGTCATTCCCACCATACTTTGGCTTGCTAGTGTTGGTCTCGTTATTCACTGTCTTGATCCATCCATTACCTACCTAGTTTGTTATTTACCTTGACTTACTACTTGACTAGTGGCATGGAGGACCTTTCCCCGCTGTAGCCTCTGTATTGGATGAGCTTCCTTGTTTATTGTATCTCGGCTCTGAGTTGGTGACAAAACTTACCTTTGGTGAGTTGAATTGTAGGCCTAAATCATTCCGGTCGGTTGTCCCGATGTTTGGCATTGGCACAAAGCCCCCCTAGTCACTAAAAATGTTGTTGGCTAAACCTGAAACAGATAGTACTGCCATGAATACAAAATGTGAAAAAGAAATGTTATATCTATTGTGAAAAGCCAAATGAAATTGACAAAGAAATATCAAATGTTATATCTATTGTGAAATGTAATACCCAGGTAAACAAGATGTCTAAAAAACACATCTGGAAGTGCTCAGGTAAACAAGTGCCTTAATAACATACCTGCAGCAAGAAGCCTTATGAAAATGTAAATCTATGCAATGTGTTTCTAAACACACATAGATCAAAGGCTATGGAAACTGTAGGCCCAAAAAGCAATGGAACTTAAACTCTATATCAAACAGATTGTTGGCCTCATTTGTATTATGGATTGTGAGCATCTGCCAAGTTGAATAAACACTCTTTGAACAACTTACCCATTTGTGAGACACCGCCATTCCCTGTGTTATTGCTTGTCCACTATATGTTATGGTGTGTATTCCCTTTCCATATCCAAAGTGTCACAATGTTAAGTCAGTAAGTCATCCCTTGGCCTAGCCATCTTTATTTAGCCTTCACCCTTCACTAGCAAATTGATCACAACTATGAACTGAGTATGGTCTTGAAAGTCTAGTCTGAGCTATAAATAATAATTAATGATTTTATGTATTTGGATTTATATCGCCAGTAATGATTACCTTTTGTTATAATTGCTATTTGAATGGATTGTAAAGCATGTTTTAACCTTTGACACCTTGCAGCAGTTTGATGACAGTTTGAGTTATATTTTGGTCATGTTGACTTGGTCTAACCCAGTTTGACCAAAAGTCAACAACAGGACATGAGGTGGCAGACCTTAGATGATAGAGAGATATGAGATATGGTCTGGTACAGGTCACCATGGTGGTTCTATGCAGTGGTTTCAGGCTTATGATGATGATTTGTGCTTTTCAGCACTTTTACAGATTATTATCATTTGGTCTGTCGGATCTGATGAGTATTTATTTTTTACCATGCAGAGGTCTATATGGTGTATGAGTACGCATCTTAGATGGATTTGGACCTTTTGAGTCCAATGGAACAATTTGTTTTAAGTTCGAGGCAGTTACAGTGATTTTTAGCCTCAGCTGGCTATCCTAGTGCAGTTTTGGCGTATCAGAGGCTCTGTCAGACCAGAGCAGAGAGTTGATGAGTTCACCTAGGGCACTGTGCATGGAGGGGGTGGTCCAGCCACTTGATATTACCATATTACCCCCCTCCTAGAGAGCCTGGTGGCCTCAACTTGACAGCGTAGGCACTCCAAGAGGCAGTTTGCGCAGTTTCACACTTCCCAAGGCAAATCGAAAATGGTAAAAATGGTTACTGAAGGCTTCGATTTGGGCTACTGAGGCAAAGGATTGACATGGGATGACTTGTGATGATGAGTGGGATGTCTTCCACACCTTCTCCAGTAGTTTAAGCTTTTAGTGGGACCCACACCCATCATTTTTGGCATTTCATATGATGTTCTGGAGCCTCCAAAGGCTCACGGCTTTCGCAGAGAGGCACGATTTCGTGTCTAGCTTGATTTTTTTGGATATTGTGCCATGGGGATTGACCAAGGGTGTTAGAAATTACCCCTTGGACCCACCATGAGCTAGATCTTATGTTTTATCACTCACTTTTGGTGGGACCCCCCTCTCCTAGCGCGATTTGGTCCATTGATGTATTATTGTATTAGTGATCCATGTATTGTATTGTTGAGCTCATCTCAACCATTGATTAGATCATTTGATCTTTTAATCTTAGGCACTCATTCAAAAAGTGGTTAGGATTTTGACCTATCTACATCCTATTTAAAGGAGAGAGCTTCTCATTGTAAAGGGTCTTTGGCTCTTGGAATCTTGATATAGAAAAACTTTTCTGTGGAAATTCTTGTGGTCTCCTTTGCATTTGGTGTTCTTAGATGATGATTGGAAAGTCTATTGTATCCTAGCATTTGGGCATTTGTGGTAAGATCTGTATTTTTTGTGGAAACTTTTGTCTTGTCTACAGGAGGGCGACTTCACTTGGGCGTGTTTGCAAGGCTTCTTCAACTTGCTCCACTTGGCACTCGCTTGTATCAGGGGGTTATCATTAGTATCGTTGTGATCTATGCTATCTTTCTATTATTTATTTTGTGGCATTAGTCTTATGACTTATCTCTTGATTGCAGCAAATCTGATATGGTTGGCGTTTGTTGTGCAGGAGAGAGCGTGCATTGGCTTCCTTGGACTAAATCAATCTCATAAGAAACTACTTCAAATCGCTCCAAATTGATCGGGTTTGCATAGATCATCATCATCAAGGCATCTACAAGGTTATCCAAGCAAGATCCACAAATTTGTTTTTCTTGTCTTGGTTCCAATCCATCGGCATAGCTACTTCACTGTTAAAACCCTCATATTTCAAACCCTCATTTTACATTTTCTCAGATCTACTTAGATCTACTTGGCTTTGGGTAAAATATTTAAAACCCACCTCTAGAGCATCCACGACAATTCGGATTTATATTTTGGTGTGGATTGGCCTTCACCTGACCCATTTCCCAAGGCAAATTAGCCTCTCCAAGTGAGGTCGCACTTCTTGGATGGGTGAGGTTTGCTAGATCTAGCACTTGGGTAGGTGAGATCCCACTTGATCCTTACTCTCCACAGCTGATAACCTACCCCTAGTGCTTCACCTTGTTGATTTCTACCTTGTGGGCCCCATTCCTTGTTTTGAGGGTTGAGCCCCACTTGGGTCACTTGGTGATGCATTTCAATCTCAGATCTACTGAGATTTAGCCATTGGATGATCCTAATCTTCAAGACCCACCTAGCTTTACACCTCAACACCCCTGATCTACAATTTGGTGGACATCCGACTCCATTTGGCCCATTTTCAGAGGCACCGATCCTTCTCCAAGCGCTCACGACTTTTCTGGGTTGTTGAGTTAGCGTGTGGTTTGATCTTTGTCTTACTGCTTGAACACTTAGACATTGTCATATCCACTCATCAAGCTTATCTTTGGTACTGGTTAGCCCGAACTCTGTCTCTAACTACCCTGCATTGGACACGGTTCCCAAGGCAGTGAATTTTCTCATCTTTGACTAGTACCCTGATCCTAGATCTGGTTTTAAATCTCATAAGTCACTTACACAACCAAGTTGGATGAAATTTACATTGCTTAAGCCTCTTGATCCAATCCATTACTAAATTGTGACTTCATCCATAGATCTAGGGTTTATGTTGCTTGGTTTTTCAACCAAGCATGTGCAAGGATACACCTGCTAACTAGTAGCAGCAGTCTCAAATAAAGCAATGTAAATAAGCAAATATAAACTATAGATTGATGGCAGTAAACAGTAAAATAAAGAAATCTAGATTAATAACAATAAGCAAAATTGATTCATAAACATGTAAATAAAAATTAAAACTCTTGTATTACCTCAAATGGTGAGGAGGGTGAGTTTTGAGTAGCTCCAAGGTTGAGAAGCTCCAATATCCAATGGTCTCTTCTTCTCCAATGCTTCAATGGTTGGGCAAAGCTCAAAAGATGGGCAAAGCTCAAGATGGATTTTGGCAGCATGAGGATAGGATGAAATGTGGATGAAAAGTGAGGAGCCCCTATCACCTTTTTATAGTTTTTGGTGATGGGGAATACCATTATGGTTTTAAGGAAACCAATGGTATTAATCAACATGGTTTAGATCTCTTTTTCCCTTGTTTTTCGTTTTTTGAATATTTTTTATATTTTTATTCCCTTTTAATATTTTTTGGGAATTTTGGACCCTTTTTTAGGGTTTTTTGTGTTTTTTGAGGAAAAATACATATTTTGAGGGGAAAAAGGTGTATTATGGTCTTTTTGGTTTTAGAGGCTCAAATGGTGGAAAAAGTGGACAAATGGGTCATGTGAATAAGGGAATGAGCTAGTGAGCACTTTTTTGGTGTTAACAGTTTACCATACACCTTACGTACTTCATCCATACTTGATTTGATCTGGTGTCTTGGTCTGATCTCTCCTATCGGGAGTAGATCTGGGTCTCCCCCTTTGTTGTCTTGGGCTAGATAACATAAAGTGAAGATTGCCTCGATTAACATGACAACCATCCATTGGGAGTCGAGGCTATCTTGGTTGCACCTCTTCGGTTGCCCATCCTCCCTGCCATCCACCTTGGATCCATCTCTAATGGCAACTACAAGTTTGGTGATAACATTTTGGCGCCGTTGTTGAGGAGGTAGAGGCTTACCTTCGGTGTCTGCAAGTGTCTGTGCTTTAATCCATATCTTATAGCATCCAGTATTTTTCCTTGGTGATTGTATTTTGAATTTCATAATTATCCCAATCACCATTTTAAATTTTCACTCATCTCACCTCTCCTACGACATTCATTTCATTTTGGTGAATTACTTGTATGGTTCACCTGGCGACTCCACCCCGCGACTCTACTGAGGAATGAACCCAATGTATAAATCTTAAAATCTTAAATCGTGACTCTACTGGGAAGCGAACCCATGTATAGACCCCACTGGGAAATCTTAATTTTTAATGGACTCAGATTTTCTTCGAAGTCTTAAGCAGGATTTAAAAGAAATAACAGAGATTAATGAAAGAAATTTGAATTTTAGGTATGAGGATAACTATCAAAATAACTATGGGTATGAACCTGCATATCGAGATTCTTATGATACCCATCATTCACCTCATCCATCTAATAATTTTTCCCCAAATATCCCGTATGAACCAATTAGAAATTACCAAACCCAGCCAAGGCTTTTGGTAAATTATCCTCGCCCAACTCAAGCAACTAGAACTCTTAGGAAACCCAAGCCATCCCCTTTTGATTTTTCAGAAATATATGGGGCACTTCATCTTATGTCAAATGGATACATTAGGGGGTTGCCTCATTTTAATAGAAGTAATAGAACATCTATTGAAAGTCATTTGGATTCCCTCTGGGACCATATGGAGTTTCTGGGTGCTGATGGTGATGATGTCTATATGCCAGCCCTTGGTGCGTCCCTAGAAGGGGATGCCCGACTGTGGTTTGATCATTTAGCCCCAGGATCCATCATTGGGTATGACATGTTCATGGATTTGTTAATAAATGAGTGGGGAGAAAACATTAATGAAGCTATGGAAGAACAATCAGAAAATGAGTGTCTTGATGATGAATATGATCAAAATACCAATAATGAATTAACTAATGATTGTCCTTACCAAATTGATTCCTCTTTTCCTGAGCCAATTGAGTCTCCTGAAAAGGTAATGAATGACAGTGAGCAAATTTCAATCCCTCGGGATTATTGCCTTAATATTGATATAATGTTAGGATATTTAGACACTTAGGAGTTAGTTAAGATCAACTTGTGTAATATATCCGTTAGGGATAGTGTGTTTCTTTAGTATGCATTAGTATGCATTTGTAAATACTTAATCCGACGGTCACGATATGTTTCCGACATAGAGTGATCCGACGGCTCAACTTCTCTTAGATCAAACCTAACCTTGATCCGTGGCTTAACACCCGATTGGTCCATGATCTCTATTTAAAAAGCATGGAGGGTCATTGTTTAGTTGATCGATTATGAGAAGCTCATTTGTAACTTTCTTTCTTTGCATAATAAATTGTCCCGTAGAAGCTATTTGGCCGGGGCCGTGGAGTGTTTCCCTCAAGAGGGTTTAAACCACGTCAAAACATCGGTGTGTTGATCTGTGATCTGTTTGTGTGAAGTGGTTTCTCTTGGTGTTCGGTCCTTTGGTAGTACCCTGTGTACCCGAACATGGTATCAGAGCTTTTATGAAGTGCCGCTTCCGGTTATGATCTAGATCTTGAACTGTTGTTGCCGAAACTCGAAAGGGTTTCTGGTTCTGGTATTTCTGTGCATTTCTGGGCTGTGGGAGGTGTTCCATTGCGTCCGGAGCGTCGTTTCCATTGGGAAATAGTTTCCGTTTGATCGAAAACGGTTCCCGGTTGCTCCAGAAACGCGTATTTCATCAGATCTGAAGGTATAATGTTACAGTGACGCATTTTTTTATTTCGTTTTTTGAAAAGAAAAATCTCATATTTCATCTTTTTTTACTGTTAGATTTTTTTTGGTTCGGATTGTTGCTTTTCCGTCTGCCTATGCTCTTTGCCGTGCACCTTGAGCGATCTCGGCAAATCAGAAACAGAAAGGAAAAGGGTTTTTCTCGGCTGCGTATGCTCTTTACCGTGCACCTTGTGCGATCTCGGCAAATCAGAAACAGAGAGAAAACGTAAACTTTCCGGGCAAGCTAACAAGATCTAACTCCACAAGTGTGGAAAAGTTTTTTTGTTTCGATTTGTGGTTTGTTTTGCAGGAAAAAGGGCAAGCACACAAACCGAGCAAGAAGAGTAAAAAAAAAAAAAAAGCCCCCTTCCTGATTTCTATATTTTACATACCTTTTAAACTAGCTCACTTGGTTCAAAGTTGCTTTATTCCTTAATAGGTCTTGAGTTCAAGTCTTAGGAAGTTACTTTTAAAATAAAACGTGCATGCAATTTCTAATTTCAAGTTACTTTATTGTAAAAGTGCATCTCACTTAAATAATAAAAATAAAAATACAATTGAGTCACTTAAGTTTTTTTATTGTTGCACTATTTAAAAGTAATATCATTGTAAAAGTGAAATCACTTATTTTACAAAAGTGGTTCACTTAAAGCAACTTTATTGTAAAGTGTTTGTCAAAAGATTCATCTTGGGAAGAGGGGGGTTCTTTTTTTTGCTGGACATTCTCTAGCTGCCACGTCACTATTGGGGACATCTTCAACAGTTTCTTTGTTCAAGCATAACTTCATCATACAAAGTCCGTTTTCAGTGCCGTTTTTTTTGCAACCGCTTATTTTTTCGAGCTCTTCACATCCAAACTATTGGTTTCTACTTTTACAGCCATTAATTTACAAATATGACCGCCCTTTGTGATATTCTACTTAACAGTTCCAACTATTTCTCATGGAAATCTCGTATGGAGGATGTTCTACGAAGTAGGGGACTTTTCAGAATTACAACAGGGAAAGAAAAAGAACCCACTGATGATGATAAGAAAATAAAATGGGCAAATAGATGTGATGAAGCTTGTGGATTGATTGGGATGTCAATCTCTACTGATTTGCGATTCCACATATCTAGAATTGATGAACCTAATGCTGCTTGGGACAAGTTGGAATCTGTGTTTGGTAAACACAATGAAATTCGAGGTCACCAACTCGAAAATGAGCTGATTTCTTTAAATCCAAGTGACTTTTCATGCATTCAAGATTATTTATCTAAGTACAAAACTCTTAAACTCTTATGTGCAGAATGTAAGATTGAGAAGGAAGACAAACAATGCATTTATCATATTCTTTCCAAACTTGGACCTACATATTCTGTTTTTGTATCTACATTTTACTCCATGAAAGCATCCTTGAATGCAGCTAGCTATCAAGAGCCTAGTCTTGAATCCTTTTGTGATTCCTTGATTAGAGAACAAGATAAACTCATTCACCTTGGAATAATCAACAGTGCAGATACATCTGGGAAAGCCTTATTGTCCCAACAGAAAGAAAAGTCCAAGCCTCTTAAGAAACAAAATTTTCGCAATAATAAGTCAAACAAGGGTCCCAAACCCTCTCAGTCAGCTCCTTCTTTAAAAAATGACAAAGGATCCAAGCCAAAAGGCAAGAAGACTGAGCGTCATTGCAACTATTGCGGGAAAGATAATCATGATGAATCAAAGTGTTTCAAGAAGATGGCAGCCTTGGAAGCAGCAATGAAGAAGCACCACATCAGCCTAGATTCGCCATCAGAATCTACCTCTCATGGACATGCACTTTGTGCTTCTGGTTATTCTTATAATGCATCTTCTTCTTCTTCCAACTTCCTTGACAGGTTTCCAACTCCGGTTTCTGATGATGACAGTGAGGATGAAAATCCACCTCCGCCTGCTCATGTTCCTCCAGTTGCACCAGCACAAGTGCTTCCTTGATGGGTCCGTTCAACATGTGAAGCAGCTGGTGATCTTGCCGGTAATCCTAGAGATCAACGTCGAACACGTTCTCAGTTTCAGCGAGCCTCTTCTCTTTTGGCTCAAGTTTCCGAGAATCATGATCCAGAAACTTTTGCAGAAGCTTCAGGGAATCCAGATTGGGATGCAGCCATGGATGAAGAATATCGTTCCTTAATGGCGAACAATACTTGGGATCTTGTACCTCTTCCAAAAGGAAGAAAACTTGTCAGATGTAAATGGGTCTACAGAACTAAGTATGCATCAGATGGAAGTGTTGAAAGACTTAAGGCAAGGTTAGTTGCCAAAGGTTTTTCCCAAGTTGAAAGGATTGACTACAATGAAACCTTTGCTCCTGTCGCAAAAATGAACTCTATCCGCCTTGTTCTTTCCCTTGCAGCCTTACACAACTGGGAAGTCCATCAAATGGATGTCAAGTCTGCCTTCTTACATGGTGATTTACAGGAGGAAATTTACATGGAACAAAATCCTAGCTATGTTCAGAATAACTCTAGCCTTGTCTGCTGCCTTAAGAAATCTTTATATGGCCTTAAGCAAGCTCCTAGAGCTTGGTATGCCAAAATGGATAACTTTCTCCTTGACACTGGTTTTTCTAGATGTCATTCTGACCCCAATGTCTATACCAAGAAAGTAGGAAACCATCTCATCATACTTGTTCTATATGTTGATGACCTTATTCTTACTGGTAGTGACCCTAAGCTTATAACCCATGTGAAATCCAGTGTTAAACAAACCTTTGAAATGTCAGACTTAGGACATTTGCATTATTTTCTTGGTCTCCAAGTTCTGCAAACCAAAGAAGGAATCTTTCTTTCTCAGTCTAAGTATGCTTGTGACCTTCTTCGTCGCTTTCACATGGAAGATTGTACACCAGCCCCTTCTCCCTTCCAGTCTGGCGTCAAACTTTCTGCCACTTGTACTTCACCTGAAGTAGATGCCACCTTGTATCGTCAGCTTGTTGGTAGTCTTTTATACTTGACTCATTCCCGTCCTGACCTTTCCTTTGCCGTTGGTCGAGTTGCCCGTTATATGCAGACACCTCATGAAAGTCACTGGAAAGCAGCTAAAAGAATACTTCGATATATTCGAGGTACAGTTCAGTTTGGGTTTCATTACAGAACAGGGGGGAAACCTTTGTTGGTTGGTTTCACTGATTCAGATTGGGCCGGCGATCCTGATGATCGAAAGTCTACTGCAGGTTATGTTTTCAGTCTGGGATCTGGACCTATTACTTGGGCTTGTAAGAAACAACAAGCTCTTGCTCTTTCTTCAGCAGAGGCAGAATATCGAGCAGCCGCCAATGCCAGTCAGGAAGCTTTATGGCTTCGACAGATCCTTTCAGAGTTTGGATTCGAGCAGTAGCAGCCTACTCCATTTTGGTGCGACAATCAAATTGCCATCAAGCTTGCCAAAGATCCAGTTCTACATCAACGCAGCAAACACATTGAGCTACATATGCACTTCATCAGAAATCTTGTTCATGATCGGGTTCTTGAAGTGCTCTTTTGCCCTACAGATGATCAAGTTGCAGACATCTTCACCAAGTCTCTTACAGAAGCGAAGTTTTCTAAACTTTGATCTATGTTAGGAGTTCAGGAACTTGTCATTAAGGGGGGATAGGATCTAATGCCTCCTTCCTTCTCCTAATAGTGTCACTTTGTAAATCCTTCAATCCTATCCCAAGTTGTTCTTAAGGGGGGATGTTAGGATATTTAGACACTTAGGAGTTAGTTAAGATCAACTTGTGTAATATATCCGTTAGGGATAGTGTGTTTCTTTAGTATGCATTAGTATGCATTTGTAAATACTTAATCCGATGGTCACGATATGTTTCCGACATAGAGTGATCCGACGGCTCAACTTCTCTTAGATCAAACCTAACCTTGATCCGTGGCTTAACACCCGATTGGTCCATGATCTCTATTTAAAGAGCATGGAGGGTCATTGTTTAGTTGATCGATTATGAGAAGCTCATTTGTAACTTTCTTTCTTTGCATAATAAATTGTCCCGTAGAAGCTATTTGGCCGGGGTCGTGGAGTGTTTCCCTCAAGAGGGTTTAAACCACGTCAAAACATCGGTGTGTTGATCTGTGATCTGTTTGTGTGAAGTGGTTGCTCTTGGTGTTCGGTCCTTTGGTAGTACCCTGTGTACCCGAACATATAAGAGGGGAACCTATGAGAGTCATGTCATCATTACCTGAAGAAGTCTCAGATGAAGAGGATGATACAAATGATTTCCATCAAGAAGCATCCATGGTTGAGTCTTCCATTAGTGAATCTTTTGAAAATATTTATGGGATCCCTTTTTACAATCCTTGTGTAATTAATGATATTTTTTATCATAACCTTGAAGAAGAAGAAAATAGGGACAACAACCAAGTTTCTTTAGAAACCAATGATCATTCTGTTTTTAGAGATCAATATTATGAAAATGATCAAGTGGTTGATAATCAGTTTGTCGATGCGATCCCTAACAAATTATCATCATATGAATTCAGTGATAAATCAATTAAAGAGAAATCTCATGATGAAGATGGGTTGGTGAATCAAACTAATCAAGAGTTTTCCTTAATTAAATCCTCAAACCAATATCTTAATGTTTATGGGAAGCTCGGAAATAATCCTTCACTTAAACCATCTGATTTTTATATTTTTTCCAATTCAATTTCTGATCAAAATTGCCTTTTTCAATTTTTGGGTTTGGGTGCTCGCAATAAGTTCTTTCCTTTTTGGAAAAATTCAAGGTCAATCAATTTTCAAACCACCCTCCCATCCCAGCTTTTCGACTCTTCTTTGAGTTTGTGGTCTGGTCAATCTTTTACTTTTGAGATTTTCAATCAAGAGTCTATATATTGTCGCATAAACGGAGATAAAGTGCTTCATTTTCCCTTTCAGTCATCTTTGATGAATAACATTCTTCAATTTATTGATCCTTCTTCTTGGTGGCTGGAATGGGTATATAAATATCAATTTCATCGTTTCTCCATCCTTAACAACAAGTGGGGCTAATCTATATCTCAATTTTGTTGCACTGCAATTCATCCCTACTTGGTTTGTGCATTATTCCTGGAGTAGTCAGAATTGAGTGTCCTAGTTAGGTAGATGAGGAAAGTAGTTTGAAGCAAGGGAGTTGAATTTTTTGTCACATCTTTTCCCTCCTTATATGTTGAGCAATAACTTCAATAATTTTTATGATCCGATTAATATTTTGATGGAGGATGTTTACATCAATCATTTTTCTCCTTGGCATGATTTTATTTTTCACCATTCCAATACCTTCTTGAATTTTGAACAAGTCATGAATGAATTGATTTTAAATTTGTTAAGCTTTAACCAAGTCCCGACTTGTTTTGTTAAGTAACATCAAGAAAGAGTCATTAGTCAAATTGATGAATGGTTGCACTGGATTTATGCTTTTACTTAGTATTTTGCTTGCCTGATAGGTTAGAGTAGGTAGGAACCGAATAAGCCTGCTTAGGCAGTAGTTAGTCTTTTCATCCATTGAGTCTGGCACCTTTTTGTTTGTCTTTTTCCTAAGCTCACCTTTGAAGCTCTTAGTTTAGCCGACTACCTGTCATTTTCTTTTTCTGCACAATAAAACCAAACTTTTGAAGTTATGTTAGTAAATCAGCTTTATTTTTCAGCACTTATATTTCATGCATTTCAGTTTCATTATTGTTATTTGTTTGATTTGTATATATATATATGCAATGTTCTGAAATCCGGTCTGTGAGATGGGTATAGCTCTGGCCATTTTACAGGTAGTTGGTGATATGCTGGTAGCAGTTGCAGAGATAGAGTGTTGGATAGAGGATTCGAGTAACAGAGTTTGAGGACCAAAGATTCTAAGGTTCTCAAGCGCTCTTTTCAGCAGAGCACTTGTCCCAGCTGGAGCTAGATGTTATCACATATATAGTAGTCGGGCTACCATACACTATTTTTCAGATTCTAGTACACTATTCAGCCAGTTCCCTTACATTGAGATGCTGAGATGAGCATTTATTATGGATCACTATTAGATTATGGACAACAGTTTTCTTCCCCATGCCATAACTGAGTCACAGGACACTCTGAGAGATGACCGATGTAGCCATTTAGCCATTGATCCACAGCAATCAGTATTGCCCAGAGTTATAGCAGCAATTTCAGAGGACAGATGATGGTTCAGATACTGTGCATTCATGTATATCACTCAGCAGGTATATTTTGATGTTATGGTTATATTGTTTTTATATTCATTTTTGTAGCATGTCTTAGCATTTAGTGTCATGATTTGGCGATCATATAGATATGTGGACTTGGTTGTACTTTTATATATATATTATTGTCCCCACTCAGACTTAGAAGTTCACTACAAATACTCATTGGTTTTACCCTCCCTAGGGAGAATAGTGGTGGTCATTCCCACCATACTTTGGTTTACTAGTGTTGGTCTCGTTATTCACTGTCTTCATCCATCCATTACTTACCCAGTTTGTTATTTACCTTGACTTACTACTTGACTAGTGGCATGGAGGACCTTTCCCCGTTGTAGCCTCTGTATTGGATAAGCTTCCTTGGTTATTGTGTCTCGACTATGAGTTGGTGACAAAACTTACCTTTGGTGAGTTGGATCGTAGGCCTAAATCATTCTGTTCGGTTGTCCCGATGTTTGGCACTGGCACGAAGTCCCCCTAGTTTCTAAAGATGTTGTTGGCTAAACCTAAAACAGATAGTACTGCCACGAATACAAAATGTGAAAAAGAAATGTTATATCTATTGTGAAAGGCCAAATGAAACTGGCAAAGAAATATCAAATGTTATATCTATTGTGAAATGTAATACCCAGGTAAACAAGATGTCTAAAAAACACACCTGGAAATGCTCAGGTAAACAAGTGCCTTAAATACACACCTGTAGCAAGAAGCCTTATGAAAATGTAAATCTATGCAATGTGTTTATAAACACACATAGATCAAAGGCTATGGAAACTATAGGCCCAAAAAGAAATGGAACTTAAACTCTATATCAAACAGATTGCTGGCCTCATTTGTATTATGGATTGTGAGCATCTACCAAGGTGAATAAACACTCTTTGAACAACTTACCCATTTGTGAGACACCACCGTTCCTTGTGTTATTGTTTGTTTAATATATGCTATGGTGTGTATTCCCTTTCCATATCCAAAGTGTCACAATGTTAAGTCAGTAAGTCATCCCTTGGCCTAGCCATCTTTATTTTAGCCTTCACCCTTCACTAGCAAATTGATCGCAACTATGAAGTGAGTATGGTCTTGAAAGTCTAGTTTGAGTTATAAATAATAATTAATGATTTTATCTATTTGGATTTAGATCGCCAGTAATGATTACCTTTTGTTATAATTGCTATTTGAATGGATTGTAAAGCATGCTTTAACCTTTGACACCTTGCAGCAGTTTGATGACAGTTTGAGTTATATTTTGGTCATGTTGACTTGGTAAAACCCTGTTTGACCAAAAGGCAGCCACGAGACATGAGGTGGCAGACCTTAGATGATACAGAGATATGATATATGGTCTGGTACAGGTCACCATGGTGGTTCTATGCAGTGGTTTCAGGCTTATGATGATGATTTGTGCTTTTCAACACTTTTACAGATTATAATTATTTAGTTTGCCGGATATGATGAGTATTTATTTTTGACCATGCAGAGGTCTATATGGTGTATGAGTACACATCTTAGATGGATTTGGACCTTCTGAGTCCAATGGGATAGCCTGTTTTCAGTTCCAGGCAGTTACATGATTTTTAGCCTCAGTTGGCTATCCTAGTGCAGTTTTGGCTTATCAGAGACCCTATTAGAGAAGAGCAGAGAGTTGATGAGTTCACCTAGGGCATTGTGCATTGAGGGGGTGGTCCAGCCACTTGATATTACCATATTACCCCCCTCCCAGAGAGTCTGGTGGCCTCACCTTGGCAGCACGGGCACTCCAGGAGGCAGTTTGGGTAGTTTCAAACTTCCCAAGGCAGATCAGAAATGGTAAAAATGGCTACTGAAGGATTCGATTTGGGCTACTGAGGCAAGGGATTGACATGGGATGACTTGTGATGATGAGTGGGATGTCTTCCACACCTTCTCCAACAATTGTAGCTTTCAGTGGGACCCACACCCATCACTTTTGGCATTTTATACGATGTTCTGGAGCCTCCAAAGGCTCACGACTTTCCCAGAGAGGCACAATTTGGTGTCTATCTTGATTACTTTTGGATATTGTGCCATGGAGATTGACCAAGGGTGTTATAAATTACCCCTTGGACCCACCATGAGCTAGATCTTATGTTTTATCACTCACTTTTGGTGGGACCTCCTCTCTTAGGGCGATTTAGTTTATTGATGTATTATTTTATTAGTGATCCATTTATTGTGTTGTTGAGCTCAATCTCAACCATTGATTAGATCATTTGATCTTTTAATCTTAGCCACTCATTCAAAAAGTGGTTAGGATTTTGGCCTCTCTCCATCCTATTTAAAGGAGAGCTTCTTATTGTAAAGGGTCTTTGGCTCTTGGAATCTTGTTATAGAAAAACTTTTCTGTGGAAATTCTTGTGGTCTCCTTTGCATCTGGTGTTCTTAGAAGGTGATTGGAAAGTCTATTGTATCCTAGCATTTGGGCATTTGTGGTAAGATCTATATTTTGTTTGGAAACTGTTGTCTTGTCTACCGGAGGGCAACTTCACTTGGGCATTTTTGCAAGGCTTCTTCAACTCGCTCCACTTGGCATTCGCTTGTATCAGGGGGTTATCATTAGTAACATTGTGATCTATGCTATCTTTTTGTTATTTCTTTTGTGGCATTAGTCTTATCTCTTGATTGCAGCAAATCTGATATGGTTGATGTTTGTGTTGCAAGAGAGAGGGTGCATTGGCTTCCTTGGAATAAATCGATCTCATAGAAAACTACTTCAAATCGCTTCAAATTGATCGGGTTTGCATAGATCATCATCATCAAGGCATCTACAAGGTTATTCAAGTAAGATCCACAGGTTTGTTCTTCTTGTATTGGTTCCAATCCACCAGCATAGCTACTTGGATTTGGGTAAAATATTTAAAACCCACCTCTATAGCATCCACGACAATTCGGATCTATAGTTTGGTGTGGATCGGCCTTCATCTGACCCATTTCCCAAGGCAAATTAGCCTCTCCAAGTGAGGTCTCACTTCTTGGATGGGTGAGATTTGCTAGATCTAGCACCTAGGTAGGTGAGATCCCACTTGATCCTTACTCTCCACAGCTGATAACCTACCCCTAGTGCTTCACCTTGTTGATTTCTACCTTGTGGACCCCATTCCTCGTTTTGAGGGTTGAGCCCCACTTGGGTCACTTGCTGATGCAATTCAATCTCATATCTACTAAGATCTAGCCATTGGATGATCCTAATATTCAAGACCCACCTAGCTTTACACCTCAACACCCCTGATCTACAATTTGGTGGACATCCGACTCCATTTGGCCCATTTTCCGAGGCACTGATCCTTCTCCAAGCACTCACGACTTTTCTGGGTTGTTGAGTTAGCTTGTGGTTTGATCTTTCTCTTACTGCTTGAACACCTAGACATTGTCATATCCACTCATCAAGCCTATCTTTCGTACTAGTTAGCCCCAACTCTATCCCTAACTACCCTGCATTGGACACGGTTCCCAAGGTAGTGGATTTTCTCATCTTTGACTAGTACACTGATGCTAGATTTGGTTTTAAATCTCATAAGTCACTTACACAACCAAGTTGGATCAAATTTACATTTCTTAAGCCTCTTGATCCAATCCATTACTAAATTGTGACTTCAGCCACAGATCTAAGGTTTACCATACACCTTACGTACATCATCCATACTTGATTTGATCTGGTGTGTTGGTCTGATCTCTCCTATTGGGAGTAGATCTGGGTCTCCCCCTTTGTTGTCTTGGGCTAGATAACATAAAGTGAAGATTTCCTCGATTGACGTGACAACCATCCATTGGGAGTCGAGGCTATCTTGGTTGCACCTCTTCGGTTACCCATCCCCTCTGCCATCCACCTTGGATCCATCTCTAGGGGCAACTACAAGTTTGGTGATAACAAAGCCCTTGAAGAATCTTGAAGCAACCCTTGAAGTATTTACATGATGTATGTGATTGATGAAGATTAAAGAAGCCCTTGTTAATGATGATGAAGCATTTGCATTGCATAGAAGATGCCCTTGTAGCTCTTGGTGCCATAAAAAATACTTGAAGAAGCCATCAAGAAGATTTCACATCTATTTTTTATGTCCTGCACAAATTGAAGAAAAGAACGGTAAAGGACTATGCTATTGCAAACAAGACCCTCATAGGGAGGTAGTCCTCGTCAAGCCCTTTCTGTTGATATGTAGAACACCCCCTAACTCCTCACGGTTGGAGAAATAATGATGTTTAAAGTTAATGTGTTAATTTTGCCTCTTCATAAGTAGGTCGGCCAGCCTAATAAAAATATTTTAATTAATTTTACATTAATTTTTTTTTGTGAAGTCGTCCTGGTCTATTTTCTCCACATAAAACACTATAAAATGGATGCACTTCACTCTCCAAAGTGTATAAAAAATTTTGACCTCCTTCTTGTTGGAACATTTAAAAAACCCACTATGTCATTCTAGACTTAGGATAAAATTAATTAATCATTTATGATTAATTTCCTGAGTTTTGACTAGGTAGAATAGGCCAGTTTTGTCTTTTAGTGGACCACATGCTATCCTCATTCACAAAAACGAATTTGGATAGATTTTGGATAAGATTTCCTTGGATTCTGTCTGATTTTATTCCATTCCATAATTAGAAAGACACTATCCAGTTTTAGTTAGCTTTGTCCTATTTTTTCTGCTTTCTAGTGGAAAAGATAAAGCTAGTTTACTTGGAATCTTTTGACACTTGACCAATTCGACCTCCACATCATATCTAACCTTCTAAAGCCATCATTACATTCCATTTACCTCACTCATGAGCTGCTATACCATACTTGCCAAATTCGTGAGCCTCTAGCACAGTTTTGGACACTGCTTTTGCCACCTAGGGGGTTTTTTGTCTTTTCTAAGCCTTTCTTTTTGCTCTTTCCCTATTGCTTCAAAGCAATTCGGTTTTATCCATGGAGGATGTATTATATATTGTTGTCATATCAATGAATAAGATATAGAGTGTTTTCCATAATTTATTCTCTCTATTCTTCTTCTCTCATTGTCTAAAATATTCCATGGTGAAATTGTCTTATGAATCTAGTTCCTAGTAATTGAAAATCTCACATGGTATCAGAGCTAGCTTGATTCAAAACAATTTCCAAGAGTGTTTTTTGCAGGTATTACCATTACCAGGAGCGCATCAGTATGGAGAAAAATCAAGCCAAAGCTGTGACTAACTCCCTTCAATTTCTTTGACCAAATGGTGCATATGATCATCCAGCTTCGGAGCAAAGGATTGTATAGAGTCACTATGGGGCTTGAAATTGAGCTAGGAGCTGTTGCATTAAAATCCAAATGGTTCAATAGGCTTGATGAAGCTTATGGGTTACTTTGTCTCTCTGTATCTCCAGATCTTCTATTCCATATCGATTCTCTATCAACTCCAAATGAAGTGTGGACAAAGCTAGAGTCTCTCTTTGGAAAACAGGACGAGCTTAGAGGTCATTTGTTGAAGATTGAGCTGATCTCTCTTAGTCCAATTAATTTCGATTCTATGGAGTTCATATCCAAATTCAAGAACCTAGTGCTTCAACTCAAGCAATGTGGTATAGAGAAGAAGGATGAGCAATTAATCCTTACCATTCTGTCAAAACTGAGCTCTGAATACTCAGTATTTGTGTCTACTTTTCATTCTACAAGTCTTGCAGTTCCCAAGTGGAAGATGCCAACCTTGGATGCACTCATTGATTCGCTCACTCCAGAAAATGACAAGTTGGTCCAAATGAGGGATCAATCACCCTCCAAAGACTTTGCACTTGTTGCTCATGGAGCAAAGAGTTTCAAGAATGACAAATCCAAACAGAAGATATTGTCAGATGAAGAGGATTCTGATGGAGATTCCAAATCCAAGAAGGTGAAGAAGGAGAAGCCCAAGTGTTCTTATTGCTGCAAAGGCACTCATCCTGAGAAATCTTGCTTCAAGAAGAAATTAGACATCATGGCCAAGATGCTTGAAGAGCATAACATAGATGTTCCTAACTTTGCAAAGAAAGAACAAGGCAAGGTTGTTGTAGAACAAGAACTCTGTCTCCAAGCCTCTCCCAAAGGTAATAATGTTTATGCTTTGAGTGCTAGAGTGAAATATAATTCTGATGTCTCTGATATTGATTCACATTCTGATATATCAGAATCAGAAACCTCCACCTCTTCCTTGGAACAATCTTCAGTCAGTTCATCCAAGTCTGCTCTCAAAACTAATCATTTTTTACTAGCTTCTGACTTGTCTTCTGAAAGGTCTTTCCACCATCATTCAAATCTTTTAGATTCTGATTTAGAAGATGATTTACAGTCTGATATGCAGGTCATTACATATCCCACATCATATTCCCAACCTTTGGATGCACAAAAGACCCTACAAACCCCAAGTTCTCCAGTTAAGAAACTACGCAATTCTATGTTTTCCTACACTATGTCACTTGCCTCTGTTGCACTTTTGTCTTGCATATCTTTCATTGGTTGGACAGCCATTGTTTTGGCATTATTTGGATTGATATTCCACATCTGGACATGAACCCATCACTCATGGATCAAAAGTCAAGTCCTCACACTCTCCAGGCTCGCTCAGCTGTCCGGGTGATCTAGTTTCTCAAATTTTTTCTACTGAAATTATGTTCGATCATGGAGACTCCACATCTTTACTGGTTGCTTCTCCATATGACTTACATTATGATATTTCAGAGCTGCATGATCTCATTTTAAATATCATAAAGGTTCTACATCAGTTTGAGAAGAAAGTACAAGAACTAGTACACCACATTGCAGCTACAAAAGAAATTGATCCTGTTGAGTTCATTGTTTCTCCTTGGGAAGGAGTATGCATAGATCTTCTTTCCATCATTGATTATGTTTTTAGATTTGATTATGTATGTTACAGCAGCAAGAAAAATTCATTTGATGCTCCTCCATCATCAGAAGATGAACTTCATAGAGCTTCAACACATGGTTCTTGCCTACACAACATCGATGCACTGATGCATGATCATGACATCCACAATCTCTTCATCAAGTCAGTTACTCGGAAGCAGCCCATTCAGCTCATTCAAATGAGCAACATGACAGTATGAAGACATCAAGCATGTCCATTTTTGAGGGAGGGTTTTGTTCCCATGAGGTTTTCCCTGTTTCCTCGGTTTACATCGACTAGTTATTTTTGTATTGGGGTGACCATAAGCCTTGTTGCTTGGGCCATATATTTCTGATATTTTTCTAATTCCCATCACATAAAGTCAGGCTTAAGGGGGGGTGTTGGAACATTTAAAAAACCCACTATGTCATTCTAGACTTAGGATAAAATTAGTTAATCATTTATGATTAATTTCCTGAGTTTTGACTAGGTAGAATAGGCCAGTTTTGTCTTTTAGTGGACCACATGCTATCCTCATTCACAAAAACGAATTTGGATAGAGATTTTGGATAAGATTTCATTGGATTTTGTCTGATTTTATTCCATTCCTGAATTAGAAAGACACTATCCAGTTTTAGTTAGCTTTGTCCTATTTTTTCTACTTTCTAGTGGAAAAGATAAAGCTAGTTTACTTGGAATCTTTTCCCACTCGACCAATTCGACCTCCACATCATATCTAACCTTCTAAAGCCATCATTACATTCCATTTACTTCACTCATGAGCTGCCGTACCATACTTGCCAAATTCGTGAGCCTCTAGCACAGTTTTGGAAACTGCTTTTGCCACCTAGGGGGGTTTTTGTCTTTTCTAAGCCTTTCTTTTTGCTCTTTCCATATTGCTTCAAAGCAATTTGATTTTATCCATGGAGGATGTATTATATATTGTTATCATATCAATGAATAAGATACAGAGTGTTTTCCATAATTTATTCTCTCTATTCTTCTTCTCTCATTGTCTAAAATATTCCATGGTGAAATTGTCTTATGAATCTAGTTCCTAGTAATTGAAAATCTCACACTTCTATGATTTCGGGTGTGCCTCAGTAGAAATAAAACAAGGTTTTCTCTTGCTCAAGCTGAACAGTAAGGCATCCTCTCTGTATTTGCTGGGTTTCACCTCTAAAAATTCTGTGACCACAGACCATCTACCACCAAAATTCGGCTGCCTCAGTAAGCATCTGTTAGAAGTGTTATCTTTCTTCCTCTGAAATTTTTTTTGGGCTACCTCAGGCATAAAATTTCTCTCCTCTCTGAAACTCGGCAGCCACAAAAATCTTCTCTGTTTGCTGTCCAAATTTCGTGGTCTGTCTTAGGGTCTGATCTCTAAAATTTCGGACTGTGTCACTCTGCAATTTCGGGCTGCTACAGAAATATTTTTTTTGGACTGTCTCTTCTGTAAAACTTGGACTGCTTCTGTGTCTCCTCTCTGCAAAATTCGGGCAGCTTCTATTTAAGGGATGCACGGAATACACAGTGATTTGTATATGTTTTTATACATTAAAGTTAGTAATGATATGTTATGATGCCATACTTAACTATACCTACTAGACATTATGGAAAGTTGGAAAAGGTGTTAACCTTTGACAAGACTAAGTTTGTAAGCTGACTGTATGATACTCTTGTCTAGTTGACAAGTTAACCTAGAGAGTATAGTATTGACAAGTCAAGTGTTGGTCTGATTTTGGCAAATAACCTAGCCTGAATTGAAGCATCTCTTCTAATAAGATTGAGTTTCGTTACAAGCAAGAGAATGTATTGATTAAGTTTGATTTGACAAGTTCCCTGAATAGTATTTGACTGAGTTGTTATAGTATGGCATTGACTCAGAACTTTTGATCTAATAATTGACAAGTAGAATGATACAGTCAACAGGTGACTGTTTTGATAAGTGAGCAAGAGACTGGAAACACACATCTTAACTTAGTTTGACAATCTTAGACTGTAAGTGACTGGCATTGATTGTAATATACCCTTGGATGTGTGTTAAGCTTTTGATCAAGATTGAGTCTTGATTACATATTGATATGTAGAGTTTGAGTTTAATTGATCTAAACTGTGTCTGATTTATGAGTTGATTGACTAAGTCTGTCTTAGGGTTTGAAGTTGGTTGGTTGTTGTTGTCCGTCAAGCTCTGCTTGACTATGTTGCTTGTCAAATTGTGAGAGTGGTTTTGATGTCGTTGGACTAAGTATGATTGGGTGAGTTAAGTCATGGTCGTGTTGTAAGTGTACTATCCTAAGCCAATCTTGACCAAGCAAGAAAGCAGGTTTCCCATAGAGCAATTGTGGTCAGGTATTTGATTATATTGACACAGGTACATATTTGATTTGTCACAAGTTCAATTAAGCAGGATTAGCACAAGTTGCTATAGGTGCAGTTGGTCTAACTTAGATTGGCTGAATTGTATGAGCAGTTGGTTTGACCAAGGTGGTCTGGTATACAGCTGGTTGAACTTAGATTTATTAATTCGAATGATGTGAACAATTGATTGATTTATGTAGATAGATTGATTGGTACAGATCAGACGGATTGACTATATAGATTGATGAATAGTGTGGCACAGTTGTGATGAGCAGTGGTCAGTTGATGAGTAGTGATAGTGGTTGTGCAGTATGATACAGATTGTGCAGTGTAGCATGTCCACAGGATCAGTGCGGTTGTGATTCAACAGTATCTATCTTCATATCAAGGTGGAAGGACGGAGCAAGAAGAACTAGGGAGCTAAGGCTTCCTTTAGGTTGTAGCCTGTAAATCAGGCGGTTGTAGCTAGAGAACTAGGGAGTTGGAGCTTCCTTCAGGTTGTAGCCTGTAAACTAGGGGATTGTAGCCTACTTCCAGTTGTAGCTGGAGAATTGAAGTCTTTGTATCAAAGGGGATTGTTGCCTCCTTCCAGTTGTTGCTGGTAAATTATTATTATAAAGGCTTCCGTGGTTTTTCCCCCAGGACTTAGGTTTCCATGTAAAAATCTTGTGTACTGTGTTTTCTTATGCTTCCTATGTGATGATGATATGATGACATGTGATGATGAGCTATAATTGTTAATAATGTTGATGATATAATGATAATGTGATAATGCATTAATGAATAATGTACTCTGCATAAGATTGAACAAGTTGTTGATTTTTAAAGTTGAAAAAGTATTAAAAGCTATACACACTGTTCACCCCTCCTCTCAGTGTGCTCGGGGATGCTCGTTTTGACGCTCAGAGCGCCCTCTTTACCCTAGTACCCACTTTCCCCATGTTCTGGGCGACTACGTCGCTCTGGGAGCAGTTTTCCTTAAGGATGCGACATTTTGGCATTTAATTGCTAAAAAAACCAAAATTGCACAAGTCAAAAAAATATAAAATATAAAAAAAAGAGTCAAAAGGCATATGCCAAGTGACTTGGCATGCCATGTCATGGTGGTGGGCGACTCATTTGAAGGATTTGGCACATGTTTTAAATATCAAGTCAAAGCAAATAGGAATTTATCTTAAAGGAGAGTGCGCCATCTCCTTCACGCGGGTGACATTCATAATGGTGGGCGGATTGCATGTGGCGTTTCGTTGATTGGGTGGGCGGTCATTCCAATGGAGAGTGGGCGCACTTCCCTTTGAGGTGGCACCCACCTCATCAACCAGACTCCAATCAATTCAAAGAGCGAATCATCTCCCAAAGAGGAACGATGCACTTCTCTTTCATGTGGGCGATTGATGAAGGGTGGCATCTCATGGTTCATGGGAGGAGATCCCAATGTGGAGGGGGGGGCACACCTCCCCCATTACTCCAACTCCCCCTTCTTCCTTAATCAAAGGGATCTACTCCCCCTTATCTCTCAAAGATTGATGCCCTCATGCTCCATTGGAGTTATTCGCCTAGCTTTCTCCCATTTCCTATTTAAATGGGTTCTCTTCTCCTTTCAAACTAGTGAGAGTCAAGGAGAAGTCTTGTGATTGAAATTCTTTCATTTTTGTATTTTTGGAATAAGATTAAAAGCTTTGGAAGGCTAAGTGTGTGGTGTCACTGTGTTGGATGAACATTGTCATGGTTTTATGCTGAGGTAACTTGTGAATTGTTTACATTTCTTGTTTATGTACCTTGTGAATCCGATCTTGATAGGACTGATATCAATTGATAGAAAAGAGATAGTTAGTAAGCTTACTCTCTATTTCTTCTTAGATATGTGATAAGAGATTTATATTTTACATGCTTATAACTTTATATGCATGTTCATTTGTTCTATTTTTTATATACTATCGGATCTCACGGGTATGTGTTCAAGTATGTGATTAGTTTGCAGGTAGCTTAGCTTGGAAGAAGAGTTGATCTAGATTGCTTCTTCTCATCTCCAAGCAAATTCTTTTAGACATAGTCCTTTGACATCCCACCAAGATGCCTCTTGGTTGATCTTTCCGGCAACAAGCGAAGCTTCTTCTCTCTTTCTCCTTCAAACTTCAAAGAACTTCATTTTTCAATTTTTTTTTAGCAAGCATTCAAATCTATATTTTAGATCTATATCATAAGTAGATTTGACATGAATTTCTAGATCTAGAATCGTTTAAAAAGTTTTATTTTGCAAAGCTAGATATATTCTTGAGTAGTTTTCCCTTTCAGTCATTTTATTGGAAAATTTGAAGGCTTAAAGTAAAGGTTAATTACTTTGGGTTTAAGAGTATTATTTGGCAATTTAAAAGTGCTTCATTGGCTGCCCTCAAAGGCAAGCCAAGATCCACAAGAAAGCTTGCTTTCTTGTGTTCAAATTTGCAATCTACACTTAGCAAAAATTTCACATTTTTTAAAGTAATTTTTTCGGTTGTCCAAAGGGCACCCTTTAGGAACTAATAACTTGCTGGTTTTTAGCAGGTCTAACAAAAAAGAGAAAAACTTTGGCGAATTTTTGAAGTTTTGGCCATCCAGGGCACCCCGGGACCTCTCTTGTTTAATAAACTCATTTTTTCAAATTATTGTAAGTTTAGTGATCCCATTCTACAAGGGATCTCAAGCATTTCTGTATTGCAATCATAAATTAAACGAGAGCAGTGGGATACTCAGCGCCCACACCCCATCCCCCCTGGGGGGATTTGCATTTTTGTCATAATTTGTGAGATTGATTTTTTCTAACCCCACAAAGTTCACACACTCACTTTGTTAGTGCAGGGTGTATACTTTTGTATTTCTTTATAAGTTTTGAATCATTTAAATTTTTTGCAAATAGTTTTAGAAATAAAACCCATTTCGTCGCCACGAAGTATGCTCTTACCTTCACCTAAAGGCATTGTCGATTAGTGGAGGTTGATCAAAAAGTGACGCATAAACTTGGTGAATGATATCTTTCAAAGTTTTGCATCCTACATTTCACTTTTCACATTATAGTCGTTTAATAAAAGGAACCCAAAGTCTCTTGAACCTCGATGAAAAGCAAGTCAAAAGCACTCTCTATTGAAGAGCACAATGGGCCTCTTTCTCAAAATTGAATAAACCATTTGCCTACATTGCGTATGCTCTACCCACCAGCAATTCGTCTAAGTTGAGGGATACCAAAAGCAGTTGGAAGCACTATCTAATTTTTTCACACTTAACTTAATAGTCATCTAATAAAATCAAACACCCTTAAGATAAGTGAAAATCCGGCACTTCGACAATTTTTGTGTGGGGAAATTCTGCCTGGGGACGCGGGAACCACTGGGAAGAGACCTCAGAGCACCAGTTAGACTACATCCTTGTTGGTGTAGTGTTGAACACCGCTTTCGAGACTCTGTCCAGCACACATGTCTTTGTATAGAACCACCAAATCTTGATTTCCGGACATTCCTCCCTGTACCTCACGGTATATCAAGAGTTTCCCCTTTTTTTTTCCTTAATCAAGTTTCATACTTTAATAATTAAAATCAACCAAGAGACACTTGCACAACATTTCCCTTTTTCAGCACTATTCATTTACACTATATTGACTCCATAAGGCACTGGTCCTTGCTGCATCTTCATTTGCTTACTATCATCTCAAGTATCGTGCATCTATATTTTTTTACAGTGATCATTAATTTATGCTGGTAAAGATTATTTAAACTTTGTTGCAAACACATTTTGGAACCCTTTAATCACTACCCAAAAACAACTCCTAAAAACATAAAAACTATTTCACGGAAACTCTAACAACCTTAGAAACATTACTTAGGGACTACCCCCCTTGGCTTCGTTGGGAGTTTTTCTCTAACGGAGGAGTCAAGATCAAGTGACAGCCTTGACTTGAGACTTGCCTCCAAGGGCACACCGAGCAGTAGCATAGATTTCTGCTGCGTTAACCAGGTGTGCTAACCCGGTGGCAACAGACACTAAATTAATTAATTGAGCGGGAAAAAAGATAAAAGTGGCCCGAAAATGTAAAATGAGCTTAAAAGGGGGAAATGGACCTCTCTCTCATTCATTCATGTTATTCTCATTTTGAAGAGCTCTTGGAGCTTGAGTCTTTTGGTATGAAAACCCTGGGAGAAGGAGAATAGTTTCGGTGGTGAGACAAATCCACCCTAGCTATTGGGAGGAGAAATCAGACAGATTTCTCACTTGTGCTTCATTGCCGTGGAAAAAATTCACTTATACTTGCCGTGGATTGGAATTGTCCCTACATTCTCAGATCTGAATTTGAGTTGAATCTCTTGAGAAGGGCACACTTGGTACAAGATCCAGCTATTACATGGGGGGGGCACACTTGTGGGAAAAGTCTGGACACATTTCAGCCTTCATCTTGCTACAGTACAAGCTGGAAGAGGGTGCATCCCATAGAAGAGGAGCCTTGTATTTACTACTAACATAGTTGTGAAGAATGTTCAGTTGTTTTAACTTTTCAAAGCTGAGTATTCTATTGTTGAAACTTGAGATCGTGGTTCTCACCTGTAGCTGTCTTCTCCATAAGAAAAAATCGTGGTAATCTGAGAAAGAGCAACCCTGTGTGTGGAAGCTTGGGAAAGGGAATTATTTATCTGTGAGAGGTAGGGCGCAGCCATAGTGGGGAGAGAAAGTACCTCAGCAAAAAGGAAGTATGCTGTCACAGTGGAAAGTTGAATTTGTTTACACAGTCACAGTGTGATCATCCCCAAGGAGTCTGCTCTCACTGCTGGTCACATTTGGAAAGCTTCACTGCTAAAGTTGGCCTTTGAAATTCTGATTTCTGAAGAAACATTCATTGCTGCCTCAAATACATGATCTCCTGGTCACCTACAGCCATATTAAATTGAAGGTACACATGCTCTTCAATTTCCTGTGTTAACACAGTCCTAGTATCTTGTCATTATATGTATCAAAGGTCATCTACAGGACTGTTTTGAAGGTCCTAATCAGATCTGAATATTTTGTGGTATTTAATTAATACATGATGTCAATCCAACTATGATATGAGATTGTGATCATTTGTATTAACATATCACATGTGAAATGTGTGTTGTGAACACTTGATCCACACCCTCTTCAAATGAGAAAAAAAGATCACACAAATTAAGAATTCAACAGGTAAACCTACAGCAGGTAGTATTCAAAGTGTTTGTTAAAATGTCACACTCAAATCTGTCCAGAAAGTACACTTCTTATTCATTTGATCAAGCAGAAGTCTACAGCAATACAGTAGTGGGGTGTCTGATAAAAAGGTTGTGACCAAATAGTGAATACATACTCATAGCAAACTTAGACACCAAAGAAGAGACCTACAGGAGGTAAATATCAGTATCAAAAAGGGAAGGTTCATGAATCACAAGTTTGACCACTCACTGCTAAATCAGGCTTGATTAACTGGCCACAACACCAACATTCCAGATCTGAAAAAGATTATGCAATCTGTCAATAAATGCTTGTAAATTCAGTGTTGGGGTGTCTCTATGTCAATATGGGCAAGCACATTCACTGTGGGGATTATTATTACATTATTGGGCGACTGCTACACCAAGGAGTTTGATGGTCGAGGAAGTTCATGTCTCAAAATTGCCAATGAACATTCCCAGGCATGTACTTGTGCTTTCTTACTATAAATATAAATATCAGTCCTTATTATTGCTGATTAAGTTCTCTCAGTATTTTACTGTGTTATTGTTTATGTTCCTTTCATGGATGAGAATGGTATATGAGTGACATGACAAATGCTACCACTAAATGATAACAAGTAAACCTTGAACATAAACAATACATCTTGGCAATGCAATAAACAGTCAGTGGTCAAGTTTGGGTTCAAATAGTGGGTAACTAATTGGCATCTAAAGTGTTTGAAGAAAGCATTGAACTAGACTAGTAGCCATAATAGTGGGGAAAAAGTTAGCTAGTATCCAAGTGTGAAATTACATCTACCCCTTCAACCACCCAAAATAAAACATAAAACCAATTTTTTTCTGCTTTACAAAATCTGAAAGTAATATTAGGTCTCAAGGACATATGTAGTAATTTTAGTCTTACGGATACCCTCTTCTGCCAGAGGAGAGCGGACCTAAACAGAGAAGGAGCTATTGTGCTGACATTAAATATCCCTTCTTAGTTCCCCCTATGATGACACTCATTATAAGGGCTTCATAAATTAAGTGCAATTTTGGGTGGTAACTGACCCAAACACCCAACAACAAAAATAAATAAATATATAACAATAATAACCACAGTGGACAAGATCTCACCTTGGAGTTTTAACAACATGATACTTTAAAACCTTTGCTTTACTTCCATCATCTGCAATTTCATCTGGAAATAGTTTCGAGAGTTCCTTAAGTGTAGCTTCAAGAATCTCCTCATCACTGCGAGCAATCCATTCTTGTGCAGGTGCAAATACAAGCTCCAGCATTGACCGATCTGGATCATAGTATTCCTATATGTTCAACACAAATATACCATAAGTAAGAAACAATGACCCTCAATTGAATATAGAGTACCTAATCAATGAATTCCGGCTGAATTTAATCAATCAAATAAAGATTAACACTAATTGAACCAACTGAATAAGTTATAATCAAATTAACAAGCAGATATTCTCTGCAGAATTATTTCAGGCTGCACTATCCATTGCTCTTTTATCCTTAAACAACTTTCAATAACTAGAATCAGATGTATCCTTTCCGGTCTAGCTTTATTGATGACTTGCAGATTCCTCGCCATGTATTAGTCACTTAGTGCAAGAGGTTCATGAGAAAGGAACATCATCTTCACTTGAATTTTTTGAAACACCATTAATTTAAGACATAAATAGACTTCATTTCTTAGTTGAAAACCAAGTTTCTGGACTGTGGACATATCCTTACTACTTAGTCCATGACCCTGGATAATTATTATCAACACAAGCTCTCTCATTGTTTATCTCCCAATTGCTTCTAGTATACAGTGTTTCTCTTTTTCTTGAATTATTTCATGAAGATTTGACTCAAATGTTCTCTATCTAGATACAGACCATGCACCTAGGAAAATAAAGATAACATCTGGACGTTTCATTGGAATAGTGTTCAAGAAAATAATAGCCCAATCATGGTTGTTTACACAATATTAAATTGAAAGAACATGTATAGTGTTACGCCATAGATTGTCTGCAGCATGCATTTTCGGAGATACCAGAGCGAATGGTTCTTTTGCCATTGAAAAAAGGCAAAGTCTGTGCTTGTTTTGTAAAAGTGTCGGTCTACTGTTGAAGATTATGTAACTTCGGAAGATATTCATATTGTATTCTTATTATATTCTTTCGGAAGATATTCATATTGTAATTGATTATGTAAAAACCCTAAAAGAATAAGTCAAAATAGACAAGTCGGCTCAACAGAAGTTAGTTAATAAACTGCCCCAAACAATCGGCAGAACTGCTGCAGTGAAGTCGGCCCTATAGTGGAAAAGTCAGCCAGACATGTTTATAAATAAGGGGGTCGAATTGCTCATTTCGAACATCACAATTTCGCTCAAGCAAGTGAACAAGTGCGCATGGGAGAGTAGCTGCAGCTGGAGGAAGCTTATGTTTGGGTTTTCTATCTTATCTTATTCTCAGGATCTTTGTGTAAGAGCCTTTAGCTCTTGATGTACTAGATTAGCATTGTACTTATGACGAATCTATATTGAAGAAGTTTTGCTGGGTTTTTCCCATGAGAATTTTTTCCCAAGGTAAATCTTTGTGTTCTCTTGTTTATGCTGTTCTTGTCTATCTTTCAGTGATCCTATTGCATATGGTTATTGTGATAATATATAAATTGTTTGAAGATCTAACATAACCATCTTGGAAGTATCAAAATTCTAACATGGTTTCAGAGCTAGCCTAAAAGAAGACCTTGTACGGCAGAAACTGTCGGAAGTGAAAACTAGGGTTTCTTGTTTTGAATGGTTTTCACCACAGATTGGCCTGAAAAGAAGGTCAAAGCAACTTACCCTAGGAGGGTGCATTTTTCTGTGGAGGAAGTTTCCAGATCCAAGAACTTTGAATTTTGACCTATGTTGTGAGGAAGTGCCCCCCCCCCCCCCATCACCCCCGCTCCGGAAGCTAGCTTCCAGCTGAAGCTACTCGGAAGCTTGCTTCTGGCCAGGGTTGTTTTGGAAGATCGTGCTTCCGGTCATTTTCCATCGCTCCCTGCTTCTGTCTTGAAGCATTGAGGAAGCAATCAGAAGCTTCGCTTCTCGAACGCTTCCGTGACCGCTTCCCTTATCTTCCCGTTGCATTTAAAAACGCTTCGGATAGCTCCCCAAAATGCTTCTCGTGGATTCCTAGGACGCTTCGCATCAACCAACGGAAATGAGGAGGAGTTAGAGCGGTGGGGTCCACGGTTGGGGTTTTGGAGGGGAGGAATAGGGTTTTGAGGGATAAAGCCCTCCTCCACACTCTATTTCTCACTTTGATTTGCTTAAGAAGAGAAGAGAAGAGAAGAGAGGAGAGGAAAGGAGAGGAGAGGAGAAGAGAAGAAGGTTGCCATCAAGCTTCGTTTTTTCTTGGAGATTG
Source organism: Larix kaempferi (assembly GCA_027924585.1). NCBI lineage: Eukaryota > Viridiplantae > Streptophyta > Pinopsida > Pinales > Pinaceae > Larix > Larix kaempferi. Next base: position 1,604,574 of record BSBM01000076.1, on the reverse strand, counting down.
AAGAAGGTTGGTTGCTTGGCACACTCACTACCATTGGAGATCCAAATAGGTAGGCTCTAAACCCTTTCTTGTTTAGTTGCTTTGTGTTTGAACTTGAAGTTTTGATGCTTGAGACTTGAACTTTTGAAGTTTGAAATTTGAACTTGAAGTTTGATGATTAATCATTGATCTATATTTGAATGCTTGAAATCTAGAATCTAGAATGTAAATGTTCCTCTCCTACTCTTTCTCATGCTTTCTCCCTCGTTCTTTTGCAGGGCAACAGATAAAATCTCTAGTTCCACTTCCAACTTCCAACAAACATGATGATGGGTTTATGGTTTGTTTTGTTGGTTCCATTTGTTATTTTGATGATGGTCATTGAAAACCGGAGGAGAAATGAGGAAGAGGGGGAGGATGAAGAAGTGGGTAGTGGCACATAACGTGGAGAGGAGGAGGAGGAGGGAAAGCGAATGAAAACCAAGGAGGACTCAAAACCCTTGTGGAAATATGTCACCAAGCAGGGAGGAAGCAAAGGGGGTGGAACCGCCAAATTTGGTTGCCCCCATTGTAAAAGGACTTGCACGGGTTCATATACCCGTCTGAGAACACATCTATGTGGGCACATGCCATGTGATGAAAACAAAAATATAGGAGTTTTTGTTTGCCTAAATGTGCCATCAACACAAAGAGCCATGTATAAGAAGGAAGAATTTGAAGCACAAAACAAATCAACAGCATCAAGGGTTGACTAGGACCCCTCAAACTCACCGAGAACTGGAGGCCCATCCACCCAAGGTAGTGGATTCTCACCCACAGGATCACGCAAGACAATATCAGATTTCCTTGACCAAGGTGGTAGGGATGATGTGGATGCAAAAGTGTTATGGTTTCTCTATCCATGTGGCATACCATTCAATGTCCTTCGCTCACCCTATTGGCATGAAATGGTAGAGGCCATTCGCACTGCTCCAACAGGATACAAGAGCTCGGGGTATGACAAAGCTAGAACTGTGGGGCTTGACAAGGAAAGAGGCAAGATCCAAAAAATTTTGGGGCAATTCACAAATGCTTGGAATGGTTATGGGGTATCAATTGTATCAGATGGATGGACAAATGCAAAAGGCAAGCCATTGATAAATGTTCTTGGTGTGTCTGCTACTAGTGTAGTCTTCCTTTCAGCCCATGACTACTCAGATAAATTCAAGACCGACATGAACATTGCAGAACTCCTACTCAAAACCATTGAAGCTATTGGTCCATACAATGTCATCCAAGTCATAACCGATAATGCTGCTAATTGTAAGGCAGCGGGAGTTCATTGTCTCTGCTTGGGGTTGAAAGGTACACATTGTGCTGCAATTTACTATGTTTATTCTTCAATCAAAAGTATTGTTGTTTGGTATTTCATAAAAAGCACTACAGGACTATTCCACTCTTAATATGCTTGTATGGCCATTACTTAGTTGAATCTTGCATATGGAAATGTGGTTTATGCCATATATGTGATTGCTAAGTGAAAATTGTAAACCCAAACCATGAGCTCACAAACAAAGTTCAGATTTAAGGAAACAGTCCTAAAAGACCAAGGATACATAGTGTCACTCAGCTTATGCTTGTCAAGTGTTTGACAAAGATTCCAAATCAGATTTGTGTAATAGTAAGCTACAGAAATCCTCACGTGAAGTGTTGATAAGTTCCAGTCTTGAAGCATAACAGTCCACAACAGTAGATTAAAAGAGTTCATAAGGGCTTGACAAAATACTTAACCAAGCATCTAGACTGTGGAGAAAAATTTGGTCAAGTTTGGCCTGGGGATATTACAAAAGGGGGCAATGTTTCTCAAATCAGAGGATGCCTCAGACAAAGTTAAGAGTGCTCAACTAATTTGTGAAATGATGGAGGAAATTATTCAAGAAGTGGGAGAATAAAACATTGTGCGAATTATTACTGACAATGCAGCAAATTATATGGTTGCTGGTAGATTGTTTGAGGCTAGAAACCCCACTATATTTTGGAGCTCTTACACTGCACACTGCATAGACCTAATGCTTGAGGACGTTGGGAAACTTCAATGGATACAGGAGGTTGTGGATAAGGAAAAATCCATAACCAAATTCATCTAGAATCACACAAATGTCCTTTCCACCATGAGACTATGCACCGAAGGCAAGGAGCTTTTTCGTCCTGGAGTGACAAGATTTGCACCAAACTTCATCTCCTTGCAATCTGTAGTAGAGCAAAAGGTCAATCTAAAGAGATTGTTTTGGGGACTTGAATGGATGGCTTCTAGACATGGAAGAATCCTTGAGGGCATTGAAATTGTCGCCCTTGTGTTTAATGATGGTTTTTAGAGAGATGCAAAAGAGATCATTGTTGTTATAGAACCACTTGTCAAAGTGCTTAGGTACTTAATTTATAAACCTTCTCAATGTTGATTTCTAAACTTTATTACATTTTCAAATTTCATTTGTTGTTAAAACTTTAAAGTCTTAAATTGATAACAAAAATCAGATTTTGATAATTTGAATTGACTTCGATGATTGATCTTTCAAGATAGTTGATGGCGAGAAACCCGTCATGGGTTACATTTATGAGTCAATGGATCTCACCAAGGAGGCCATGTTGAAAATTAACCTAGGAAGTGTTTGTTCACCTAGTGATGCCTTGGGGTAAACAAGGACACTTTAATAGGTGACCCTGCTGTCCGCCGAAATGCACACCAACAGCAGAAACCTTTCGAAAGTTGTTCCCTCACTATAAGTGGGGAAGGTGTGGCCTTGGGGGCAAGCAATGAGCCAGCTACTGTCACCTGAATCCCAGCTCCTCCGTTTAGGCAAACTCCTAACAAAGCCAAGGGGGGTTGTCCCTGTTACCAACTGAGTTGCACTACAGTTCGACTTCAGTGAGCCGCCAGTATTGCACATTTACTTGTGCCTTTTTCAGAGTTCAGAAGTTCCAAGTTTGGCTTTTTCAGGGCCCATTTGTCAGTTTTTGTAGTACATGACTGTGCCCCACGGGGTTTGTAATAAGCGTACTAGCATGGTGGTCTTTGAGTGACTCGGTTCCCTAGGACTTGACAACCAAAAAAGGTATTCCAAGGAGTTTTTTCCCTTGTCGATTATGCCTTGCCTTTAGCCGAATATAATCGACGAGGTTTTCTCCTGCTCCTCCAAAGCTGGAATGCCCAAAGTGGGGGTTAGGCCTTAGGGAATTATTAGAGCCCATTTTGTAACATGTATAAACGTGCTAGGCGCTAGAATTTTATCGTCTTGTCATGTACGAGGTTCCCCTGAAGTTTCAGTCGATTCCGAGAAGAAAAAAAAAATTAGCATTTTAAACCATTTTTTTAATGGTTTAATTAAAAAATTTCAAAAAGTGATAAAAGTCTTATCCGGAGTCAGAATTTGACGCAGGGATGCTTATTTTCAACCTCAGAGCATCATCTTTACCTTGGTACCGAGTTTTCCTATCTTTCGGGCAGTCAAAGCGTCCCGTAGAGCAGTGTTTCCTATCAGAGCTTCAGATTAGCACTTTAATGCTAAAAAAACATCAAAATGCACTTTGGGCAAATGATTAAAATATTTAAAAGTGAATATTAGCACATGCCAAATGACTTGGAATAAGTCAATTTAAGGTGAACGACTTAATCCAAGTGAAAAGCTTATGATAAAAGTTGGTTTAAAAATAAAAAAAATTGGAATATTTTATTGCAAGCTTCAAGTTAACTCCCTCACGACCATACGAATTGAGACTTGAAGAGTAAATTCGAAGGTGGGGCCACCCTTGGTGACATGGTATAGGTCCATTTTTTTTTATAAGCTATTGCATCTAAGAGTTAAGCATATGATATAATGTGAGGAACGTTTGTATTGTTTTAAAAGTCGTACGGCCTCTTATTCTCACGTGGGCCTACCTTTCTCCACGACCGTGTTTGTTTGGTTGTGGTTTGGTTTAATTTAGTGGGTGCCTACCTCTTATGAGATGGAACACACATGTTGGTTGGATGCTAATTAAAGAAACCAGTCAGATCCCATATCCAACGAAGCATGGAAACAACACCAAGCATTCGCTTTCCTCACGTGTGGACTGTCCACAATTCGGCAATTTCTTCTTTGAGGTGTTTTTGTCCAAGAGAAATGGTGCTTCTCCATTGGCCATTGAGTTTACTTGCTCTACAATCTAGGAGGCTTCCCTCCTTAGGGTTTTGCGCCGTAGATGCATGCCACTTGCTATAAATTGAGGAGCTTGGCTCCATTGTAATAATCTGAAGGTGGAACCTCTATTCTTGTGTTTGTAATATTTTTATGAGTTCTTGAGTTAGTAAAGAGAAGGCTTTGGAGGCTACATTGTGGGTTCATGTTATGTGTGGATGCTTGATGCTTCAAAACCCATGGAGGTAACTTGTATTTTTGCATAAGTATCTTGCTTATTCTTAGGATCACACTGACCTTTGAAGGAAATTTACATTTCAGTAGGGTAACAAATATGATCTAATGCTTGTTTGTTATTTGATGATAGTGTAAAATGCTTTAAATATTATGCATATCTTGTTTGAATGCTTCTATTTGCAAGTCTTTTATATTGTTGATATCGGTGCCATTTAATCCTCTTGTGCAAGTGCTTGTATAAAGTCTTTGTTGCAGGTTACCGGAGCTTAGGGAGGAGGCATGTATGTTAGCTTTGCCGCTTCCAAAGCTACTTCAACGGAAGCGTAGTCCCTCTTGTTCCCACTCTCATGAAGGCTCCATTCGTCCATCTCTTTTCAGTTCAAAACTCGGTTCTTCTTACCTTTGGCTCAAAATATTTTCAAATCTAATTTGGTTACGGTTTCTATATTGTTCTAGATCTAAAAATTTTGAAATCTTAAAGAGTGGATCTAGTATCCTTTAATAATGCTTTCATTTTATCGAAGTCCAAATCTTAAAAGTTCATTAGTGAAGAAGTGCTTATAAAAGACTTATCTAGCATTGTTAGGCTTGTAATTTGGCTTGCAAACTCGAAAGAGAGCAGCCAAAGATCCTAGCAAGGCAAGCTCCCTAGCTTGTCTTCCTAGTTACCTTTTGTCTCGTTTCATTGCACCTTTTAGCTTCATTTTTCAGACTTAGTTTGCATTTCGAAGAAGAGTAATTTCTTAGTTGTTTTTAGGCATTTTACAAACTTTTTAGCTCGCTGGTTTTTTGGTTCTGCACATAAAAAGTCATTTGAAAGTTAGTTTAAAAACCCAAAAAATTGCCCAAAAATACGTTTTCACATACTAGTTGCATTAGATCTCATCTTGATAATTTTCTAGCATTGTCAGAACACTCTTAAAATGTTCTGATTGTCATTTTCTAACCAATATAGCTCGCTGATCTGTTTTGATTTCATCACAGGTTGGAGTGAGAAATTTTAATAAAACTTGCATTTGGAGTTTCCTGAACCACCCAGAGAGAACCAGTTTCAAGCACCATAGTTATTTCTCTCAAACATTGTAAACTAACTTGTTCCCTAATGATAAAGGGCAAGCAGTATTTCTCTTAAGTTTCCAAGTTGTAATCAAAAAATAAAAAGAGCACAGCAGGCAATTCCAGCGCCTGAACCCAATCCCCCCAGGGGGGATTCGCACCTTTTTTTTATTTTTTTTATTTTTTCGTTTTAGATTAGTTTTCATTCGAGCAGTAGTAATTAAATAACTCACTCAAGCACACAACGTCCTCCAAGGACCCGTTTATCATTTTATATGCTTTTGTGTTTATTTCAAATTATTTTTCTGTTATTAAAATTTAATCATAAATTAACCCCCCTTGCTTTATGCTCGGGGTTTAGTGTAGGATAATCATCCACTCACACGTCTTAATAAAACGAACAACGCCCCAAACCCGGAGTATGCTCTTGACTACTGCAGCTTAGTCGGAACAGTTGGCTCAATCAGAAAAGGGTGCAAGGTAATTAGTGTTAATAGGACCAGTGAAGCACGACTCGGCTGGGACTCGCGAGTACTCGCGAGTCTCCACGAGTCGACTCCCAAACCGCGCAATCGGCACATACTCGGCGGCATATACTCGTGGACTCTCCGAACTGGCCGGAACCAGCATTCACTGTGCGACTCGGTTGTTCAATCTTGAACTCGGCCGTTGACTGACGCACGCGAAACGCGGGTTGAGGGTTCCAGCCTGCCAATTTTCGGGGTTTTGGAGGGAAATGGAGAGGGAAGACAGCCATTAAACAACCTCTCCCTCGTCCGTTGACCACACAGTCGAGCAACCTTGCAGTCGAGTTGCGGAAGGTCCGCGAGTTCGCGAGTTCGACTCTGTGTAATTTTTTTTTAAATGTTTCGTATACAATAAACACTATGGTTTGAATAGTGTGTTTGTTTCAAATGTTTCGTATAGTTTGTATAGGGTTAATTGTATTTTTTTTAACATACTCGACAGCGTAGTGTTTCGCGTCCGTGAGTTTCTATAGTGTTTATTGTATTTTTATTTTTTTTATAGTTTTTGTTATATAATATATATTTTGTTTTTTTTATATATTTATATTTCTTTGTTATTGTTTTTAGATATATATTATATAAACCTTTTGTAGTTTATAACTTTATAATATTTATTGTTAGATTTTTTTATTTATAATTTGTTTAATTATATATATTTTATTTTGGTTTTATTTAATTTGTTATATTTTATATTATATTTTATTTATGTTATATATATATATATTATATATATATATTAATTTTATTTATTTTAAATTTTATTTTATTCATAGTTTAAAATCCAAACTAATCTCCTATTTTAATTTTTGTATAGGTTTTTATTTAATTTTTTGTCATATTTTGTTTTTTTATAATATTTTCAATTATTTCGGTTATTTTAAATTTTATAATTTATGTTATTTTAAATTGTATTATTTATGTTATTTTAATTTTTTATATATTATATTTATTTTATTTCTATTATAGGTTTATGTTTTATGTTTTATGTTTATGGTTATGATTTAGGGTTTATGAACACTATGGTTTATGATCACTATTTAAATACTTGCATACAAAAATTGATTGTGTTATGTCCATAATCATAGTTTATAAGATGATGTTATGAATTAGTGTATAAATTGTAGTTTTATAGCTTATATGGATTGGAAATGCTTTTAAACTCTTTTTTGTGCCAAAAATGTACAATATTTTTATTTTTTTCCTATTTGCCGAGTCTTGCCGAGTCTGTCCCGAGTCTTTCCCGAGTGCTTCCCGAGTCCATGAGTCATATGCCAGCCGAGTCTTTGCCGAGTCCGAGTTGTGCAACATTGAATAGGACAATCCATTAGAATCCAATCCTAAGAACTCGTGAGGTTGCATGGACTGAATCCACATAGTCAGCAGGTTCTTAAGCGGGTTCATCCTCGCCTGGTTGGACACTTGGTAAGGTTGCTAGAGCACTCAGTTCGAAGTTTAGTTTTCTTTTGGGCCAAACCAAGAATTAACCTACTCCTTAACCACTCATTTAATAATCATAAAAATTACCAACCGAGCCACTGCAATACTTTCACTGAGACTACACAAGCAACCCTACACAACAGCAATTGCAAGCATTTTTACTTTCTCGGCACTGGTCTTTAATTTTCCATGTTTAAGTTTCAATCTTGAATGTCATGAATGCTTAACTATCTTGTGTGGTGTTAATCAATTGATTTAATTTGCAAGCAGTGGTCAGTTGTTAATTTTTCATCTCATCATCTTTTTAACTCCTAGATTAGACTTTTATCCTTTGTTGTAGATTAAAAGCCTTAGATTATTTTTATAGGGACCACCCCCCTTGGCTTCGCTAGGAGTAAGCCTAGACAGAGGAGTCGAGTAATCAGGTGACAGCACTTGACTCTCACTTGCCCCCAAGGACACACCGAGCGGCTTGAAGATTTCCTGCCGCGTCCCCCCAGGTGTGTATTAGGCGGCAACAGTCCCTAACAAAGAGTTGTCTGTGGCTCTATGTTTTTTTAAGTGTTTTTTGGTGATGTGATGCGGATGGGTGTTGTTTAAGAGTTTTCTTTTAGATAGACACAATAAAATTTGAGCAATCCACGTTGCAATTACAAAACACAATGATAATATGAACAATATATGATGACTGGAAATTAAAGCATCCACAAAATAATAATGACTTAAGCAGATATGAAGGACAAATGGTCCAAATTAAGGTGATACATATGAGTTTCAAGACTAGTGCCAAATGGATTCAATAAGTGCTTGGGGATGTTGAAAATACAAGTCTCAATATATGTTCGTGAGATCATTTTGAAGTTGTTCTTGGTAAATTTTATTGTGTATTTTAGGTGTTCATGATTATTATGGCTAGGGAATTTCCAACCGATACGCAAGGTACAGGAAATACCTTCAGTGGCTCCATTCGAAGACATGACGGACCACCCAGTTCTCTAGGATAGGTGTTCAAATCTAGAGTCTGACTATGGCTACCCGACGCCCCCACTTGGAATTTTCCCACTACCTGAGTATTTATCGAATAACGTCGGTTCGTTGGTTATGGGGTGAAGATTTTAGTATGGTTAAAATTTGAAAGATTAGGCAACCAATCCCGGCGTTATTCGATAATTACTCAGGTAGTGGGAAAATTCCAAGTGGGGGCACCGGGTAGCCATGGTCAGACTCTAGATTGTTGGTTAAGTTCCTTGAAGAGCTAGCCTAGAGAACTGGGTGGTCTGTCATGTCTACGAACAGATCCACTGAAGGTATTTCCGATTAGATTTCCAGTACCTTGCGTATCGGTTGGAAATTCCCTAGTCATAATAATCAAGAACACCTAAAATACGCAATAAAATTTACCAAGAACAACTTCAAAACGATCTCACAAACATATATTGAGACTTGTATTTTCAGCATCCCCAAGCACTTATTGACTCCATTTGGCACTGGTATTGAAACTCATATGTATCACCTTAATTTGGTCCTTCATATCTACTTAAGTCATTATTATTCTGTGGATGCTTTAATTTTCAGTCATCATATATTGTTCATCTTATCATTGTGTTTTGTAATTGCAACGTGGATTGCTCAAATTTTATTATGTGTATCTAAAAAAAAACTCCTAAACAACACCCATCCGCATCACATCACCAAAAAACACTTAAAAAAACAGAGAGACATAGACAACTCTTTGTTAGGGACTACCCACCTTGGCTTCGTTAGGAGTTTGCCTAAACGGAGGAGCTGGGATTCAAGTGACAGTACCTGGCTCATTGCTTGCCCCCAAGGCCACACCTTCCCCACTTGTAGTGACAGAACAGCTTTCGAAATATTTCTGCTGCTGGTGTGCATCTCGATGGACAACATCTTTGGCGCCGCTGTCGGGGACAAATTTTTTGTTCCTGGATGACCTTAGTTGTTTCTTAGCTTTTACCTTTTACCTTTTGATAGATTTTTAGTTTAATCAACTCTCTGATAGTAGACTTGAATCCATCTGACGACTCCACTGACAAATAATTTACCAAGGTATTCAACAAGAAGAAACTCTTAAGGCATACTTAGTTTCATCCCTGAACCTGAAAAAGTTTATAGGAGGAGATTAAATAAGCTAGCTTCTCGTAGGATCCTTGAAGATCTTGGATCTTAGTCTATTTCGAACATCCATAGTTTGTTTGTAGAAAATAATAACACTATTTTTTCCGACATAATGGGTGAGTATTTCACTCACTTGATTTCTCTCAGATAGCAGGTCAACCCCGTCGTCTTCCAGACAAAGCTGTAGAGAAACTCCCTATGTATACTGGAACTGATGCCACAACTTCAGCCATGCATCTCAGAAACGTTTCCAGATGTATCAATGCTTATGTTGGTGATCCTGCAAACCAACATGATGATGTCTACATGAAGCTCTTTGCTCTTTCCTTGGATGGAAAAGATGGTGATTGGTACAACAATTTACCAAACAACTCCTTTGCCACACTCGCAACTTTCAAGACTGCCTTCACCAACAAGTTTGGTGAAAAGAAGGAACCTAGGCATCAACTTGCTTCATTGACAAACATAAAGAAGAAAGAAACTAAAACAATGGATGAATTTAACACAAGGTTCACAGTGTTGTCAAATGTTATTCCTTCCACTTATGCACCATCTATTTTGGTTTATTACATTGAAGCACTTAGTGGGAAGATGCAATATCAGATCAGAGATAAGGAACCCACTAATCTTCTAGAAGCTCAAGAAATGGCAATCAAAATAGATAGAAATATGCAATCTTCAAGTGAGTCCAACCTTCATGGGTATTCAAGACCTTCAACTCCTTTAAAGACATCTGAACATAAAGAGAAAGATTCTTTATCTTTAAATGAAAGAAGTACTTATGAACAACACCTTTTGGAGATTAGGAAGAAAATGGAAGAAGCAGAATTACAACACCTTGCACAAATGAAGGAAATTCAGAACAGGATGGTAACTATAGAAAGAGCACAAACTCAACCTGCTCCAAGAACATATCCTCAACAAAATTGGCAAAGAAAAGTACCCAACTATGAACAGAGGCCTCCTCATCAATTAGAGGTTGCTAACATGGTTGAACCTTACACACCATTTTGTAGGGCATGCAAAGGCTTCCATGAAGAAGACACTTGTCATTATGCATGCTATGTTCAAAAGTATGGTTTTCCTGAAGGATTTGTTAGTCAGTCTTCATCAAGCGAGCCTGAGTACATAAACCATGTAGGTGACATTCATAGTATTCCTAGAGAAAGTTGGAGACAGGCAAAATAGTATAGTCAAAAGCTAGATAATATGACCAAGTATTTTGGTCAGAAGCCTTCAACTGATCAGGTTAACAACATGCAAAGGTACAAAGGTATTACCTACCAAAGGAAAGCAAATGATGGACCTTCTACTCAAAGTGCACCTAAGGAAACAATTCAGAATGATGCTAAAGAAACAAGTGATTTAGGCTTTGATTTAGGAAATTGGTTGCTCAATACAAAAGTGCCTATGCCTGTGCTGGAATTATGTAAAATACCTGGTCAGAAAGAGAAGCTTTTGAAAATCTTAAGTCCTCCTACACCTCTGAATCCTACAACCCCTAAAAAAGTCACTATTGCTGAAACTATAAAGCAACCTTCCACAAGCAATTATAGTGCCTTTGAAGACCCCATTGTAATTCTACATACCAAGGACCCAAGAACAAAAGATCATCCCCCTTTCTATGTATCATTGATGATAGGTGATCTTCTTCTACACAATTGTATGTTAGATTCAGGGTCTTCTTCCAACATCATGACCAAAACGGTCATGGAACAACTCAACCTAAAGACATCAAGACCATATCGAAATGTTTGTGCCATGGACTCTAGGCAGGTTGAAGTTATAGGAATCATTGAAAATCAGTCGATCAGGTTGGCTAAGTATCCGGACATCCATATAACTATGGGCATACTTGTTATTGATATTCCAAATAAATGGGGAATGTTGCTTTCTAGGAAGTGGGCTGCCACTTTAGGAGGATGGATCCAAATGGATTGGACCTATGCTATTGTGCCAGCATCTGAGAATTCTGTGGTTAAATTGCACAACGAGAAATAAAAGAAATATCATGTTGAGAATCCCAAGAATCCATTTAATCAATATACTTATAATACTGATGATATTGGGACTTGTGCAATTTACTCTACCTTTCTAGCACCTATTCAAAAGAGGATGAAGTTGAGGAGGATAGACATAGCTTGGAGGATGGTATAAGTGATGATGAATCCATCATGGATGACATAGATATTGATAATGATGAATGGACCTTTTTAGAGAACCCTGTCTATGCCATATCTAAAGAAATTAATGATGAACAAAATTCCTTTGGAAATTTTGTTCATAATCCCACTTATGAGCATGAGGATACATATAGCCAGGAATATGACAAAACTCATGAAGACTCCCCCATATTTGACAAAGATGTGGATGATGACTATTGGGCATACATTGGAAATACTATTTTTGATGTAACTAGAAACGAGAGTGTGAATTTTGAGCAGTTGAACATGGAAGAAGAGCATGATATCTTTTCATATGAGCAGTTAGTTGAACATATATCTCAGCCATTGGATGTCCCTTGTATATTAAAGCAGTTCAAGGCTTGCACTTTCACAAAAAGTTATTTTAGAAGAGCCTTTTGGATCAATATGATGACGTACCAGAACTGCCTTATCATCCTGAGTTTTCACTCTACCCTATCCTGTCATGGATAGAGGATGCCTATAGGAGGACCTACTATATTGGGAAGCACTTCAAAGAATTTTCACATACTTATGATTTCCCATCCAGCCCTCCCATCCGGAAGATCCAAGCAGGTTTTCACTTTCTGATAAGCATGCCTTTGCTTTGGCTGGTAACCAAAAACAAGGTAAAAAATTATTGTTACATTAATCACATGCTTAGATGGTCACATTGGATTTCTAATTATACTTAACATTTTCCTTTGTATTATGTTAGAATAGGAAAGAATAAAACTTTTTCAAAAAATGAGCATTTCTTTTCTGCATTTAAATTTCTTAGAATTTATTTTCAAAATAAAATATAGTTGGTATTTCAGTTGGCATTTTTACATAACAATTGTGCTACTGAAGGTTTTTTGTCAAGTTGAGATGTTTTTACAGGATATACAAAAACCAGAGATTTTGGTGTTCTCGTTTCTTCTCCTTGCATGAATGCCAGATCGAGCACACGTCCTGCAGTTGGAGCCAGATGTTACCAGCTATTTTGTATAATAGCTGAATTTCTTGTGAGCCGCCAGTTTATTGAACATGATTCATGTTCATCATCAGTGTTCAGAAGTTCAGAAGTCATTTTCAGGGCAATTTTGCCCCATTTGTAATAATTGCATGTTCATACCCCCATGGGGAATTTGTAAAAAGTTGGTCTAAAAGGGGTCCTGTTATCACACCATAGTAGCAGGGCTACTATATTCTTGTTCAGTAGATATCTGCACATTCCAGAGCTTCCATTATTCCAGAGCATGGCCATATACTTTGGATCACTCATGACCAGCAGTACATTATTCAGATTTATGTATGACCTTGTGTCAAGGCTGGGCCTTGAGAGTTCAGATTTGATGACCGATGTGACCCTTTATCCCATACAGTTTCAGTTCAGTGCTTAGAGATGTATTGCAGCAGTGTTTCAGATGATACATGATGATTATTATTCTAATGATGTTGTATGATCTATGGATATGTTATCACTGACTGTGGATTATTATCTTGTTGATTTAATCATGATTACAGCATGTGCTTGGTGTATTATTCCTGATGTGGCAAACTGTTTAAAATGAACTGTAAATCATAAAATGGACAATTGCTTGCACATTTAGGTCATTTAACAAAACCCACTGGTTTTTCACCTTACATAGATATGGTCTTTCCCGACACCAGTTGTCTGCTAGTGTAGGCTCCATATTCACTTGACTCCATCCATACATGACCTTCCTGTTTGACTTTAAACCTTGACCTGTCTCATTTGACTTTCTGATACCGAGGACTTCCCCATTTTTCTACCTCTGTGTTTGGACCGCATCCCTGTATGTTCAGTGTCTCGGCTCTAAGTTGGTGACAAAACTTGCCTTTGGTGAGTTGGATTGTAGGCCTAAATCATTCTGGTCGGTTGTCCCGATGTTTGGCATTGGCTCGAACTCCCCCTAGTCACTTGAGATGTTGTTGGCTAAAACTGAAAGCTCATGTTCTACCTATGGAAACTTATAAATTTGCCCATGGAAACAAAAAAAAGGGCAAGAGCGATGAACAGCTAAAAATACTCCTCGAAGAGTATAAGAAAGGTCCAAAAAAAAGCAATGCTTCTTAAAAGCTATATCTAAACAATTGCTGACCTTATAAATATTTGAAAAACATGCCCTGGATGCAAGCTGCAACTAGTTGTGCTTCTCAGCACATCTGAAATCCGAAGGGTTATGTAGGCCAGAAAGGCCATGGAATAAAATTGAATGATCCTAATGAACCTGGATCAACTTTATGTAGACATGATGCCTAAGTTGAATAAGCACTCTCTAAACAACTTATCCATTTGTGAGGCACAGCCATCCCCCGTGTTATTTTGTCCGGCACAGAGTTTGTAGCTTTCCCCTTTCTCCCAGTCCAAAGTATTTTTGAGTTAAGTTAGACAAGTCAACCCCTTGGCCCAACCTTGTTCCTAGCCTTCATCCTTCACTAGCAGTTTGACCATGTCCAATGTGTGAGTTTGTCATTTGAACTATTGTGCAAGCAATTTTTATATAACAACGGAATATGCTAACTTAACTAATGCCACTGAATGGATGTTATACTTTGAGCTTGGCTGTGAGAATGATTAGAGAAGCATTGTCTTAGTCTACTGATGTGATTTATCCTGGGTTGTATATTCTTGGGATCTGTGATGATGTTGACCATATATATATGCTTTTGGATGATGATTCATGGTCCCACATGCTTGATGATGATATCATATGATGGACATATGATGCGGATGATGATTGATCCAGTTCAGTAGGTTTTATTATTACTTCAGATCAGCAGATTATACATTGTCCATATATGGTGGACCCTACAGCTGGCCCATTAGGGCAACCCATGGTGTATGAGTACACATTTCTAGTGGATTTGGGTCTTTTGGATCCAATGAAACACTTATCTTTCAGTTCCGGGCACTTCTGACAGTGATTGATGCAATTTTACACTTGTTGACTAGATTTGGGGCTGATTTCCCAGCCTGAGCAGCAGGGGCCATGATTGGCCAGTTCACCTAGGGCGTTGATGATGGAGGGGGTGGTCCAGCCACTTGTTTTTACCATTTACCCCCCCTTCTGGAGAGCCTGGTGGGCTCAGATGGACAGCACAGGTGCCCTAGGAGGCAGTTTTGGCACTTTCACAGTTACCGAGGCAATAAAAAAATGGGATAAAGTGGTCACTGAGGAAATCGATTTGGGCAATTGAGGCAAGGTTTTGGCATTTGGTCTTCACAGAGGTCTTCCAGGGTGGCATCACTATCTTCCAGTCAGTTTTCACCATGTGGGTATGCCCACATTGATCACAGGAGGCCATTTACTGCTTGACGGTCATGGATTTGGAGGACAGTTTTGGTCATTTATATTATTTTGGACATATTTTATTATTTTATTGTGCCTTGGGGATGAGCTAGTAAGGATTGATGCCTCCTAGCCCCACCATGTGCTTATATTGTCATGTCCTAGTCACCATGAGGTGGATTTTGGTACCTATACTTCTCTAGTGGATGACGTCACCCCTTTTTATACCATTTAGTGGGGGCACTATTATTATATTGGGTGATCCATGTGATATATTGTTATGGTTCATCTTAGCCATTGATTGTATGATGAGATCTTTTAATCTCAACCACTCATTGGATGTAGTATTGTAGAGTGGTATAGGGTTTTGGTCTTTATTATCCTATATAAGAACGAGACCCCCCATTGTATAGCTCATCTTTGGAGCTCTGGAATATTGGAATAGAACATTTCTTTGTGGAGCATATCTCTCTTGTCTTGTGGATTCTCTTGCATATTGAGTATACAGTATCTCTTCTATGTATCATTGTGGATTTTGGTGCTTCTACTAGTTTTCTTGCAGGAAAGTCGAATTGATGGAGAGGAGGGCGATTTCTTGAGGGTTATTGTTGGAGGAATCCACATATTCTCTCTTGGGTTGATCTTGTGACAGGGAGTATCATTATTGTATCTTTGTGACATAGTTGATGCTTTCTATTACATCTTTCTATCATTTTCATAATCATCTTACTTGACTTGTTTCTTTGATCTTGTCTTGTAGGAAGAGGACGATTTGGCTATCTTGGAAGAGGACGTTTTGGTTGGAACTCTTGGATCTCACTCTTGAATATACACATAGGAGAATGCTATCAATTTGCAAGGTGGCCACAAGCAATTGAGGTAAGATCTACAAGGTATGTGCCTCTTTCATCCATTCTATCTTCATTGGTCACAAACCCTAATTAATTAAAACCCCAATTTTGGTATTTCTTAGATCTACTTAGATCTAGCCTTGCTTTTGAAAAGATCTTAAGAACCCACCTCTATAGCATCCACCCCTAGTTGGATCTATAGTTTGGTGGTGATTGGGTTAAAATTGACACACTTTTCAAGGCAAAAAGCCCTCTTGAATCAAATCGCACTTCCCTAAGAGAGACTTGTTTGGTTAGATCTAGCACATGGGTAGGTGAGATCCCACTTGATTTGTAATCCACACACTTGATAACCTATCCCCAGATTCTTACTTTGGTGAATTCTACCTTGTGGACATCATTCCATGTTTTAAGGGGTCAAAACCCCCTTTTGAATTTCTTGGCACCTCAAAACTCAGATCTACTAAGATCTAACCCTTGGATTGACTTGATTTTTGGGATCTACATAGATCGGGGTACGAGCTACTTGGATCTATAGTTTGTTGGCCATTGGACTTGATTTGGTCCACCAAACCTTCATTTTAGCCCTCCTTGAGCAAAGTCGCACCCCCTTGGGTAGGTGAGTTTGTCCACTTCAAGGAGGTGGGTGGTTGAGATTTTTGGGGTTTTGGAACGGCCATACCTTGAAACCTAGGTCTAGAGTATCTTTTTGTCACGATCCGCCTTGGGGGTAGCATTCCTTGTTTCAAGGGATTGTGGTCCACTTAGGGTCATTTCTTGAAAACCTAGATCTAGCAAGATCCAACCGTTAGATCTCATTTATTGTTGGACACACGGAGCACACTGAGAGGGGGGGTGAACAGTGTGTGTAGCTTTTATTACTTTTTCAACTTTAACAATCATCAGCAGCTTATTCAATACATCATTCATTAATGCATTATCACATTATCATTATATCATCAGCATTATTAACAGTTACAGCTCATCATATCATCATCACATAGGAAGCATAGAAAAACACAGTACACAAGATTTTTACGTGGAAACCCAAGTCCTGGGGGAAAAACCACGGAAGCCTTTATAATAATAATTTACCAGCAACTACTGGAAGGAGGCAACAACCCCCTTTGTTACAAAGACTTCAATTCTCCAGCTACAACTGGAAGGAGGCTACAACCCCCTGGTTTACAGGCTACAACCTGAAGGAAGCCTTAGCTCCCTCAATTTCCTTGCCCCGTCCTGCCACCCTGATATGAAGATAGAATAGAAACTGAACTACTGAACCACAAACTGCACTGATCCTGTGGACCTGCTATCCAACACCTGTACCACACTGCACAATCTAAACCACACTGCACAACCTGTACCACACTGCAAAACCTAAACCACACTGCACAACCTGTACCACACTGCAAAACCACTTTCACTGCTCATCAACTGACCACTGCTCATCAACTGTTCATTGCTCATCAACTGTCCACCGATCATCACAACTGTGCCACATTGTTCATCAACCTGTACACTCAATCTGTCCAATCTAGCTGTACCAATCAATCTCAGCTATACCAATCAATCTATCTGCATAAATCAATCTGTTGTTCACATCATTTGAACCAATCAATCTGAGTTCAACCAACTGTGTACCAGACCACCTGGGTCAAACCAACTGCTCATACAACTCAGCCAATCTGAGTTAGACCAACTGCACATAAGGCAACCTATGCCAAAACTGTACCAAGCTGCTTATGTACCTGTGCCAAATTAATCATATGCCTGTGTCAATCTGATCATGTACCTGTCCATAATTGCTCTATGGGAAACCTACTTTCTTACTTGGTCAAGATAGAGTTACAACCATAACTTTACTCACCCAATCATACTTAGTTAAATGACATCACAACTATTCTCACAATTTGACAGGCAACATAGTCAAGCAGAACTTGACGGACAACTTCAAACAAGCAATCAACAAACTGTAAGACAATCATGTCTTCAACCAACTTGGTCAATGCTATACCGCCTATGGATACTTTCATCAATATACAGTCTCATACAATGTTAACTAAATCAAATACAGTCAATGGTTTCTCAATACTGGAATGCCCATTACTTAAGATCAATATTGACTTACTAAGTCAATGGTGAATAAAACAATTGCCCAAAACCAATCACATCTCAAATCAATCAAGAGAAGTATTATCAAATCAATCAAACAGCCTTTACTTTGTCAAATCATCAACTTGCCAATGTTACTCAGATAACAGTTAAGGCTCATAGTCAACCACTAACAAGTCAATCTTAGGTCAATCCACTTAGTCAATGACAAACCCTGACAACATTGTTTTGTCAACTCAATGAAGGTCATCAATTAAGTCAAAGAGTATTGTCAATACAGTCCTAATATAATACTATTCAAAATGCAATGGAAGAATGCTAATTCAATGATGACTTGTCAAATCAACATCAAGTATACATCATAATGCATAGGAGAGCATCATCACACTATGGTATGCATGTACATCATATTGTATAGGAGTGCATCAACTTCGTAGAGTGTACATCATTATCACATGCATTATCATCATAAAGTCTATAATATCATAGCATAAAGGTATGCAACTTCATCATCATATCCTCCATAATGACTTCAAATATATATACCAATATATAGGCTCACATACAAATATCAAAGATGAACTCTATCCATGAGAGACATGTGCCATTACAAGAGAAACCCAGAAGCATGAGCCATACCTTTTTGAAGATCATAAGGTCAAGAAACAATAGACAAACCAAAATAAACTCTAGATCATGTCATCACATAGCCCTCGTAACAAGCTTTCCAACGAGCCAAGAATTTTGTAATTCCGATTCCGTATGAGAAAGTTATGCCAATTTTAGTGAAGATACCCAAAAAAATTTCCTCCACAAAATTTCGCACTTTTCTCCAAGAGTTGCGAAATTCCAATTGATGAGCAAATGAAATGTTTGATATTCTATTTATATAGGTCATGGAGGAAAGTTATTACCTCAAACAGGGCCGACATGCAATTCAAAATTACAAATAATTAAATTTTCTTTTGTTAGGTCGGCTCACCCAAAAAGGTGGGGTACACCAACTTCAAAAATTCATATCTCTTCAACCATAAGGAGTTAGAAGATGCTCCACATATCAATGGAAATGGCTTGACGAGGACTATCTCCCTATGATGGGTTTATTTGCAAATTCTTGGTCTAATACCCTTAAATTATTCAATGTGTCCAGGACGTCAAAGACCCCACACATGAGGGTGCCAAAGACCATACCACTAACTACAAGAGTTTCAAAGTCTTCTTCAACATATCAAGGCACGTCCGTGGGATCTACCTCCATCTACATCCCAATATCCATACAACCACAAATAGGACCATACATCACCATGGTTCAAGACCCAAGGCACCACATGCAAGGGTTTCAAGGACTCTTTCAAGGATATCATAATATACTTAAAGATACTTTCCATGGACTTCAAGCCCATCACATAGGACTCCATCACCAAGTGATGAGGGCATCATGACCAAGGATTCTATCATATCAAAGGCTCCAACAATCATGGGATTACAAACCACCATATGTATGGATTCCAATACCCAAATCATTTCCAAATGCACCATCAATGATCATATAGTGTCCAAGGGTCATCATGCCGCCATTTATGTGGGTGCCAGACCCTCTCATGCATAATGACCATCTCCAAGGGTTCCATGACCCCAACAAGGGATACACGGGCATCAAGATCTTCGTCAAGGGTTCTAAGTCTTCATTAAGTCATTAATGGCCACATCATCACCTTTAAGGGGACAAGGACCATTAAGCCATCAAATGTGGGTCCAAGGACTTCTTCATCAAGCAAGGGGATTCATAGGCTTCTTCAACCACCTCAACCACACCAGGAGACCTCCAAGGGTCAAGATCCATCATGACATCACCTGTGGGGTTGCTAGACTTTCTCTTGGGGTACCATGACCTCAATAAACACAAATGACCACTAAAAGGGTCATTTGGACTCTTGCAACTTGTTCAACACTTTTGTAGCGTACTGGGGCATAAGTTGTGGTAATGGGGAAACAAAGAAACAATTGGGGAAACGCAAAACCTCTTTGGGGTACTTAAACACTCTACAGGGTGTTCAGGGATTTTGTCATTGTCCCAAGGGCTCCAAGGGCTTCAAACTTGGGCTTGGACAAGATCAAAAGGTCTCCTTAGACACTGACAATTACTTAACCCTCAGGGGCTCCTCAAGGGGCACCAAGACATGTTGGCATCAATGACTATACACTGTTGGCATCAATGACAACTTAATCAACAGTTGGATCTATAGTTTGGTGGTGATTGGGTTAAAATTGACACACTTTTCAAGGCAAAAAGCCCTCTTGAACCAAATCGCACTTCCCTAAGAGAGACTTGTTTGGTTAGATCTAGCACATGGGTAGGTGAGATCCCACTTGATTTGTAATCCACACACTTGATAACCTATCCCCAGATTCTTACTTTGGTGAATTCTACCTTGTGGACATCATTCCATGTTTTAAGGGGTCAAAACCCCCTTTTGAATTTCTTGGCACCTCAAAACTCAGATCTACTAAGATCTAACCCTTGGATTGACTTGATTTTTGGGATCTACATAGATCGGGGTACGAGCTACTTGGATCTATAGTTTGTTGGCCATTGGACTTGATTTGGTCCACCAAACCCTCATTTTATCCCTCCTTGAGCAAAGTCGCACCCCCTTGGGTAGGTGAGTTTGTCCACTTCAAGGAGGTGGGTGGTTGAGATTTTTGGGGATTTGGAACGGCCATACCTTGAAACCTAGGTCTAGAGTATCTTTTTGTCACGATCCGCCTTGGGGGTAGCATTCCTTGTTTCAAGGGATTGTGGTCCACTTAGGGTCATTTCTTGAAAACCTAGATCTAGCAAGATCCAACCGTTAGATCTCATTTAGCCCACTTGACTTGGCTTCTAGCTGTCCCGATCTACACTTTGACATACTTTTTGACCCCATTAGCCCACTTAACA
The DNA here is from genome assembly GCA_027924585.1 of Larix kaempferi. Classification (NCBI taxonomy): domain Eukaryota; kingdom Viridiplantae; phylum Streptophyta; class Pinopsida; order Pinales; family Pinaceae; genus Larix; species Larix kaempferi. The sequence continues at coordinate 1,583,659 of BSBM01000076.1, read as the reverse complement.
AGGCACTAGTCCTCCTCAAAGCAAGTCGCACTCCTTGGGATTTGTGTCAAAACCTAGATCTAACACATGGGTACTTCTAGAATCAACTTAGATCCATAGATTTAATCATTACCTATCCTCTAGTACCAATTTCACACCTAAGCTTGACCTTGTGGGCCCACTTAAGGCCATTTCACACATTCCAAGACAATAAGACCCACTTGTGTATACATATGGTACTACACCATGTCATCATCCCCAATCATGTGGCCTAAACCATACGTAGGTTGAAACACTAAAAATCTCTCACACCACCTTCAACCATACCTCAAACTTCTAGGTCCACTTAGCCTTGCATTGGTTTCCGTAACTCTTCATTTACTTACCCTTAGAAACCTTTGTTTGGGTCCAATCAACTGTGATTGGTTATAGGGTCTCCCCCTAGGTCTGGTTACACCCTGACCTAAAGCGAAGAGTGCCTCGGTTGACGTGACTCCCACCTTGCATCGGGAACCGTGGCACCTCTTGGGTCACCTCTTTAGTTGCCTGCCTCCTCTACCGTCCCGGATGGGATTCCTCCAGGGGCAACTACAAGTTGTGTGATAACAGGTCCTTTTATAAAAGACTCGGCTATCCTTAGGTTTAGCCATTTCGGGGATACTCTAGAGTGTTTTTTCCTTAGGAATTATGCGCTACTCATCAGTGGCGTATAATCCCTGAGTTTTTCACTCATACCTCCAAAGCTTGAGTATTTACCATGGTGGTCAAAACCTAAGGTGGTTATTAGAGTCTTGTGTCTAGGATTTTTTACGTGTTAGCCATCTTGATTGAGTCGTATGACCATGCACTAGGTCCCCTAGGAGTTTTGTTTGATTCTGAGAAAAATAATTTTTTCCGTAATTTAGACCATTTTAATGGTTTAAATGGAATTTTGCAAGTTGTGATAAAATCCTCATCCGGAGGCGGATTTTGGCGTGGGGAGGCTCGTTTTGACGCTCAAAGCGTCCTCTTTACCCTAGCACCTTCTTTCTTCAGATCCAGGGCCGTTACGTTGCCTTTGGGCCAGTTTTCGCTAAAGATGCTACAAACTGCACTTTAATTGCCAAAAAAAGAGAAATTGCACATGAGGACAAAAATTGAAAAAAGACAAAAATGATTATGAAAATCTATGGAAAGGGTGGCTAAGTGATTTAGTGAAGTGTACGACCTCAGTCAACTGATAAAGTCATATGTTATGAAGTCAAAATTAAAAAATTGATTTAGAATGAGGGTGTACGGATTCCCTCATGTGGGTCCTCTTCACATGGATTAACTCATGTGTTAGCAAATAAGGTATGGGTGAAGGTTCCAATCGTGAGTGTGGTGGGAATCTACATCAGAGTTAAAATGCACATGCTACTATAAGGTTTGGATGTGCGAATTTGATTTATGGAGGTTGACGTGAGCATAAGGAGAAGCGTGGGCCTCCTCCACGTGAGTTGTTGGTGGGCGTTTAGTTTGAGGGTGAGGGCATTGAAACCCAAGGTGGGGTGGATGCCACCTATGTCCATCACACCTACCAAGCTTTAGACTCCATACTCTCCAAGCTCACCATCACGCCCACCTCTCCATGAATCAATGCGTGAGTCTCTCATGAGTTTGGTGAATTCGCCCAACTTGGCTCTCTTCTTCACCATTTCAAATTGGTCTTTTGGATCTTGAGTTTGTGTATAAATAAAGAGCTCCCTGCTCTTGTTTATGATGGACTTTTGGATGTAAGATTACTCTGAAGAATTTTGTACTTGCTATTTGCTTTTGCTATTGGAATAAAGTTAGACTTTGGAGGTCCATGCGATTTGTGCTACTTTGGTGAATGTACCTCTTGTGAGGTGATTTCTTTCCATCCTTTCAATTTATGCTTATGTGAATGATCAAATAAACTAGCTTTAGAAGTCTATTTTATAGAACATAAGATCTATCATTTGCAGTTGTCAAGTTGATTTATTATGCAAGTTTGTCAATATTATATGAACAAGAAGTATTCGGTTGTACCAATGTTGATAAAATCTTTATGTTCTTAGCATACTAGTATATCTATTTGATCTCACTAGGTTTCAAGCTGTTTTTTTTGGATAGGTCTTGCCATTTGGAGAGGGGTGTGAGCTCAGTTGCATCTAGCTCATCTTCATTATCACAAGTGGTTTGCTTTAAGATTGTTGTCTTTCAGGATCTACAAACGTTGGGATTGTTCCAAGAGAAAGAAGCACAAGGAGTTTTTCTTGATCCAAGTTCCATCCTTAAAACTAAGTTACTTCAAAACATTTTGGTTACTAGTTACTATTGAGAAGCCCTAAACCCCATTGATCCATTTTTTGGCTTCCTCCTTCTTTAGCCTTGTTTGGCTTACTCTTCTTCCTCTCTCATACTTTCGTTTTTCCTCCTTCTAGCTTCCATCCTTCCTTTCGTTTCCTTACTCCTTCCTCCTTTCATTTTCTTCCTCCTCTACCTTTCGTTTTCTTCTCCTTTAACTCCTTTACCTTTCGTTTGTTTCCTTCTTGTCTTGCTTTCGTTCCTCCTTCCCTCTCTAGTTCTCTTCAACCTTCTCTCCATTCATTCCTCCTTCTCTCTACTTCTTCTACTCCTTCTCGTCCTACCTTCTTCCTCATCCTTTTTTCCTTCTAGATCTATAACTTGCCTTGCTCCTTTTCTTTGTTAAGGTTTAGATCTTGAATAGTTAGTTGTTCTTAGATCTCATTGTTTCAAGCTTGCATTTCATTTTAGTCTTAGATCTAGTTTCATTCGAAGTTTATAAATCTTAAATCTCATTTTAAAAGTTAAAACTTGCATTAATAAGTGATTGGGCATATAGATTAGCTTGTTAGTTTTGCATCTAGTTTCATTTCTACTTATAGATCTTAGATTTATTTTGTTGTTTGCTAATGCTAATGGGTCCTGTTACCAACTTTTTTGTACCAGAGTTGGATTATCTGAAGAGACGCCATTTGACAAACATGATAAGTGTTTGTGTTCCAGTGTATCAGATGATCCATCCTTTGTGCCTAGCCAGTTTTGGCTAGTCAGTTTGTTTTTTGTTTTGACATGACCATGCCCCACGGGGTTTTTGTAATAAAGGTGTGCTGGAAGGGTTTGAGTGACTCGGTCACCCATGACTGGTTTATCAACTAAGGTATTTCAGGGAGTTTTTTACCCTGACCAATTATACTTTGCCTTCAGACGAAATATAATTGACAAGGTTTTCTCCTGCTTCCTCCAAAGTTGGAATGCCCGATTTTGAAATTCTGGCCATGGGGGGTTATTAGAGTCCAACTGATGAATATAAACTTACTAGACACTATTAGAATAGACTATGGTCATGTCCTCGGTCACTAGGACCCTCAGAAAAATTTTCGAAAAAAATTTTACCAGGTCCTCCGGTTTTGGGATTTTAATTATTTTTTAATAAATTTTTCCACAGTTTAAATGGAAAAATTTCATTTTGTAATATGTCAGTCATCTGGGATCCGAATTCAGAGATTGAAGGCTCAAACCTTAAGCCAAAAATCATTCATGATCCCTGGACCAGCTTATCCTAAGTTTCGGATATCAATTCGGCCTCATAATTAATAATTTCTCAGAAAACCCATTTAGAGAGAAATTATTAATTAAAATAATAAAATTGAATATTTTGGAGATAATCCAAATCTCTCCAAAATAATCCAAATGGATTAAATTAAAAGGCTAATTGACATGGAACTGGATATTTATGAGGATTCCAATCAACTCCAAGTACATTCAGTTCACTATATAGTCACCAGATGAGATCTCATCCAAAGGAATTCACCCCCTGCATGCAAAACTCGAGTTTAGTGATGTGGAAGGATTATTAAATGAGAATTGGAGTTGGTTTTGAGTTGCATTGAATGGGAATGGGGGCGCCTTGCCTAGGTGGAGGCCATCTCCCACTCTCAACCACCAAAGATCTCAATCAAATTTCAGTTAAACTCCAAGCCATCTACCAAAGGCTCACATGTTCCCTCCTCCCTCACGTCAATTTAGGGTATGGGCTCGAATATCACACATGGCAATGGCTCATTAGATGGTGAAGTTTCCAAGAAAGGGATGGGGGGCGCCTTGCCAAGGTGGAGGCCACCTCCCCATCCAAATAGACTTCAAACTCGAGTTTTATGGTGAGTCTTAGCTCCAAGCTTGGATTAGACATGGATTTGATTGGAATTTGAGATTTTTGTCAAGTGTTATTGGCTCCCTTAGATGCCAATTCGAATTTAGGGGTTAGGCTTCTAGTTTTTGTATATAATGAGGGCATTGCCTCCTCATCTCTCATGGATTTTTGGGCAAACTTACTCTGCCAATTTGTAACTCTGTTCTAGCGTTTTGCTATTGGAAATAAAGTGACTTTGGAGGTCCATATGGTGTTGATGCTTGTCATGGAATTGCTTCATTGATATTAAGGTGATTTTGTTCTTGTATTTTGCTTATATTTCATATCTTGATCAATTATTAGCTTAGAAGGCTTTCTTAAGTCCATAGGGTGGCCATTTGGGTTCAAATTGTCCATTGATGTTGGGTTTAGTGTAATTTGGAAGGAGTAGTCTGTAGTCTGAAATACTTATACTCTTCTAAACCCACTTTATTTTGCATACTATTTTGATCAAGATACTTTTATGAGTGATTTCTTGTGCAGATCTCCCAGTTTGAAGAGAGGCTTGAGCTTGGTTGCATCTCTCATCTCTTCAAAGAACATATTTTTCTGACATTTGTGTGCATTTTAGGATTTCCCAAAGTTGATCTCAAGCATTAGAGATTTGGCAAAGAAGTGTTAGGTTCGAAGATCTTGTTATCACATATATAGTAGCCGGGATACCATACATTATTTCTCTGATTCCAGTTCCCTTACATTGAGATGCTGAGATGAGCATCTATATTGGATCACTATCAGATCTTGGACAGTATATCTATTCCCCATTGCCATGACTGAGTCTCAGGACACTAAAAGAGATGACCGATGTAGCCATTATACCATTTATACAGAGCAGTCAGTAGTGCCCAGAGTTACAGTAGCAGTTTCAGAGGACAGATGATGTTTCAGATGATGAGCATTCAGGTATATGACTCAGCAGGTATATCTTAGTGTTGTGGTTATATTGCTTTTATATTTATTCTTATAGCATGTCTTAGCACTTAGTGTCATGATCTAGCGATCATATAGATACGTGGACCTGGTTGAGCTTATTATATATATTATATTGTCCCTACTCAGACTTAGAAGTTCACTATTCATACTCATTGGTTTTACCCTCCTTAGGGAGAATAGAGGTGATCATTCCAACATACCTTGGCTTGCTAGTGTTGGCTCCATGATTCATTGTCTCCATCCATCCATTACCTACCTTTTAGTTTATCACCCTGACTTACTACTTGACTAGTGACATGGAGGATCTTTCCCCCACTGTAGCCTCTGTATTGGATGAGCTTCCCTGTTTATTGTGTCTCGGCTTTGAGTTGGTGACAAAACTTACCTATGGTGAGTTGGAGTTCCTTGTGAATTCCTCCTAGTCACTAAAGTTGTGTTGGCTAAACCTGAAACTTTTACTGCTGACATGAATACAAAATCTAGAAAATGAAATGCTATATCTTGTATGAAAAGCCCATTCATGCAATGTGTTTCTAAACACACATGAATGAAAGGCATGCCAAATGAAAATGGCCATGAAAATAAAATGTTATATCTTTTGGAAATGTAAATACCTAGGTAAACAAGTTGTCTGTGACACACCTAGAAGTGCTCAGGTAAACAAGTGCCTTAAAAACACACCTGTCGCAGAAAGCCTCAAATAAATGCAAATCTATGCAATGTGTTTATAAACACACATAGATCAAAGGCTATGGAAACTTCAAGCCCAAAAAGCAATGGAACTTAAATGCTATATCTAAATTATTGTTGGCCTCATTTGTATTATGGATTGTGTGCATCTGTTAAAGGTAAATAAATCTTCTTTGAACAACTCATCCATTTGTGAGACACCGCCATTCCCTGTGTTGTTGCTCATTCAGTATATACTATGGTGTGTTTTCCCTTTCCCTGTTCCAAAGTGTCACAATGTTAAGTCAGTCAAGTCATCCCTTAGCCTAGCCAGTTATTTTAGCCTTCACCCTTCACTAGCAAATTGATCACAGCTATGAAGTGAGTATGGTCCTGAAAGTCTAGTCTGAGTAATAATAATAAGTTATGACATTATATATTTGGATTTAGATCGTCAGTAATGATTACTTTGTGTTATAATTGTTATTTGAATAAGTTGTAGAGCATGCATTAACCTTTGACACTTTGCAGCATCTTTTGATGATGGTCTGAGTTATATTTGGTCATGTTGACTTGGTCAAACCTAGTTTGACCAAGGTCAACCATTGGACCTGAGATGGTTGGACCTTGTGATGATATGGAGAGATGATATATGGTCTATGTACATGCACATGATGATTCTATGCATCAGATATAGGTTTATGATGATGATTCATGGTTTACAGCATTATTTGATCATTTACAGATTATTATTATTTCACCTGTTCCGGTATATTGGATGTATTATATGATCATGCAGAGACTCATATGGTGTATGACTACACATCTTAGATGGATTTGGACCTTCTAAGTCCAATGAGACAGTCTGTTTTCAGTTCCGGGCACTTATAGTGATGATTGAGCCTCAGTAGGCTAACCCAGTGCAGTTTTGGTCTGTCGGAGACCCTGTCAGAGCAGAGACGATTTTATTTGGTTGACTTAGGGCGTTGTGCTTGGAGGGGGTGGTCCAGCCACTTGTTTTTACCATATTACCCCCCTTCTGGACACAGTGGTGCCCTCACCATGACAGCACAGGCACTCCAGGAGGCAGTTTGGGGAAGTTTCATGCTTCCCGAGGCATTTCAGGATTGGTAGAAATGGTTATTGAGGAATTTGATTTGGGCTACTGAGGCAATGTCTTGGCATGGGATGATCAGTCATGATGGGTTGATGTCTTCCACACCTCCTCCAGCAGTTTCAGCTTCATCGGGGCCCGCATCCATTACTTATGGCATTTTCTGATGATTTCTGAGGCCTCTTAAGGCCCACGATTTGTCCATAGAGGCACGATTTCGTATATTGATGACTATTTTATTATTATTGTGCTATGGGGATTGACCAAGGGTGGCTAAAATTACCCCTTGGACCCACCATAAGATTCTTATTATATTTTGTCATCATGATATGGTGGGATTCCCCTCTCCTAGGGCGATTTTGTCCACTTATGTTATATTTTATTAGTGATCCATGTATTTTATTGTTGAGCTCATCTCAACCATTGATTAGACATTTGTATCTTTTAATCTTAGCCACTCATTCAAAAAGTGGTTAGGGTTTTGATGCCTCTCCTTCCTATTTAAAGGAGAGAGCTTCTCATTGTAAGGGGTCTTTGGCTCTTGGTTTATTGGTATAGAAAAACTTTCTTGTGGAAATTCTTGTGGTCTCCTTTGCATCTGGTGTTCTTAGATGGTGATTGGAAAATCTATTGCAACCTAACATTTGGAATTTGTGGTAAGATTTATCTTTTTGGAAATCATTGTCTTGTCTACAGGAGGGCGACTTCAACAAGGGCGATTTTGAAAGGCTTCTTCAAATCGATCTTCTTGGCATTTGCTTGTATCAGGGGGTTATCATTAGTATCATTGTGATCTATGATATCTTTATGTTACTTCTCTTGTGGCATTAGTCTTATCTCTTGATTGCATCAAATCTGATATTGTTGACGTTTGTTGTGCAGGAGAGAGGGCGCATTGGCTTCTTGGACTAAATCGACTTCATAGAAAACTACCTCAAAGCTTCTCAAATTGATCGAGTTTGCATAGATCATCATCATCAAGGCATCTACAAGGTTACCCAGGTAAGATCCATAGGTTTGTTTCTCTTATCTTGATCCAATCCATTGGCACAACACATAATTTAAAAACCCTAATTAATCAAACCCCCATTGTTACATTTTCTTAGATCTACTAAGATCTAGTGGGTTGTTGGGTATAACATTGAAAACCCACCTCTATAGTATCCACGGCATCCCGGATCTATAGTTTGGTGAGGATTGGCCTCCATTTGACCCTCTTCCCAAGCCAACTTAGTTTCTCCAAGCAAGGGCACACTTCTTTTTGAGGGTGAGTTGACCTAGATCTAGTTGATGGGTAGTTGAGATTTCAATTGATTCATGATCTACACATCCTAAAACCTACCCCTAGACTCTTACTTGGGAAATTTCTACCTTGTGGGCCCTATTCCACATTTCAAGGGATTTAATCCCCATTTTGGACCACTTGGTATCTTTAAACTCAGATCTAGTAAGATCTAGCCATTGGATTGCCTTGAAATTATAGATCCACACTCTCACTTGATCAACCTACTTGGATCTAAAATTTGGATGTCATTGGACTTGTCTTGATCCATTTATCCCACATTTTACCCTCCTTGGGCAAAGCCGCACTCCCTTGGAGATTGGAGTTGGTCCACATCTAGGACATGGGTACATGAGATTTTTGTGGATTTGGAACGGGCACACCTTAAAAACTAGGTCTAGTTGGTCACTTCATCAAATCTTGCCTTGGGGATAGCATTCCTTGTTTTAAGGGATTGTGGCCCACTTAGGTCAAACCTTGAATCTCTAGATCTAGACCTATTCATCCATCAAAACTTTAATTGCCCATTGTCTCATGCAATAGGAGTCACCAACCACAAGTTAACTTCACTTTGACTCCATTATCCCAATTCCCAAGGCACTGATCTCTCTTCAAGTCAATTCGACTTTCCTAGATTGTTGGATTAACTTGTGGTTTGATCCTTGTTTGGTGGACTAAGCTTGTCACTTGTACTAGTTAGCCCCAATTCAACCCCTAAACTACCCTGCATTGGACACGGTTCCATAGGCAGTGGATTTTCTCACATTGAACTAGTACTTCAATCCTGGATCTCATTTCAAATACTATAAGTCACTCTCACATCAATAATGAACCAAAGCTATACTCATTGAACCCCTTACTCATATTGTGACTTCATCCTTAGGTCTAGGATAAACCATACACCTTACTTCACTTAGTATTAACTTGATTTGGTGTCTTGGTTTTGATCTCTCCTGTCGGGAGTAGATCGGGTCTCCCCCTTTGTTGTCTGGGCTAGATAACATAAAGCGAAGGTTGCCTCGACTGGCGTGACAACCATCTATTGGAGGTCGAAGTGATCGTAGTTGCACCTTTTGAGTTGCCCTTCCCTATTGCCATCCATTAATGGATACATCCACAGGGGTAACTACAGTTTAGGTGATAACAGATCCATCTCTTAATCAAATTTTAAACTTGGTTACTTGGTTCTATTGTTGAGTAGTGGATCTACAAGCTTATCTTTCCCACTCCTCTTCATCTTCTTCTATACTAAAGTTTTGACTTGAGTAAGCACCTTGGGATTTCATCCCAAGGGCCACATTGTTTTGTGGCTACTTTTCTATCCCCACTAGCACCTTGTGTGCATCCAGCTAGCTGGAAGGTTTTTTAGGCTAGTGTTCTAGTGGTCACCTTGTTCGGAGGTTGATCCCATCTTTGTTTGATTCTCTTTGGTTTTGGCTTGCTAAGCTTCCTTCTAGTCTCCTACTTTCGTTTTTCCCTAATCCTAGCTTCGTTTTTGGTCTCTTTCCCTTGCCTTATTCCTCCTCTCTAGCTCTCGTCTTCCCTTTTGCTTGCTTCTCAAAGTCTCCTTTCGTTCCTTCTTCTTTGGTCTCTTCCACTTCCCTTTGCTAATTTTCTTTTTCCTCTTGCCTTTTGTTTCTACCCTCCATCCTTGCTCTCGTTTTACTCCTCCTCTCTTGCTTTCGTCCATCTCCTCTAGCTTCCACTTCCTCCCTCCTCTCGTTTTGCATACTCCTCTCCTTCCGTTGCCCCTTGTCTTGTTTATAAACCTTCCTATTTGCCACTTCCAAAAGCCCTACAAAAACAACAAAACAAACAAGTGGTTAAAGAGTTAGTTTGTTTCTTTCTTTGAAGAGTTAGTAGCTAGTTGTCATAGTCTTGCATTTTGCATTGTTAAATAGTTTAGATCTTACATTTTGTTATTTAGTAGTTTCGTTTGCATCATTAGATCTCATCAAAAGATAAATTTTGCACTTGCATTCTAAGGCTAATTTCCACTTTGTTAAAACTTGCATATAGCATTAGATCTCTTTCTAGACTTTAGGCTTGTTAGATTCAAGTTTATTTTGTTGACTAATGCTAATGGTTCATTGAGTCCATCATCGTGATAGGTTCTTTGAGAAAGAGAAACTTCAGATCTTTTGAAACAAGTAGAAGAGAAAAGGTTCCAAACCAGGAAGTTATCAAGAAACCAAAAGGACGATCCAAAACAAGAAGTCATTAGTTATTCTTTGTAATAGCTCTTAAGAGCTTGTTTCAAGTATTTTCCAAGTTATTTCTCTCAAAGTCCTTCCAAGGGTTTCAATCCCAAAGGAACTTGTACTCTCAATAATAGAGTTTGATTAGTGGGTTTTTTAATCCCCCACACCCAACTTCCCCTATTTGGGGAAGTCTTGCATTTGTCTTTTAAGTGGTTTGCTTCTTCTTAGCTTAGTTTATTTTTGCTAGTTGCTTAATTCCATTTCTGTTGTAGAATACTAATTGCTAGATTAGTTTGATTTCGCAAGTAGTATTATTAGTTGTCTTTTCATCATTTTATCATCTATTTGAGCTATCATTTGGTTTAAGTTTGCAAGTTGCTTGTCTTATAAAAAGAAACCAAAGTCTCTTGAACTTGCAATAACCCAAGTCAAGAGCACTCTCTGTCGGAGAGTTTAACTGTTTGCTCTTAATAACTTAAAACTTTTCCAACTCACATTTCCCCTTTAAAAATTTACCTCGTTGCTATCCATCACTCAGTATGCTCTGCCAACCCTAAAAGGTTGGACTAGTATTCAGAACGATGATTGGATCTATTAATCTTACATGTGATAACCTAATAAAATATTTCCCCACAACCAACGAACTGGCGTTGATTATTCGAGAAATACTCAGGTAGTGGGCAAAGTTGCTAACTAGAGGCGCTGGAAATCACCGTTGTCATAGAGTTCTAGTGATGGTTAAATCATTGGACACCTAGCCGAAGAATACTGGACGGTCCGTCATGTCTCCAAGGGAAAGCCACTGAAGGTATACTTTTCCGGTTGGATGCATACCCTGCCTTTTTTTCAGCCCTAATAATCAAGATCACTAAAACTTTCAATTAACCAAGATAATTTGCAAAACAATCTCACGAACAGTTACTTTTGACTTGCACTTCTCAGCATCCAAGCACTTTTTTGACTCCATAAGGCACTGGTTTGTTTTTATTTTCATATATTAAAGCTGGACCATATGTCCTTGTCTTTTGCTTAAAGTTTATATCGTGGATGCCTATTTAAAATTTCAAGTCATTGTATTGTTCATCTTGCAATCATATTTTGTAATCGCAACGTGGATTGCTTTATCTTGTGTTTATTTCACTCTTATAAAAAATGTGATCTCATCATTTAAAACCCCTAGACAACACCCATCTGCATCACTCAACACAAAAAACACTTAAACCACAGAGCCATAGAATAACTCTTTTTTAGGGACTACCCCCCTTGGCTTCATTAGGAGTTAGCCTAAACGGAGGAGTTGGGATTCAGGTGACAATACCTGGCTCATTGCTTGCCCCCAAGGCCATACCTCTCCCACTTGTAGTGAGGAGATAGCTTTCGAAATATTTTTGCTGCTGGTGTGCATCTCGGCGAACAACAGGTCCTTGAGTTGATCTATTGTGATAGGTACTTGAGAAGAAGAACCAAGAAGATTTGAAGAAGAACCAAGAAGAAGAAGAAGAACAAACCAAAGAAGAGCAATAAACCAAAAGGAAGATCCAAAACCAATGAAGAAGATGTTAACCATGAAGATCAAAAACATTCTCCTTTTGTAAAAGCTCTGAAGAGCTTCTTAGCTTTCTTCTATTTTATTTTCCAAGTACCTTTCAAGCGTTGAATTCCCAAGGCATTGTAAACTTTTAATAAAAAGCAAGTGGGATTTTTAAGCTCCCACACCCAACTTACCCATTTGGGGAAGTTTGTAGTGTCTCTTTCCTTTGATTGGTTTCATTGCTTAGTTAGTTTCATTTGTGCAAGTAGAACAATAATTGTTTAGTTAGTTTTCCCATTTCACATTTAGAAACTAATTGCTAGCTTAGTTCAATTTTGCAAGTAGAATACTAAAAGCCTAGTTTAGCTTCATTTTCCATTTTATTGCTAGTTAGTCTTATATCATTTTCATATTTGAGCTATCTTGTTGTGTTCTTGTCTTTATTGTTTAAATTGCTAAAAGGAACACAAAGTCTCTTGAACCTGTCATAAGACAAATCAAGAGCACTCTCTGTCAGAGAGCATATTGTTGCATTTCTACATTTGCATATAGATTAGATAAGACTCTTGAATCTCACCATAAGGTGGATCAAGAGCACTCTTTGTCGGAGAGGTTTGTTTCTTTGTGCTCTAATTAAAACCATTCAACTCACACCCCCTTTAAAATTTGAATTTATTTGTTTCTCCATACCGCGTATGCTCTGCCCAACCTTGAAAGGGGTTGGATTACTCAGAAACAGGATTGGTTGCCTAATCTTTCAAATTTTAACCATAATAAAATCTTCACCCCATAACCAACGAACCGGCGTTATTTGATAAATACTCAGGTAGTGGGTAAATTCCAAGTGGGGGCACCGGGTAGCCATGGTCAGACTCAATATTGCTAGTTAAGTTCCTTGAACACCTAGCCTAGAGAACTAGGTGGTCCGTCATGTCTTCGAACGAAGCCACTGAAGGTATTTCCATTTAGATTTTCAGTACCTTGCGTATTGGTTGGAAATTCCCTAGCCATAATAATCAAGAACACCTCAAATACACAATAAAATTTACCAAGAACAACTTCAAAACAATCTCACGAACATATATTGAGACTTGTATTTTCAGCATCCCCAAGCACTTATTGACTCCATGTGGCACTAGTCTTGAAACTCATATGTATCACGTTAATTTGGACCATTTGTCCTTCATATCTGCTTAACTCATTATTATTCTGTGGATGCTTGAATTTCCAGTCATCATATATTGTTCATCTTATCATTTTGTTTTGTAATTGCAACGTGGATTGCTCAAATTTTATTGTGTCTATCTCAAAAAACACTCCTAAACAACACCCATCCGCATCACATCACCAAAAGACACTTAAAAAAACATAGAGCCACAAACAACTCTTTGATAGGGACAACCCCCCTTGGCTTCGTTAGGAGTTTGCCTAAACGGAGGAGTTGGGACTCAGGTAATAGTACTTGGCTCATTGCTTGCCCCCAAGGCCACACCTTCCCCACTTGTAGTGAGGGAACAACTTTCGAAAAATTTCTGCTGCTAGTGTGCATCTCGGCGGACAACAGACTCCTAGTCTTATTTAATTAATAAAGTGAGATGTACATTATAACTTTAAAGTCACTTTATTAAAAGTTAAATTCATCGTTATCCTAAGTTCATATTTAATAAAATTCAAGTGAGTGATTAATTAAAAGGGGGGATGCTCATACTTTATTAAATGACATGAGGTGCACTAAATTTCATTTATTAATTATTAAATGAGCATTTAACGAGAACCCCACATCTAATCTAATCTGGGCCATTAGATTGAAAGAAGAAGTTGTCATGAACAAAAAGGGCTAGGGCAAGGCATTAATTATTCATTATTCACTTTTCAAGAGAGAGTTTTGGAGAGGCGGAGAAGAGAGAGGAGAAGAGGGTTTGAAGAGATTTCAAACATGAAAATTTTCAGAAGATTCAGGAGAAGAACAAAGAGAGATTCAGGGCACAAATTTTGAGAAGAAGTTGGCACAGATTTCAAGGAAGGAAGTTGGCACAGATTTTGAGGAAGAAATCCGTACAACAAGAATTCGTACAGCAGCACGTTTTTCGAAATCCATACAGCAATTAATGAGATCCGTACATGCATGTTTTTCAAGGCATTCATACAGAATTTATTGTTGTTAATTTTGGCACAAAAAATGAGGAAAACAACAGGCACAGAAATCGAGAAAACGGTCTGTATAGCCCATACGTGTGAGTCAGTACAGTTTGATTTTTGGCACCGTTTTCGAGGCAGCCGTACAGTTCTGTCCGTGAAACATTGGCACGAAATTCAAGGCAACAGGGAGATAAGTACTCTTGTTGTAAAGTTGGAATTTCTCTTTTAATTAAAATTTCTCTCTCAGTCAGGTTTTCCCTTTGGGGTTTTCCCAGAATAGAGCGATAGTGGGAGCAGCTAGAGCTATGTTGCATGATCGGAGTCTTCCTTTCTTTTTATGGGCAAAGGCTTGTAGTATTGTTGTTTATGTTCAAAACAGGAGTCCACACCGAGCATTGGGGTGTAAAACGCCTAAGGAGATGTTCACCGGGAAGAGTCCTGAGATAGGTCACTTCCGTATATTTGGATGCCTTACATACTCTCATGTCCCTTCTGAGAAGAGGACAAAGTTAGAGCCTACAGGGGAGAAAGGCATCTTTGTTGCATATGATGAGACTTCGAAGGCTTTTCGTATATACCTTCATGTACAGAGGAAAGCTGCGGTGAGGAGGGAGGTCAGATTTGAGGAGAAAGCCATCAGGAAGTCTTATGAGTACGAGGTGGAGGAGCAACAAATTGTATCCCCACAGGTGACAGGATCATAGAGTCAGAGTACAGGGTAACAGGTTCCACGTGTAACTGGGTCACAAATTACAGGTTCATCAGTTTCAGGGACTCAGTCTACAGGGACTTTTGGTAGAAGGACAGGTTCACAGGTTTCACCTTCATGTGATTCGGGTGGTACAGGTTCAGGATCATCAAGTACAAGATCTCAGGCCACAGGTACTTCTTCAGGTAGACAGGTGTCAGATGAGGAGGTTATCCAGGATCACCTATAGGAGACAGGTACTTCCAAGAAAAGTAACCAAGTTGGCTTAAGGATCTTGTGAAGGAAGCTGAGTAGTCAGAGTGACCGCCCAAGAGGGAGTTCAGGGAGAGCAAAGCACCAGAGAGATTTTCCAGTTATATGGCGATGGTGACTAGCTTGAGTGATTCCGAGCCTACTACATTTGAGGAGGCTACCCCACACCAGGTTTGGAGAGATGCCACGATGGAAGAGTACAAATCCATCATGAAGAATGGGGTGTGGGAGGTTGTTCTGAGACCAGAGCGGAAGTCAGTGGTGACTTTCAAGTGGCTCTATAAAATCAAGCGTGTTGCAGATGGCAGTATCGACAAGTGCAAAGCTCGATTTGTTGCACGAGGGTTCTCACACGTAGAGGGATTTGATTACTATGAGACCTTTGCACCAGTTGCTAGATTTTCTTCGATCGAAGCAGTGATCTCCATTGTGGGAGAGATGGGTTGGAGGATTCATCAGATGGATGTCAAAACCACTTTTCTGAACGGTTTTCTACAGGAGGAGGTATATCTAGAGCAGCCTCAAGGCTTTGAGATTCATGGGAGAGATTCACATGTTTGCAGGCTGAAAAAGGCCTTGTATGGTCTGAAGCAAGCCCCTCAGGCTTGGTATTCCAGGATTGATACTCATTTGCTATCGATTGGGTTTCAAAAGAGTGAGGCGGATCCCAACCTATACTACATTGTGGTTGGTGGTGTTCTGCTCATTCTTCTGTTATATGTTGATGATTTGTTCATTATAGGAGGAGAGCACCTGATTGAAGCATGTAAGAAAGATCTTTCTTTAGAATTTGAGATGACTGACCTTGGATTGATGCATTACTATTTGGGGATGGAGATATGGCAAGAGGATGGACATGTTTTCTTGAGTCAAGGAACGTATGCTGCAGATATTCTGAGGAGATTTCAAATGGAGGGGTGCAGGACCATGTCCACACCTTCGACCACCAACTGGACGAAGCTTCATGCTTCTGAGGGAGAGTTGGTGGATCCTACCTTATATCGTTAGTTGATTGGTTCATTGATGTATTTGGTCAACACCAGACCAGATATGAGTTTTGCAGTTAACACTCTCAGTCAGTTCATGGTGGAGCCCAGGAGAGTGCACTGGATAGCTGCAAAGCATGTGTTGAGATACCTTGCAGGTACAATAGATTTTGGTTTGGACTACAGGAGATCTGGTGGAGTGGGATTGGTTGGCTTTACAGATTCAGATTGGGCAAGTAGTGTTTCGGACCGGAAGAGCACTTCCGGTTATTGTTTCAGATTGGGCTCGGCAGTTGTCTCTTAGTTCAGTCGAAAACAAAAGTCCGTTGCATTGGGTTCTACGGAGGCTGAGTACATGGCTACCAGTCAGGCCAGTTGTGAAGCATTGTGGCTTCGCAAGTTGATGGTTGATTTATTTGGTCAGGAGATGGGACCCACAGTGATACATTGTGATAATCAGAGTTGCATCAGGCTCTATGAGAATTCGGTATTTCATGACAGGTCCAAACACATTGAGATTAGGTATCACTTCATCATAGATTATGTTCAGAGAGGAGCAGTATAGTTGCAGTACATTTCTATTGATGAGCAGGTGGTTGATATTCTGATGAAGCCTTTCGGTAGAGGGAAGCATGTCTATTTCAGAGACAAGTTGGGAGTGGTGAAGAACACCTTCCTCGGTAAGAGGGAGTGTTGAAAAATTACCTAGGGAGTGTTTGTTCACCTAGTGATGCCATGGGGTGGACAAGGACAATTTAATGGGTGACCCCTAGTCTTATTTAATTAATAAAGTGAGATGCACTTTATAACTTTAAAGTCACTTTATTAAAAGTTAAATTCATGGTTATCCTAAGTTCATATTTAATAAAAGTCAAGTGAGTGATTAATTAAAAGGGGGTGTGCTCATACTTTATTAAATGACATGAGGTGCACTAAATGTCATTTATTAATTATTAAATGAGCATTAAATGAGAACCCCACATCTAATCTAATCTGGGCCATTAGATTGAAAGAGGAAGTTATCATGAACAAAAAGGGCTAGGGCAAGGCATTCATTATTCATTATTCACTTTTCAAGAGAGATTTTTGGAGAGGAAAAGAATGAGGAGAAGAGGGTTTGAAGAGATTTCACCCATGAAAATTTTATGAAGATTCAGGAGAAGAACAAAGAGAGATTCAGAGCAAAAATTTCAAGAAGAGGTTGACACAGATTTCGAGGAAGGAAGTTGGCACAGATTTTGAGAAAGAAATCCATACAGCAGCACGTTTTTCGAAATCTGTACAACAATTAATGAGATATGTACATGCACGTTTTTCAAGGCAGTCGTACAAAATTTATTGCTATTAATTTTGGCACAGAAAACAAGGAAAAAAACAAGCACAGAAATCCTGAAAACACTCTGTACAGCCTACATGTGTGTGTCTGTACAGTCTGATTTTTGGCACTATTTTCGAGGTAGCCGTACAGTTCTGTCAGTGAAACATTAGCACGAAATTCGAGGTAGCAAGGAGATAAGTACTGTTGTTGTAAAGTTGGAATTTCTCTTTTAAATAAAATTTCTCTGACAGTCAGGTTTTCCCTTCGAGGTTTTTCCTAGACCTATTGGTCAAAAATTCCTGTGTTAAAAATTTATGTGATTGGTGTTATCAGCTATTTTGTACAATAGCTGAATTTCTTATGAGCCGCCAGTTCCATGAACATGATTCATGTTCATTGTCTGTGTTCAGAAGTTCAGAAGACATTTTCAGGGCAATTTTGCCCCATTTGTAATAACTGCATGTTCATACCCCCATGGGGAAAATGTAAAAAGTTGGTCTAAACGGGGTCCTTTTATAAAAGACTCGGCTATCCGTAGGTTTAGCCATTTGGGGGATACTCTAGAGTGTTTTTTCCTTAGGAATGATGCGCTACTCATCAGTGGCGTATAGTCCCTGAGTTTTTCACTCAAACCTCCAAAGCTGGAGTATTTCCCATGGTGGTCAAAACCTAAGGTGGTTATTAGAGTCTTGTGTCTAGAATTTTTTACGTGTTAGCCATCTCGATTGAGTCGTATGAACATGCACTAGGTCCCCTAGTAGTTCCATTGGATTCCGGCAAAAATAAATTTTTCCATAAATTAGACCATTTTTTAATGGTTTAATTAAAAAATTTCAAAAGGTGATAAAAACCTCATCCGGAGGCGGAATTGAGAGTAGGGAGGCTCGTCTTGACGCTCAGAGCGTCCTGTTATCACCTAAACTGTAGTTACCCCTATGGATGTATCCAGTCATGGATGGCAATAGGGAAGGGCAACTCAAAAGGTGCAACCACGATCACCTCGACCTCCAATGTATGGTTGTCACGCCAGTCGAGGCAACCTTCGCTTTATGTTATCTAGCCCAGACAACAAAGGGGGAGACCCGATCTACTCCCGACAGGAGAGATCAAAACCAAGACACCAAATCAGGGTATTTCTAAGTGAAGTTAGGTGTATGGTTTATCCTAGACCTAAAGATGAAGTCACAAGCCAAGTGAGGGGTTCAATAGGTATAACCTTGGTTCATAGTTGATGTGAGAGTGACTTACGATGTTTGAAGTGAGATCTAGGATGAGTGTACTAGTTCAATGTTGGAAGATCCACTGCCTTGGGAACCGTGTCCAATGCAGGGTAGTTTAGGGTTGTATTGGGGCTAACTAGTACAAGTGACAAGCTTGACCATGATACATGACAGCTTCAAGGGTTTAGTTCACCATGCATAGGTCAAACCACAAGTCAATCCAACAATCTAGGAAAGTTGAATTAACTTGGAAAGAAACCAATGCCTTGGGAATTGGGAAGTGGAGTCAAAGTAGGGTTGACTTGTGGTTTAGGACTCCTAGTACTTGGGACAAGTGGGCAGTAGAGGTCTGGATGGTTGAATGTGTCTAGATCTAGGTTTGACCCAAGTGGACCACAATCCCTTAAAACAAGGAATGCTATCCCCAAGGCAAGATTTGACAAAGTGATAGTCTAGACCTAGGTTTTGAATTATTCCGGTTTCAGATCTGCAATAATCTCAAGTACCCAGTTCCTAGAAGTGAGTGAACTCACTTCTCCAAGGTGGTGCGACTTTACCCAAGGAGGCTGAAAGTGGGGTTTAGGTGGGTCAAGACAAGTCGGATGGCACCCAAATTTTAGATCCGGGTAGATCAGTCAAGTAGGGGTATGGATCTATAGTTTCACGGTAATACGATGGCTAGATCTTACTAGATCTGAGTTTAAGTGTTCCAAGTGGTCCAAAGTGGGGTTTAAATCCCTTGAAATGTGGAATAGGGCCCACAAGGTGAATTTCAGAAAAGTGACAACCTGGGTGTATGTTATTTGATGTGTAGATGTCAAATCAAGTGGAATCTCAAACACCCACCACCTAGATCTAGGTCAACTTGCTCAACTAGTGAAGTGCGCCTTGCTTGGGAGAGGCTAAGTTGGCCTGGGAAGGGGATCAAATGGAAGCCAATCCTCACCAAACTATAGATCCGGATGCCTTGGATGCTATAGAGGTGGGTTTTCAGTATTATGCCCAACAACCCACTAGATCTAAGTAGATCTGAGAAAATGTAAAATGAGGGTTTTAAGATATTTAGGGTTTTAACAATTTATGAGCTATGTCAATGGATTGGATAAAGGAAAGAGAAACAAACCTGTGGATCTTACCTGGGTAACCTTGTAGATGCCTTGATGATGATGATCTATGCAAACCCGATCAATTTGAGAAGCTTTGAGGTAGTTTCTATGCAAGTCGATTTGGTCCAAGAAGCCAATGCGCCCTCTCTCCTACACAACAAACGTCAACAATATCAGATTTGATGCATCAAGAGATAAGACTAATGCCACAAAAGAAGTAACAGAAAGATAGCATAGATCACAATGATGCTAATGATAACCCCCTGATACAAGCGAATGCCAAGAAAGTCGATTTGAAGAAGCCTTGCAAAATCGCCCTTGTTGAAGTCGCCCTCCTGTAGACAAACAATGATTTCCAAAAAGATAGATCTTGCCACAATTTCCAAATGCTAGGTTGCAATAGACTTTCCAATCACCATCTAAGAACACCAGATGCAAAGGAGACCACAAGAATTTCCACAAGAATATTTTTCTATACCAATAATCCAAGAGCCAAAGACCCCTTACAATGAGAGGCTCTCTCCTTTAAATAGGAAGGAGAGGCACCAAAACCCTAACCACTTTTTGAATGAGTGGCTAAGATTAAAAGATACAAATGTCTCATCAATGGTTGAGATGAGCTCAACAATATAATACATGGATCACACATAAAATATAATGTAAGTGGACAAAATCGCCCTAGAAGAGGGGAATCCCACCAAATCATGATGATAAAATATCATAGGAGGCTTATGGTGGGTCCAAGGGGTAATTTTATCCCTCCTTGGTCAATCCCCATAGCACAATAACCAATAAATAATCATGAATGTACCAAATCGTGCCTCCATAGTCAAATCGTGGTCCTTAAAAGACCTCAGAAATCCACAGAAAGTGCCATAAGTGATGGATGCGGGCCCCGATGAAGCTTAAACATCTGGAGAAGGTGTGGAAGGTCCTGATCTATTATCACTGATCATCCCATGCCATAACTTTGCCTCAGTAGCCCAAATCGATTTCCTCAATAGCCATTTCTACCAATCCTGAAATGCCTCGGGAAGCGTGAAACTGCCCCAAACAGCCTCCTGGAGTGCTGGCGCTGTCAAGGTGAGGGCACCCATGTGTCCGGAAGGGGGGTAATATGGTAAAAACAAGTGGCTGGACCACCCCCTCCATCATCAGTGCCCTAGGTCAACCGGATAAAAGTCATCTCTGCTCCGACAGGGCCTCCAACAGACCAAAACTGCACTGGGACAGCCTACTGAGGCTCAATCATCACTGTAAGTGCCCGGAACTGAAAACAAACTGTCCCATTGGACTAAGAAGGTCCAAATCTATCCAAGATGTGTACTCATACACCATATGAGTCTCTGCATGATCAAAATAAATATCCAATATACCGGAACAGGGCCAATAATAATGCGTTGTACATATACAAACACTGTTGTAACCCCAGAATCATCATCATAACCCTGTAGCTGCTGCATAGAACCATCCTGTATGTGTACATAGACCATATATCATCTATCCATATCATCATAAGGTCTAACATCTCATGTCCCATGGTCCTCCATGGTCAAACTAGGTCCAACCAAGACCAAATATAACTCAGTCCATCATCCAAGGCTGCTGAAAAGTATCAAGGTTAATACATGCTTTACAATTTATTCAAATAGCAATTATAACACAGAGTAATCATGACTGGCGATCTAAATCCAAATATATAGTGTCGTTAATTATTATTATTACTCAGACTAGACTTTCAGGATCATACTCACTTCATAGTTGTGATCAATTTGCTAGTGAAAGGTGAAGGCTTAAATTAACTGGCTAGGCCAAGGGATGACTTAACTGCCTTGACTTTGTGACACTTTGGCAAGGGAAAGGGAATACACCATAGTATATACTGAATGAGCAATAACACAGGGAATGGCGGTGTCTCACAAATGGATGAGTTGTTTAAAGAAGGTTTATTCACCTTCACAGATGCGCACAATCCATAATACAAATAAGGCCAGCAATTGTTTAGATATAGCTTTTAAGTTTCATTGCTTTTTGGGCCTGAATTTTCCATAGCCTTGATCTATGTGTGTTTATAAACACATTGCATAGATTTACATTTATTTAGGCTTTCTGCTGCAGGTGTGTTTTTAAGGCACTTGTTTACCTGAGCACTTCTAGGTGTGTCATGGACAACTTGTTTACCTAGGTATTTATTTTCCACAAGATATAACATTTTATTTTTATGGCCACTTTCATTTGGCACGCCTTTCATTCATGTGTGTTTAGAAACACATTGCATGAATGGGCTTTTCATACAAGATATAGCATTTCATTTTCCAGATTTTGTATTGATGGCAGCACTAAAAGTTTCAGGTTTAGCCAACACAACTTTAGTGACTAGGGGGAATTCACAAGGAACTCCAACTCACCATAGGTAAGTTTTGTCACCAACTCAGAGCCGAGACACAATAAACAGGGAAGCTCATCCAATACAGAGGCTACAGTGGGGAAAAGTCCTCCATGCCACTAGTCAAGTAGTAAGTCAGGGTGATAATCTAAAAGGTAGGTCATGGATGGATGAAGACAATGAAATGATGGAGCCAACACTAGCAAGCCAAAGTATGGTGTAATGATCACCTCTATTCTCCCTAAGGAGGGTATGTACCAATGAGTATGAATGGTGAACTTCTAAGTCTGAGTAGGGGACAATATAATATATATAATAGATCAACCAGGTCCATGTATCTATATGATCGCCAGATCATGACACTGAGTGCTAAGACATGCTATAAGAATAAGTATAAAAGCAATCTAACCATAACACCATGATATATCTGCTGAGTCATATACCTGAAAGCACATCAACCTGTACCATCCTCTGTCCTCTGAGACTGCTGCTGTAACTCTGGGCACTACTGTCTGCTCTGTACAAATGATATAATGGCTACATCAGTCGTCTCTCTGAGTGTCCTGAAACTCAGTCATGGCATGGGGAATATAACTGCTGTCCACAATCTGATAGTGATCCAATATAGATGCTCATCTCGGCATCTCCAATGCAAGGGAACTGGCTGAATAGTGTACTGGAATGAGAAAAATAATGTATGGTAGCCCGGCTACTATATATGTGATAACACGTCCTCTTTACCCTAGCGCCCTCTTTTCTCAAATTCCGGGAATTTACGCCACCTTTGGGGGAGTTTTGGCCAATGTTGCATCATTCTGCCATTTAATTGTTAAAAAAATGACAAATTGCACTATGGGACAAAAATCAAATAAGTCAAAATTTGATTAAAAAATTATATCAAGGTGGGGCATATGATTTAAATGGAGTGTACGACCATATATAAGAAGTAAGTCACATGTATTAAAAGTCAAAATTGAAGGTTTCATTAAATTGGAAAAGCGTGAGCATGGTTCACGTGGGTTCAATTCGCATATGTGGTGGGCGAGTATTTCAAATTTGAGAGCGTTGATTTCAAGGGGAGTGGGGCTCTACCTCATCCCCCACCAACCCAATCACCACCTACCACTCATATTCACGCTCCAAACTTCACGTGGTCCTCTCCACTGATTCCTCACGCTCCAAGCTTCTCCCTTATGTGGATTCACGCCCTCTCTTTTTCCTCACGGCTTTATGATGTGGAGAGTAAGCATTGGTTTGGTGATACTTCCAAGAGGGAGTGGGGGGCGCCTTGCCTAGGTGGAGGCCACCTCCCCACTCACAACAACCAATTTAGTGTTAACTCAAGCAATCAACGCTCCAAGCTTGCTCTAGATTGAGATTTCGACTTAGCTTTGATTGCCATTTGGCTCTCCTCATGCCAAATTCGAATTTAGTTGTAGACAGCTTGTATTTTGTATAAAGAGAGGTGCTTTGCACTCTCTTCAGATGGATCTTTTGGGCATAGAAACTCTGCTAAATTTGTAAACAAGCTTTCATTGAATAAAGCTTTTCGACTTTGGAGGTCTATAGGATTCGTTCTTCATTGGTGGATGTGTCTATTATGAGGTGATATCTTTTCTTGCATTCAATCTTGTTTCTTATGTGTGGATCAAATAACTAGCTTTAGAGGTCTATCTTTAGAACATAAGATTTTCCATTTTGCGGTTGTCAAGTTGGATTATTATGCAAAGCTTGTTATAATCTAGATGAATACAAATATTCAGTTATATGAAGTATTGATCTTGATTTAAATTTTCCTAGCATACTAGTTTCTTTGTTTGATCTCACTGGGTTTCGAGTTGGTTGTCTTAACAGATCTTGCATTTGGAGAAGGGTGAGAGCTCGGTTGCATCGATCTCATCTCCATCATCATAAGGAATTTCTAACATTGTTATCTTTCAGGATCTACAAGTTGGGTTTGTTTCAAGAAGTTAAAACATAAGGAGATCTTACTCCTAAGTTCCATCCTTAGTTTCAAAACATTCTTTTCAAACTCGGTTACCTTAGGCTTATCTCTTCAAGCCCTCCACTTTCTCCTTGACTTCTTTGCTTCAAATTGCTAGCCCATCTTCCTCTCGTCCCCTTCCTTTTCTTCTTCATTTCTCATCTTCTTCTTTCTCCTTGCTATTTTCCTCGCTGCCATGTTTTCCTCTCTGCTTTCGGTCACCTTCCTTCACTGTTCGCTGTCCTATCTTGCTTACTGTTTGCAGCTACTTCAGTTTTATTTCTTGCTGCCCCTTGCTTGCATCTCTTGACTGTCCTAAACCTCCTCTTTCTCCAACCTTCTTCTTGGCTGCCATTTTTTTTAGCTTTCTGCTGCTCCTTGTCCTTGTTGGCAGCCTCTTCCACCCCTTCTTTGTATCCCCTTTTCATCCATTTCACCTTTATTTGTTTATCAACTCTTAGCTTAGTTTGCATCTAGTTCATTGTTAGTTGCATTTGTTAAAATTTTGGCATTAAATTTCAATCTTTTTTAGTTAGAAGTTAGTGCATTTCTACTTTGGCATTTAGATCTTAAATAAATTGAAGTTAGTTTGCATCTAGTCTTTTAATTTGCATTAGATCTCTTTTCACTTATTTTCCTTTAGATCTCGGTTATTAGTTTACATTCCATTTCACATCTTGCATTGGATTAGTTTTGCACTAAATCTCATTTCTAGATTTAAGACTAGTTTCAAATTTGGATTTTCAATTAATGATTAATGTGGCTTGAGTTGACTTGCTTGTTGTAGGCACTTGAAAAGAAGAACAATCCAAGAGAAGCAAAAAGCTTGAAGAAGAAATTAAGAATCAAGCAAGTGCACGAAGTGCAAATCCAAGAAGAGCAAAACCCAAAGAGGAAAACTGAACCAATAAGAAGATCCAAAACAGATGAAGAGGATAAAAGCTCTTGTTTTGTGACGATGAAGTTGAACTTCAACCCTTTCTCCACCTTTAGTGATTCCTGAAAACACCACTCAAGAAACAAACAAGATCAAATGCTAGAATGTCAAATCAAACAAATATCCAAAAAAACAATAGTATAACCGACTACGTCATGTTCGCTCTAGATAGACCTTGCATAGATAATCAACTTAAAGACAATAAATGATTAACCTTACTTGATAGATTTATAGCCTTCCAAAGCTAGCAATAAACATATGTTTTCAAAAGAGAGAGTAGAGTTGAGAGAGATATCACCTCACACAAGATGAAATCACAACACCAAAAGACCATGCATAGATCTCCAAAGTCACTTTTATTCCAATTTCAAACAAATAGAAGCATTACAATTTTGGCAGAGTTCTCTTGCATATTCTCCATGAGAAACAATGGTGCAAGGCTCTTGCCTTTATACAAAAAGAGACAACCTGATACCTAATTCGAACTTGGCAAAGAGGAGAGCCAATTCCAATCAAAGGGAAGTCGAATTCCAAACCATGAGAAGCTTGGAGTGTAGATCCATTAGTTGGCACCGAGTTGTGGTAGATAGGAGTGGGGAGGTGGCCTCCACCTAAGCAAGGCGCCCCCCACTCCATTGGAAGCTCCATCAATCCAATATGTGAATGCCACATCAAGAAGTCGTGAGTTATGAAGGAGGGCGTGAATCAATCAAGGATGAAACTTGGAGCATGATGGAGAGATAACTCAAGTTTGTTGGAGTAAGAGCCTATGTAAGAGCCTATGATGTGGCCTCTACTCAAGGAAGGCGCCTACCATACCATTAATACATAACCAACAATCCACTCAAATATTGCCACTTCATCAATTCGTGAGAGCTTCATGAGGGCGAATTCTTGAAGGAGTGACTTGCAGTGACTGGATCCTTAACTGAAATTGCTTGGAGTTGATTGGAATCTTCATAAATGCCTCTTTCCATGTCATTTAGCCTGTTTATTTAATCCATTTGGATTATTTTGGAGAGATTTGGATTATCTCCAATTTAGTAATTTTTTATTATTTTAATTAATATTTCTCTTTTATTGATTTTTTGAGAAAATATTAATTAAATGGCTCAATGATTGTCCGAAACTTAGGACCAGTGGGTTTGGGGTTTAACTGGGATTTTTGGCTTAGGAATTGAGCTTCCAATTTTTTAAATCCACCCCCAAACCACTTAATTATTACAAATTGAAATTTTCCAATTAAATATTTGAAAATTTTAAAAATAATAAAAATAAAAACTGTCCAAAGCATGCGGTAAAAAAATTTCGGACAACATTCTAATGAACAAGGGACCTAGGAAATGACCATCTAATATACAAATAGTGTCTAGTAGGTTCATATACATCAGTTGGGCTCTAATAACCCCTGAAGGCTCAAACTTTCAAAATCGGGCATTCCAGCTGTTGCTGCCGGATTAAACACCGTCTTTGTCGCAGCAGAAATCTATGTTATCGCTCGGTGTGCCCTTGGTGGCAAGTCTCGAGTCAAGTATGTCACTTGGTTCTTGACTCCTTTGTTTAGGCAAAATTCCCAACAAAATCCAAGGGGGGTAGTCCCTATGGAAAGTTACTAAGGTTGTTAGGGTCTTCGAGTTAAATGATGGGTTGTTTTATTAATGTTTTGGGAATTTTTTATTAAGGTTCAAGATGTAACTGCAATAGTTTAAGAAAGCTTTCACCAGCATAAACTTAAATAAATCACTGTGAAATATAAAGATGCACAAATACTTGAGATTGATAAAAAGCAAATGAAATGTGCAAGGACCAGTGCCTTATAGAGCAATGTTGCACGACTCGGACTCGGTAAAGACTCGGCTGGCATATGACTCGTGGACTTGGGAAAAACTCGGGAAAGACTCGGGACAAACTCGGCAAGACTCGGCAAATAGGAAAAAAAATAAAAATATTGTACATTTTGGGCAAAAAAAGAGATTAAAAGCATTTCCAATCCATATAAGCTATAATACTACAATTTATACAGTAATTCATAACATTGTCTCATAAACTCATAAACAATGACTATACGACATAACATAATCGATTTTAAAATAATAAAATTAAATAATATATATACAAAATATATAACAGAAATTAAAAAAATAAAAATATATATATAAAAAACAAAATATAAAAAAATAAAAAAATTAAAAAAAAAATATATATATAACAAAAAATTAATAAGGGTTCTTGGAGCGAAATTTTTGCTGTAGCTTGGGCGGCCAGGGCTTGGCCCAGCCGCCCTTCCTTTTCCTGTAGAGTTTCCTTGCAGGATTCCTGAGACGGCGAGCGGTGGAGAGGGTTTCGGTAATGGTGGCCGGCGGGGGGTTCTGCTCATAGGAGATAAGCTGTCAGGATCTTTGGAGCCACGGTGCATCCCGGTGGGTCTCGTGAAGATCTTGATGGATCCAGGATCCCAAGGGCTTCTTAACCACCTGGAACGCAATGCTGAGGTTTGGAAGATTTTCGGAGGCTGCTATCTCGACGGCGGCTGCGATCTTGCCCAGTTCTAAACCGGTGGCCCTGTTTCAAGATCATCGAAGGCGGCGGCGATCTTCGGCTCGAGCGCGGAGAGCTAGTCCGTGGTAGAGGGCTCTGGCCTCGAGCGGCGGCGCTGGTATGTTCTTCTCTGCGGGATGACCTTTTGATGTGGAGACTGAAGACCCCAAGTAAAAGAACCAGACTCAGTACTGGTGAATGGAGCTCCATATCCGAATCTGAAACTCGTTCTTGGAATGTGAAGGGCGTGAACGACTTTCTTGCGATCATATTCTGAGTCATCCGTGGACGCAGAGATGGGCATTTCTGTTTCAACCGTCAACGCAGAGATGGGCTACCAGCTCCGGGGATCGCGCCATATACACGCTCTACTAGTCTGGCTGCTATTCGACCTGCGGATGTTCCTCAACGGGGGTAGATGCTGGCTGCTCCTGGGCGCGCAGATTCCTTGACGGCGGGCACTTTAGTCGGTGGCTGCGATGGTGGCGGCTCCGGTGGCCCTATTCTCCTTCTTTATCTGATTCTTTGGCAACATTTTGGGTTCTCCTTTTGGTTTCCTGCAAGGCGGTGCTCCTTCATCCGGTGGAGGCTCGGTGGTCTGCTCTAGTTTTTCTTCATCTGGGGTCTGCATACAGGCCGTTTTTCGCTGGTTTGGGAGGTCTATCGAGTCTGCTGCTTGTCCACAGACGTAGATCTCCTGCATACTTCGATGAGGATTTCGGCTGGGACGGATTTCTATGGAGGGCTGGCTCTGCTCTTGGTTTTTAGGGTTTGCTGCCTATTATGGGCGTTGTTCCCTTTCTCGTCGCTACCTTTCCTTACAAGCTGCAGGGAGCTCTGTCTTAAAGACTGCCTTTGTTGCTGGGGAGGTCGGCGGCTGCATGATGGAGCGATGTCAATAGTGGAGGTGGATCCTGGGAGATGCGGATCGGCTGGTGGCTCTTGGACACCCATTCACTGGAGATAGGGATCTGCCGTCTTAACGGAAATGTATTGTTTACAGTTTCATTGTACTATTTTCATATAGTAGACTATAGATATGATAATACTGGGAATATAAATATGTGACAATGTAGGGATCTTTGTGATCCTATTACATGTGCAGAATGTAATTTTGTTCATCTTTTTGAAATAAAATTACGACTTTTTCTTTGGAAAAAAAAAACAAAAAATTAATAAATTTTAATTTTAATTTTAAAACATATAACATAAATACAAATTTAAAATAAAAAATAATACAAATAAAATAAAAATATATAATAAAAAAATTTATAACAAATATCTAAATAAACTATGTAACACAAACTATATAATAAAAATATAAATAAAAAAAACTACATATAAAATATATATTATATATAAATTATATAACAAAAAAAATTTAATTAAAAATTATATAACAAACAAAAAATATAAATAAATAAAAACTATATACCATAAACTTGAAAACTTGAAACTATAAATAAAAAACCATATAATATAAAAAAACATATAAATTAAACATGTCGTGGAACAACAGCCCGGCCGTGTCGAACAACAGCCCCCGCGACTCCTTCAATCAGAATGCCATCGAACAGCAGCCCCCAACGAACAAAATGCTGATTGATGGCGTAGACTCTCCCGCTGACTGCCGTTGATCACCATTCCATGTCCATCGACTACCGTAGATACGTAGAGACGCCTATCGGAAACCCAAGGCAACGAACTCTAAAATTAAAAGTCAACGAATTTGCCTCCATTTCCGCGGTTTTTATTTTTCCTTTGTTTGTCGAGTCCGAGCGATTCATCACGATTTAGGGTGAGTACGCCGAGTTTAGGGCGAGTACAACAATTTTGCTAAGTATGACGAGTTCAAGGTCGAGTCTTCTGTGAGTGCTCGCCGTGGGGGTTGACTCGTCCCGACTCGCAAGTACTCGCGAGTCTGGGGCGAGTGGTGCTTCACTATTATAGAGTCAAAACACAATGTAAAAATTGTAAATGCTATAAATGTAAATGTTGTGCAATTGTATCTTGATTGATTTTAAATTATTAAAATGAAAATTTGTTAGGGAAAGAAGGGAAACTCTCGAGATACCGTAAAGGGACAGAGAGGAATGTCCGCAGTTCTAAAGATTGGTGCTTCCGTACAAGAACATGATGGACTGTCAATACCCTGAGCGCGTGTTCAACACTACACCAACAAGGATGTAGTCTAACAGTGCCCCAAGGTCAGAGTACAGTGATCCAGCGCTCCCAGGAAGAATCCACACCAAAATTTAGTCTCGAAGTGCCGGATTTTCACTATGTTGTGGGTAGTTAATTTTATTAGGTGACTTGATTAAGTTAAATGTGAGAAATTAAGAAGTGCTTCCAACTACTTTTGATATCCCACAGCTCAGATGTACTGCTGGTGGGTAGAGCATACGCAGTGTAGGCAAATAGTTTATTCCAATTAGAAGCGAGTAAGCATTGACCCTCCGACAGAGAGTGCTCTTGACTTGCTTTTCAACTAAGTTCAAGAGCCTTATGAAATTGAAATGTAAAACAAAAGATATTGATGGCCGATCTTATGCGTCACTTTCTGATCAATCTTCACTAATCAGCAAAAATTGCCTTTGGGTGAAGGTAAGAGCATACTTCGTGGCGACGAAGGCGGTTTTATTTCTATACTACTTTTGCATAAAATGAAAATTAAGAAATGATTTAAGCTGCAAAATTAAATGGACGATACACCCTGCAGAGGTTTCTTGCATCCATTGGAATAATGGAGCAAGATCCTTGCTTAAATAAGACTCCCAAATAGAAATCGAATTGGTTGAGGAAGAGGTAGGTTAGGGTTTGAAATGCCATGTGGTAGCTCCAGATCCCATGAATGGAGGATGGATTGGAGTTGTATTGAATGGGGGAGTGGACACCTAAGGGAGGCGCCCTCCTTCCCACTCTTGGAAACTCCTCCATCCACAAAACAAATGCCACCCATGCTAAAACGTCTATCCAAGGAAAGAATGTGGGAGCTTCAAGGGAGGACACATCATAGCTTAATGTTTAATGCCCAATCTCTTGCAAATTCGGTTGGTAATTCTCTTTCATGACTATGCCAAGTCATTCAAGCCATCTCACCATAATAATGATCGCCCCCCACTCATGCACATGAAGTCATCACGTGAAGGCTCACGTACTCGTCACTTAAAATATTCCAAAGTTGGCTTTACCTTACTAAAAAATGACACCTTCTCCTTTTGAAGTATTCGACCTTCATAAACTTAACCAATGCCACCCTTTTTTACGAAATTTTTATTCATTTTGTCTTTTTTTATTTTTTGGCACTTAGTGCAATTTTTCCTTTTTTAGCATTTAAATGCCAAAATGATGCCTCTTTAGCGAAAACTGCTCTCGGGGACACTGTAGCTGCCCAGAAAAAGGAGGAAGTGGGCACTAGGGTAAAGAGGACGCTCTGAGCGTCAAAACGAGCTTTCCCACACCAAATTCCGCCTCCAGACGACACTTTTATTACATTTTGAAATTTTCCAATTAAACCATTAAAAAAATGGTCTAACTTATGGAAAAAAATTATTTTTGTCGGAATGACTTCAAACTCCTAGGCGACCTAGTGCATGTCCATACGACTTATTCGAGATGGCTAGCATGTTACAAAAATACATTCCAGTAGGTTTTAATAACCCCTCAAAATTCGTCATCAGAAAAACACTCCAGCTTTGGAGGTGTGAGTGAAAAACTCAGAGATTATACAACACAGAAGTATTGCATAATCTCTAAGGAAAAAAACACTCTAGAGTACTTCCCTGATAACAAACGTTGAGAAAGGCCAAACCTTTCATAAAAAATTCATGCTAGACCAACTTATTACAAAATCCCCGTAGGGTCTAGACATGCAAATTATTGCAAAGGGTAAAAAAATTTGTCTGATGAACACTGAACTCTGGTAAGTGAAGAATAACAATGTTCAAGTCTTATGTGGTTCACAAGTTGTTCACTATGGTGCAACTTCAGTGGACAACACCAGCTTTGGAGGAAGCGGGAGAAAAACTCGTCGATTATTGCTCGGCTAAAGGCAAAGCTTAATTGATGAGTGAAAAAACTCCCTGGAATACCTTAGTTGATAGTCAAGTCATGGGCAACCAAGCCACTCAAAACCCTACTAGCACACTTATTACAAAGACCCCATGGGGTATGGTCATTTTAATAGAAAAACAAAACTAGCTAATCATTACAAACCGAACCCCTGATACTCTAGAAGTGAACATGGATCATGTTCAAACACTTGTAGCTCAATGGAGGTTCAACTATTGTACAAAATAGTTGGTAACACTCTTTTATTAACTTTGGTTACAATATGCATTTGAGAAAAGGAAATGCCTTTGATCCCTTAAAATGAGATTCAAATGGCTTACAATAGTTTGGAAAAATTAGAGGAGGAGATTTGGACTAGATCTTCTTGGGAGGCTCAAAGCTCCAAAAATCCTTCAAATACTTCCGCTTTCCTGTTAACAAAGCAAAAAACCAGCAAACTACACTTTTTTGGATTAGTGGATTAGTCCAAAATTACAATAAAAATACATTTGCTAATACTTGCGAAATTTTGGAAAAATTTAGACTTCAAGCATTAACAAATTAGGACTAGACCTAAACTTTTGATATAGTAAATATGAAACTCTTTAGATCTTTCTAAAATATGTAACAAGAGATTATTAAATCAGTGTTACAAACAACGGAGATATATCGCCAACATCGTGAAATATTGCCGACATCGCGATATAACGCTGACATCGCAATATATCACGATGTTCTCAGCTCGGCGATAATATCGGCAAATATCGCCATTTTGAAAATCGGGAAATATTGGTTGAGTCAAAAAATTAATATTTTTGTATTTTTTAATTTCGTCGATATATTGTCGATGTTTGCCGAAATTTTCCCCGAGAAATCCGATATTTTCTTTTTGGACCTTTGGCGATATATTCGCTGACATGATATTTGTAACACTAGATTAAATAAGCTTCAAAATCATATCTACTTGTTATGAAGTAAAAGTAACCAAAAAAAAGAGATTTTTTAATTTTGAGAAGATGGAAATGAGAGACTCAAGCACAAGCTTGAATAGTGTGAAGAATAGAATGTGCCTGTAGAACAAGATTCATTAGTATCTCATAAAAAGAAGTGAAGATAAAGAGGAAGCAACCGAGCTCCAAGTTCTTCTTCACTTTTGATGACCTGCAAAGTTACACAACTTCCAGCAAACAAGATTAAATCTAGTGTGATAAATTGAATAAGACCAAGAGAGCATTAGTGTAACCGACTAAAGTTTGCTACTTTCAAATCTTAGACAACCCAGTAGAAGTAAGCAAATTGAAAACCTCAAATGCCTACTCTATGGACTGACAAATAGCCTTCTAAGCTAGCATTCTTGCATATGAAGAAATGTAACTAAGCTAATATCACATCAATTCAAGCATTCACAATGAAATATTGCACCATGTGGACCTCCAAAGTCTTCACTTTATTCATAAAAGAAATCAAATTACAGAGCATACATAAGCATAGGTTCCTTGAATCCATCCAAAACATGGAGCATTGCCTTGCTTTTATAGGAAAATGAGAGAAGAGCGGGGTGCATTAGGTATGGAGGACGCATGAGAAATTGAAAGAGAGATTTAAGCCTTGAATGGGGCTTGATTGAATGAGGTGGCTGCCACCTCATAAGAAGGTCGCCCTCTCCACCTTGGTTGCTCCTTCAACCATCTAACATATTCCACATCAACCAAGTCGCCCTCCTCATGAGGGAGGGTGCATTTCCAACTAAAGATGAACTCACCCTCCTCTTAGATCTAACTGAAATCACCAGGATTTGATTGATTTGATCTCTGATGATGATTGCTAGTTGAACTGGACCTTTACTTGGACCAAATTCCTTAGATTTAGGAATTTGATTTTCTCTCATATCTTTATTTTTTAATTCTCTTTTATTATTTTTGAGAGAATTTTTATTTAAGTAGTAAATAATCACTCAAATACTTGGGAAAGTGGGTTAGGGGTAATATGGGTGCTCCAGGTTAGAAAACAAGCACCCCCATGGTGAATTTCACCTCCTAACCACTTTTTTATGAGATTTTTTACTTTTTTAATTAAAACATTAAAAAATAGCCTTGTTTGCAGGAAAAAAAATTTAAGTTCAAAAACAAAAATAAAAACTAGGGGGACATAGTACATGTCCA
This sequence comes from Larix kaempferi, assembly GCA_027924585.1. Classification (NCBI taxonomy): domain Eukaryota; kingdom Viridiplantae; phylum Streptophyta; class Pinopsida; order Pinales; family Pinaceae; genus Larix; species Larix kaempferi. Next base: position 1,549,965 of record BSBM01000076.1, on the reverse strand, counting down.
TGTGACTCATTATTGAAGGATAACATGTTAAAAAAACATAGAGACTTAGACTATAATAACCTCCCAAGGTTTAGCCACCAAGGTGGATACTCCAGCTTTGGAGGTGTGAGTGAAAAACTCAGAAATTATGTGTCGTTGAAAAACAACACATAATAACTAAGGAAAAAACACTCTAGAGTACCACATTGATATTTAAACCTAATGCAATCCAAGTCTGTTACAAGAAATACCAAGCTAGACCAACTTATTACAATTCTCCATGGGACATGGACATGCAATTTTTTACAAAAAGGGGCCAAAATTGGCCCCAAGGAAACTTCTAAACTTCTGAGAACTGATAATGAACAATTGGATTGTTCACAACTTTGACGGCTCACAGGAAATCTACCTAGCTACAACTTGGTGGATAACAGATACTTTTTCAATCCAGCATATTTTTACGATAAGACCAAATTTAGTGAGGATGGGGAGGTTGGTCGAGGGCTTCTGACTTGCATTGAGAGGATGAACCTAGATCAAGAAGTCCAAAGCCATATCATTGCCCAACTGCAAGACTATAGGGTGCCTTCAAAATTGTTTGCTTATAACAGTGCTATACAGGAAAGGACAAGAATGTTGCCAGGTAATTCATAATTTCAATTTGTATTATGTTTTATACTTTTATTATCTTAATTCTTTTGAGTTTTTAATTTTTTTTCATCTTCAAAGTTCAATTATCAATCTTGACTCTGGAACCTGTTATCACATACATGGTAGCCGGGCTACCATACATTATTTTTCTGATTCCAGTACACTATTCAGCCAGTTCCCTTGCATTTGAGATGCTGAGATGAGCATCTATATTGGATCACTATCAGATTGTGGACAACAGTTGTATTCCCCATGCCATGACTGAGTCTCAGGACACTCAGAGAGATGACCGATGTAGCCATTATACCATTGGTACAGAGCAGTCAGTAGTGCCCAGAGTTACAGCAGCAGTTTCAGAGGACAGATGATGGTACAGGTTGATGAGCAGTCAGGTATATGACTCAGCAGGCATATCATTGTGTTATGGTTATATTGCTTTTATATTTATTCTTATAGCATGTCTTAGCACTTAGTATCATGATTTGGCGATCATATAGATATGTGGACCTGGTTGATCTTACTATATATATTATTGTCCCCTACTTAGACTTAGAAGTTCACTATTCATACTCATTGGTATTACCCTCCTTATGGAGAATAGAGGTGATCATTCCACCATACCTTGGCTTGATAGTGTTGGCTCCATCATTCATTGTCTTCATCCATCCAGTGCCTACCTTTTTAGTTTATCACCCTGACTTACTACTTGACTAGTGACATGGAGGATCTTGTTCCCACTGTAGCCTCTGTATTGGATGAGCTTCCCTGTTTATTGTGTCTCGGCTCTGAGTTGGTGACAAAACTTACCTATGGTAAGTTGGAGCTCCTTGTGAATTCCCCCTAGTCACTAAAGTTGTATTGGCTAAACCTGAAACTTTTAGTGCTGCCATGAATACAAAATCTGGAAAATGAAATGCTATATCTTGTATGAGAAGCCCATTCATGCAATGTGTTTCTAAACACACATGAATGAAAGGCATGCCAAATGAAAATGGCCATGAAAATAAAATGTTATATCTTTTGGAAAAATAAATACCTAGGTAAACAAGTTGTCCATGACACACCTAGAAGTGCTCAGGTAAACAAGTGCCTTAAAAACACACCTGCAGCAGGAAGCCTAAAATAAATGTAAATCTATGCAATGTGTTTATAAACACACATAGATCAAGGCTATGGAAACTTCAGGCCCAAAAAGCAATGGAACTTAAATATCAATTGCTGGCTTTATTTGTATTATGGATTGTGCGCATCTGTGACGGTGAATAAACCCTCTTTAAACAACTCATCCATTTGTGAGACACCGCCATTCCCTGTGTTATTGCTCATTCAGTATATACTATGGTGTGTATTCCCTTTCCCTTGCCAAAGCGTCACAAAGTTAAGTCAGTCAAGTCATCCCTTAGCCTAGCCAATTATTTCAGCCTTCACCCTTCACTAGCAAATTGATCACAGCTATGAAGTGAGTATGATCCTGAAAGTCTAGTCTGAGTAATAATAATAATTAACGACACTATATATTTGGATTTAGATCGTCAGTTATGATTACTCTGTGTTATAATTGTTATTTGAATAAGTTCTAGAGCATGTATTAACCTTGACATTTTGCAGCAGCTTTGGATGATGGTCTGAGTTATATTTGGTCTTGGTTAGACCCAGTTTGACCATGGAGGACCATGGGACATGAGATGTTAGACCTTATGATGATATGGATAGATGATATATGGTCTATGTATACATACATGATGATTCTATGCAGCAGCTACAGGGTTATGATGATGATTCTTGGGTTACAGCAGTGTTTGGTCATTTACAGATCATTATTATTGGCCTTGTTCCGGTATATTGGATATTTATTTTGATCATGCAGAGACTCATATGGTGTATGAGTACACATCTTGGATGGATTTGGACCTTCTGAGTCCAATGGGACAGTTTGTTTTCAGTTCCGGGCACTTACAGTGATGATTGAGCCTCAGTAGGCTGTCCTAGTGCAGTTTTGGTCTGTCGGAGGCCTTGTCAGAGCAGATGTGATTTTTATCCGGTTGACCTAGGGCGCTGATGATGGAGGGGGTGGTCCAGCCACTTGTTTTTACCATATTACCCCCCTCCCGGATACACTGGTGCCCTCACCTTGATAGCGCAGGCACTCCAGGAGGCTGTTTTGGGCAGTTTCACGCTTCCCGAGGCATTTCAGGATTGGTAGAAATGGATATTGAGGAAATCGATTTGGGCTCATGAGGCAAAGTTATGGCATGGGATGATCAGTGATGATAGATCGGGGTTCTCCACACCTTCTCCAGCAGTTTCAGCTTCATCGGGGCCCGCATCCATCACTTATGGCACTTTCTGTGGATATCTGAGTTCTTTTTTAGGCCTACGATTTGACTATGGTGGCACGATTTGGTACATTCATGATTATTTTATGATTATTGTGCTATGGGGATTGACCAAGGAGGGATAAAATTACCCCTTGGACCCACCATAAGCCTCTTATGATATTTTGACATCATGATTTGGTGGGATTCCCCTCTTATAGGGCGATTTTGTCCACTCACATAATATTTTATTAGTGATCCATGTATTTGATTGTTGAGCTCATCTCAACCATTGATTAGACATTTGTATCTTTTAATCTTAGCCACTCATTCAAAAAGTGGTTAGGGTTTTGGTGACTCTCCTTCCTATTTAAAGGAGAGAGCCTCTCATTGTAAAGGGGACTTTTGGCTCTGGATTATTGGAATAGAAAATTATTATTGCATCTATCTCCAGTGTTGTGGTGAATGTTTTTGGTGTTCGTTCGTTGGTTCTTCCTTTGCACTGAGTTATTGGAGATCTTGTTTGCCATATATTTTGTACCACGTTTTTTGCATCTACAGGTGGAGGCCGATTTGCTTTGAGGAGGAAGTATTGGTAGGGGAAGACTCTCCCTACTTCTTCTTTGGATCTCTTCGTTGGTAACAGGGAGTATTACTGTCCCAGGACCTTCTATTTCATGTTACTATTGCATTTCTCTTGTATTTCCTCCATACTTGATCTTACTGATTGAATCGCTATTCCTTGGTTTGACAGGTAGAGGAGGTCGCACTTGTGGGCTAGGGCATCACTTCAGCAAGCAAAATCAACAATTTCTCATTTGATCTCTGCGGGAATCTTCCTCAACATCAAGACATCTCATTCACATCACTCAGGTATGATCTCAAGGTAATTTCTATCTCCATGATCTATCCAATTGTCTAAAACAATTAAAACCCTAATTAATCAAAACCCCCATTTTTACATTTTTTCAGATCTACTAAGATCTAGTGGCTTTTTGGGTAAGATATTTAAAACCACCTCTATAGTATCCACGACATCCTGGATCTATAGTTTGGTGAGGATTGGATTTCATTTGGCCCTCTTCCCAAGGCATTTATCCTTCTCCAAGCAAGGGCGCACTTCCTAGTTTGGGTTGGTTGACCTAGATCTAGTATGTGGGTAGTTGAGATTCTACTTGATTCATGATCTACACATCAAATAACCTACCCCCAGATCGTCACTTTTCTGATTTCTACCTTGTGGGCCCTATTCCACATTTTAAGGGATTTAATCCCCATTTTGGACCACTTGGTACACTTCAACTCAAATCTAGTAAGATCTAGCCGTCGGATTGCCGTGAAATTATAGATCCACACTCCTACTTGACTAACCTACCCGGATCTAAAGTTTGGGTGCCATCGGACTTGTCTTGACCCACTTAACCCCATTTTTAGGCCTCCTTGGGTAAAGTCGCACCACCTTGGAGAAGTGAGTTGACTCACTTCTAGGACGTGGGTACTTGAGATTTTTGAAGATTTGGAACGGGAATAATTCAAAACCTAGGTCTAGTGTGTCATCTTGTCAAATCTTGCCTTGGGGATAGCATTCCTTATTTTAAGGGATTGTGGTCCACTTTGGTCAAACCTAGATCTACACTTATTCATCCATCAAGACCTTACTTGCCCACTTGTCTCATGCCATAGGAGTCCTTAACCACCAGTCAACCCTACTTTGACTCCATTATCCCAATTCCCAAGGCACTGGTTTCTCTCCAAGTCAATTCGACTTTCCTAGATTGTTGGACTAACTTGTGGTTTGACCTTTGCATGGTGAACTAAACCCTTGAAGCCATCATGTATCATGGTCAAGCTTGTCACTTGTACTAGTTAGCCCCAATTCATCCCCTAAACTACCCTGCATTGGACACGGTTCCCAAGGCAGTGGATTTTCTAACATTGAACTAGTACTCTAATCCCAGATCTCATTTCAAATACTTTCAGTCACTCTCATATCAACAATGAACCAAAGCTACACTCTTTGAACCCCTCACTTGTCTTGTGACTCCAACCTAAGGTCTAGGATAAACCATACACCTAACTTCACTTAGAAATACCCTGATTTGGTGTCTTGGTTTTGATCTCTCCTGTCGGGAGTAGATCGGGTCTCCCCCTTTGTTGTCTGGGCTAGATAACATAAAGTGAAGGTTGCCTCGAGTGGCGTGACAACCATATATTGGAGGTCGAGGTGATCGTGGTTGCACCTTTTGAGTTGCCCTTCCCTATTGTCATCCATGACTAGATATATCCATAGGGGTAACTACAAGTTCAGTGATAAAAGAACCCTTGCCACATGTCAAGTCTTTGGTGGCAAAATTTTGGTAGTGATACACCAGATCGTAAGAAGTTTGCCACTAGAATCCTCAATCAAACTTGTAGCGCTTCAGGTTGTGAATGCAACTGGAGCATGTTCGAGAAATCCACTCCAAGAAGCACAAACACTTGACACAAAAGCGTTTGAATGACCTTGTCTTTGTCCACTACAACCTTCGGCTTCGCAATAGCCAATTACTTGGTGAGACACTTAAAGGCTTAATCATTTGTAATCTTAATCATTGGTTTAACTTTAAATTTTAAAGTTTAATTCACATTTTGAATGTATCTTGATGTTGACAGGTTTGGATCATTCAGTTATTTCCTTGGACAAGGAAGACATGGAGCTAGGATTGAATCAGGATGGGGATCCTACTGCTACATCTACTTGGATTCATTCAATGGAGGCTCCTCTTTTTAGCTCCAAGGACTTAGAGACATGTTATCACACAACTTGTAGTTGTCCCTAATGGTATCCCATCTGGGATGGTAGAGGAGATGGACAACTAAAGAGGTGACCCAAGAGATGCCACGGTTCCCAATGCAAGCAGGGAGTCACGTCAACCGAAGCACTCTTCACTTTAGATCGAGATGAATCAAGACCTAGGGGGAGACCCTATAACCAATCAAAGATGATTGGACCCAAACAAAGGTTCCTAGGGATATGTAAAAGACAAGTTACAGAAACCAATGCAAGGTTAGGTGGACCTATAAGTTTAAGTATGGTTGAAGGAAGTTTAAGGAGTGATTAGTGTTTCAACCAATGAATGATTTAGGCCACATGATCAGATAAGATGACAAGATCTAGTACCATGAAATACACAGGTGGGACCCACTTCCTTGGGATATGGAAATGGCTCAAATGGGACCCACAAGGTGAAGTTAGGGGTGTAAATGGTACTAAGGGGTATGCAAAGAGTAGATCTGTGGATCTAAAGTGAAAATAGAAATACCCACATGTGGGATCTAGGAAGTGGCACTACTCCGAAGGAGTGTGAATTGCCCTAGGTGGACTAGTGCCTTGAGTCGATGGGCAAATGGAGTCAAAATGATGTCAAATTATAGATTGGGACACCTAGGATGCAACTCAAGTGGGTTACCCAAGATGTGATGGTTGGATCTTACTAGATCTAATATTTCACTATGTGACCCAAGTGGACAACAATCCCCAAAATGAGGAATGACACCCCCAAGGCAGAACTTCACAAAGTGAGACACTAGATGTAGGTTTCAAGGTATGCTTGTTTCAAATCCAATGGGATCTCAAGCACCCACGTCCTAGAAGTGGACAAACTCAAACACCCAAGGAGTGCGACTTTGCCCAAGGAGGGCTAAAAGCATGGTAAGGTGTGTCAAATCAAGTCCAATGACCACCAAACTTTAGATCCAAGTAGTTTAGGCAAGTATCAATGTGGATCTAGAAAATCAAAGTGATCCAATGGCTAGATCTCCATAGATCTGAGATGGAAAATGCATCACCAAATTGACTCAAGTGGGGCACAACCCTCAAAATGAGGAATGGGGCCCACAAGGCAAAAATCAACAAGGTGAAGCACTAGGGGTAGGTTATCAAGTAAGGAGAGTGTGAATCAAGTGGGATCTCACCTACCCATGTGTTGGATCTAACCCAACTAGCTTCTCCCAAGGGGTGTGACTTGCCTCAAGAGGGCTACTTTGCCTTGAAAAGTGTGTCAAATGGAACCCAATCACCACCAAACTATAAATCCGAATCGTCGTGGATACTATAGAGGTGGGTTTTCAAAATCTTTCCAAAAGCCAAGCTAGATCCAAGTAGATCTAAGAAAAACAAAAATGAGGGTTTTGAATTTTAAGGGTTTGTGACCAATGAAGAAGAATGGATGGATGTAGGCACATACCTTGTAGAACTTACCTCAATTGCTTATGGCCACCTTGCAAATTGATAGCATTCTCCTATGTGTATATTCAAAAGTGAGATCCAAGAGCTCCAAGACAAAACGTCCTCCTCCAAGAATGCCAAATCGTCCTCCTCCTACAAGACAAGATCAAGTGAAATAAGCCAAGATTATTATGAAAATGATGGAAAGATGTAATAGAAAGCATCAACTATGTCACAAAGATACAATAATGATACTCCCTGTCACCAAGATCAACCCGAAAGAGAATATGTGGATCCCTCAAACAATAACCCTCAAAAAATTGCCCTCCTCTCCACCAATTTGACTTTTCTGCAAGAAAACAAGATGTAGCTCCAAAACCCACAATGATACATGGAAGAGAAACTGTATACTCAAGATGCAAGAGAATCCACAAGACAAGAGAGATATGCTCCACAAAGAAGTGTTCTATTCCAATATTCCAGAGCTACAAAGGTGAGCTATACAATAGGGGGTCTCCTCCTTATATAGGATATAAAGACCAAAACCCTAGATCTCAAATCTGGTCAACAAGTGGAAAACTACATCTGTCACTGTCAGAAGTGCCCGGAACTGAATGATAAGTGTCTCATTGGATCCAGAAGACCCAAATCTACTAAGAATATGTACTCATACACCATGGGTTTCCCTAATGGGCTAGCTGTAGGGTCCACCATATATGGACAGTGTATAGTTTGATGATCTGGAGAAATAATAAAACCTGTTGAACTACATCAATCATCATCTGAATCATATGTCCATCATATAGCATCATCATCAAGAGTATGTGGGACCATCAATCATCATCAATAAGCATACATGGCCCACATCATCACGGATCCCAAGAAATGACCATAGTCAAACTGGGTTTGACTAGGTCAATATATAACCAAGGATAAATCATATCAATAGACTAAGACATGTTCCTCTAATCATACTCACAGCTTAACTTAAAGTATAACATCATTTAGTGGCATTAAACATATTTGTTCATTCCGTTGTTATTTGTATTCACTTGCACAATAGCTTAAATGACAAACTCACCCATTGGACATGGTCTAACTGCTAGCTAAGGATGAAAGCTAGGAACAAGGTTGGGCAAAGGGGGTGACTTGTCTAAACTCAACTAAAAGACACTTTGGACTGGGAGAGAAGGGGAAGCTACAAACTCTGTGCTAGACAAAATAAACACGAGGAATGGCTATGCCTCACAAATGGGTAAGTTGTTTAGAGAGTGCTTATTCAACTTAGGCATCATGTCTACCTTTATAAAAGATGATCCAATTTCATTCAGATCCATTGATTTCATTTCATGGCCTTTTTGGCCTACATAACCCTTCGGATCTCAGGTGTGCTGATAAGCACAACTAATTGCAGCTTGCATCCAAGGCATGTTTGTATACATATATAAGGTCAGCAATTGTTTAGATATAGAATTTAAGTACCATTTCTTTTTGGACCTTTCTTATACTCTTCGAGGAGTATTTTTAGCAATTCATCGCTCTTGGCCTTTTTTAGTTTCCATGGGCGAATTTATATAAGTTTCCATAAGTAGTACATGAGCTTTCAGTTTTAGCCAACAACATCTCAAGTGACTAGGGCGAGTTCGAGCCAGTGCCAAACATCGGGACAACCGACCAAAATGATTTTGGCCTACAATCCAACTTACCAAAGGCAAGTTTTGTCACCAACTCAGAGCCGAGACACTAAACATACAGGGATGCGGTCCAAACACAGAGGTAGAAAAATGGAAGTCTTCAATATCAAAAAGTCCAATAAGAAAAGTCATGGGGTTAAAGCCAAATCAAGAAAGTCATGGATGGATGGAGTCAAGTGAGAGTGGAGCCTAAGCTAGCAGACAAATAGTGTCAAGAAAGACCATATCTATGCAAGGTAGTAAACCAGTGAGTTTTGTCAAACAACCTAAATGTGCAAGTAAAATGTCCATTTTATAATTTATCAGTTTATAAAGTTTGCCACATCATGAATCACATACCAAGCTCATGTTGTGAACATGACTAAAACAACAAGATAATAATCCACAATCAATGATCATAAATCCATAGGTCATACAATATCATCATAAGAATAATCATCATATATCATCTGAAACACTGCTGCAATACATCTCTAGGCACTCAACTGAAACTGTATGGAATAAAGGGTCACATCGGTCATCAAATCTGAACTCTCACGGCTCAGCCTTGACACAAGGTCTAACATAAGTCTGAATAATACACTGCTCTGATCATGAGTGATCTCAAAATATAAAGTCATCATAGCCAAGCTCTCAAAAATCCAAGCTTTGGAATGTGCAGATATCAAGACCCTTGAGGGTCTATCAGCCAGAGAAGTGGGAGCAGCTACTTCTTAGTTTTTCTTACTATTTAGTATTTAGTATCTAGATTTTGGATCCCTACTTTTATGTATTTTGGACTCATCTTATGAATAAGAATTGATATATTTTGGACATCTTTTTGGATTATGGACTCATCCATAATTTTGGACAGCTATGATTCCATTGACATATTTTGCACATCTATTGATATCTTGCAGTGTATGGACATGGCTATTTTGAATATCTATGAAAAAAAAAATTAATTCAAAAATTAAAATATAGGTATATATTTAATTTTTTGTATTTGCCGATTTGTTCCCGATCCAATTCAAACTCTTCACTCTTTTGCCCCGCCGATTTATTGCCAATTCCGAGTCTGGTAACTTTGGTATATAGGCTTCAGTAAACTTTATATACATTTAACCATGCTTTATGCTAATTGTTAAACAATTTTATATCCCTAAATTGTCAAATATTTTTATATCCCTAAATGGAAGTACTTCAGCATAGAGTTGGAAAACTTGAGAGTAATTGGAAATGTTAATTTCAGGTTTCTTAAAATGTCTTTTCTAATAACTGATCCAATGATATGGAATAAACGCGTGCATACTGCATACCTTGCAAGTAACAGACATATCTGCATAGACACTAAGAATAGGACTTCTGCAAACAAAAAACAAGAAAAAAATTTCTATTAGTGAGACCACAAGCTACCATAAATACATCTGAATACTAGAAATATGACTTCCACTTCTGTCTTGATGTAGAATGATACTTGCAAGTGATCATACACAAAGAAATAAAAGAATTGCAACCTCTGAATCAATAAATCCTGTTAAACTTAATGTGTCTCAGAACAGAGTATGTATCTTATGTGAGAAATCTACACGAGTGTTTATAATAACACTGCAAAGCACAGCTGCCAGGCACAAGAGTCAAGGGCAATACATGGATTGAAAATACAAGAAAATATGTCAACTTTTGAGATACAAGAAGTATGTGAAAATATACCAATAAATGTATTAGAAAAGAAAGAAATCACAAGAAAGCTGGAGCATAATGTCTGTTGTATGCATTCATTATGCAGGCCTCAGCTGAGAACGAAACTTGAGCCGGTAACAAATAAGTTACTCCGACCTAATAATGATTTAGATTATTTGTTTGCAATATGACAATAAATATTTGCTTCCTTTATCTACCTCTGTGCCTCCATTAAAATCTAAAAATCCAATTTTCATCAAAACAAAGACCTCCAAACATTAGAATAAGGCTCATCTAATTAATCCATGAAATATGTGATGATTGCTTACAAATCAATGAAGGCATATAAATGCCTATTGACATTTTAACATATTATATTAGAAGACAAAGTTCAATCCTATAAAGCTTTTCAAGACCACCTAATATGAAAGGATACTAGATGTCAATACCTGCTAAACAGTAAATGATCATATGTGTTTTTCAGTTTTCTATCAAACCTGTAAGCAAAACACAAAAGTATCAAAAATATGCCATAGAAATATAATTCGAAAATGCCAACTGTGGTTTAATAACCCCTACAGAAAAGAATTTTAAAGGAGAAGAAAATGAAAAGGATGATAATAAAGAAAACTAACTAAATCCTGAATGCCTGTTTTGATCAGGCATGCACTACTGCATCTGAACTTGAAGATTGGCTGTCTGATGGTAACATGAAATATGTAGATATGCATGTTCAAAAAAGTACATGTTCTATGCTATAATGGATTCGTAACTTACCAAATGTGGATGTTGATTACAGGCACCCCTACTAACTTTTCCAGTTTCTTAAAGTAGGAAACCTCCTTCCATTCTTGGGGTAAAACTAGCTTTAAGATGTCAACTATTTCACATGCAAAAACAAATTTCCCAGGCTAAAAAAAGTTCAGAAAGTGTTCACACCCACTAAGATAAATAATGCAAGGACAATACACATCCTCTATAGTATTTTGAAGTTATCAGTCTTACCAGGCATTGCTGATACATAAATATCTCCTTCAACAATGCTTCCATTAGCTAGAATAAAATGTTTCACTGTGCCATCATTATTAAGCTCAATCTTTTGTAGTCGAGAATTTATCTGAAGCTGACCACCTAATGATTGGACATGATCAACAATTGGTTTGCATAACCTCTCAGGTGGATTTCCATCTAGAAAAGCCATCTTTGACCCATGTTTTTCCTGTAACAAATATGCACCAATATGCAAAGGCCTTGCTTATATATTACACTGCACAGTAACTTCTCCTACATACTTCTTTCTTGGTTAGCTTTTTTAAACATGTCAATAATTTTTTTAATAGCATATGCTCTGACTATTCTATGTGTTTAAGCAGAATATCCTGTTTGTTGTAAGATATTGTTCAATGCTTCTAAATGGAGCTTCACAATTTTAACATAATTCAAAACATCACTATAAAAGCTAGGGTGCAAGTGAATTCATCAAAGAAGTCCAACATTGGTTTGGTAATGTTGTTAGTCTTTCTTCAATAAGAATAAAAAGGTTATTAGCCTTCACTCCAAATGTGTGATTTGATCTGGAAGACGGAATTGATTTGATCTTGGTCATGTTGCAAATGCAATTTGTATTGAATCGAGATTAACCTCCATGTTGCGATATGAGCATAAAAATCTACAAAACACCTTATAATACATGAACTTATGACTATCCTGATGCCAAATCCTTAAAATGAAAGAAAGACTTCAGTTATATTATTGGACCTGAAGGAAACGGTTCAAGGCTATCAAAATACATTGCATTGAAAGCTCTTCTGGATTGATAAAATTTAAAGCTTTTGACATAGCTACAAATACTTCATCGCTTACTCGATCTGGTACACCCTGCAATTCCCAAAGTAAAATGTGAATGATCCATTAAAAGCAAGAAACCAAGATAGCAAGACTTAAATCATGATATTCACTCCAAAAATAACCCGTCACAGATGTGTTATAGACCTTCAGAGTACCATGAAGAAAATCTAAGATCTCACATTGCACTCTGAAAATAAAGAAGCCAAAGAAAAGCTAAGAACATGTAAACCAAATAAAAACAATTACAGTCAACTAAAATGGCCCATTTTAATCTGTTCTCAAGGCAGGCAACAGTTCATATAGAGGCAATATAGCTCACCAAAACCTCACTTCTTCATTGCCATTAATGTGCATTAAAAGCAAAATATCTGCCTTGACAGACAGAATACCTCAGATGCTAAAAATCTGGCTGAAATGGCACACCATAATCAAAATAAGCATCATAACAAGACCCATACCTAAACATCACAGCCTGATTTCGACAAACCAGGAAATGTATAGTTCAACCATTAATCATTTTGTACTTTCTTTTTTCCTTTAGACTATTGAAATGGTGAATATTCATGAACCAATTGGTTCATAACAGTGTTCCCAGGAGCTCAGTTGAGAGGCAAACATAACAAATAGCAGAATTGTAAATATAAATGTTTTGAGCTTTCAGAATCAGAACAAAGTAATGAGAAAGATGATAAAGCTAATCTGCAGGGAACTCTTGCTCCCTGTTACCAATTGAGTTGCACTATAGTTGGACTTCGGTGAGCCGCCAGTATTGCACATTTACTTGTGCCTTTTTCAGAGTTCAGAAGTTCCAAATTTGGCCTTTTCAGGGCCCCTTTGTCAATTTTTTTTAATGCATGATTATGCCCCACGGGATTTGTAATAAGTGCACTAGCATGGTGGTCTTTGAGTGACTCGGTTCCCTAGGACTTAACAACCAAAGAAGGTATTCCAAGGAGTTTTTTCCTTTGTCGATTATGCTTTGCCTTTAGCCGAGTATAATCGATGAGTTTTTCTCCTACACCTCCAAAGCTGGAATGCCCAAAGTGGGGGTTAGGCCTTAGGGGATTATTAAAGCCCTTTTGTAACGTTTATAAACATGCTAGACGCTAGGCTTTTGTAGTTTGGTCATGTACTAAGTCCCCCTGAAGTTTCAGTCAATTCCAAGAAAAATTATTTTTTCGCATTTTTAAGCCATTTTTAATGGTTTAATTAGAAAATTTCAAATGGTGATAAAAGTGTGATCCGGAGTCGGAATTTGGCGCAAGGATGCTCGTTTGTAATAAGTGTGCTAGTAGGATTTTTGAGTGGCTGGGTTCCCCATGACTTGATTAAGCAACTAAGGTATTCCAGGGAGTTTTTTCACTCTTGGATTATGCTTTGCCTTTAGCCGAGTAATAATCCTTGAGTTTTTCTCCCGCTTCCTCCAAAGCTGGAATGCCCGATTTTGAAAATCTGAGCCTTGGGGGGTTATTAGAGTCCAACTGATGTGTATAAGCCTACTAGACACCATGTATGTCTTAGATGGTTATTTTATAGGGTCCTTGTCCAATAAAAACACTGTCTGAAAAAATTTTACCGGACGCATTGGATTTGGGTTTTTTAATTATTTTTATTTTTAATAAATTTTTCCATAGTTTAAATGGAAAAGTTTCAATTTGTAATATGTCAGTCATCCGGGGTCCGAATTCAGAGATTGAAGGCTCAAACCTTAAGCCAAAAATCATTCATGACCCTCGGACCAGCTTATCCTAAGTTTTTGATGTCAATTCAGCCTCATAATTAATCATTTCTCAGAAAACCCATTTACAGAGAAATTATTAATTAAAATATTAAAAATTATTATTTTGGAGATAATCCAAATCTCTCCAGAATGATCCAAATTGATTAAAATAAAAGGCTATTTGACATGGCACTGGGCATTAATGAGGATTCCAGTCATCACCAATCAACTCCAGTCAACTGTACAATCACCAGCAGTGATCTCCTTTAAGCTAATTCGCCTTCCTGCATGCAGAATACGATTTAGTGATGTGGAATGTCATTAAATGAGAAGACTGAGTTACATTTATGAAAAGGTGGGCGCCCTAGCCACCTCATGGCTTGGCTTTTAGTATAACTCGAAGTCAATCCCTATTATTACTCATGCATTATCTCTTTGAAAGGCTCACATGTATCATCATACTCACGTCAATCTTCATATGGAGCTCGAGTTTGCTATGTGGCAGCTCTTCATTGGATGGGATGTACATTCCAAAGTTTTGGTGGAGCTAACAAGAAGGGATGGGGGGCACCTTTCCTAGGTGGAGGCCACCTCCCCACCCTAACTCAATGCAAACTCGAGTTTTGTGGTAGCCTATCACTCCAAGCTTGATTGGATTGGAGATCTGATTGAAATTTCAAATTGTGTTAGGTGTTATTGGCTCCTTTAGATGCCATTTCGAATTAGGGTAAGGTATAGCTTGTATCTTGTATAAATAGAGGCTTTTGGAGCTCTATTCTCCATGGATTTCTTGTGCACAAAAACTTTGGCAAAATATTGTAATGTTTCTTATGTGGAAAAAAGTTTAAAGCTTTGGAGGCTCATCTTGTGTTATTTGGATCAATGCTTATGGAATGAGGTGATGTTATTTCATTCTTTCATTTTGTTATTCAATATTGGTTAACTAGTTCATGCTTGGGAGGGCTTATTCGAGCACGTAAGTTCAAATATTTATAGTCTCAATTTATTTGAATATTCATTATCTTCTGAGATCTAAGAGTACATGCATATTACTAATTTGTATTTCATGTCTTTTGATCTCCATTGATGGATAATACATGACTAATTCCCTATCTTGTTAGCATTTGATTGTTTATGCCTACAGATCTTCTCATCCATTTCGAGTAAGCTTGTGGAGTTAGGTTGCATCCCCTCTTCTCGAAGCTAGGCAAAAGATCCAAAACAAACATCAAGTGGACTCCAACTTCTTCAAAAAGATCCAAAAGAGCTAAGTATTGCACTTCAGTCCATCTCTCAAAATTTTAAATTTATTCTTGGTTACAAGTTCTATAGCTTAAACTTCTTCAAGCTTTGATTTGCTCTTTGATCTCTCATTTTGATTGGTTTGTTTTTCATCTTTTTTTGCCATTTTTGGCTTCCTCTAAGTGTGCCCTAGATGGGCCACTTCTCCCAAAGTGTTTGGCTTTTTCATTTCTCCCAAGTTTGAGTGTTTTGCCCATCATTTCCAGCTCATCTTTTACCTTACTGCTGGGCTACTTTTTACCCTACTGTTGGGCTGCCTTTCACCCACTGTTTGGGACTTCTTTTAGCTACTGCTTTGCTGCTGTTTGGGGCACCTTTTGGCTCATCTTTTGGCCACCTTTTGCCCACTGTTGAGCCACCTTTTGTCCACTGTTGAGCCCTGCTTTTAGCCCACTGTTTGGGTGCACTTTTGCTCACTGTTTGGGGCTTGCTTTACTCACTGTTTCGCTGCTCCTTTTACCCACTTTTCGCTGCTCCTTTTACCCTTCTTTTGCCCACTATTAGGCCTCTCTTACCCCGCTGTTTGGGCCCTCTCTTTGCCACTGTTTGGTCACTCCTTGCCCACCTTTTTGGGCTTCTTTTTGCCCACCTTTTTTTGGGCTTCTTTTTGCCCACCTTTTTGGGCTTCTTCTTTCCAACTTTTGTGCTTCCATAGCTCACTATTTGGACACACTTCCTCACTACTTTTGCAGCAACCTTCTCCTATCTTCTATTTTGTCTTTTGCCTTAGTTTATTTTCTAGGTTGTATGCATTTAAGTTTAAACTTCATTTGTACTTAGTCCAAGTTTGTATTTCTAGTTTACATCTCATAAATCTAGTCCATTTCTAAGTCTCATCTTGCATTTAAAATCGGAAAAGTGCATTGCATTTTAAAGTGTGATTTTTCATAAATAGATTTAAGTTCCTTGCATCTACTTCCATTTTGATTCACTTCATTGGTTACTTAGATTGCATTTGGTTCTTTTCTAAGTTCAAGTTTATATTGGGCTTGTTTAAACACTGTGCTCCTAGTTTCATTTTTCACATTTTCTAGATTGGGTTTTACTTTTGGTTTGCTAGCTCTAACAAGCTAACGAGTTGTTTGAGTTTTGGTATGTGAAGAGTTTTTAAAGATCCATATAAGAATATTGTAGCCCAAAAGGCTAGATCCAAGATCAACAACAAGTGCATAAACCAAGCACAAATCAAGCGAACCGTTTTTCTCTTCTCCTTAGTGACTTCAAAAGAACCAAAGAGAGCATTGAAAAGACTATAAGAACAATCCAAACCAAGAAACCATTTACCATTATACTTTGCAAAAGCTCTTAAGAGCTTGCTTCAAGTTTTTTCATATTTACTTTTCTCAAAGTCCTTACAAGGGTTTCATTCCCAAAGGCATTTGTACTTAAAAATAAAGTTTGATTAGTGGGGTTTTTAATCCCCCACACCCAACTTCCCCCATTTGGGGAAGTCTTGCATTGTCCTTTGAGTGGTTTGTGTTTTGCATTTCTTAGTTTAGATGTGCTTTGATTTTCTAGAATAATTTTTATTTGCACTTAGAGTTTTAATTATCATTTCAGTTTTGACCTGAGAAGTGTCTTGGGATTTGATCCCAAATGCTGCATTGACCTTGCGTGCTACTTCTCTTTCCCCACTGTGTACTGTATACGACCAGCTAGCTGGAAGTTTCATGAACAGTGTGTAGAAGTCATTTTTTACCTCCTTTGTTAGATTAGTTTCTTTTGTTGTAGAACACTAGTTGCTCTTTCAATTCATTATTACAAGTAGTTTTATTCATTTGTTATATCATTGTTTCATTTTTACAAATCTATTTGAGCTATCATTTGGTTTATGTTTACAATCTGCTTGATATTCTAAAAAAAACCAAAGTCTCTTGAACTTGCCATAACACAAGTCAAGAGCACTCTCTATCGGAGAGCATTCCCACTGCATTTTCTTTGCATCAAGCATATAGATTAGCTAAAGTCTCTTGAACTTCCGTCTTAAGACAAAGTCAAGAGCACTCTCTGTCGGATAGTCTAACTATGTGATCTTAATAACTTAAAACTTTTCCAACTCACATTCCCCCATTAAAATTTACTTCGTTGCTTCCCATCACTTAGTATGCTCTGCCAACCTTAAAAAAGTTGGACTCGTACTCAGAATGGTGATTGGAATTGTTAATCTTGAAAGTGATAACATAATAAAATTTTCACCCCACAACCAATGAACCGGCGTTGATTTTACGAGAAATACTCAGGTAGTGGGCAAAGTTCCTAACTGGTGGCGCTGGGCAACCCAATCTGGGCACTCGTTGGTTAAGTTCTCAGAACACATAGCTTGTGATCCCAGACAGGTCCATCATGTCTCCAAGGGGAAGCCACTGAAGGTATACTTTTCCGGTTGGACGCATACCTTGCTTTTTCTAGCCTAATAAATCAAGATCACTAAAAATTTTGAATTTACCAAGATAATTTGCACAACGTTCTCACAAACATTATTCTAAGACTTAATCATCATCATCCCCAAGCACTACACATTTTTTACTCCATAAGGCACTGGTCTTTTTACACTTTCATCTCTTAATTAATTGGGGCCATTTGTCCATTTGTCTAAGTTATTTATCTGTGGATGCTACTTTATCTTGCAAGTCTTCATTATACTGTTGATCTATAATCTTGTATCGCAACGTGGATTGCTTCTTATCTTGTGTTCATTTCATTTGTAAAAACTGTGATCTCATCAAAACTCCTAAACAACACCCATCTGCATCATTCAACACCAAAAACATTTAAAACATAAGATCCATAGACAACTCTTTGTGTAGGGACAACCCCCCTTGGCTTCGTTAGGAGTTAGCCTAAACGGAGGAGCTGAGATTTAGGCGACAATACCTAGCTCATTGCTTGCCCCCAAGGCCACACTTCTCCCACTTATAGTGAGGAGACAGCTTTCGAAAGATTTCTGCTGGTGGTGTGCATCTCGACGGACAATAGGGCGCATTCCCCATGTGGAGGAGCCCACAATTTGGGGGATGTGGCAGCCTATTATTTGGCTGTCATGTAGCACTATTTGAGTTGCGTTTTGGCAGCCAAACATGAGGAAGGGGCAGCCCCATTCATGCCACCATCACCTTCACCCATTCCACCATCCCCTCCTTCACTTGTGCGCCTTCCCTCTTCATGCTCATTCTATAAATTGGCAAGCTCTCTCCCATTGTTCTCTAGTTGGAGTTTGGGAGCAAGAGTGCCATTGTAATTTTGCTTATTTGCAATTGTAATTTGAGACATTGGAAGTCAAGCTTGGTGTAGTGCATTTGATGAGTGGGTGAATGTCATGGTTTTCATTGAGGTAACATGTATTTGAGCTACTTGTTTTCTTTTGCATCTAAGTCTAGCTTTGGCAAGGATCAGTACTGATTTATAAGGAATGTTAGATAATAATTTCATTGTTTAATCTTTTCTCTATGCATGTGTAGAGATCGGATTTTAATGTGCCATTTATTTATGAGCATTTCCTTTTGATTTCTCATATGTATATTTCTAGATTTGATCTTATGGTTTCAAGTTGATGTGATTTGCAAGTTATCTCAAGTGGATGAGTGGAGGATCTTATTTGTTTCCTTTACTTTTCTAACATCTTTTGCAGACGTAGCCCCTCAGTTCTCCACCAAGAAGGATGTGTTATCACACTAGCTCTAGCTTCTACTAACGATATCCTGTCCGGGATGGTAGAGGGCAAGCAGTCAGGTAGGTGCAACCTGTAAACGCCTAGTCCACCATTCCAGGAATGGTAGTCACACCAGACAAGGCGTTTGTCACTTCAAATAGGGCACATAGCCTAATCCAGGGTGAGACCTATTATCACCTATTTTGTACCATAGTTGGATTATCTGAAGAGCCGCCATTTGACAAACATGATAAATGTTTGCACTAGATGGTCCAACATTTGTGCCTAGCCAATTTTGGATAGTCAGTTTTTGTTTTCAATCGACATGACCATGGCCCCATGGGGTTTGTAATAAAGTGTGCTAGTAGGATTCTGAGTTTCTCGGTTCCCCATGACTTGATTAAGCAACTAAGGTATTCCACGGAGTTTTTTCCCTTGTTAATTATACTTTGCCTATAGCCGATCTATAACCGATGAGGTTTTCTCCCCCTTCCTCCAAAGCTGGAATGCCCGATTTTGAAAATTTTAGCCATGGGGGGTTATTAGAGTCCAACTGATGTATATAAGCCTACTAGACACTATTAGAATAGATTGTGGTCATGTCCTAGGTCTCTAGGACCCTCAGAAAAAAAAATTTGAAAAAATTTTACCGGGTCCGTCGAATTTGGGTTTTTAATTATTTTTTAAATTTTAATAAATTTTTCCATAATTTAAATAGAAAAATTTCAATTTGTAATATGTCAATCATCCGGGATCCGGATTCAGTGATTGAAGGCTCCAGCCTTAAGCCAAAAATCATTCATGATCCCCGGACCGATTTATCCTAAGTTTCAGACAATTATTTGGCCTCATAATTAATATTTTCCCAAAAAATCAAAAAATGAGAAATATTAATTAAAATATTCAGAAAATAATAAAATGAAGATAATTCAAATCTCTCCAAAAAAGGCCTAGCTGTAAACCATAACTTTCTTTGATCATCCACGGATATTTGCAGCTCATAATGACGGCTCCCCTGTAATCTCTATTTTGTTACTCTTCGCTTATCAAACTCAAACTCTATTTTAGAGATTGTCCCTGCTGATGGTTTTCGCTCCATATCGTAATTTTTGGAAATCAACAGCTGCCTTTTCTTTTCACATTTGTGAGGCCAAAACATCATTGGTGCACCTTGTAACTTCTTGCCTTAATCGTGAAATCTCAACATCATGACTTTCTAACTTTAACTGCAAATTTTCAACCTCTGCAAGGAGCCCTTCTGAAAGCTGATGTAAGTCTTCTAGTTTGTTTGATGTTCACTGTCTTCTGCAGGTCTAGATCTGCCAACCACTTGAGATTCTGAGAGTGACATCCTCCATGACATGGGATAAGAGAAAGGTTTTAGTCGAGATTTCCTTACTACTGGAATCTCCAAAGAAATCGATATATATATGACACAGCATACCTCTCATGCAAAATTTATGCTACTGAAAACAAAAATTTAAAAAAACTTCAAACACACAGATTTGGCTGGGCAACTCTATGTCAAAACATTTAGCACTTCATGCTCAGATTTTCTTTTGATGTCAATCTATTGCTGATTCAAAATCTGAAACTGCTCAGGTTGCCAAAGTATTGAGGTTTAACCACTGATTACTGCTCACAGCATGCGCAGAATGTTGATTCCTCGCTGACTGTGGGTGAAACCATTCTTCCCTACCTCTGCTGTAACCTCTCAAACTTCAGCAATTTATCTCCTTAACAGAACATGCCTCGGATGCTACTTGGTGGACATCCTTGTCTTCAAGTGACCACCCGTGCAAAAAAGGGAGGTAATAGGACACATACTATCATAAAGACATAACTTATTGTTAGGACATGACTTGCCATCGTGACCAGTCAATGCTATAAGTACATTGTCACATGGTCATTGTATCATATCTCATATCTCATATTTTATACATTTATTATATACTTGTCCTTGTTAGTTTTTACTTATCATTTGAGCAGCATATAGCATATAAACAATTACTGAAAGATAAACAAGCACAGCATAAAAGACAAGAGACACAATTTATCCTGGGAAACCCTCTTGGGTTAGAAAACCCAGCAAATCCTTCCTCAATATAGAAATCACAAAGTACAAGATAACCCCAAGACAAAACAGCTACTCCCTTGCTTGTGCGCCACTCTCTTCTCCACTAATGCGAGCTTGCTTCAGTGAATGAGGTGATACAAATGAGAGAGAGCACGCATATTTATATTCTTCAGTTGAGATGACTAATTCCCCAATAGGGCCGACTTGTCTAACTGGATAGTCAATTACATAATATAATAATCTTTTTGGGGCTTTTCTAGGCCGACACATGTCCTAGGGTTTACATTGATTCTTTCAATGACCTTTACATTATTAATTACATGATCATCAACTCCCGTAGGAGGAATACAATAATATAAATAGAATATCTTTCGCAATTACATTATTTTAACAGTCCTTTGTGGATTATAAGTTATAACCTATTGTCCTACTTAAATTGGATATTCAGTAATTGAATTATTGTTCATATTCAGGAAATGAATATTGTTCGTTTCTTTCAACATTTTGATGCATGATATTGTTAAGATGAGGGACCCTAATTATAAAGGGATTGGTGCCTTGTATAAGAGAGAGGAGAAAATTATGAAATTTATTACCAATCATAGCATGGCCCACCACATTTTTCGCAATCACTCTAGCTTGGAGCTACTGAAGATTGCAAAGACTAAACTTGCTAGCTACTACCTCACCTTTAGGTGGATTTTGAAGGTAAGAGAGGAACTGGCTAGTATGGTCTCAAGTGATTCATGGCAGGATTTGAAAGATAAAGCTACAAACACATCAAATCGCCCCTCCAAGCTAGTTGCACACCTACACAAGATGAATTCGGCCTCCACAGAAAGATGTTGAAATCGCATGAAAATCATTGAGATGTCTAAAAGAAAGGCATTCCAATCACGTACGAGAACATTCATCAAAGTATGAGAAGTAGATCTGCAAAATAATATTTTATTCCAAGAGTTCCAGAGCCCAAAGGTGCCTTTACAATGAGAGGGGTCTCTTCCTTAAATAGGAATGAGAGAGACCAAAACCCTAACAACTTTTTGAATGAGTGGTGCAGATCAAAAGATACAACAATAATAATCAACGACTAAGATGAACCGGCAATACAATACATGGATCAACTCACAAATAGAGGGGGGCTCACTCACTAAGACGCCCTAGGGGGTCTTACCACATGACAAGTGACTAGGACAAGTGAATAAAGCACATGGTGGGCCTAGGAGGTGATTATATCCTTCACTAGCATGGCCCCATGGCACAATGATAAATAATATGACCCTATGACATCACAAAGTGACCAAGAGACCAAATCGTGGCCCCCTCAAAAGCATAAATAAATATCCAAATAATAGGCCGGAGTGTGTGTGGACCCCACTGAATGCTGCAAGTTGTGCCGGAAGGTGTGAGATGCATCACAAAATTCCTCTGCCTGGTGCCCCGGGCACAAATCTGACTGCATCAAAATGTCTGGGGCTATGGTAATATGGCAATAACAAGTGGTTGGACCCCATACTCCCTGTGTAGCGCTTTAGGAGAACCAAATAAATCTCCAACTGTGCTGTCAGGCCATTTCATAATGGTAATTCTGCAATAAAGTGACAATCTGACTGTAATCTCATCTGGAAGTGCCTGTAACTAATATCTGAGTGTGCCACTGGACTCAGAAGGTCCAAATGTACCAGTGATGAGTACTCATACACCATGTGACCACCTAGATAATCATCTGTAGGGTCAACCATGCCCGAACAAATAAAAATAATGGCCTGTAAATAATAATAACAATAAAAAAATCCACCAATAGGAAACCTGTGTCTGTTGCATGGGACCATCAAGCGGGCATCATAGGACCATAAATAATCAATCTTGAACATCATCGGTCCAACCCATCTCAGATCCTACAATTCACTTGGTCAAACTGGGTTGACCAGGTCAAGATATATCAAAATAATGACCCAGGCTCAAAATGCTTGATGCTGCAAGTGCAAATGGATAAGATATGCTCTTTTAATTATTCTACTAGCAAGACTAAAGTATAAAGTAGCATTTCACTGGCGATTAAGTAATTAGTACATCAAATATAAGTTCAGAATCAAAACAATCAATTACTCAAAACAAACCCTCAAGAATATACTCATTTCATGGACGTGACCATTTTGCTAGGAATGGGTGATCGTGAAAAATGCAAGGCTCGGATAAGGGGATGAATTTACAATCTCAACACTGTGCTACTTTGGATAAAAGGGGAAAAGGGAAAGTCACCTAAGCAAATGTTGGATAGTAAACACAGAGGGAATGGCAGTGTCTCACAAATGGAATGCGTTGATTTCGAGAGGTGTCTATTCAACTTTTGGCAAATGTCTACAGCTCACATCCAAGTTGGAACCAACTCCGTGAGGGTCTTTTCTAGAACCACCGTGACTGGGTGCACAACTAACCGTAACTTGAGGTTCTAGGGGACACTTAGAATTAGTTGTCCCTGACTCCATCTCACATCCCAACCCGAAGGCTCCGTGAGGAATTAATCATTACATTTTTTTATTATGGCCAGCAGTCTTTGGACTTAGCATATATTTAACCACTTCTTTTTAGGCCTTATGACCTTTTGGATTTTTCATGTGCTTAGAAGCACAACTCATTGCATCTTTTATCCAGGGTGTCATATTTCAATTCATAGTCCTCTTTCATTGTGTTGAAAAGCATAGTTTTAATTTATTTTCATGGGCTTGCACATAAGATATAATAATAGTTCACATATGCATGTAATGATGGTAGTACATTTTGCTTCAAGTCTAGCCGACACAACTCAAGAAACTAGGGGGATCATCCACAATTAGGAACACAATCGGGGGCAACCGACCAGAGAGGTCAAGGCTTCAAATCCAACTCACCTAAGCTCAGGAACCAACACCAGGGGGTTCTCCTGGCCCAGAAGAATCAAGGCTTCGGCAAGTTCTATTGCACAACTCAAAGCCGAGACACAAAACAACAGGGAATCTATCCAACATAGAGGCAAAATTGGGGAGTTCCTCCATATCACAGGCTGAGGTGTAAGTCAAGGTGAAACCAAACATGGACGAGAACGGATGGATGGGGAAAGTGATAAGTGATGCCATAACTAGCAAGCCATAAATGGGGGGAATGACCATGTCCATACTACCTAAGAGGGTAAAACCAACGAGTATAAACAAGAATTTCTTATTTTGAGTAATTAGATCACTTAGATTATAGACAGTCAACAAAACAACCATGTCCATATATATATATATATATCGCTAGATCATGACCACTAAATACCTATTCAAGCTACTAAGATAAGCAAAAAGAGCAAGGAAAACATATCCAATGCACAACCATATACCTGTATCTATCATCTGGAACATCAATCGTCACTGACACACTGCTGCTGTAAAGCTCTGGCACTATCACACTGCTCTGTATGGAAGAAGAATGGTCACCTCAATCATCAAATCTAAGGTCATGAAGCTCAGTCATGGCATAAGGTTCATCATCTCTGATCTGGGGCTGCTCTAATAACATGAGTGATCATCAGAATACTACTCATCATAGGTTGATCTCATCAAAAATGTGTAAAGGCCTGGCTCAAAAATATACAGGAAACTGCTCTGCAATCATGGTAGCTCGGCTACTATGGATGTGATAACAGAGCCTTAGCTTGGTCCCCCGTATACTCTTGTCCATCACAAGATTGCCTAATTTGTGGAACAATCAGAAAGGGGATTTGAGCGACTAGCTCAATAGGGAAACCCATCAACGATTTATTATTACAAGTGAAAGGTTACAGTGAACTTACTACGAAGTCAGGGGGCTACTCTAAGCAGACTTTACGTCTCGCCCTGTTGGACACTGGGTACTGTTGCTCAGTACTCACTTGGAGGATAAATCCAAGCTGGGACAAACTTTAGAGTAGTTTATTTTGTATGCATTTTACTTTCAATGCAATCTCAGCAATCAATAAACCCAATCAAATCCACTCATCTTTAATAAATTAACACTAACCAAGAAGCACTGCAACACATTTCCCCTTTATCAGCAACACTATGTATTTTCTAGGCACTGGTCCATGTTAACAATCATTGGCTTAAGTGAAACATACATGTCGTGATTATTTAATCATCTGTGTGTTAATTAATTTATCTTTGCAGCTCTTGTGTCAGCATTTCGAAACTCCTATATTAAATTCATTTTTGTAACCTAGCGTAATCAGCCTTAGTTTATTTTTATTAGGGACCACCCCCTTTGGCTTTGCTAGGACTTGGCCTAGACGGAGGAGTCAAGTGTTAAGTGACAGCAAACTTGACTCATGACTTGCCCCCAAGGATGCACCCAGTGGCTTGAAGATTTCTGCCACGTTACCCGAGGTGCGTATCAGGCAGCAACACAACCTACTTATAGATATTTATGTCACACATTCCAAAGCTTTTGGCTTCTATTTGCAGCCATACTGGTGAACCCAACTTGAGAAGATTATTATTGGCACATTTCAGTGACTATTCTCGGCAGATTTCTCTTATATCTTCAGTTGACTCATATGCTCCACTTCTTGGACATTCATGCAACAGTGATAGTGCTTTTCTAGGAGATTCTTTCCCCTTTCATTCATTATACTGCAAATAGGGAGAGGGCATGCCACTTGGAGCCTTTTTGTGCTTTTTCAAGATGAATCTTCATGCATATGTTGGGTGCTCCTCTTGTGTTGACTTTTCATGGCTTTGGTAAAGATTCTATATAGATTTAGCAAAGCAAAGCATTTCTTCTATATAGATTTAGCATGCTTTTAAGGATGCTATTCTGGGTTTTGAGATCATCTCAGTTAGTTGCTTTGTATTGACCTACTATCAATCTATAAGGGATGCAATTTTCAGAAAGATAGGGATCAGTGACTTTCTATCTTCTCATTATTCATTCTTCGAGTTCTAAACTCCACGATTTATGTCCTTTTATGTTAAATTTTTTAGTGAGTTTTGATTGAGTGTTGGAGTTGCTGCCATAGTTTTTGCATGACTTTGCCCTTAAGTATTGCGAGGGTAAACTACTTGTGCAGTGACTTTACATCCCCTTGAGTCCTTTGGATTGCCAGTCTGACAATTCTCAAACTTTGTATTTACAGCTCCAAAATAAAGGAGAAACGGCTTTAGCAGCCAACTCTTTGGTATGGATGAATTTAATGGTTTGATGTGGAACTTTCTGATTTGATGAGCTTTGAAGTAACACTCACCTCATTAATTTTATTATTTTCATCATGCCCGTTGGATTGAAGATACCAGTCCAAAAAATAAGTTAAAAGAGCAACTTACTCGCTGGTTGGTGTGTTTTACTTGCAGATGCAACTTTTTGTCACAGAACTAAAGTGATTTATTAGAGATTTACGAAGGGTAAATGCTGACTGAGCATTCTTAAGTGTAAATGTGAACTTTGTTTGCTGTCCTAAAATGTTTAATGGAAGAAATATGAACTATTTTGGAGATTTCACTTTTCAGCAAGTATATTTTGCATATTTCAAGTCTCTGTACAATTGAAAATTTGTTTACTTCAAATCACTGCAGATAACCCCCTAGGACTAGCAAGCACTGACCTGAAGTGGGAGGGCACTATGCAAAGCGACATTGGCACTTTCCATAAGTGTTAATTCAATCCCCTTGGGACTAAATTCCCCAAGGAAAATTTCAAGTGATAACAAGTAGTCAACTAGATTATGACACTGACCCATATGCATGGGGAGGTTTGGGAGATGGCCAAACAACTTTCCCTGCCATTGTGACACTGTCAGCTACACAGACAATGGTTGACTTGATGGCCACATTTCTCTTAGTCAACTGAGTAGGGATGTATTCATACTAACTCCCATAGCTCTAGCCTTGCATATTCTTGTATAAGTATATTGATATATTGCATGAAACTCCCAAACTGCCCACATACCAGTATCGGAAACTCGCAGAAACTTGAAAACTTCTCGGAAATCCCCAAATGCCCATGAGGGGCGTGGGACCCATATGAAGTCTAAAAAACCCTAATTTATGGCAAATGAAGACAAATTAACCTCTAATTTGTTTACCAGCCTACCTACAAATTAACCTATCATTCTCATTTATTGCAAGATAATGTTATATATATATATATATATATATATATATATAATTTGTTTCTCAACCTACCTACTGCAGCAGAAAACCTAGGACACGAGATCCATATTGAATAAAAGATATATTATTGAATTGATAAGATGATTAATGTATTACAAGAGCTCGCCTTTTATAAGGTTTGAGCGAGCTTAAGGAAGGGTTACGTCCCTTCAATTAACGAATTAATAATTTACTGCTTAATTTAATACATCATTTTAATATTCATAGCATTGCCACTCCCTTTTAAGGAGCTTTGTCCTCAAAGCAATAGTAATGAGGGATGTAGCTGTCGAAATTGTTCTGATTCCCAGGTTGCGTCTTCTTCGGGAAGATTTTTCCATTTTATGAGGTACTCTTTTATGACTCGCGTTCTTAATCTTTTCTCTCTCAATGATAGATTCTGGCTCGAATATTTTTCTTCCTTCTTCATCTAACAAGAGAAGTATTGTTTGTGCCTTCTGGTGTTGACCTATCATCTTTTTCAAGCATGAAACGTGAAAAACATTGTGGATGCGATTTATAGTTGGCAATTCCAACGCATATGCCACCTAAGTTCCTAACTAATCTTCTTATTGATTTGATATGGGCCATAAAAACGTGGAGCTAATTTATTCTTTCCACCTTGTTTAAGTGATAATTGCTTATAGGGTTGTAGTCTTACAAATACCCAATCTCCAACTTCAAATTCTCGTTCTATTCGGTGTCGATCTTCTTGTTGTCTCATTCTATTCCCGACAGTATTCAGATTCTCTTTAAGTACTTGGACAACCTTTTGGTTTTCTTCTAAATGGTCATTTACTGATGCGACCCTAGCTTGGTTGGTAATGAAATCCTTCCACTTTGGGGGTTCATATCCATATAGGGCTTGAAATGGTGTCATCCTTACAGATGTATGATAAGTAGAATTATACCACCATTCTGCAAGATGTAGCCATTGGAACCATTTATTTTGCTTATCAGTTACAAAGCAACGGAGGTAGGTTTCTAAGCATTTATTGACAACTTCTGTCTGTCCATCTATTTGGGGATGATAAGCTGAACTCATGTTAAGTGACGTCCCAATTTGCTTGCAAAACTCTCTCCAAAATTTCCCTTTAAACTTGGCATCCCTATCACTTACGATAATCTTGGGAAAACCATGTAACTTGTAGACATTTTTACAGAAAGCTTCGTCTGTTTCTTTTGTTGAATCAGTTTTCTTCACTCCCACAAAATGTGCATATTTGGTTAACCTGTCTACCACAACTAATATTTTATCTTTTCCATCTGATATGGGTAGACCTTCAATGAAATCCATTGAAATTTCCTCCCATTTCTGATTTGGGATATGTAATGGATGGAGTAACCCCGGACTTGATATATTCTCAGTTTTATTCCTCTGACAAATGTCACATTCTGCCACATACTTGTGAATGTCGGCATTCATACTCTTCCAAAAGAATGACGGCCTTGCATTATAATAGGTTTTAAAAAATCCTACATGTTCAGCGGTTGGGCAGTCATGTGACTCTTTAAGCGCCTTGGTCTTAAAACTGGAGTTGGAACTTAAGTAAATACGTCCTTTGTACCATAAGAGGTCATTCTTCCATTCAAACTTCGGATACTGATTTATGTTGTTAATTATGGAGCAAACCTCTGAATTCTTGGCATATTCCTTGCGAATTTCATCCAAAAATTCTGGGATCACCATGGATACAGCGTAGACTTGTACCTCTTCATCTTTCCTTGATAGAGCATCAGCTACTACATTGTCCTTCCCCTTTTTATGTAGGATCTCCATATCGAAGGTAGAGATTTTCTCGATCCACTTTTGTTGTTCGGTTGTTAATGTCTTCTGCTGTAATAAATGTTGTAGACTATTATGATCTATTTGGATTAGGAATTTACTTCCCAAAAGGTATCGTCGCCATTTAGTTAATGCATGCATGATGGCAAGCATTTCCTTGTTGTATGTAGACTGTAGGTATTCTCTTTTGTTTAACTTCTTGCTTTCAAAAGCGATCGGATGACCTTCTTGCATTAGCACAGCTCCTATCCCAAACCTTGAAGCATCACATTCGATTACGAATGGTTTTGCAAAATCAGGTGTTGCCAAAACGGGAGTTGAAGACATAATTTGTTTCAACGTTTCAAAGCATCTTCTTGCTTCATCATCCCATTGAAAAGAATTTCTTTTTAAGAGATTTGTTAGCGGAGCAGTGACGTGTGCATAGTTCCTAATGAATCTTTGATAGTAACCTGTTAATCCCAAAAATCCTCGCAATTTTGAAACATTCCTTGGTTCGGGCCACTCCTTCATCGCTTGGATCTTCCTCGGGTCCACCTTAACTCCTTCCTTTGAGATTATATGACCAAGATACTCCATGTTGCCGCCTGGTTCCACACCTGGGAAAACGCAGCAAAAGTCTTCAAGCTGCTGGTGTGGCCTTGGGGGCAAGTCAGAGTCAAGTGCTGTCACTTGGGACTCGACTCCTCCGTCTAGGCTTTCCTAGCGAAGCCAAGGGGGGTAGACCCTAAAAAATTAAAAAGAAAACTAAAGCCTCTAATCTAGGAGTTAGAAAAAATACTTTTGCAACCAAGATAGACAACATATACTTTTTTCAAATAAAAAAACATCATTTATCATTTAATCCCATTTAAAAAATAATGATCATTCACTTGCATACTAGTCAACAATAAAATGAAATTTGCATCAGGACCAGTGCCTTGCTATGGAGTCAAATAACAAATGCATAAACAGAAAGTAAATGTTGTGGAGTGTTCTTGGTTTATTTTAAAATTTAATGTGATTGTGATCTTTTTATTAAGGCATGTGGGTTCCCGATATACGCAAGGTACGGGGGAACATGTCCGGAAATTTGAAGCGTGGCTTCCCTCTCAGGCTTTAGGCTGGATCGGAGTCTCGAGGAGGTGTTCAGATGCTATACCAACGAGGGCAAGCCTAACGGTTTCCAAGAGGTCGCTATCCAGTTTTATCCCAAGCCTTCTGGGAAATTTGCCCACGACAACAAATTGCGTGTTGTGCCGGATTTTCACAAAAAGGGTTTTTTATTGGGGTGGTGTTAAGTCCTATTACTAGTCATCAACTCCTTTCTGGTGTGTACCAACTGGATCAGACTAAGCTGCAAGTTGGCCACAGAGCATACGGGAGAAGACCTTGGTATTTTTTATAAAATTTTAAGAACACAAATTTTATCTTTTTAGAACCCCAGGAGTCTCTTTTCAGGCATGTATTTCGGGCAAGCCCTCATACAAAACCCTACTTCGGGAAAGCAAGGGGGGCGTTATGAGTTGTAAAAAAAATGTGAAAAAACTAGGTTGTGAGTGAACTTGTGGCCCGCTAGTGAAACGGACCAACAAGGTTTATTTTAATCCTAATTGATTTTATTAATGCCGAAAAACAAGAAATAAAACTACTCTAACATTCACGCCATGAAAATGAGACGACACAGGCCACCCCTGGGGGGATGGGGTATGGGCGCTGGCTAGCCCACTTGCTCTCGTTTAAAATGTTTACAATGATAACGGAGAAGTGCCCCAAGTCTACTTAATGTGACTTGGTAGCTTACAAAAATTATAGAAAAATATGCCCGGTTTTGGAAAATATGGAAATTGGTGTTCCGGATCGCCTGGATGCTCGAAATTTTGCCAGCACTTCCTCCTACCTGCTCATCTTCTGCTGCAAACCAGCAAGCAATAATTAGAACAAGATGCCCAAAAACACTTTAAGAGTGTCTTTGGAACACCTCCTAAGAAACCCAAAATTTTCTAAGTTAAAAACTAAGTAAAAAATGACAAAAATAACCAAGTAAAACAAGCTATGGAGCTTGTCTACTTGGGATCTTTGCTAGCCCTTTAATGGCTGCAAATTATCAGCTCTATGGCAGCCAGATAACACTTTGCAATCAGATCTAATACTTCTTTAGAAAAATTTGAAAGATTTCGACAACTTTAGACTAGTTTTTTGCAAAGAAAGTACTAGTAAATCAGAAAATTTGAATTTTTTATAAATGAGAGAGAGAGAGATGGAACAAATCCTTGTTGAAAATAGAAGCCTTGAAGACGGTTCAGTGATGTTTGAAGGGACTATATCTGCAAATAATTGTTAGTAAAAAGTGGAAACAAACAAGATCCTACTTTTTGCCAACTCAAGAAGACACCTGCACATCACAAATCTCACCAAACAAAGATTAAGTGTAGATATATATACTCATAAGAAACTAAGCTGCTACAAATAAACAAATTTGACAAACAACTTATCTCATAGATGAGCAAACCACATCCTTGAAAAATAAGACTTATGCACAAGTCACCTTGGAAAAAAGATCAAGATACTTCATCCACATGTAGCCAAGACACCACAAGCTGACCTCCAAAGTCTTCTTTTATTCAAAATGATAAAACTATTACAATCATAAGTTAGCTGCTCCAAGTCTCACTAGTGAACAATGGAGAGCACTCTTCAATTTATAGAGGAAACAAGGAGGGAGGGCGCACTTAGTGAGGGGAGTGATAGGTGGAGTGGTGGCATGAAACAAGGAGAGATAGGGGCTGCCACTCCCCCATCCTAGCTACCAAAAACGCAGCCCATAAGGTGCTCAACCAGCAGCATGATAAGTGCTGCGAATTCCACACGTGGGGGTCCCATGAAAGATGAAGTGCGCCCAACATAATAGAGGGAGAACGCCCATGCTTGAAGGGAGTGGTACTCCACGAAATATGCTGCTGTAGCAGCTGCCATTTAACATATATGACAGCCCAGATTTGATGCTGCGATTTCCTTAAGACATGGGCATGCCCACACCCTCAAGTGCGCCCCTCCTTTAGCAAAAACGCCCCTCACACATGGGCACGATTCCCTCCACACATGGGGCTGCCAAACACTTACCCAATCAGCCCAAAACGCTCCATAACACATGCTGATCCAATTCTGAGTTGTCATAACTCCCAAAAATAATTAATTTTTTAAGTCATTTTTTCACTTTTTTGATTTTTTTATGACTTTTTGGGGATTTTTTGATTTTTTTTGATTTTGACCAAGGTAGAAGCACCCAAACATTAGGAAAAGTGGGTTTAGGGGTTTAGGGGGTGCTCTGAGTTAGAAAACGAGCACCCCTAAGGCAAAAAATACCTCCAGACGCCCCAGATAGGCCAATTACAAATTTTTTAATTGAACCATTAAAAAATGGCCCAATTTACGGAAAAATAAAAACTTGCCGAAAATTAAAAAAAAACACCTAGGGGGACTTAGACATGTCCATATGACTCAAAATCAACGCCTAGCATGTTCATATACATTGACCCATAGACTCTAATAATTCCCTAAGGCCCGTCAGCCTCCCCAGGCATTCCAGCTTTGGAGGAGCAGGAGAAAAACCAATTAATTATGCAATGCAGTGATGCAAAACATAATAGATAGGTGAAAAAACTCCTTGGAATACCTGACTTGGCCAAAAAGTCCTAAGGAACCGAGTCTTTTACAAACACCATGCTAGCACGTTTTGTTACAAACCCCGCAGGGCCATGGACATGTGAAAAAAAAACGGGGGCCTTAAAAAGGCCAGCTGGACATCAAATCACCAAAATTGAACATGTGTCATGTTCTACTTTGCCCGCTCGCTTGATAATCCAACCAAGTGCAACTTAGTTGGCAACACTCCACTTCTTGCTTTCCGAATGTGCATTTTGATTTTTTTGCATAGAACTGGTTTTCCTTCAGAAGAGCTAGAACCTTTTCCAGATGCGTCAAATGTTCCTTCCATGTCTTGCTATATATAAGGTTGTCATCGAAGAATACTAACACAAATTTCCTTAGGTATGGCTGAAATAGTTCATTCATAGTTGCTTGGAACGTGGCAGGGGCATTAGTTAACCCAAAAAGCATTACTTTGAATTCATAATGTCCTTCATGAGTTTGGAAAGCAGTCTTTGCGATATCTTCTAATCTGACCCTGATTTGATAGTACCCTGACCTTAAATCGAGTGTTGAAAAATATTTTGCATCATGAAGTTCATCCAGCATATCATCGATGAAAGGGATTGGAAACTTGTTCTTAAACGTTATTTTGTTTAATCCTCTATAATCTATACATAATCTAAACGATCCATCCTTTTTCCGTACTAACACGACTGGAGCTACATAAGGGCTTCTACTCTTGGTGATGACACCACAATTCAGTAGGTCTTGAACCAACCTTTCTATTTCCGTTTTGTGGTGGTGGGGATACCTATAGGGTTTAACCTTGACAGGACTTGATCCAGGTTTAACCTCGATTATGTGTTCTATACTCCTTTCTGGTGGTAGCTGCATCGGTAAGTCTTGAAATATGTGCTCATGTTTCTGGAGTAAAATTTGGATTTCCTTTTTGAATTTATTTGGTTCCTCCTCTTTTCCTTCCAGTTGATGGCATTGGATTACGTATGCTGATGCTCCTTTTCGAATGAGATTTTCCATATGCTGAGATGAAACTACTTGTGTGTCTGGTGGTTGAAAACCATGTAGCTTAAAATTTTGCCCTTGCCATTTAAACTTGATGAAATGTTTTTGGTGATTGCCGGAATATGTTCCCAATGTTTGTAACCATTGGACTCCCAAAACGATGTCTACTCCTCCCAACGGTAAGGTGTAGAGTTCTGATTCCAGTTCGAAGTCTTGTATTTGAAGTCTCACCTTGTGGCACTTTCCAACTTTTTCGATCTTCTTGCCATCTGCAACCATCACCTTCATGTCTGGAACTGGATGTACGAACAACTTGAGTTTTCTTGCAACTCTTATATCAAGAAAGTTGTGAGTGCTTCCGGTGTCTACTAGCACTGTAACATTCTCATTTTTTATATGCCCTTTTAACTTGAGAGTCTGTGGTTGGCTAATGCCTGTCATGGCTGCTAGGGAGATTTTGGGGGTCTCGTCGTTTCCGGATGCCATATTTGTGGTCGCCTCCTCTTCATCTTCTGACTCTTCTTCTTCTTCTGATTCACTATTCTCCTCTACTTCACAAGTATATAATTTCTTTGAGATGTCCTCGGGGCGACACCTATGTTTAGGATTCCATTTGTCTCCACATCGTCGACATTTTCCTTCCCTCATTCGTTGATTCTCGAGGCTCTTCCTGTCGTCACTTCTAGGTGGAGGGATGTATTTGTTTTATTGTCCTCTGGAGTCGACTGGATGTTTCTTTGTAAGTATGACTTCCCTTTATTTGATTGGAAACTGTCAAATTTGGCCTCGACTGCTTTTTCTTTTCGTCTTGCTGCTTCGACATTCGGTATGTCATGCATTTTTAACTCTTTTTGTATGTATGGTTTTAGTCCGCCCAAGTAAGTTCCTAGTCGTTGTTTGTCTAATAGCCCAAATACTCTGGTAGCAAGTGATTCCCATTGGTGTGTAAATTCTTCGATGTTTCCTTTTTGCTGTAACCTGGTAAGCTTCGAGAAAAATTCATCTTCGTTGATTCCTTGAAACCTTTTTAGGAAATCATTTTTAAACAAATTCCATGTGTATGTGAATTGGTCACCTTTCCACCACATATACCAGTTGTAGGCATATCCTTCAACGTGCATACATGCATACTTCACTTTTTCTTCATCTGTTGTGATGTTATAGATATCGAAGTATTCCTCTGCTTTATTTAACGACGCAATGCATTGTTCGTCATTCCCACTGAACTTTGACATTTCTATTTTTGCTTTGGGGGGATACACTACATAATGCTGATAGTGATTGCCTCTTGTCTTGTTGTGTGGTGATCCAGAGTTGTTGGTTGAAGCACTCGACATATCCGAGTCGTCTTTTGGTTTGCCATGATCATTTGTCTCATTATGTCCCATCTTTTCCATGAACTTGTTTAACGTGTCGCTCAGTTGGTCTTGTTTTTCCTTCATCTCGTCCAATTTATCGTCTAGCCTTTTTTCTATAACTGAAATGACTTCCACTCTGATTTCATTTTTCAGCTTTGCATTGGAATTTTTTATTTCTTCCTTTAAATCCTCTCGAAACACTTTCTCAAGTTCGTCCATTCTGGAGTTTAGACCTTCGACGATTTTTATATCTCTAATTTGGTCTTTTTCCAATTTTTCTAGTCGGTCTCGTAACTCGGCCATGGTTCTTGACCTGGTGTGGGGAGGTGAATATTTGGATATTTGGAATCAATCTTGGAGTAAGGATAAGAGTTAGGGTTAGGGATAAAATCATAATACAATAAATATTATTAAATTATAATAATAATTTATTATATATATTAAAAATAATAATACAATAATTATTATTTAAATTATAATAATTTATTGTGTATGAAAAAAAAATATAATAATAAAAAATTTATTATTAATTTTTTTGTTTGAATGTATGCAGGTCGTTGGGAATGGCGGGAAGTGATGGTGGGGAGGCGGCCGTGGAAGAGTGCAGAGGGAGGGACGGCGTTTGTGGGAAGAGGAGCGCAGGCAGAGAGGAGCAAGGAGGGAGAGGGAGACGAATGGAGGTGGCAGAAAAGTGGTGTTGCGACGGTGGTAGAGGACAGAAGGGAGTTGGAGCGCAAGGTTCGAGCGGATGAGAAGGGAGAGGAATGGCGGCAGGAGTGGTAGAAAGCGTGGGGGCCGAAGAGAGAGTAGTGC
The DNA here is from genome assembly GCA_027924585.1 of Larix kaempferi. Classification (NCBI taxonomy): domain Eukaryota; kingdom Viridiplantae; phylum Streptophyta; class Pinopsida; order Pinales; family Pinaceae; genus Larix; species Larix kaempferi. The sequence goes on along the minus strand of BSBM01000076.1, from coordinate 1,514,108 downwards.
AGCGTAGGAGTGAAGAGATAGAGTGAGGTGATGTGCGTGGAGCAGGTGCAGGGGTATGGAGAGGCGCAGGTGCGGAGGGTGTGGAGGTGTGCGTAAGTGAGAGTACCAGTGCGAGGAGTGCACACAGGCATGGGAGTAGCCGATGTCACTTCTAACCACGAGCAGAACTTGACCATGAGCAGCAGTAGAATGCACGCCACAAATTTGGCTCTAATACCAAATGCAGCAGAAAACCTAGGACACGAGATCCATATTGAATAAAAGATATATTATTGAATTGATAAGATGATTAATGTATTACAAATGCTTGCCTTTTATAAGGTTTGAGCGGGCTTAAGGAAGGGTTACGTCCCTTCAATTAACTAATTAATAATTTACTGCTTAATTTAATACATCATTTTAATATTCATAGCAGCTACAAACTAACCTATCATTATATATATATATATATATATATAATTTGTTTCTCAACCTACCTACAAACTAACCTATCATTCTTTCTTTATTGCAAGATAATGTTATATATATATATATAAACCTCTAATTTGTTTCTCAACCTACCTACAAACTAACCTATCATTCTGTCTTTATTGCAAGATAATGTGTTATTTATATATATACTTATTTCTGCCGACATACCCTTTTAAGGGGTGTTGTATTTCAAGGCATTACCGTTTCTAAAACTAGTACACGTTTCCAAGTTTCCTGCAACTTAGGTATATTGTGTCACAAGTAATGCAAAACACCCTCTAACACACTCCAAGAAGCAAAGTCCAAGTCTTCAAGCGAGAGTATAAACACAAAGATATGTAAAGATACGAATCATTTTGACACACACAAAAGATGACTAAATCCAGCATGTGCATAGCTCAAATTATCCAGATGTAGGTGAAATAAAGAGATCTTACCTGCTTACGCATCCACTCCTTGACAGTTAAGCCATCTTGGGCTTCAACATAAGCTTGACCCCCAACTATTGCTGGTAAAAGTCCAACTGCAAAGCGTAATTTTTCTGACCAAGTCAACATCTCATTGTTCTTTAGGATTGCCCAAATTCCTGAAATCATAGAAAATAGAAATTATTCTCAGCAGAAAATGGAAGCCTGTCAATGTAATCAAGTGTGTGCAAAAGTGGACAAGATCATCATCCATTTCAATTATCCCGTCTATAAAGTATAGGAAATACCATTGGGAGAATAAGATTGTTAACTCATGAAGATATTTCTCATTTATAACATAGATTTCAGAAATAAAAGTTAAGTCATTAAATAGATTCTAGGTTTTGGTCTTACTTTTCTTTCTGCGTTTCATTTTATAAGAGCCACCTTAGTGCTCCCACTTTGTATTGACATCTTGGTACCTAACAGTCCCATTGACCTACTTTTGTGGTCATTTGTTGGGCATTAATAAAACTATCCTATCTTATCTTATCTATCTGAAATCACCTTACATATCTCCACACCTATAGTCCTATAGTTCCTTAGTGTTGAGAATAACTATTTCCAAATTATTTTCCGAGTATTTCACTGAAAGATAAATATTTTATAATAGACTATGTTAAGACCAACCAAATAATAAAACCTAGTTTTCAATAAATGTTAATGAAACTTCATTTTTCTCATATGATCAAAAGTATTATGATGAAAATATATTGGCACCAAGGAAACATGACACATCATCCCAGCCCTACATATTGCATGTCTGCATGTCAGCCAGGTGATGCCAGTATCAAGCATGCATGGGACATGTGTCATATACCAAGACACATGTCCCATGGTGTCCAACACTCAGTCATCACATTACCCAATGTATCGGACACTCAGCACACCAAAACAATTCACAAAAATTGACAAAATATCAAAAAAATGTGCAGTTGTGTCTCGTCGTGTCAATAAATGTGTCCAGATGTATGATTGATGTAGTTCTATCTTCTAAATGTCCAAAAAAATTAATTATTTGGGTCTATTTCATCTCTATAGTTTTTCAAAAACTTAAAATCATGTGTGTTTGTGTCCCCCTGTGTCGCATTTCAAGGGTCTACATGTCCCATATTGAACACCTATATTCATGTGTCCCCCTGTCACAATGTCATGCGACTTAGATTGCCATTGCTCATTCTAATTAAACAAGAACTGAAATTTCCTAATTGATCTAGTTATCAACGAGTACTGATATTGTGCTTCCAAAATAGTATGTTACAAATATCATACACTTAGCCGAGTGTTACAAAGTTGCCCATAATTGCTACATTAGGCACAAGGATATGAAAGTTATTGAACAAGCCAACTCCAAGCAAGTCAAGGAAGCATTGGGACCTTACATCTTTGACCCACAAGGTCTTCTTTCAATTCTTGCTATTCCTCAACTAAGTCCTGAACTAGTTCACCATCTCTGGTCGTTTTTGCCGCCGGAACACGCACCCGGGGGTTATCGCAACAGAAATCTTCAAGCTGCTTAGGTGCGTTCCTTGGGTGGCAAGTCTCGAGTCAAGTACTGTCACTTGATCTTGACTCCTCCATTTAGGCAGAACTCCTAACGAAGCCAAGGGGGGTAGTCCTTGTGAGTTACTAAGGCTGATTAAGCTTTAGGTTTATGATCGGGTGAGTTTTTTAGGAGTTTTGAATGAGATTTAACTGAAAGCAAAACGTCTTCTTGAGGGAGTTTTTCAATTGTGCTTTGTCCATTGATTGCTTCTTTGATATGACATGCTTAGATCTCATTGATTTGTGGATCAAATCTAACATCTTGTAGTTTGATTTACAGGTTGAATGGGGCATCTCTCCTCCTAGGGCTTGGACGATTATGCTTGGATTCACTTGGAGCTAGCTTGAAATTGTAACTAAAGGAAAGAATCATCTATGTGCAAAGTAGCCGCAAGCTTTTGAGGTAAGATCTACAAGGTATGTATCCATTTCGCTTGTTCTCCATCCTATTCGTCACATAAACCCTTAAAATTCAAAACCCTCTTTTACTATTTTTTTAGATCTACTTGGATCTAGCATGCTTTTGGGAATAACATTTAGAACCCACCTCTATAGTATCCACAGCGATTCGGATCTATAGTTTGGTCGTGTTTGGATTTCATTTGACTCATTTCCCAAGGCAGCTTAGCCTCTCCAAGGGAAGTCGCACTTCTTGAGGAGGGCTAGTTGGGCTAGTTCCTAAACCTGGGTAGGAGAGATTTATGTTTCATTGAATAGATCAACCTTTGAAACCTACCCCTAGTGCTTCACATTGTTGATTTTCACCTTGTGGGCCCCATTTCTCATTTTGAGGGTTGTGCCCCACTTGGGTCACTTAGTGATGCATTAGATTTGTTGTCACCCAAAACTGACATGCGTGTGTTGAAGCCCAAAAACTGAACACACCAGCTCGATGACAACTCTCAAGAGAGAAGCCAATGTCACTGTTATCACACCATAGTAGCAGGGCTACTATTCTTGTACAGCAGATATCTGCACATTCCAGAGCTTCCTTTATTCCAGAGCATGGCTATATATTTTGGATCACTCATGATCAGAGCAGTACATTATTCAGATTTGTATATGACTTGTGTCAAGGCTGAGCCTTGAGAGTTCAGATTTGACGACTGATGTGACCACTTATCCCATACAGTTTCAGTTCAGTTCCTAGAGATGTATTACAGCAATGTTTCAGATGATACTGGATGATTATTATTATGATGATGTTGTATGATCTATGGATATGTTCTCACTGACTGTGGATTTATTATCTTGTTGATTTAGTCATGAACATAGCGTGTGCTTGGTATATTATTCCTGATGTGGCAAACTATTTAAAATGAACTATAAATCTTAAAATGGACAATTGCTTGCACATTTAGGTCATTTAACAAAACTCACTGGTTTTTCACCTTACATAGATATGGTCTTTCCTGACACCAGTTGTCTGCTAGTGTAGGCTCCATATTCACTTATCTCCATCCATACATGACCTTCCTGTTTGACTTTAAACCCTGACTGGTCTCATTTGACTTTCTAATACTGAGGACTTCCCCATTTTTCTACCTCTGTGTTTGGACCGCATCCCTGTTTATTCAGTGTCTCGGCTCTGAGTTGGTGACAGAACTTGCCTTTGGTGAGTTGGATTGTAGGCCTAAATCATTCTGGTCGGTTGTCCCGATGTTTGGCATTGGCTCGAACTCCCCCTAGTCACTTGAGAAGTTGTTGGCTAAAACTGAAAGCTCATGTTCTACCTATGGAAACTTGAAAATTCGCCCATGGAAACAAAAAAAAAGGGGCAAGAGCAATGAAAAGCTAAAAATACTCCTCGAAGAGTATAAGAAAGGTCCAAAAAGCAATAGTTCTTAAAAGCTATATCTAAACAATTGCTGACCTTATAAATATGTGAAAAACATGCCCTGGATGCAAGCTGCAACTAGTTGTGCTTCTCAGCACATCTGAAATCCGAAGGGTTATGTAGGCCAAAAAGGCCATGGAATAAATTGAATGATCCTAATGAACCTGGATCAACTTGATGTAGACATGATGCCTAAGTTGAATAAGCACTCTCTAAACAACTTATCCATTTGTGAGGCACAGCCATTCCCCGTGTTCTTTTGTCCGGCACAGAGTTTGTAGCTTCCCCCTTCTCCCAGTCCAAAGTTTTTTTTGAGTTAAGTTAGACAAGTCAAACCCTTGGCCCAACCTTGCTCCTAGCCTTCATCCTTCACTAGCAGTTTGACCATGTACAATGGGTAAGTTTGTCATTTGAACTATTGTGCAAGTAATTTTATATAACAACGGAATATGTTAACTTGATTAATGCCACTGAATGGAATTTATACTTTGAGCTTAGCTGTGGGAATGATTAGAGAAGCATTGTCTTAGTCTACTGATGTGATTTATCCTTGATTATATATTCTTGGGATCCACATGTATGGATGATTATTGATGATGATTTATGGGCCCACATGTTTGATGATGATATCATGTGATGGACATCTGATGCAGATGATGTTTGATCCAGTTCAGCAGGTTTATTATTACTTCAGATCAGCAGATTATACATTGTCCATATATGGTGGACCCTACAGCAGGCCCATTAGGGCAACCCAGGGTGTATGAGTACTCATTCCTAGTGGATTTGGGTCTTCTGGATCCATTGAGACACTTATCTTTCAGTTCCGGGCACTTCTGACAGTGATTGATGCAGTTTTACACTTGTTGACCAGATTGGGGGCCGATTTCCCAGCCTGAGCAGCAGGGGCCCCGAGAGGCCAGTTCACCTAGGGCGCTGATGATGGAGGGGGTGGTCCAGCCACTTGTTATTACCATTTATCCCCCCTTCCGGAGAGCCTGGTGGGCTCAGATGGACAGCGCTAGCACCCTAGGAGGCAGTTTTGGCACTTTCACAGTTCCCGAGGCAGTTAAAAAATGGGATAAAGTGGTCACTGAGGAAATCGATTTGGGCAATTGAGGCAAGGTTTTGGCATTTGGTCTTCACAGAGGTCTTCCAGGGTGGCATCACTATCTTCCAGTCAGTTTTCACCATGTGGGTATGCCCGGATTGATCACAGGAGGACATTTACTGCTTGACTGTCATGTATTCTGAGGACAGTTTTGGTCATTTTTATTATATTGGACATATTTTATTATTTTATTGTGCCTTGGGGATGAGCTAGTAAGGATTGATGCCTCCTAGCCCCACCATGTGCTTATTTTATCATGTCCTAGTCATCATGAGGTGGATCATTGTACTTTTTACCCCTCTAGTGGGATGACGTCACCCTCCATTGTACCATTTAGTGAGGGCGCTTTTGTTATATTGAGTGATCCAAGTGATATTATGTTATGGTTCATCCTAGCCATTGATTGTATGATGAGATCTTATAATCTCAACCACTCATTTGATGTAGTATTGTAGAGTGGTATAGGGTTTTGGTCTTTATTATCCTATATAAGGAGGAGACCCCCCATTGTAAAGCTGACCTTTGGAGCTCTGGAATATTGGAATAGAAGATTTTTTATGGAGCACATCTCTCTTGCATTGTGGATTTTCTTGCAAATTGAATATACAGTATCTCTTCTATGTATCATTGTGGATTTTGGTGCTTTTACTAATCTTTTGACAGGAAAGTCGAATTCGAGAGAGGAGGGTGACTTCATGAGGGTTATTGTTGGAGGGATCCACATATTCTCTCTTGGGTTGATCTTGTGACAGGGAGTATCATTATTGTATCTTCGTGACATAGTTGATGCTTTCTATTACATCTTTCTACCATTTTCATAATCATCTTGCTTGACTTGTTTCTTTGATCTTGTCTTGTAGGAGGAGGACGATTTGGCTATCTTGGAGAAGGACGTTTTGGTTGGAGCACTTGGATCTCACTCTTGAATATACACATAGGAGAATGCTATCAACTTGCAAGGTGGCCACAAGCAATTGAGGTAAGATCTACAAGGTATGTGCCTCTTTCATCCATTCTATCTTCATTGGTCATAAAACCCTAATTCATCAAAACCCCAATTTTGGTATTTCTTAGATCTACTTAGATCTAGCCTTGCAATTGAAAAGATATTAAAAACCCACCTCTATAGGATCCACCCCTAGTTGGATCTATAGTTTGGTGGTGATTGGCTAAAAATTGACACACTTTTCAATGTAAAAAGCCCTCTTGAACCTAAATCGATTTTCCTAAGAGAAGCTTGTTGGGTTAGATCTAGCACATGGGTAGGTGAGATCCCACTTGATTTGAAAACTAGACACTTGATAACCTATACCCACATCTTTACTTTGGTGAAAACTGCCTTGTGGACATCTCTCCACGTTTTAAGGGGTTAAAACCCCCTTTTGATCTTCTTGACACCTTAAAACTTAGATCTACTAAGATCTAGCCCTTGGATTGACTTGATCTTTTGAACATACATAGATCGGGGTACTAGTATCCCGGATCTACATTTTGGTGACCATTGGACTTGATTTGGTCCACCAAAACCCAATTTTGGGCCTTCCTTGAGCAAATCGCACCCCCTTGAAAATCTAAGTTTGTCCACTTCTAGGAGGTGGGTGTTTGAGATTTTTGTGGATTTGGAATCCCCATGCCTTGAAACCTAGGTCTATACTGTCTTTTTGTCACGATCCGCCTTGGGGGTTGCATTCCTTGTTTCAAGGGATTGTGGTCCACTTAGGGTAATCACTAAAAAAACCTAGATCTAGTAAGATCCAACCATTGGATCTCATCCAACCCACTTGACTTGGCTTCTAGGTGTCCCGATCTACACTTTGACATACTTCTTGACTCCATTAGCCCATCCAACAAGGCACTAGTCCTTCTCCAAGCAAGTCGCACTCCTTGGGATTCGTGTCAAACCCTAGATCTAGTACATGGGTACTCCTAGAACCAACTCGAACTCATAGATCTAGTCTATATCTAACCTATAGTACCATCCTCATACCTAACTTCACCTTGTGGGCCTACCTAGAATCATTTCACACTTCCCAAGACAAATAGACCCACTTGTGTAAACACATGGTACTATACCTAGCCATCATACCCCATCATGTGGCCTAAACCATACATAGGTTGAAACATTAACAATCTCTTACACCTCCCTCAACCATACCTTAACCCTTAGGTCCACTTAGCCTTGCATTGGTTTCCGTAACTCATTACTTACCTACCCTTAGAAACCTTTGTTTGGGTCCAATCAACTGTGATTGGGGTATAGGGTCTCCCCCTTGGTCTAGTTACACCTTGACCTAAAGCGAAGAGTGCCTCGGTTGACGTGACTCCCACCTGCACTGGGAACCGTGGCATCTCTTGGGTCACCTCTTTAGTTGCCTAACTCCTCTACCGTCCCGGATGGGATACCTCTAGGGGCAACTACAAGTTGTGTGATAACAGTCACCACACTCCTCTCTTCTCGCTTCAGGTTGGCTCTTCTCCAACTCAAGAGGGGTATCCCTAAGGTAGGATCACTAAGGCACGTACAATGGAGGGCAAGGTGAATCGAAGAAGCTGCCTTAGAGAAACAATTTGTAACAGAAAAATGTATTTTGAATAAGTGATGGAAAAGACGGGAGGATCAGTCCTCGAGGAAATGCGAGTGCCAGTACCAGAAGGGAGCATGGAGTCAAAAAGAGGACTCAAAAAGGCCTTGCGTTTCACACAGGTGAGGTTAATCTAGTACGTTCCATAATCAAAGACGAGGAGAATATTAGTATAACCGACTACATTCTATTACTCCTATAATCTTCTGAAAACATAACGTCAACAAACAACTTGACAACCGCAAATGCTTTCCCAATGGACTAGAGTATAGCCTTCTATGCTAGATTTAGTCTACAGCTAATAATGAAACATGCATCCATGGAAGAGATGCCCAATCTATCCACAAACCCAACAAGATTTTTCTATTCAGCTCAAATGGGAAAAAGAAAACTCCCAGAAAATTTTCCATCCATACAATGAAAGCCTGCTAGCTTTTTTAAAGAGTACAAGAGGCAAAAGATCGCCCTGATTAGGGCTTGCTCGAGTGCTAGTGAAGTGACACATGTGTGTTAACTAACTAACACTTGTACCAAAGATAACTCAGATTTTAGCTCTAGATCTCATATACACCCCGAGAGGTCGTCATATCTAGCAGGGGGATCTTCACACCATAAAACTGCCACATGACTGATCCTTTAATAAAAATACGCACAATTCAGATATGCTACTAAAGACCAAAAAGGAGCCAAGTGTCCCGAGTGTATGGGTAAACCCAAGAATTCAACCGGATGACACGACAGAGAACAGCTCGAATCTACTTTAAAAGCCGAGAGATAGTTGCCTTAATCGAACTGAACGCCCAGTAAATGTGTTATCTGCCAATCAAATCTTCGGATCAATTCTGGATTTTGGCCTCGTATTAATTCTCAAAAAGACCAGACATGTGAAACAGGTCACCCAAACAGTTTACTCAGCGTGGAACTTTATCGGCCGCCAAAGGAAAAACAAAACTCATAACTCGGTTGTCAAGGAAGCGTGGGAACATTGCTGTATTCGGCTACTCGACTGTAAAAGACGCGTGGATGAACACCGTGTCGAATTTTATGTGTGAACGCGTGAAGATTTGAAAACTGGCAGTGATCCGCTCCAAAAACTCATTAACGTACGCTCACGTTGGCTGCCACGAAATCAGCGGAGGTCTCAGCGTAATTTGAGACATATCATTGCAATAAAGAGAACCCAAACAGCTGTAGAAAATAGAACACGCGACCTGGATCCAAAATTCGCTCCATAAAATCGTGCTCACGCTGGCCCTTTTTATCAAACATCGGGATTCGGGTGGCTTAGATTTCTACGAACAAAACTTAAATCTCGGTGATTCTCGGTGGGTGGATTCCATAACCCACGACTCTTCTCTCATAGCGGCTAGATGGTAGCATATTCAGTTTAATTGCTGGGGCTCACCATGAATCAAAGCCTCATAGCTATCGCTAAACACGTTGTCGCCTTCCAGAAAATGAAACCGCATAGCAGCTCCATCATGGCTCAAACATTCCGTGTTAATTTTTCGATAATTTCATTCAAACATTATCTTAGGATCCTACTAAGAGAATAACAAGCACAACATAACAATCATAAACACAAGAGACACAGAGTTTCCTCGGGGAAAACCAAGAAGGTGAAAAAACCCCACAACTTCCTCAGAGATAGAATAAGCCACAATACAAGATCACAATGATCAAACCCAATATAGATAACTCCAGCAACTACTCCTCCTCCACTAGTGCGCACTCCTCTCTCAACTATTGCGAGTTGGATGAGTGAGTGAATGAATAGAATGAGACACACTCACTCTTTATTTATACACTGACGTGACCTGCCAATAACTTAACAGGGCCAACCTCCCAAGGAGGTCTAATAACCCAACTACATAACTCAACTAGAGCCGACCCCACACTGGTGGTCTAATAACCCATCAAATATAAGTTGCGACACTTGCAACACTTGCGACACTTACAAATACAAATGACGACACTTTTGATTGGAGGAATAATACATCTCCATCATACATATAACAAAGTACAAGTGTAATACATAGAAGAATATCTTTCGAAGTTACAAATATATCAACACTCCCTCTTAACTAGGAAGGTATTCTCTAGACACATGTCATCAATACATATCGGCACAAGTCTTCAATTCTGGAGATGGATCACGGAGCATCATCGTCACTGCTGCTGTACTTGTCATCTCAATCTCTGGCCTATCTCTCAATTCTTCTCATCATAGGAAGTTCTACAGAGCCAACCCTATTTCATGTTGGATGTAGGCCTAACCTCCTATAGGTCTTCATCATCTTTGGCCATACTGTGGATCCCAAGACTAATTACGTGCGTCAACAAAACCTCGAAAGAGTATCCCAGGATCCTTTATGTGCCTAAGCACGACCAGCAAGATCTCCCAGGGAGCTATTACATGTGACCACCACAAAACCTCGAAAGAGCATCCCAGGACTGATTACGAGCACACAGCTCAATCTATCGGATCTCTTAGGGCGCTATTACATGTGGTCATGGCAAAACCTTGAAAGAGCATCCCAGGACAGATTACAAGCACACAGCTCAACCTATCAGATCTCCCAGGGCGTTATTACATGCCATAGGAAAAAACCTAGCAAGAGCATTTGCCAGATCTCCCAGGGAGCTATTATATGCCATAGGAAAAACCTAGCAAGAGTATCTGCAAATCTCCCAGGGCGCTATTATATGCTTATCTGCACAACCTATCCATGACCAATCTGTAGCAAAACCTCGAAAGAGTATCCTAGCATAGACTATAGGATCTCCTAGGGAGCTATTACATGCTACCTCCACAATCTGTCCGCAGCCAACCTGTAGCAAAACCTCGCAAGAGCATTTGAGCTCAGACTATCGGATCTCCCAGGGAGCTATTACATGCAACCTGCACAATCTGTCCATGGCCACGAAGTATCATCCTGATACTCATGATCATACTGATCATCATCACAGCATCATCCTGATGCACATCATCATCGCATGATCATCCTGATCATCGTCACAGCGTCATCTTGATGCACGTCATCATCGCATGATCATCCTGATCATCGCCACAGCATCATCCTGATGCATATCATATGGAGCATCTTCCTGATGCTCATCACACATGATCATCTTAATCATCATACATAGCAGCAACCTGAGCATCGTCCTGATGCTCATCACACAACTTACATCCACAGCCATGGGAAGGATCCTCCTACCATCATGCTTGGAATGGCTTTTGCAAATGTGTCCCATCACTTCTTCCTCGAAGTATCTTCTATCTGAAGAACACCAAGCCTCTCTCTGAAGTATTCAAACTTCACTCTTGCTAGTGGTTTGGTCAACACATCTGCAATCTGCTCATCAGTCGCAACATACAGGAGCTTCACTGCTCTTCTCTGCACCATATCCTTGATATAGTGATATTTGATCTCAATGTGCTTCGACCTGTCATGGAACATTGGGTTCTCAGACAACTTCACACAACTCTAGTTGTCACAGAAGATACAGGTAGCATCCAACGGGAGATCAAATAACTCAAACTGTAGCTTCCCTAGCCATACCGCCTCACAACTAGCCGAACAAGCTGCAACATACTCTGCTTCAGCTATACTCAGTGCTACGCAGGATTGCTTCCTGCTAAACCAAGAGATCACATTTGATCCCATACTGAAGCAGCACCCTGAGGTGCTCTTCCTATCTACAGCACTGCCTGCCCAATTTGAATCAACATAACCCTCCAGGTTAAACTTTTGATTCGCATTATACTTGAGCCCATAATCAATTGTACCCTTCAGGTACCTCAGAATATGCTTTACAGCAATTAGGTGAACATGTCTAGGATCTATCAGAAACTGGCTCAAGGTGTTCATCGCAAAGCAAATATCTGGTCTGGTGCTCGTCGGGTACATCAAGGACCCAATCATCTGACGATACACCATGACATCAACCGTCTCAGACGAAGCATCACTCAGTAGCTTCAGGTTCGATGCCATAGGTGTGCCCATGGCCTTGCAGTCCATCATCCCGAACTGCTTCAGGATCTCTACTGCATACTTCCCTTGTCCAAGGAAGATTCCTTCTGCACTCTGCCACACCTTCATACCTAGAAAGTAATGCATCATGCCCAAGTCCTTCATCTCGAACTCGGCAGCAAGCTTCCTCTTCATGTCGGCAATCAATCTATCCTCACCTGTCACAAACAGGTCATCCACATACAATAGGAGTATCACTGGATTGCCTTCCTCAACCTTGTAGTAAAGGTTGGAATCCGCTTTACTCTTGGTAAAGCCCAAACTGGACGTGAAGTTGTCTATCCTGCCGTACCATGTCCTAGGAGCTTGCTTCAATCCATACAAGGCTTTCTTCAATCTGCACACATATGTCTCCCTGTCATGTGTCTCAAAACCAAGTGGCTGCTCCACATACGGAACTGTACGGAATTAATTTTCTATGCCTGTCTCGAAATTCGTTCCTCTGCTTGGAAATGTGTGCCACTGTTTTCTTCTCGAAAATCATGCCCAGAACTGTTGTACGGTCTTGGAATCCATGTTGTACCTAGCTGTTATCTCAAACAACTACTTTCTCTCTCTCAAACTCCAACTGGAACTTGCTTTCCAACTCTTTTGGAATATCTCCACTTCTCCAACTCTCTTGGGATGTGTGTAAATGAAGGAATGGGGTGCCTTATTTATTGTTTTTCCCTTGTCTTTTCAATTCACCTTCATGGGGTAGCTTAAAGGACACTAGATCAAGGGCCCACATTTAATCTAGTGTTTTCTCATCAATGGATGAGAAAAGTCACTTTTCTTTCCATTAAATATTTTATCTCTCAACCACAACTTAAATAAATTGAAAAGTCACTTTATAACTCTAAAGTGACATTAATTACTTTTATGAAGCAATTAATGCAAAGGTTATGTACTTTGTCCCCTTTTTAGTGACTTAGGAAAAAGTCACTAGGGAAACACTTCCTTGGTACAAATTTCAACATGTTATGCCCACTTGGACCTCATTGTGTTGGATTACCCCTTCTCTTGGTCATCTAGATCAAAGAAAGTGAAGACATCCACCTTAGAAGATCTCATTGAAGGCCGCACCTTGCAAAAAGAGGGGAGTGAGGCAAAAGCACATCGTTGGGGTTAGTTGGGGCATGAAGTCCATCTTTTTGGCTCAACATTTCATTTTGGTTGAAACTTCTTACTTATTTATCATTATTTTATGTCGTAGGGCTTCATCCCCAACCATTTTGTGGGTGACAAGCCATAATTTAATTTGCAAGTCATTTTTGTTAGGTTGGCTAGAGATTAAAAAAGGAGGAGGTAGCTTAGTACAAATAAGGCGCCTCCCTCCTCATTTGTAAAAATCATCAAGCAAGAACATGGGCTCATTATGACTTTTATCCTTTTTCTCTTGGTATATATGAGCTCTCAAGTGTAGCGCACTTCCTCTCTTGGCATGTTTCTCTTGGATTGAAGGATGATTTGTGGATATTGTAGTGTTTTCTAATCTTTCAAGGTTGATCCAATGAATGGTTGTTGATAACTCTTGGTAAGGAAAGGATTCTAGGGCTCCTCTCTTTTATTTTCCTTGTTTGTTGTGGAGTAAGATTTTCTAATCTCTTGTCTAGCACTACTCTCATGCATCTTAGCAAGATAATTTGGGGTTTTGAACTGTATCTTGTTAATCTTGTTAGTGGAGACTTTATTTTAGAGGAGCTCTCCTTGTAGGCCTTGGAGATTCATATTTTTCCCTAATTAGGTCTAGGATTACTCTAACCCGTAAGGTTGTCACTATTTTCCCTAATTCATAAATATTGAATGGCCAATTTGAGGAAGGGACATTAAATTTGATCTTTTGTTGCCCTAGGAATAAAAATAAGGACTAATTCCCTCTTCTTATTCAAAATTTATAAAATCTTTACAACTTTATTTGAAAAAATACAAAAAATAGTATATTCCAAAATCCAAAAGCCATAAAAATCAAATATCAGAAAATCCAAAAAACATTGTGTTTGTGAAAAATCTAATCCATCAAAAGTGAAGCGCTACCTTGATTGTGTGGCTAATCTCCAAGCACGTCTTCTTCTTATGGTTAGTTTGAGAGATCTCACTGTTTGTGCAAGTACTGGTGTATTTTTCAAATCTGATTTTGACAGGTACACACATAAAATTTCAAGTTTGAAGAGCCATACAAGCCAAGGACAAAGTCTACCACTAGCACTAGTCATTTGGGACTCCATCTGGTGGCTGGATTTGGTGTTCTTGTCATTTCTAGGGGCTAGTTATGGTATAAACCCAATGTTCCACGGAGTTTTCAGAATGGAGGAACACAAGAGGGAGGAAATGCACAAGGGGGACGTGTGAAAGCCACTCCAAATTTTAGGGGAATTCTAGGGGGGACGGGGGATGTCGGATTCATAAAAAATAATTTAAAATAGAAAAATGAAAAATCCTAACAATAACTATTACCATGTAAAAACTAAAAACTAAATTCATCATTATACAATGTACATCTAAATTCAAATTTCAACTTTTTGTAAATGATACTGAACGATTGAATTTGTACATGATACTGAACTATTACCAAATTTCAAATTTCAACTTTGTAAATGATACTAACTATTACCATCTAAAAACTAAAAACTAAATTCATCATTATCATTATGCAATGTATATCTAAATTCAAATTTCAAATTTTTAAAAGATAATGCAATAGATGTTGAAGTCTGAAAGAGATACTGAACAATGAACACAAAGAAGTTAAAACAGTGAAATAGACTAAAGTCTAATAGTAAATTAAAATTTCTCAAAAAACAGTAAAGAGTCAAGGACTGTCATCAGTATCTAGCAATGTTTTAAAACTTGGACTCGAACTTGGAACCGGCCGAGTGTCAACTCGGCTCGGACTCGGACTCGGAAATGACTTGGACCGGTTTGATTTCAATGACTCAATTTAAAAAACAATACATAAAATATTAAAATTTTCAAGGGAAAATTGTATTTTAAAGATTCAAAAGAAATAAATAAAAAATTCCGTGACTGAAAAATTCAGGATTGCCATGTGGACCAATCACAATGGGCGTAAAAAAGACGACTACATCAAAGAGTTTAACCCTGTTAAAATATTAACCGGGAAAATGTTTTGCATGCTAGAGTTTGCATGCACCAGCTTCTAGGTTTTTGGTAAACCTAACTTTCCAGTGAGATGTTATAAGGAGACAGAAGGAGTCTATCTCATTCATTGAGTTTATTGATCTGAGATAGATCAATAGAGAGGAGGACAACTTTCCCAAGAGGAGGAGGGAGTATTTCCCAAGGAGGGAGAAGCTCATACCGCATCCAGTTGAGCGATTGAGTGTCTGTAACTTGCAGAGTATCTTCGCCTCAGTGATTGAGGAAGATCAGTGACGATCAGAACTCATATCTGTTGAGATCTGATTTAGTACGAGTCATTCTTTGTTTGAGGGAGGGCGCACTTGTGCATGCAGAGGAGGACGTTTTCAGCAGTAGGCTTCTTCAGTAGCAGAGCAGATCAAAGCTGAGGATAAAGAAAGAGACAGATCAGGCAGAGGTGCTTGCAGGGATACTCAAATCCAGTTTTCCAGTTAGGGCACATTCTTCCAGTGCATGCATCAGCTGGATGCATGCAAATTCTAGAATTTTCCTGAGTTATTTATGAGGTAACCCTGTGTTGTACTTGTCTCTTTTCTTATATGCTCTGGGCTTGAGAAAGAAGATAGCCCCACAGATTGTTGGTTTTCCCCGTTTGGGGTTCCAGCGTATATCAGTTGTTATGTGTATGATTGCATATGTGTTAAATTGGTAAAGAGATCTAGTTGTTAAGTTTATGCTTGTATGAGTATTTACTTACATCGAGACTCAAACTGCTTGAGATCTCAAGGCGATCCAGAGGGAGTAGTGATCTCTGGATCTAATATTTACATGGTATCAGAGCCCTGGTAAGGGTCAAAGAGAGCTTTCATACTCAGATCTACAGCTGCAGCGATAGATCTACATCATGGGGGAGGTGCAAATTGTTTGCACTTCTTGCTCCGCTATGGATATTGATGAGTGTACTACCGACGGGATTGACAGGGAGATGGCTCTTAACTCCTGTCAATCATTGACGGCCTCCACATCGAGTATATGGTACATAGACAGTGGAGCTTCTAGTCATATGACAGGTGTTCGCAGATATTTTTCTGACCTAGCAGAGGATGGGGTAAATCTTGAGATTGTCCTGGGAGACAACTCTACGATCGAGGCTATAGGACGAGGGACTGTGTCCTTCCAAAAAGACTCTGGAGAACAGATGAGAGTTCATGATGTTCTATATGTTCCAGGTCTTAAGAAAAACTTGATCTTCGTTTCTACTATTGAAGATCGAGGACTATGGGTAATGTTCAGAGATGGAAATGTGCTAGTTCATCCCAAGGGATCCAATGTTGCCTCCGCTGAGAGAATTGGAGTCCGCAGTGGGAAGCTATATAAACTAAGCTTCCAACTTCATCATGCCCTAAGTCAGCAGTCGGGATCAGGGATGTGATCCCTGTGAGCTTTGGCACAGGAGAATGGCTCATCTGCACCATCCAGCTCTAAAGATTCTGTGGGAGATTGTGACAGGAGTTCCTGAGTTCAGCACTGAGCACACCAATGTGTGTAAGGGGTGTGCTCTCGGAAAGTATGTCAAGACTGCATTTCCCAAGAGTTATACCAGAGCTACAGGAGCTCTTGATTTGATTCATTTTGACCTATGTGGTTCGATGTCCACCAGAAGACTGAAAGGATACAAGTACTATGTGTCTTTCATTGATGACTATTCTAGGAAGACCTGGATCTACTTCTTGAAGAGCAAAGAGTCTAAAGAAGTTTTGCAGAAGTTTCAAGAGTTTAAGGCTCTTGTGAAAAAACAAACAGAAAGGAAGATTAAGATCTTCAGATCAGATAATGGGGGAGAGTACACCTCCAATGAGTTCAATAAGTTCTACACTCAGGAAGGCATCAAGAGGCAGTTGACTATTCCCTATACACGTCAACAGAATGGGGTAGCTGAGAGTAAGAACAGGGCCATTGTTGGAGCTCCGAAATCCATGTTGGATGATCAGGGATTGCCATTTTTTCTTTGGACTGAAGCATGCAACACTGCAGCCTACATTCAAAACAGGAGCCCCCATAAGGATTTGGGGGACAGGACCCCTGAGGAGGAAGAAACCTTCAGTTGGGCACTTCAGGATTTTTGGATGCCTCACCTACTCTCATGTTCCTTCGGAGAAAAGGACTAAGCTGGAACCAACTACAGAAAGAGGAATTATGGTTGGATATGATGAGACTTCAAAGGCCTATCGCATTTACATCCCTGCTCTCAATAAGACTGTTGTGAGGCGGGATGTGAAGTTCGAGGAGGATCGGGCCTTTCGAAAGTCATGTGAGTCAGAGAAGGTAAAATAGCAGGTTGCTACATCCCTACATGATATAGGACAGAGTACTGCTCAACAATCAACAGGGTCCCAAGTGTCTGGAGTGACAGATACACAAGATACAGTTTCCACGGGCACAGGAGAAGGAACTGGCACAGGATCTCAAATTGTTGATCAACTAAGATCAGGGTCCCAGATTACAGGTTCTCGAGCTACAAGATCAACGGCTACTGGCACCTCTACTGGAGGTACTCACTCCCATACAGGATATTGGGACGAGGATGAGGAGTTCTCCTCACAGGATGTCACTTCAGGAAAGAGGAAGCCCAAGTGGCTTCAGGATACCCTGAAGAACGCTCAGGCAGTAGGCACTCCCAAGAAAGATGTGAGAGAGAGAAAGGCTCCTCAGAGATTCTACAGTTACTTAGCTCTAGTAAGCAGTATCAGTGAGTCAGAACCTTCCTCATACGAACAAGCAGCAGGGAAGCAGGCCTGGAGAGATGCCATGTTGGAAGAGTATGCTTCCATCATGAAGAATGATGTCTGGGAAGTGGTCCCCAGACCTGAAGGAAAATCCGTAGTCACCTCCAGATGACTCTATAAGATTAAGTATGCAGCAGATGGAAGCATTGAGAAATACAAAGCTAAGTTTGTGGCTAGAGGGTTCTCACAGATAGAGGGAGTTGACTATGAGGAGACGTTTGCTCCTGTGGCCAGGTATTCTTCTATCAGGACAGTGATTTCAGTTGCAACAAAAATGGGATGGAAGATTCATCAGATGGATGTCAAGACATCTTTCCTCAATGGACTTATGGAGGAGGAGGTTTACATTGAGCAGCCTGAGGGCTTCGAGGTACTTGAGAGAGAGTCTCATGAATGCAGATTGAAGAAAGTTGTATATGGCCTAAAATAGGCACCCAGAGCTTGGTATTCTAGGATAGATACCTATTTGCAGCAGCTAGGGTTTCAAAAGAGTGAAGCAGATCCAAATCTCTACTTCATCGTAGTGAAAGGGCATCCACTCATTCTTGTGCTTTATGTAGATGATCTGTTTATTACAGGGGCGGAAAAACTCATCAATGATTGCAAGACAAACCTTGCATTTGAGTTTGAGAAGAAGGATATAGGACTCATGCATTACTTCCTAGGGATGGAAGTTTGGCAGGAGGATGGACATATCTTTCTCAGTCAGGGCAAGTATGCAATGGACATTCTGAAGAGATTTCAGATGCAGGATTGCAATCCTATGACTACCCCTATGACGACCAACTGGAAGAAGCAAGTGGCTTCTGAGAGTAAGTTGACCGATTCCACTAAGTATCGACAGCTCATCGATTCCTTGATGTATTTGGTCAACACCAGACCAGATTTGAGTTTTGCAGTCAACACATTGAGTCAGTACATGGTAGAACCCAGAGATGTGCACTGGGTGGCAACAAAGCATGTTTTGAGATACATCAGTGGAACAGTAGTATGGACTGAATTATGTGAGGCAGGGAGAAGTCCAGCTTGTGGGGTTCACAGATTTATACTGGGCAGGGAATGCAGGTGACAGGAAAAGCACCTACGGGTGTTGCTTCAGCTTATGTTCGACAGTTGTGTCATGGTTCAGCAGGAAGCAGAAGTCCGTTGCATTGAGCTCTACTGAGGAAGAATATATGGAGGCTAGCTTAGCCAGTTGTGAAGCCATTTGGCTTCGCAAGATGTTGGTAAGTCTATTTGATCAGTAGTTGGAGCCTACATTGATTCACTGTGACAATCAGAGCTGCATCAAACTCTCTGAGAATCCATTGTTTCATGATCGATCCAAACACATTGAGATCAGATATCACTTCATTCGTGATCATGTTCAGAAGGGAGCAGTTGAGCTCCAGTACATCTCCACAGATGAGCAGGTTGCAGACATTCTAACAAAGTCTCTGATGAAAAATAAGTTTGAGTACTTCAGGGAGAAGATGGGAGTGGTATAGAATCCTTTCCTGGTTAAGAGGGAGTGTTAAAATATTAACCGAGAAAATGTTTTGCATGCTAGAAGTAGAGTTTGCATGCATGCATGCAAAAGTGAGTTTTGCATGCACCAGCTTTTAGGTTTTTGGTAAACCTAACTTTCTAGTGAGATGTTACAAGGAGACAGAAGGAGTCTGTCTCATTCATTGAGTTGATTGATCTGAGATAGATCAATAGAGAGGAGGACGACTTTCCAAAGAAGAGGAGGACGCATTTCCCAAGGAGGGAGAAGCTCGTACCGCATTCAGTTGAGTGATTTAGTGTCTATAACTTGCAGAGTATCTTCGCCTCAGTGATTGAGGAAGATCAGTGATGATCAGAGCTCATATATGTTGAGATCTGATTTAGTACGAGCCATTCTTTGTTTGAGGGAGGGCACACTTGTGCATGCAGAGGAGGACGTTTTCAGCAGCAGGCTTCTTCAGTAGCAGAGCAGATCAGAGCTGAGGATAGAGAGAGATAGATCGAGAAAAGGTGCTTGCAGGGATACTCAGATCCAGTTTTCCAGTTAGGGCACATTCTTCCAGTGCATGCATCAACTAGATGCATGCAAATTCCAGAATTTGCCTGAGTTATTTCTGAGGTAACCCTGTATTGTACTTGTCTCTTTTCTTATATGCTCTGGGCTCGAGAAAGAAGATAGCCCCACAGATTGTTGGTTTTCCCCGTTTGGGGTTCCAGGGTATATCAGTTGTTATGTGTATGATTGCATATGTGTTAAAGTGGTAAAGAGATCTAGTTGTTAAGTTTATGTTTGTATGAGTATTTACTAACATCGAGACTCAAACTGCTTAAGCTCTCAGGGCGATCCAGAGGGGGTAGTGATCTCTGGATCTAATATTTACAAACCCAAACTACAATCATGGTGAGAAAACATATTTAGGGGCAGCTATCAAAGGAAAAGCAAAGTTGTTAGTTGCTCAGCTGAGGACGGGTTCACATCACCTTAGATGTGAGACGGGTAGGTGGACGGTACCTAAGGAAGTGTGGGAAGAGAGAACTTGCATATTCTGCAACAAGGGTGTGGTGGAGACAGAGTGGCACCTTGTTATGGAATGTGCAGCCTACGACGATATCCACATTCAATATGAAGACGGCTTAAAGGCCGACAACATGCACCATCTTTTTGAAGAAGATCAGATCAACCAGATTGCAAGTCTTCTAGTCAAGATTTACAGCAGAAGATACGACTTGGAAAAGAGTATGGAGAGGAATTAGGGTTGTGTTTCTTTTGGTCCCTTCGGCTGATCAGCCTCGTGGACATTATTAAAATCATTCATTCATTCATTCAAACCATTAGAGACAAAATATGCAAAGCCTTCTCATGTATATACCATGTAAGGGTGAATATATCAAAAATTAAAAATGGCACCAAGTTGAATACATATCTTAATCAAAATTGAAAATATATAATCAATGAGGCTCTAAATGGCCTATAGAGTCCAAAAAACAACATGATATGCCTACAAGGGTACAAGATCAACATGATCAATCATCAAAGATCAAACTCATCACAAGGGCAAGGACAAATTTGACTCATTTCATACTGTTAGCATACCTAAACAATTGATTGTTGGACTGGAACAGTGGAAAGTTGAGGAAACAACCAGCAAAACAGCTCAATGGCCACAAGCAACAAATTAACAATGAGATGGACAGTGACTCCTTCAAGTTGGGTTGTAGCATCCTCAATCAGATGCCAAATCCACTACAAACAGTCCATGAAGACTGCCCAACAAGCTCCAAAACCTCTAACTGCTTAGCTTGCAATTCTGCTCCAAAACCTCCAAATGCTCACAAATGCTCAATGAAGATGGTGTGAGGAAAATAGAGGGTGGGGGGTCTCCTCATAGAACATCGAGTGCAATCCATATCTGACCCAAGATACATAAACAAAGAGTCTCTAAATGGCCTATAGAGTCCAAAAAACTTCATGCTACAACAAATAACTACATATCATCAAAACCATTGCCTATATTAGGATCCTATTCATCAATAGAAACTTGTTCCCCCCTCCTCTAGGCTCTATCCCATGCCTCTACCTCGAATCTCTAAATTGATCCTCCGAGGACATTAGTCAATACCCTACAACTTTGATGAAACTTCCTAATCCAAGCATTAAAATAAGGTAGAAAAAGCTTCCCATGCTTAATAAGTGATTTTGCTTGATTGAAGGGAACATTTTTATTAAGGTCATGACAGAGGAGTTCAATCAAATTCAACAATCAGCACCACCAACATAAAGGTACATAGAGAGGTTGATGTGCTTGATTAAATCCCAATCCCTTAACCTCATACATGATAGAATCGAGTGGAAACGTTACAATCCTTAAATCTTGAAAATTATTAAGTTTGTTGAATTCTGAATGGGATCTAAACTTCTATTGCATATGAAGTACGATGAGGTTGGAACCACTCTCAAACATCCTGAAACAATTAATGGTAATGTTAAAA
The DNA here is from genome assembly GCA_027924585.1 of Larix kaempferi. Lineage (NCBI taxonomy): Eukaryota > Viridiplantae > Streptophyta > Pinopsida > Pinales > Pinaceae > Larix > Larix kaempferi. Next base: position 1,492,213 of record BSBM01000076.1, on the reverse strand, counting down.
ATTTAAATAAAAGGATAGAAAAGTGGTGTTACCAACTATTTTGTACAATAGTTGAACTTCTAGTGAATCGCTAGTTTCACGAGCATGATACATGTTCATCTTCAGAGTTCAGAAGTTCAAAGGTCATTTTCAGGGCAATTTTGCCCCATTTGTAATCAAACGCATGTTTCAAACCCCCTTGGGGGAATTGTAAAAAGTTGGTCTAAGCATGGTCATTTTATAAAAGACTTGGCTTTCCTTAAGGTTAACTATCAGGGTGATGCTCTAGAGTGTTTTTTCCTTAGGAATTATACCTTACTTTTCAGTGAAGTATAATTCTTGAGTTTTTCATTCACACCTCCAAAGCTGGAGTATTTACCATGGTGGTCGAACCTAAGGTGGTTATTAAAGTCTTAGTGTCTAGGATTTTTTACATGCTAGACATCTAAATTGAGTCATGTGGACATGCACTGGGTCCCCTAGGATTTTCAGACATTTCTGACAAAAATATTTTTGCCCGCTTCCCGGGGTTTTTTAATGATTTAATTAAAAAATCATAAAAAATGATAAAAGATGGGTTAGGAGGTTAATTCTGCCATGGGGGTGCTCGTTTTCTAACTCGGAGCACCCATAAAACCCCTAAACCCACTTTTCCTAAGTTTTCAGTGAATATTATTCTCTCAAATAAAAATTCTCTCCAAATTATTAAAAGAGAATTATAAAATTAGAAATAAAAAATTTGGAGAAAATAAAAAAACTCCAAAATTGAGGAAAAAAAGACAAAATAAAAAGCTAGCTGACATGGCAATCAGCATCTGGGAATATTCGAATCATCACCAACCAGATCCAGATCAGTATCGGAGCACTGCAAGTATTTCTTCCTTGGGATTTGCGCCCTCATCTCTACTTGGGCGACTTCTTTGTGTGGCATTCACACATTGGGTTGGTGATGGTTCCAAGAGCTAAGTGAAGGCACCTTGCCTATGTGGAGGCCACATCACCCAATCTCAACCACCAAGCTCAATTCAAAGCTCAGTTCAAGGCTCCGCTGAAGCTCGAATCTCTCCTTAATTGAAGATTTGCGCCTTCCTAAACCTAGATCTCTCCTCAATTCGCATCCCTTCTTTGTTTAGCTATAAAAAGACGCTCTTGCTCCATCATTGAGGGTGGAATTTTTGCAAGGAACCTCTGCTATATTATTTTGTAATGCTTTTGTTATTTGGTAAGCAAGTTTGGAATAAAGTGAAGACTTTGGAGGTCTAAATGGTGCAAACTCTCATGGTGTATGCTTGAACTGAGGTGATATTTGTCTAATTTAATCTCTCTTTATATGCAAGGTTATTAGCTTAAAAGGCTTTCTATAAATCCAAAGAGTAGACATTTGAGGTTTTCAAGTTGTTTGCTTGTGCTATATTGTCTAAGATTTAAAAGTACCAAGTTGTATTTAGTTATACTAATGCTCTTTTGGTTTTATTTGATTTAACACACTATATTTGATCTTGTGTTGAAGGTTGCTTGAGTTTTGCAGATCATCAAAGGCGAAGTAGGATTTGGAGTTCAGCTGCTTCCTCTTTCTCTTTGCTCCTTTGTTTACAAAGTTAATGAGTTTTGTCCTACAGGAATTTCCAAAGTTATCTCGGTATTCAAGCTTGGGCTTGGGTTTCTTCTCTTCACCCTCTTAAAACTAAAACCAAATTCTTTTCCCTTTTTGTTGGTTACAATAGCGAATCATCTAGCTTCAAGGTTCAATCTTTTATGCATTCGCTCCTCAAGTGCAATAGATAGTTTTTAGCTTCAAGTTTCATTCCTCCACCTATTCATTCTTGTGCATGCAATAGATCATAGGTTTAAAAGCTTATCTTTTAAGATCTTTTTGTCAGGATGCATTAGGATTTACTTCTAAAAAGTTTCACATCATTCAAGTGCATTCGCTCTCCTAAGAGTTGGATCCATTATTTTAAGTTTCATTATCTTATTGATCCTTTCGCTCTTCCTTGTTGGTAGATCTTAGTTTCAAAGTTTACATTCTTTGTTGATCTACTTTATTAGTATCTAAATCTTAGTTTCTTTTAAAAGCCTTACCTTTCTAGATCTAGGTTCTATTTCTTTTGTTTATATACTAACAAATATTAATCCATTAACTATCATTTGTTTAAAGCTCTTATCTACAGGAAAGCAAAAAGCCCAAAGGCTAAAGTGAAACCAAGAAGAGCTAAAGAAAAAAGGGCACAAAAAACTTCTATCTTCCCCCTTCTTCATCCCCATTCTTTTCTGTATGCCCTCAAAAGGAAGATTAACACCTGTCATCTGTAAAGCATAAATAAAGAGCAAGTGGGATTACGGCTCCCACACCCTTCTTCCCCCATTTGGGGGAAACTTGTATCGTCCTTTGAATTCTTTTCATTTTGCTTTATACTTGCACAAGTTAAATAGTTGTTAGTTTAGATTAGTTTCAATAATTATCATTAGTTTAGCTTTGTTTAGTTAGATTCTAGATTTCATTGCTTTGATATAAAAGTGTTAAAAGGAACAAAAAGTCTCTTGAATCTCACTGAAAAGTAGATCAAGAGCACTCTCTGTCGGAGAGGCTTACTACTTTTTTTCTCTTAGTTAGATTTATTTTGATATAAAACTGCTTGAACAAGAATCCAAAGCCTCTTGAATCTCACTGAAAAGTGGATCAAGAGCACTCTCTATCGGAGAGTTTGTTTTACTTAGCTTGTTTTAATTTTACTTCTGTTTTAGCATTACTTGTTTCATAAAAATCTCTTGAATCTTGCCATAAGGCAGATCAAGAGTGCTCTCTGTTGGAGAGTCTATGGCTCTTATGTTCATCACCTAATAAATAAAATTGGAATGAACCTATTTACTACACTGCATATGCTCTACCCATCAGCAGTCCTTCGGAGCTGTGGGATACCTAGAAACAGTTGTATCTTATTTAATTTCCTCACATTTAATCCAACTTCAACCTAATAAAATAAACTCCCGAGAAAACCAACGAAAAGCCAGTGTTGATCACTACAGTCAAAAGTGGGAAAAATTTTCCTGGGGACGCGGGAACCACAGGGAAGAGACCTTAGAGCACCAGTTAGACTACATCCTTGTTGGTGTAATGTTGAACACCGCTCTTGAGACTCCATTCCAACCCACATGTCCTTGTACAGATCCACCTAGACTGTATTCCGGACATATCTCCTATACCGAAAAGTATATCTTGGAGATCCCCTTTCCCACAATAATCCACCTCACTTTCAAAATTTACAATAAAATTTACCAAGATACATTTGCAAAACATTTCCAAGCACTCCAAGCATTCCAAAGACAGTAACTCCATTGGCACTGGTCATTCAACAACGACAAATGTTCAATCTTTTTATTTGCTTATTATCCATCTTGAAATTGTTGTCATTTCTTTTATCATATCATGCTATGGATGCTTCTTTAAATTTATAAGTTATCATCATATATTGTGGATGTGCTTTATCTTGCAAATCTATACTTGGATATAATTTTGTTGCAAACTGCCTAAAAACTCCTAAAAAACACCCATCCCAATCCGCAAAAAACACTTAAAAAACACTTAAGAGCCTTAGTAACTCTTTGTAGGGTCTACCCCCTTGGTTTCGTTAGGAGTTTGCCTAAACGGAGGAGTCGGGATCGGGTGATAGCACCTGACTCTTTGCTTGCCCTTGTTATCACATTTATAGTAGTTGGGGCTACCATATATTTTGTCCAAATTCCAGTATATTTTTCAGCCAATCCTATACACTGAGATGCTTGAGATGAGCATCTATTTTTGGATCACTCTTATGATGATGAGCAGCAGTACATTCCTTTGCCATGACTGAGTCTCAGGAAACTCAGATTTGATGAGCATATAGAGCAGTATGCCTTGCCCAAAGTTGCAGCAGCAGGTTCCCAGTAGACAGATGATGGTTCAGATGGTTTGCACATGTATATGATCCAGCAGGTATTATCTTGTGTATTGGTTTATCTTTGCTTTCCTGGTCATTCTAGTTGCATGTTGTAGCATTCAGTGTCATGATCTAGCGATCATATATTGGACTTGATCTTTATTATGTATTTATCTAGTGTCCTGCTCAGATGATAGAGGCTCTTGTCTATACTCATTGGTTTCACCCTCTTAGGAGAATGGAGGTGATTATTCCCACCATTTGTTTGGCTTGCTAGTGTTGGCATCATTTCCACTATCTCCATCCATCCATTACCTTCCAGTTATTGTTATTACCCTGACTTACTACTTGACTAGTGACATGGAGGACTTTTCCCCACTCTAGCCTCTTTGTTGGATGAGCTTCCCTGTTGTTTTGTGTCTCGGCTCTAAGTTGCCTAAGTTGTGTTGGCTAAGCCTGAAACAGATAGTACTACCACCATTACATGTATCTGGAAACTTTAGTGTATATCTTAAAATGAAAGCCCATTCTAGAATGTGTTTTTCAACACACGTGAATGAAAGGCCATGTGAATTAAATGTAAAATCCAAGAATGTGTTTTTCAACACACACAGATCAAAAATCCTAATAAATGTAAATCCAAGAATATGTTTTTCAACACACACGGATGAAAGCTATGGAAATGAGTGAAAGGCCCAAAAAGCAGTGGTTAAATATATGTTATATCTAATGATCTGTTGGCCTATACTGTAATGATTATTCCTCATTAGCCTGCGGGTTGTGATATGAGATGGAGTTATGGCGGCTCTAGAAAAGATCCTCACGGAACTGTATCAGCTTGGATGTGAGTTGTAGACATCTCTCAAGGTTGAATAAGCACTTCTTAAACAACTTATCCATTTGTGAGACACTACCATCCCATGTGTTATTTGCTTGTCCAGAATATGCTTTAGTGTGTATTACAAACTATTTTGAACAATAGTTGAACTTCTAGTGAGCCGCCAGTTTCATGAACATTTTCAATGTTCATCTTCAGTGTTCAAAAGTTCGGAACTCATTTTCAGGGCAATTTTTCCCCATTTGTAATAACTGCATGTTCATACCCCCATGAGGAAATTATAAAAAGTTGGTCTAAACGGGGTCCTTTTATAAAATACTCGGCTACCCTTAGGTTTAGCTGTCAAGGGGATACTCTAGAGTGTTTTTTCCTTAGGAATTATGCATTGTGCTTCAGTCGTGTATAATTCCTGAGTTTTTCACTCATACCTCCAAAGCTGGAGTATTTACCATCGTGGTCGAACCTAAAGGTGGTTATTAGAGTCTTGTGTCTAGGATTTTTTCCGTGTTAGCCATCTCGATTGAGTCGTATGAACATGCACTAGGTCCCGTAGGAGTTTCGTTTGATTCCGAGAAAAATAATTTTTTCCGTAATTTAGACATTTTTTTAATGGTTTAAATGGAATTTTTCAAAATGTAATAAAAACCTCATCCGAAGGCAGATTTTGGCATGGGGAGGCTCGTTATGACGCTCAGAGCGACCTCTTTACCCTAGTGCCCTTTTTTTCCAAGTTCCGAGAAGTTACCTAGCCTCTGGGGCGGTTTTGGATAAAGATGCATCATTCTGGCATTTAATTGCTAAAAAATGACAAAATGCACCAGAGACAAAAAATCAAAAAAGACAAAAAATGTGATTTTTGACTTTGGAAAAGGGTGGGATTATTTAAAGAGGAGGTCAAATACATGTTTAGTGATAAAGTCACATATTATAATAGTCAAAATTTGAATTTTTGATTAAATCAAAAGTGTACGGATTCCTTCACGTGAATGGTGGTGGGCGATGTATTCTATGTTGAGGGCGTTGAAAACTATGGAGAAGTGGGCGCTTGTGCCTATGTGGAGGCCACATCACTCAATCCCATCTACCAAAGCTCCAGTTAACCATTCGATCAAGACTCCAAGCTTATCTCTTGATTGGAATTTTCCCTCCTTGTCCATGCTCACGTCTAGGGTTTTAGCTCTCTTGTTTTGTATAAAGAGGAGTCTCTTGCTCCATGTTTAGGGTGGATTGTTGATGCAAGAGAACTCTGATCAAATTGTAATGTGTTTATTGTTTAATTGGGAATAAAAGATCAAGACTTTGGAGGTCCATGCTTTGTCAATTGTTGAGGTGAATGCATCTCTTGTGTTGAGGTGATATCTCTCTAAACCCATCTCTCTTTATGCAAGTATTTTATATCATTGCTAGCTTAGGAAGGCTATCACTCTAGCACACAAGATTAGCCATTTGTTATCTTCAATTTGGTTAGTTATGCAAAATTTCTCAAGATCTAAATGAACAAGAAGTAGTAAGTTATACCAATGTTTATTTTATTTTATTTTATCTAGCATTCTAGTACTTGATATCACTTGTGTTTGAGGTTTGTGGCTTTTTTGTGTTTGAGGTTTGTGGCTTTTTCAGGATTCATCGAAGGTGAAGACAGGTGTGAGCTTAATTGCATCTATCTTGGCTTCACAAGCAAGAGTCTTTTTTCACTAACATCATTTGTTTGCAGGATCTACAAGCTCTTCCATTCTTAATCCAAAACTGAGCTACAAGGAGCTCCCTTTCTCACCCATCAAAGTTTTAAAAACAAATTCAACTCTTGGTTACTTGGTCACTTTTTTGCAAAAGCATTTGATCTTCAAGCCTACCTTCTTCAAGATTTTGCCTCTTGCCTTCTTCCAGCTTGTCAAAACGTTGATTTTGGTCTCTTTTGATCGTTGGGTTTTGGCATCTTTTGATCATTGAGTTTTGTCTCTTTTCTGCCCTCTTTACTCTACTGTTGCAGCCCTCTTCCATTCACTCCTTGGCTGCCTCTTGCCTTTCTTTCACTGCCTTATTCTTACTGTTTGCTTCTTCTTTTCTCCTTGTTGTTTGCTCCTCCCTTGTTCCTTCTTCATCTTCTCTTCTCGCCCTTCCTCCTCTTCCTCTTCTTCTACTTTGCCTTTGTTTTACTTCTTGCTTGTGCTAGTTTAGATCTCATTTTTTTTTCTTACTTTATTTCTAAGTTAAATCTTGCATCTAGCTTACATTTCATAAGTCAAAGTGTGCATCTAGTTTATAATTTATGTTTCAAGTTTGCATCTAGATCTTAGATTTACATTGCTACTTCATTTTCATATTAGTTCACTTTAGATCCTAGATTCACATTTGGTTTGATTTTGTTAGCCATAACTAGTGCTTGTTCAAAGCTCTTAGTTGCAGGTGTTTAAAGGAGATCAATCAAGAAGAGAAGTCCAAAGACTTGGAAAAACAAGAAGAGGGCCAAAACAAGAAAATCAAACAAGAAGACAAACTTTTTTGTAGAAGCTTCTAAGCTTCCTCTTTTCTTTTCTTAAGTTTTCAAGGGATTAAAAAAGGCCCTAAAAGTTGTAAACTCCGTAATAAAGAGCAAGTGGGATTACTGCTCCCACACCCCCTACTTCCCCTATTTGGGGGAAGACTGTGTTGTGCTTGTCTTTTTCATTCTCATTTACTGCTTTAGCTTAGTTTTGTTAAATTTCATACATTCATAGCATAAAACATAAATGCATTACCAAGATCGCTAGAAGTAAGACAAAGCACAAAACAACAATACAGAGTTTACCCTGGGAAACCCAATAGGGAGAAAACCCAGCAACCTTCGCAAAGAGATGATAATTCTAAGATCAGAGTACAAATGAAGAAAGAGAGAGAAAGTGAAAGTATCTTTCACAAGTAACCAACCCAAATAAACCTCTTTCTAGTGATGCGAAAATCTGCTCCTCCAAGTGATGTGCACTTCACAAGTGTGAGAATGAGATAATGAGGTGCACAACGCCTCATATTTATACATGTGCGAAACTGGAAAATTTCCCTATGGGGCCAACTTGTCTTTGGGGGCAGTAAATAATTTATTTTTAATCTTTTTATTAATTTCTTTTGCACCCCAAGACTTAGATTGATTCTTTCATGTGTTTACATAATTGTTTACATAAGGTTCTTCTCCCTTGGGAGGTATAACCAAGTACAATGATGGTACAATAAAATATAATAAATAATATCTTCCGAAGTTGTACAAAATCCAACACTCCCTCTCAACGAAGAAGGTAATCTTTGGTCTTCATCTGCATCACGATCATCTGGGTTTCATCTTGTACTCAACTCTGTCTCTATCATCTTTCTGCATGCTAAAGGTTGTCCACACAATCTCTGTGCATCATCATCACCAGTCCTTCGGTGAGTCCAGGAGAATCACTCAATCCTAGATCCAGGAGAATCACTCAATCCTGGATATCTGAGATATACAACTATACCATCTCTGCTATACAATTTGCTACCTGTCTGTCTCATCTGCCAATGGGGTCCTCCCATATCTGGCTGAGATCTCAGACGAGCAAAAGGGCACAGCCATCTACTGATTGTCCTACTCTTCTGCCTATGAGATATCTCCCATATCTGGCTGAGTATTTGGACTGTAGAGGCACCTGTGCAACCACACGACCAACTGCTAACTGTCCTACTCATCTGCCTATGAGATTTATCTCATATCTGGCTAAATAACTGGACTGCAGAGGCACCAATGTGAACCTAACCAACTACTGACTGTCCTACTCATCTGCCTATGGGATTTCTCCCATATCTGGCTGAGTAACTGGACTGCAGAAGGTACCTGGGTGAGCCCGGCCAACTGCTGACTGTCCTACTCATCTGCCTATGAGATTTCTCCCATATCTGGCTGAGTAACTGGACTACAGAGGCACCTGGGCAAAGCAGGGCAAGCATCTCATCTTTCCCTCTCAAGGAGGGAAACGTTCTCTTCGACTCCAAGTCTTCCGCGAAAGTATTTGAACTTCACTCTGGGAAGTGCCTTGGTGAGAACATCTGGGGATGGTTATTTCCAACTCTTAATTGTCTTGCTGATTTGGCACACTTAGAGAAAATTGTTAAGCGACTTAACACTAAGAATGAAGATAATAGTACCGACATCTATTGCTGCAGTGTTTGCTGTTATATCCGTTGTATATAAGAGTTTTCAGATCTGGTTTGTGCATGTGAGGTTTCCCTAAAGGGGCTGGAAACTCATTGAAATGATTGTTATCCTTTCTCTTGGAATTGTTGTGAATTTTGAGGCTGCTAAAAATGAATTATTGTGATTGTTCCATTATTGTTTACACGTTAATTTAAAGCAGTCCTAAAGGCTGAAAATTCTAAGGTTAAGATCCAAAGAACCTTCTTGAAAGAAAGTGAATTTTCAGATTTGTTGTTTGCATTGATTGCTGTGCAAATGAAATTTCAACACTTCTAAGTTGATATATTGAAGCCTTTATATTATAATAGAATTACCATTCTTAATCAGAATCTCAAAATCAAGAGAAACCACAAATTATACCAAAATGTAAAGTGGCAAAAATAAATACAATAAGAGTTATAATTTATAAACAATCATGTTTCGTGAAAATTTCGAAAGGTTGTGCCAAGGATGCTCACAAGCCCCGTCTAAGTTATTGTAAATCACATTCTGCACTCTAGAATGGTTCAGGTGCAATCAACCTCTGGCATGTCTCTTAAACCCAAAAACAAAGTAAAAATTGAATAATTATTAGCATACCATCTAATCATAATGCATGAGGAACAAAGAGACCAAATAATGAAGAAAGTGCCTTCAAAAAAATTAAACAATGAAAAAACATTTCCATGGAACCATCATTTTTTCAGAATTCAACTTAACTTCAATTCCTACAGTTATAAAGATGTTCCAGTTCACAGTATTAACAGAACAAGAGAGCAAGAATCATATGTGCCCATATGAGTTCTTATAATAGGCATAAGGGATTGTCTAATTAAAGAAGATTATTATACCATTCAAGGGTGCTGGAAGAACCTCCATGAAATCAAAACGGCTAAATTGTCCAGGTTTATTTGGCAGAGCAAAGATCATTGAGTGTTCCTTCCACTGTAATCGATCATTGATTCCAAGCTCTCCAAACAAGTTTTGTACATTAGGATAAGCTCCAACTGTATTGCATCCATGAAGAACACAACCAAACAACTTTATTAATAAACAAGATTGCATATATTCCATACAAATTAAATATATTGCTTCCCATTTTAAAAATAACAATTTGGAATATCCATATGTGAAGTAATATCAAGAAAACCATGCCATATTAACCAAATGAAAATGACTTAAGGCCTTTCACAACAGAGACATATCACGCCAAAAGATAGTCCACCATTAAGAACTATTTTGCATGAAATATAGGACATAATGTGATTTTATATGTCAACGGTAATACTTACACAATATCTATAGTTCTACAACCAAAGCCTCACTATCTCATTTAGACTTTCTTATAGATTCATTGTAACATATGATGAAACTTAACCCCAACGTTCATAGTGGACTTACTTACACTAAATATTATAATTGTAACTTACATTTTTGTACTTTGTACTTTAGTACTTAATCTTTAGTAATTTTGGGGTGACTTGGTCCAAATTGAATACTCTCGTACTTTAATGTATTTTATGTCAACTTTTATCACTCTGCCCACAATTCTGTAGCCGATATATAGTCTATACTAATATAGTTAATACAAATGAGTGTATAGAAAAAGTGTATAGTTCAGAGTCCAGACAAATCGCTCTTCTACTTCCATACTCATCTTTGCTTATTTGCTTGTGTGTGAGTTCTCTTACATTTCTAGTAGTGTGCCCATATCAATAGGTATCACAGTCTTTGATTCGGGCCTCTTTAAAATTCTGCAATTTCAGTCTCCTTGGGAATTATTTCCCGCTGGAATTCTCCTTAAGCCACCAATCCATGTTTTTATGCCATCAGCAAGCAGGTAACTTAATTTTTCTCAGTTTGTGTAGTATTCCTTGCAAAACTGAGATAAAAATTTTGGCTAATTGCTTTGTAATCTGACTCAGAGGTTGCATCAAATCTTTTGCTATCTCACTATAATGGCGCTAAAATATTGAGGACTGATCTGCTCCCTCTTCTAGTTGGTTATCTAATGGTCTGAAGTTGTTGATGGGGATGTTTGTTATTGGTAAAGCTGATTTTATCTTCCTTATGGTATCCCCAATGACTGTTAGTGGCCCAAATATATGGCTGGGAATGACAATATAGAGTGTGTTACCACCTAAGTTGTACTTAGTTGGATTTCTTCAATGAGCCGCCAGAGTGTGAACAAGTCCCTTGTTCATGATCAGCGTTCAGAAGCCCAGCAGGCCACTTTGGCCCTTAAAATTTTGCGTCTTCATACCCCTCAGGGAAACTGTAATAAGTTGGTGTAGCATGATGATTTTTTGTAAAAGACTTGGCCTTCCTAGGACTTAGTCGTCAATGCGTTACTCCATAGTGTTGTTCCTTGTTAGTTATATGTTTCTTTTCAGCGGCGTATAAATTTCGAGTTTTCAGATTTTACATTTTTGGATTTTATTTAGTGTTTCTCTTCACCCTTTGGAGGCTTGTCCCTTGCCCTACTACACAAGGTACATATCATATGGTAAGTTGGCATCGTTTTGATCGATTTCTATCAGGTTTTCTGAAGTTTTTTGACTGCTGCAACTTCATAACAGCAGTAGCATATTGAAGTTATCTTTCATTGGATACGTGACAAAGTGATATAACTCCTACCTCTCACTTAGTGCTATTATTGCTCTCATATTTTGACACCATAAGGCACTGATATTCGCTGAGAGGTTTCTTGAGAAAGGTGTTTGTATGTTTTTAAGCAATTGCAGATATCATTCACCGAAATCTAGGGACTCCCCCTTGGTCTTAGGAGTTGACCTAAAGCATTAAGGAGCTAAGTTGTGCTAACATTGGGCTCTATCTCCTCCTCTTCCTACCACTCTTCGCACCGTGATTCCTGACCTTGGTCGAGGTGCTATTTTGAGCAATAACATTATTTGGCGTTGTTGTCAGGGACTCAAAAGAGAGATGAAGACATTCCATTGTAGGAGGTCCCAAGTCTAGTTCACGTAAATTCCCTTAAAACCCACTCTTGAGTTACAGTATGCAAGTTTCTTTTTTTTATTATAACCCCAAATATTTATGTTAACCACAAATGGATTTCTTCACAAATATTGCAGTGGAAAATAAATACTGAGAGAAATAGAACAGCAATCACATCAATAGAGACATCAATATTTTTGGGTATGAAAACCCCCGAAAAAACCCAAGATGGGAAAACCAGTGCAGTAGTTTGAGGAGTTATTTTTATTAGCAAGATATAGAACAATACAATCCAAAATCGATTTTACCCAACTTGGCAAAATCGTACCACTGAAACTCACAAAGAAAACCCCAACAAGATCGTACGGACCCCCTGCATCAGCGTGTACGGCCCCTGCATCAGCGCACGGCCCCTGCGTCAACGTACGGCCTCCCTGCATCACCCGTATGGCCTCTGCGTCACCCGTACGGCCTCTGCATCAACGTGTAAGGCCCTCTGCGTAGCTTGTACGGCCCCCTACAAACTTGTACGGCCTCTTCGATTTGCCTTTGTCACCCTGTCAACCTCCATAAGAATACCTTCCTTGTTAAGAGGGAGTGTTGAAGATTGTGTAACTTCAGAAGATATTATTATTATATTCTTATTATACTTCCTTCGGGAAATATTCATATTGTATTTGATTATGTAAAAACCCTAAAAGAATAAGTCAAAATAGACAAGTCGGCTCAACAGAAGTCAGTGGATAAACTGCCCCAAACAATGGGCAAAACTGCCCTGGTGAAGTCGACCCTATAGTGGAAAAGTCAACTAGACATGTGTATAAATAAGGCTGTCGAATTGCTCATTTGGATCATCACAATTTCGCTCAAGCAAGTGAACAAGTGTGCATGGGAGGGTAGTTGCGGCTGGAGGAAGCTTATATTTGGGTTTTCTATCTTATCTTATTCTCAAGATCTTTGTGTAAGAGCCTTTAGCTCTTGATGTACTAGATTGGCATTGTACTTGTGACGAATCTATATTGAAGAAGTTTTGTTGGGTTTTTCCCATGAGAAGGTTTTCCCAGGGTAAATCTTTGTGTCTCTTTTGTATGTTGTGCTTGTCTATCTTTCAGTGATCCTATTGCATATGGTTATTGTGATAATATATATAAATTGTTTGAAGATCTAACATAACCATCCTAGAAGTATCAAAATTCTAACAGAGCATCTCGCTCATCCCTCTAATCTGAGGATTGACTCCTCAGTGCCTCATCAGTCTTGGGAGCATCTTGCTCTTTATCCATCTCAGACTCTGATGAGGACTCTGAAATCCACCCTGATGAACCTAAAGTGTGTTGTCCCCGGGCCACATACTCCATACTAATCTGATGACCCATCAACACAGGATCAACAGAATCTGCTTCCACTGGGTAAACGAATATGTGCTCCCTCTAAAGCAAGACAACATATCCTACATCCTCCAAGGCCGACACTGAAATTCTGTTGACCTTCAGTCCCGGAGTGAAGAGCACTCTTGATACCTCCAGGAGTTCTCCAAACTCCCTCTTAGCGAGGAAGGTACTGTTATCACATACATAGTAGTTGGGCTACCATGTTAGCAAAGCAGATATCTGCACTTTTCGAGCTTTGCCTTTGCATATTTTCAGTGAGATCGGCTATGATAAGCAGCATTATTTATGATCACTCACACATCAAAGCAACTTTATATCAAACATTTAGTAGACCTTATGCCAAGGCTGATCCTTGAGACCTCAGATTTGATGACCGATATGACCTTTTGTTCCATACAGATACAGGGCAGTGTTCAATATTTCAGATGCAGTGTTCTCACTAGTTGTAGTTGGTTCAAATTACAGATATTGATATATGACCTAGTATATATTTGATGTGCATTGATGTTATTACCTTGCTATTTAGGTCATTTTGATAGCATTGACTTGGTATATAGTAATTATGATCTGGCAGTATATTAATATTGAAATGAAATTGGGTGTTATGGATTATATGCATGATTGTATTATTGACAATTGGAAACTCTTGCTTTATACTTGTTGGTCTTTACCTTCCTATGAATGTGAACATGATCATTTATTGTCTCTTTGACTTGCTAGCCTAGGCACCATTTCCACTTATCTCCATGCATCCATTTATCCTTCCTCATTTTTAGATCATCACCCTGACTTACACCTTGACTTGTGATATGGAGGACCTCCCTGCTTTTGCCTCTATGTTGGACATGCATCCATGTTTAATTTGTGTCTCGGCTCTGAGTTGGCAACAAAACTTGCTTTTAGTAAGTTGGATTTTATGCTTTTATCACTCTAGTCGGTTGCCCCAATGTGTGGTTTTGATTGCGGAAGTCCCCCTAGTTGCTTGAGTTGTGTTGACTAAAACTTGAAGCAAATTGTACTACATAAGGAAATTATTGGTATATCTTGTAAAGCCCAATGAAAAAGGCTATGAAATGGAAATGAAATTCAATGCTATAAATGTAAATGCACCCTGGATGAAAGTTGCGATTAGTTGTGCTTGTAAGCACATGCAAAATCCCAAAGGGGTCATATTAGGCCTAAAAAGCAATGGATAAATGTATGCTAAATCTAAAGATTGTTGGCCATGAAATTATGTGAAATGAAATGAAAGGTCCAAATAAAGCAGTGGTTAAACATATGCTAAATCTAAAGACTGTTGACCTTATGTGCAATTTTCCTCATTGAGCCTGCGGGTTATGATATGAGATGGAGCAAGGGACAGCTAATTCTAAGTGTCCACTAGAACCTCAAGTTACGGTTAGTCGGGCACCTAGTTCACAGCAGTTCTAGTAGCAGACATTTTGCCAAGGTTGAATAAAGACTTCTCTGAACAACTTACCCATTTGTGAGACATCGCCATTCCTTGTGTATTCTTTGTCCAGCACATGCTTAAGTGTGTAACACCATTTCCCTCATCCAAAGTATCACAATGTCAAGTCAGTCAAGTCAGTCAAGTCATCCCCATTCAACCTAACCTTGTATCTTTAGCCTTCACCCTTTGCTAGCAATTTGATCATGTTTACAAACGAGTATATTCTTGAGATTCTTCTTGAAAGTAAGTTATTAACTAACCTATTATTATTTATTAACTGCCAGTGAAATGATGCTTAATGCTTTAGAGTCTTGCTATGAAAATGATTTAGAGAGCATGTCTTAACCATTTGCACTTGCAGCAGCATGGCTTCTTTTGCCAAGGTCATATTTTGATCAGTTTGAGCGGTCAAACTTAGTTTGACCAAGGTCAACCTTGGGATCCATGATGAGATGGACCAACTTTATCATATGATGTTGATCTATGGTCCTTTGTATACCTCTTGATGATTCCATATGATGGGCACAGACTTCAGATGATGATTGATGCAGTTTTTTATGATTATTATTATTTCCAGATCATCATATTTTCACTTGTTCGAGTATGGTGGACCCTACAGATGATCTTACAAGTTACCATGGGGTGTATGAGTACTGATCTCTAGTGGATTTGGGTCTTCTGGATCCATTGAGATACTTATTTTTCAGTTTCAGGCACTCCCGGGCATGATTTGAGCAGTTGTTCACCTGTTGACCACTTTGGCCATGTTGATGTGGCTTGTCCAACTAAAGCATTGGAGGCTAGTCGTTGCCTAGGGAACTACAGAGGGAGGGGGTGGTCCAGGAACTTGTTTTTACCATATTACCCCCCTTCCGGACATGATGGCACAGTCAGTTTTTGAGCGCACGAACCAAACAATGGGCTGTAGGAAGTTTGGTGGTTTTTCAGGAGGATTAAAAATGGAATAAAAAGGACATAAAGGAATTCGATTTGGGAAATTGAGGCAAGATTTTGGCATGAGGTCTACTTTGAGGTCATCTGTGGTGTATCTCACTCCTTCCAGAACAGTTTGCAGCAGTCAGTGGGGTCCACACAGTCATCAGGATGTGATTTGATGTATTCTTCTCTCTGTTGATGGGGCCAGGATTTGATCATTTGTGTACTTGGACATGTCACTGAGTCATATGTTGTATTATTGTGCCATGGGGTCATGCTAGTGAAGGGGAATAATACCTCCTAGCCCCACCATGTGCTCCTAGTCACTTGTCCTAGTCTTATATTGTGGCACTTGTTGTTTTAGGCCACCCCCATGTAGTGCGCACCCCTCCTAGTCTCTCCTTTAGTGAGGTCGCACTCCCTTATGTGAGTGATCCATGTCATATTTGTACCGGCTCATCTTAGTTGTTGATTATATTGTTGTATCTTTTGATCTCCGCCACAAGTTTTCAAAAGTGGTTTAGGGTTTTGGTCTCCCTCATCCTATTTAAGGAAGAGACCCCCCTATTGTAAAGGCACCTTTTGGGCTCTGGAAAACTTGGAATAAAATACTATTCTGAATATCTACTTCTCTGGATTTGATTGGGATGCTCTTGTACATGATTATACATCTTTTGCTTTAGACATATTTGCTTGTAACAGGTAATTTTGACAGCTACAGAGGGAGGTCGAATTGACTAGGGAAAGGAGTGCGAATTGCTTGAAGGGAAGATTGTTGGGTTTCTCACATCCCCCTTGGGAAAGACATTTTCATCTTGAAGGGAGTTTTTCAATTGTGCTTTGTCCATTGATTTGCTTCTTTTGATATGCCATGCATAGATCTCATTTATCTGTGGATCAAATCTAACTTATGGTAGTTTGTTTTACAAGTTGAGTGGGACGTTTTTCCTCCTAGGGCATGGATGTTTTTGCTTGGAATCACTTGGATCTAGCTTGGAATTGTAACTAAATGCAAGGATCATCTATGTGCAAGGTAGCCGCAAGCTTTTGAGGTAAGATATACAAGGTACGTATCCATTTCGCTTGTCTTCTATCCTATTGGTCATCAAAACCCTTCTATTTTTTTATTTTTCAGATCTATGGAGATCTAGCAATCACTTGGGCTCTAAGTCACATGACACGAGGACACGAGACACGGAGGACACGAAAAATACGAGTATTCGACACAGGACACGACGTCGCCGAAAACAGGACACGAGGGACATGTTTTATATATATATATATATATATATATATATATATATTAAAAAAATACATAAAGATCCACATTTTTAAAAAACTAAAAGTCTATACATCAATCTGAATCATAATATCATTCAATTGAAATTTGACAATGATGAATCAATAATAAAATTATCAATGAACAATGAACAATAACATTGAATCATGAACTTTGAGTTTGAACCATAAACTGCATATTTCATATTAAACCATCAAAATCAAAATGTATTGTTCTCAAATGTTTGTTCGTTGCTGCTACATAGGGTTGCGGGTGTAGCTATTGCGTGTGCATTGTGCTCTATTCACGCGCCTCTTCCCTAGACTGCTCTATTCACGGGGCTCTTCCCTAATGTGCCTTTGCCCTTACTCACAAGCTATTTGTTGCTACAACAATTGTTGTAGCTGCTGCGTGGCTTCAACAAATGGGCAGTTACATGGTACACCCTCACGACCTCACAACCTCACTTCTCCACTCCACCGGCAAGCTCTCAGCAAGCAACCACAAGTCGGAAACAGTCACGATCTCTGCAACCACGAGCTTTATTCTCCATGGGCACGACAGCTCTCTTAAATTGTCAACAAAAAAGGAGCCCGAAAAGAAGAAAGACCATGTTTTAACCCGCATGAGTGAATTTTTGACAGGACACATGTCCAGAAATCGTGACACGATCATGGCACGTGTGCGACATGTGCCAGATAGTGTCACGATTTTTGGACACGTAAATTTTCGTGTCGGACACGTATTAGGGCACGTGTCGTGTCTGACACCTGGAATACGCGACACGAGCCCTCTTTTGAAGTGTCATTTTACTTAGCTTGGGCTTAATAATTAAAACCCACCTTAATAATCATCTTAACTACCCCGATCTAAAGTTTGGTGGACATCTGACTCCATTTGCCCCCCGATCTAAGGCACTGGGCCGTCTCCAAGGGAGTTCGCACTAGTTGGGTGAGTGGTCTTTTGCTAGATCCCACATGTGGGTATTGCTCATTCTTTCTCAAATCCATAGATCCATGTCATAGCATACCTCTTAATGCCATTTCACTTTGATTTTGACCTTGTGGGCCCCATTTGCACCATTTTCCATATTTCAAGGGTGGGCCTTGTTACCGTGCAAATTAGCAGGGCTAACTCCCAGTAAGCAAAAATAAGATCAGTGACCCAATGTCACCTCGGTCACCGTTCTAACTTCTTCGGAAGTCGAAACCTCCAGGGAGGAGTATCCTTATGGAACCCTGTAAGACACTAAGACAACCAACAAACTATGTTCTATGCAATCTTATAGTTAGACCAATGCCTAAATGGAGTCAAATGCATTCAACTTCAACCAATGATACTCGAGACAAAAGTAGCGCTTAGTTCACTCAATGAAATGTAAGAATGTGTACACATGTATAAATACTGGATCAAAAGACTGTATTGCTAACACACTTCAACCATTAACCAAATATGCATTTGTAGTTTTCAATGTCATTCGATAAGTTCGAATATCAGTGGATAAGATCAAAGCATTTGTGTGAAAGCCTTATGCATCATTTAGCATTCAAGAGATGACATGCAACCTAGTGTAATTTCCAGATCTGTATGCATATGCATTTGTTCAGTGGATCAGAAGAGTATGATCAATTGGGATCATCAATTGTTAACTTTCATCAATAACTTCAAACAGATGTAATCCATATAAGAATATCACAGGGATCAAGGAATTGTAAAATGTTCAATAGATAACATATAGAAGATCAAACCAATATCAATTTAACCTACAGAACCACTGTCAGACTGTATGTGCATATGTCTTCAGTAAGAGTTATCATCAGCAGTAGGTAAATCAGTCCAAGGTACAAACCAGATAACACTTTGGCATTCAAAGGAACATCATTATCATTCACTAAATTTCATTAAAAAAAAGGTATCTTCCAGATCTGAGTATAAAAGAAGTGCAGCAGAGATAAATGATGCAAAGGATATCATTCACCAAAAAACATTAAATAGACCATAAGCATGTATCGTAGCAATGTATAACCACACAGTTTGAGAGATCATTCGTTAGCTGCTTAACCATTTACCAATCACATGTATTCAGTTATGTATTAGTGATTAACAGTTAATATGAAAAGAAAATAACCTTGTGTTCAACCAACTTCACCATGTATCAAAGATCCAATGATTAGCCCATTTAACTCATCCAACATTAATATTCAGGAATCATTATTTATTAATTCACTCACTGCAAAAACTTGGACCTGCTGCATATGTAAATCAGACTGTGAGAGAGTATTTCAGACCTCCTTTTCCAGCATATTTTTAGAGTTGTTTTGATCAAAAAATATAATGCATAACCCAGATTGGCTTGTTTGTCACGTGCAGGCGTTAGGACAACTGAAGGGAGCACAAAAAGGTCTGCAATTTTTTATTGCAGACCTGTTATGACGGAAGAGAGAGGCTGTGGGAGTAAAGGGATGGAGAAAGGGGCAGCCGGAAGATGGTGGAGAAGGGTGGAGAAGAAGGAAGAAGATGGGAGAAAGAATGGAGATGGAAGGTGTAGGGGGTTTTAGGTCTGAAAGGTTAGGGTTTTACACAGAAAAGCAGTAAGCTAGGGTTTAAAAATTACAAGAAAAATACATAAAAATGTAAAAAACTAATCTACAATAATATTTGCAAAATGTAAATAACTCAGAAATAAAAACTAACATATAAAGGATTAAAGCGCACTACATTTGACTCCATTAGGCACTGATCTAACCATAAGATCGCATAGAATATAGTTAGTTGGTTGTTTTAGTGTCTTTACAGGATTCCATAAGAATACTTCTCCTTGGAGGTTTCGACTTCCGAAGAAGTTAGAACGGTGACCGAGGTGACATTGGGTCACTCTTCTTATTTATGCTTACTGGGAATTAGCCCTGCTAATTTGCCCGGTAACATTTTTGGCGCCGTTGAACTTCTTTAGCATTGGGGCCCCATTGATTGCTGAATACTTCAACCAGTTGGAGGAAGGAAGATATCCCCTTTGGAGGGAGCCCTTCGTACCAAGCATCCATATCTGGATCACCTCCTAGCTCAAAAGACATTACGAACAGCTGTATGATAGTGTCCTCATCTGTGATATCCCATGTCATCAAAACTTCTTTGAATTTTGTGACATGCACTGTAGGTGTATCTTTTTCCTTGTGGAACATCGGGATAGACTTCAAGCAGCGGTGTTTGTTGAACCTGTTACCCCCCATTTTTGCATGGGTGTCCACGTATGATCTTGATCACACTTTTAACAGCCAACAGGTGACATATTCATGATCAAGTTGTTGGTTCATGATGCTGTGCTTTTATCACGACGCCATTGGGTGTAGTAGATAAATGATTCTGAGCACCCTCTCATGTCTTTTTGGAATTCTGGGCAAACTGTTTGTTTCTGGGTGAGGTATACTGTAGCAGCTTGACTATTGAAAACCCTCAATTGAAGAGCATAAAGATTAGATCAACAAACAACAGGAGAACTGAGGACAGCAAAAGCAGCATCCAAGGCATGTTCTGTTGAGGAGAGAAATTGCTAAAATTTGAGAAGTTAGAAGATGAAAAAGGAAAACCTTGAGCAGACTTATTTCCAAAGTTAAAGGGCGGCAGGGGAAGATCATGACAGGATGTTGGGCAATTACTATTGATCGTGCACAATATTACCAGACAGTCCATGATGAGATGTCTGGTCATCTTTGAGAGCCCGTTGAGGAAACAAGTTCACCTTGTGAAGGTTTTTAGACACCTAGTCAGCCTAAAAGCAACATTTTGACGCCATATAAATGTGTTCCCAGAAGTTTCGTCCAGCAAAAAATGGCCTCTTCAAAACCTGCAAACCCACAATCAATACATTCTGGGCAATTGACCTGTAGATCAGTTTTTTACATTCAGCTTTTTTCTCTATCATTGGGTATGGCTCCTTGAAGCAGCATCTAAATTTGAAAAATAGTGGCGTGACCAACAGCCTGAGCGTGAAGTGGGCACCATTTATCTACAGCAAAAAATCTTGGAAAATGGTGGCGCTACATTTATAGCAGTAGTTGCGGGGTTTGTGCTCACAGTTGCTATCACGTCGATTGATAGTGAGTGACAGACCTTTTGGCCAGTATTTTGGCATTTATCCCAACTGGTTGGGCTTATGGAAGTCTGTTTCTGCAATTGCTAGAGTATACAGATGCGGATTAGCAACAACAAAACCATGGTGCAGAGTTTTTTTAAAAGGGGCAGCCTTTGTCAAACGCACAGGGTGTTCTAAATCTCGTTGAAGAGCGTAAATAGTTGGAAATAGCAACTACAGAACCCGAAAATCAAATAAGCAGCAGGTTATGAGTAAGTTGGGTTTTCCTCCTGCATTGATCGATCTATTACTTTTCCGGCGTGCCATACGCTTATAAATAAACATCCAGCACCCAAGAGATGCGTGGAAGCATCAAGAGGCAACATCCAATCAGACATCGGGGGCATGAATATGGCCCTCCACCCACGGATCCAGGTTGAATTCATTGCCACAGTAGAAAAATAAGAAAAGGAAAAGCTATAGTCTTCACTGGCACTTTACGGGGATCTCAGCCACGTCTTCATTGGCAGCCGCAGAGATAATTCTTTTCGCCACCATCTGTCACTTCTCTTATTCAGGCTTGGGGTTCAATAAGATAATCAGCACAACAAAAAATTGATCGGAGGTGGAGCTTGGATCCACATCTTTATTGACAGCCGAGTTCACCTTGAAAAAGTCGATTCTTGACAGCTGTGTGAGAGTCATGATTTTTTCAAACTGTCAACTACTGTCATCTCTATTTAGCTGCTTTTCGAGTTTGTGGGAGAAGCCGTATGCCTGGAAACATTAAATCGAGTATTTTATAGGCATCGGTTGCCAGCTGCAAATCTTTGTTTGACAGCCGCCTGGGTGCATCTCTTTCACGTGGAGCTTCTTTGACCGCCGAATACAAGACTAAAGCCACCGGTTCGTAATTAGCCGCGCCAGGGTCACCTTTTTGGAGCCCATTTGTGTAAACTGGAGCATTCTTCTCGTGACGGTCGGGCATAACTTTGCCTACTACCTGAGTATTTCTCGACTAATCAACGCCGGTTCGTTGGTTGTCGGGAAAGATTTTATTGGGTTATCACTTGTAAGATTAACAGATCCAATCACCGTTCTGAGTACTAGTCCAACCTTTTAAGGTCGGCAAAGCATACTGAGTGATGGATAGCAACGAGGTAAATTTTTAAAGGGGAAATGTGAGTTGGAAAAGTTTTAAGTTATTAAGAGCACACAGTTAAACTCTCCGACAGAGAGTGCTCTTGACTTCGTCTTAAGACGGAAGTTCAAGAGACTTTAGCTAATCTATATGCTTGATGCAAGGAAAATGCAGTGGGAATGCTCTCCGACAGAGAGTGCTCTTGACTTGGGTTATTGCAAGTTCAAGAGACTTTGGTTTCTTTTTATAAGACAAGCAGCTTGCAAACATAAACCAAATGATAGCTCAAATAGATGATAAAATGATAAAAAGACAACTAATAGTAATAATACTACTTGCAAAATCAAACTAATCTAGCAATTAGTATTCTAAACCAGAAATGGAACTAAGCAACTAGCAAAAATAAACTAAGCTAAGAAGAAGCAAACCACTTAAAGGACAATGCAAAACTTCCCCAAATAGGGGAATTTGGGTGTGGGGGATTAAAAACCCCACTAATCAAACTTTATTATTGAGAGTACAAGTGCCTTTGGGATTAAAACCCTTGGAAGGACTTTGAGAGAAATAACTTGGAAAATACTTGAAACAAGCTCTTAAGATCTATTACAAAGGATAAATAATGACTTCTTGTTTTGGATCGTCCTTTTGGTTTCTTGATAACTTCCTGGTTTGGAACCTTTTCTCTTCTACTTGCTTCAAAAGATCTTAAGTTTCTCTTTCTCAAAGAACCTATCACAATGATGGACTCAATGAATCATTAGCATTAGTCAAACAAAATAAACTTGAATCTAACAAGCCTAAAGTCTAGAAAGAGATCTAATGCTATATGCAAGTTTTAACAAAGTGGAAACTAGCCTTAGAATGTGTTGTCCGCCAATATGCACACCAGCAGCGGAAATCTTTCGAAAGCTGTCTCTTCACTACAAGTGAGAGAGGTGTGGCCTTGGGGGTAAGCAATGAGCCAGGTACTGTCACCTGAATCCCAGCTCCTTCGTTTAGGCAAAACTCCTAACGAAGCCAAGGGGGGTAGTCCCTATTAAAGAGTTGTCTAAGGCTCTTTGTGTTTATAGTGTTTTTTGGGTGTTGTGATGCGGATGAGTGTTTTTTAGGAGTTTTTTAAATGAGAGACAATATAAAACTTTAATGTGACACAAGATAGCGCAATCCACGTTGCAACAGAAGATAAAGGATGCACTTGAACAAATAAATAAATCACTTTTCACACAGATTAAGCTGAGTACTCTAGTATAGATATTTAAGCATACAAAGATATATGATGAAGGACCAGTGCCTTATGGAGTCAAAAAATAAAAGTGATTGTAAAAACTTGATACAAATGCTTTGAAATAGATAGTTTGTGAGAACGTTGTGCAGCTTATCTTGGTAAATTTCAAAGTTTTAGTTGTCTTGATTATTAGGGCTAAGACCAAAAGGTATCAAAAAGATGGTAGAACCCTACCCAAGAAAGATACTGGCAACCCTAAGTGACCTGTCGGAAGCACCCAGATTCGATAAGGATTGGTGTCCAATGTTTAAACCACCCCTGAGTCTGACAGTGATTTCCCGGCGTCACCTCTCGTGGGAAGAACAGTATTTTGCCTTGGTTGAGGTTTTGGGTAAAAATTTTAATTAAGTTTATCGATCGTAATTATCAAGTCTTCCACCTTTCTGAGTACTAGCCCAACCGTTTCCGGTTGGCAGAGCATACGGGTGTAGGACAAACCAAGATAAATTAATTAGGGGTGTGTGAGTGAAAAATTTTTATTTATTAGAAAGCCTTGTTCAACTCTCCGACAAAGAGCGCTCTTGACTCGGTTTTATGACCACAGTTCAAGAGACTTGCTAGATTAACAATGCCTAATGCAGGGATGATGCAAGACTAAAATGCCCTCTGATAGAGGGTGCTCTTGACTTGGATTTGGCCAAGTTCAAGAGACTTTGGTTTATTTTAAGGAAGCAAAAGTAAAGTAGTAGCAGTATATCTTAACTTGAAACAGATTTAAACAATATTATTGATCACAAGATATAAACTTCCACTAACAACAATGCTTGCGAGATAAATAAATCTAGTGTTCTACCGCACAAACTTTAATCTACTAGGTGGGATTGATCTCCGAACAAGATCAACCACTAGAAGCCACCAATCCTGGAAACCTTCCAGCTAGCTGGATGTCCACAAGAAGTTGATGGGGGAGCGAGAAGCTACCACAAAACTATGTGGCCTTTGGGATACGATCCCAACGTTAGCTATTCTCTGGTCAAGGATTGGAAGAGAAACAAAATAAGAATAAATGAGAAATAAAACTAACTACCCAAGAATCTCTTTCAGGTTCAAGACCCTACTCGGGAAAGCATGGGGGTAAGTGAATATGGAAGATAACTTATTGAAAATAAAAATAAAACATATAACGGATCTAACGCTAAAAGTCAAACCACTTAATGAGACGAGACCACAAGGCTTCCCCAAATGGGGAAGTAAATGTGGGGGCTTAAAAACCCCACTTGCAAATTTTATTATGGAGATACAATTGCCCTCGGGAATGAAAACCCTTGTAGGGACTTCTTCGAAATGAATAACTTGTAAAACACTTGAAATAAACTAGGATCTATTACAAAAGGATAATATTAATCTTGTTTTGTTTTTTGTCCTCTTGTATTGATAGCTTCTTGGTTTTAGAAGTGTTAACTTCTACTTTGGAAAACCCTATCACCAACACACAACTCCAATACCCATTAGACGTTAGATAAATCAAAACAAAATTGAAACTAACTAGGTCCTAGATCCCAAAAACTATATGCAAGCAATGATAAACTAAAAATTTCCCTTAAGATGCAAGTGCAATTATTTTGGAATTTTAACTATTTGCAATGTTTAAATGACAAAAGTGAAATGGCAGCCAACAAATGTGAACTTATGACAGTCAGACAAAGTTTTAAGATGGCAGCCACACATGTGAAGCTCAAGACAGTCAAATGATGTTTTAACAGTCCAAAAAAAATGTAGATGGCAGCCAACAAGTTGATGGGACAGTCAACAAAATAATGTCTTAGTTGGCAGCCAATAGAAATAGATCTTATGATAGTCAATTAGATATGTAGAGAATGGCCAATAAAAATAAACTTTGGGACAGTCACAAAATGTTTCAAATGGCAGCCAACAGTAAACTTTTCAATGACCGTTTTATACTTCTTTAGGACTATTTTGACATGCCTTTCAAGGCTGTTTTGTACCCTTTATGACAGTCCAATCAAATGATGGCAGCCAATAAGTCAACAAAAATGAAAATCAAGGGATTAGTATGTGTCAAAACGGAACTAGGAGACAACAATAGATGAGATCTATGATAACAAATTGAGACTAACTAATCAAATGAGATCTAATCCAGTGCAAAAAATGAACTATTCTAAAACAAAATGAAAGAGATCTAAACTATAACAAAATGAAACTATGATAAAAAAAACAACTCTGATTTTTAAAGTGTTTTTATAAAGTTTTTAGGGATGGTAATGAGCATGCAAAGGATAAGCGAATGAAGGAGCTGGTCAAAGTGAGGGAGCAGCAAAAGCAAGGTAAGGGGACTGAGTTTTTTAAGGCAGCGAGAGGAAAGGTGGACAAACAGGAAACTTGGGCAGCAAAATGCAAATTCAAGGGACTGTGTTTGGAGTGCAGCGAAAGCAAATGAAGCTTGAAAGTGAAGAGGACTGTGTGAAAGGCAGCGAATGGAAAATTTCTGGGTTTTTTGATCCCTGTTGAGCGTTAATGAAAAAATCAGATGGTTTTGTGGACAGATTGAGTATCCTCCATGTGCTTGTGTGATGTATTTCAAATTGTAGAATGAATCTAGCTTAGGGCTTTATCAAGCACAATAGATTAGCCATTTAGGATTAAGTTGGTTAATTATGCTTGAACAATTATTTTCTCGATGGACATCAGTATTCGGTTGTACAAAATGCCGATTAAGATTTGATTGTTTATGCATTCTAGATTCGTCTCACTTTTTATGAAGCATAAAGCCTCCATGAGCCCTCTTTTGACTCCATTTCCCCTTCTGATACTGGCACTGGTCTTTCCCTGAGGATTGATCTCCCCTTCTTTTTCCATCATCCATTTTGAAAACTATCTTTGTTACTTCCGTTTCCCTAAGGCAGCCTCTTCCATTCACCTTGCCCGTTACTGTACCTGCCTTAGCGATCCTAGTTTAGGGATACCCCCCTAGTGTTGGAGAAGAGCCAACCTGAAGCGAAGAGGAGAGGAGTGTGGTGACATTGGCCTCTCTCCTGAGAGAGTTGTCATTTCGGTTGGCGTGTTGCATTTTGGGCTTTCAAACGACACGCATGCCATTTCGGAGGACAACAGAATGCAAGTGCAAAATTTATCTTTTGATGAGCTCTAATGATGCAAATGAAACTACTAATAAACAAAATGTAAGATCTAAACTATTTAACAATGCCAAATGCAAGACTATGACAACTAGCTATTAACTATTCAAAGAAAGAAACAAACTAACTCTTTAACCACTTGTTTGTTTTGTTGTTTTTGTAGGGCTTTTGGAAGTGGACGAATAGGAAGGTTTAGAAACAAGACAAGGGGCAACGAAAGGAGAGGAGTATGCAAAACGAGAGGAGGGAGGAAGTGGAAGCTAGAGGAGATGGACGAAAGCAAGAGAGGAGGAGTAAAACGAGAGAAAGGATGGAGGGTAGAAACGAAAGGCAAGAGGAAAAAGAAACTTAGCAAAGGGAAGTGGAAGAGACCAAAGAAGGAGGAACGAAAGGAGACTTTGTGAAGCAAGCAAAAGGGAAGACGAGAGCTAGAGAGGAGGAAAAAGGCAAGGGAAAGAGACCAAAAACGAAACTAGGATGAGGGCGAAATGAAAGTAGGAGACTAGAAGAAAGCTTAGCAAGCCAAAACCAAAGAGAATCAAACAAAGGTGGGATCAACCTCCGAACAAGGTGACCACTAGAACACTAGCCCAAGAAAACCTTCTAGCTAGATGGATGCACACAAGGTGCTAGTGGGGATAGAGAAGTAGCCACAAAACAATGTGGCCCTTGGGATGAAATCCCAAGGTGCTTACTCAAGTCAAAACTTTAGTATAGAGAAAGAAGAGGAGTGGGAAAGATAGGCTTGTAGATCCACTACTCAACAATAGAACCAAGTAACCAAGTTTAAATTTTGATTAAGAGATGGATCTTCGAACTTAGCACTTCTTTGCCAAATCTCTATTGCTTGAGATCAACTTTGGGAAATCCTGAAATGCACACAAATGTCAGAAAACTATGTTCTTTGAAGAGATGAGAGATGCAACCAAGCTCAAGCCTCTCTTCAAACTGGGAGATCTGCACAAGAAATCACTCATAAACGTATCTTGATCAAAATAGTATGCAAAATAAAGTGGGGTTAGAAGTGTATAAGTATTTCCGACTATAGTCTACTCCTTCCAAATCACACTAAACCCAACATCAATGGACAATTTGAACCCAAATGCCCACCCCATGGACTTAAGAAATCCTTCTAAGCTAATAATTGATCAAGATATGAAATGTAAGCAAAATACAAGAACAAAATCACCTTAATATCAATGAAGCAATTCCATGACAAGCATCAACACCATATGGACCTCCAAAGTCGCTTTATTTCCAATAGCAAAAAGCTAGAACAGAGTTACAAATTGGCAGAGTAAGTTTGCCCAAAAATTCCATGAGAAATGAGGAGGCAATGCCCTCATTATATACAAAAACTAGAAGCCTAACCCCTAAATTCGAATTGGCATCTAAGGGAGCCAATAACACTTGACAAATCTCAAATTCCAATCAAATCCATGTCTAATCCAAGCTTGGGGCTTAGACTCACCATAAAACTCAAGTTTGAAGTCTATGTGGATGGGGAGGTGGCCTCCACCTTGGCAAGGCACCCCCCATCCCTTTCTTGGAAACTTCACCATCTAATAAGCCATTGCCATGTGTGATATTCGAGCCCATACCCTAAACTGACGTGAGGGAGGAGAGAACACGTGAGCCTTTGGTAGATGGCTTGGAGTTTAACTCAAATTTGATTGAGATGTTTGGTGGTTGAGAGTGGGAGGTGGCCTCCACCTAGGCAAGGCGCCCCCACTCCCATTCAATGCAACTCAAAACCAACTCCAATTCTCATTTAATAACCCTTCCACATCACTAAACTCGAGTTTTGCATGCAAGGGGCGAATTCCTTTGAAGGAGATCTCATATGGTGACTGGATAGTCAACTGAATGTACTTAAAGTTGATTGGAATCCTCATAAATGTCCAGTGCCATGTCAATTAGCCTTTTATTTTAATCCATTTGGATTATTTTGGACAGATTTGGATTATCTCCAAAATATTCAATTTTATTATTTTAATTAATAATTTCTCTGTAAATGGGTTTTCTGAGAAATTATTAATTATGAGGCTGAATTGACATCTGAAACTTAGGATAAGTTGGTCCAAGGATCATGAATGATTTTTGGCTTAAGGTTTGAGCCTTCAATCTCTGAATTCGGATCCCGGATGACTGACATATTACAAATTGAAATTTTTCCATTTAAACTATGGAAAAATTTATTAAAAAATAAAATAATTAAAATCCCAAAACAGGAGGCCCCGATAAAAAAATTTCGAAATTTTTACTGAGGGTCCTAGTGACTTAGGACATGACCATAGTCTACTCTAACAGTGTCTAGTAGGCTTATATACATCAGTTGGACTCTAATAACCCCCCAAGGCTCAAGTTTTCAAAATTGGGCATCCCAGCTTTGGAGGAAGCGGGAGAAAACCTTGTCGATTATTACTCGGCTATAGGCAAAGCATAATTGACAAGGGAAAAAACTCCATGGAATACCTTAGTTGCATAACCAAGTCATGGGGGACCGAGCCACTCAAAAAATCCTACTAGCACACTTATTACAAACCCCGTGGGGCCATGGTCATTTTGACTGAAAAATAAAATTGGCTAATTATTGTCATCTGAAACCCTGATATTCTGGAAGTGAACACTGATGTGTTCCAACACTGGCGGCCCAATGGAATTTCATCTATTTGTACAAAATAGGTGATAACAAGTTGTATTGGAAGCTGGAAAATTCTTGGTGGATCTTGATTAATTACAAAGAAGTTTTCCCTTGAGTGACTAGTGACACTTAATGTTATAATTACTCGAACTTGTGTGCACCCAGTTAACGACAAACCTTGCTAATGACATTTTTTTACATGGTCTCACCAATTAATGAATGAAATTGATATCCCATTACTACATTGGATATTTGTCTTGTTATCATTTGCATTATTTACTCCTATATCTACTGCTACTATAATTAAATACATACATTGAAAGGTGCAACTTAATGAACACTTGGTTAATGGTTGTGGTTTATTGGCAATATAGTCTTTTGATCCAATATTGATTATTTAATACATGCATGCCCGCTTATACATCTTATTGAATGATCTAAGTAGGCCATTGATCTTAGGTGATGATATTGGTAATTTTGCACTAAACTAAGCATTGCAGGATAAAGCGCACTACGTTTGACTTTATTAGGCACTGATCTAACCATAAGATCGCATAGAATATAGTTGGTTGGTTGTGTTGTCCGCCAATATGCACACCAGCAGCGGAAATCTTTCGAAAGCTGTCTCTTCACTACAAGTGAGAGAGGTGTGGCCTTGGGGGCAAGCAATGAGCCAGGTACTGTCACCTGAATCCCAGCTCCTCCGTTTAGGCAAAACTCCTAACAAAGCCAAGGGGGGTAGTCCCTAAAAAAGAGTTGTCTAAGGCTCTTTGTGTATTTATGTGTTTTTGATGTAGTGATGCGGATGGGTGTTTTTTAGGAGTTTTTGAGATGAAAGACAATTATAAAACTTTAATATAAGATAAGATAACGCAATCCACGTTGCAAATACAAGATGAAAGATACACTTGGGCAATAAGTGAATCACTTTTCACGAAATATAACAAGTAACTCCAATGTAGATATTTAAGCAAGCAAAATATGAGATAAAGGACCAGTGCCTTATGGAGTCAAGAATTAAAAGTGAATTGTGAAAACTTGATACAAGTGCTTGAATTGAAAGTTTGTGAGAACGTTATGCAGCTTATCTTGGTAAATTCAAAGTTTTAATTGTCTTGATTATTAGGGCTAAAACCAAGGGTATTCAAAGAGTGTCCGGAAAGTAGTTTTAAGCAGCCCCTTTAAGAGACCTGTCAGGGCCTGTCTGGAATCACGGCGAGGCGCGCAATGCTAACCAGCCACCGTGTCGCAGATTGGGCAGTCCGGCGCCTCCCCTGAGAACTGATTAAAATACTTTATGTCAACGCCAGTTCGTTGGTTATGGGGGTGAAAGTTTTAATTAGATTTTCACTTGTAAATTAACAAGTCTTCCACCTTTCTGAGTACTAGCCCAACCTTTTCAGATTGGCAGAGCATACGGGTGTAGGACAGAAACCAAGATAAATTAATTAAAGGGTGTGTGAGTGGAAAAATTTTATTATTAGAAAGCCTTGTTCAACTCTCCGACAGAGAACGCTCTTGACTCGGTCTTATGACCACAGTTCAAGAGACTTGCTAAACTTAAAATGCCTAATGCAAGGATGATGCAAAAAACTAAAATGCCCTCCGACAGAGGGTGCTCTTTGACTTGGATTATGGCCAAGTTCAAGAGACTTTGGTTTATTTTAAAGAAGCAGAAATTGTAACAGCAGTATATTTAACTTGAAACAGATTTAAACAATAGTGTTGATCACAAGATATAAATTACTACTAACAATAATGCTTGCAAGATAAATAAATCTAGTGTTCTACCACACACACTTTTATCTACTAGGTGGGATTGATCCCCGAAACAGGATCAACCACTAGAACCGCCTGCACTTGAGAAATTCCAGCTAGCTGAAAGCTCTGCCAAGGAAACCGACGGGGAAGGAAGAGTAACCACAAATTATGTGGTCCTGCCCTTGAGACGAAATCTCAAGGATACAACTTCCGGCTGAAGGCTTTGGAAGAGAAGCAAGATAAAAATAATTGCAAGAAATGAAGCTAAACTACCCAAGAATCTCTTTCAGGTCAAAGACCCTACTCGGGAGAGCATGGGGGTAAGTAAATATGGAATATAAACAAATGACCTATTTGAAGCAAAATTTAAACTAAGAGCATGAAACTGTAAATCTAAGCTAAATCAAACCACAAGACCCAACACCCTTCCCCAAATGGGGAAGAAGACCCAAAAGTGGAGGCCTCCTCCACTTAAAATTTTTATTAAACAATTACAAGTGCCTCAAGGGAAAATCCTTGAAAGGTCTTTAATGGCTACCTAGAAACAACTTATAAAAATTGAAAGAATCGAAGCCCTTAATGGCTTTTACAAAGGATAAGAAGAAGTATCTTAGAATATGTCTTATGATGCTTGAGTTCTTCTTCTCTCTTCGATTTGATCTTTTGATTTAAGAGATCTTTCTCTTCCCACAATCCTACCACAAGGATAAGCCAATAACTCATGCACCCATTAGCGTTAGAAATCTAATCAAGCTTTGAACAATTAAGTCTAAGTTTGCAAAATAGGACTAAAACATGAAAAAGCATGAGATTTTGTCTTGAAATATTTAATATGGTAAAACGGACCAGCGAGCTAAAATGCCCCAAAATACGGTGGGAATGAGAATGCAACCATAAAATTTTACACTATCCTATATGCCGACTTTCCTACTTTGAAATGGAACTACAAAACTCAAAGGAAAAAGACTAAATGCAAGCCCTAAATGACCCTTTGATATGCCTAACTCAAACTTTCAATGCATAAATTTTGATTGTATAAAAGAGATCTAACCATAAACCCTCCAAAGAAAAACTACTAGCTAACAATTTGAGATCCTAAACAAATGACTAACAACTAACTAAGCATAAAAATTACACTAACTACTTACTAACTTGTTATTTTTGTTGTTTGTTTTGTTTATGTTTAAGGGACAAAACGAAAGGTAAGGAAAGGTGAGAAACAAGGATGGACGAGAGGGGACTTAGGGATTGAATGGGTGCTAAAGGAGGTAAGACGAGAGCACAAGAGGAGAAGGGCGAATGGAGAAGGAGAGGCTTGGAAGAGAGGAGGAAAGAATGGGAGAAGATAAGGAGGGACGAATGCAAGCTAGGAAGGCAAAAATGAAGTGGGACGAAATCTAGGATGAAAACAAACCTATGGGGAAGCAGATCTAGGGCAAGGGCTTCAAGTGGAACACTTGGGATGGTAAAACACCGCCTTGGAAATCCTCCGGTTAACCGGTGATACGCCGACAACGAGTGTTGAAGAGAGCACAAGGGAACAAATCCCAAGTTATTCCCCAAGGTTGAAGGAACTTCAACCTTATGGCAAACTAATCTATGGCTTGAAAACAAGAACAATCCTGGATCAAGGCTAGAGGGGATAGAAATGGCTTAGCAAGTCAAAACAAAAACTCAAGGAGCAAAGTAGAAGGCTAGAAGAGATGTAAGCCTATAGTAACAAGTAACCAAAATTGTATTTTAAAAGCTTGATGGAGAAGATCTAACTCTCTTTGTTTCTCAAATCAAAAAAAATTAAAGCTCCTTTGGTCTCGTTTGTGGAGTGAAGATATACCTGCAATAACCTTAAGCATGAATAATATAATTGAAACAAAACATTTAAGTGAAAAGATCTAGATACATGCTACTTGTGCTAGATTGTTAGCCATCATGAACATGTTCTACAACTTAAGAACCTCAAATGAAATGTAAAACAATATCACCTCAATATCAAGTGAAGCAAAGCACATCAAGAGCCTCTACGTTTTTG
Source organism: Larix kaempferi (assembly GCA_027924585.1). Taxonomy (NCBI): domain Eukaryota; kingdom Viridiplantae; phylum Streptophyta; class Pinopsida; order Pinales; family Pinaceae; genus Larix; species Larix kaempferi. The sequence continues at coordinate 1,459,264 of BSBM01000076.1, read as the reverse complement.
ACCTCCAAAGTCTCAACTTTATTCTCAATTAAAAGCGTTTACAATTTTATCAGAGTTTCGATGCACAAAAATCCATGAGATAATAACCCAACATGGGCCTCTCTTTATAGTTAAAAACTCTATAAACCTAAGCCTAAACTCTAAATCGAATTGGCAATGGGAGATAGGTCGAATTCCAATCAATTAGTGGCTTGGAGGGGATGGACATGGCCAAAGTCGAGTTCATGGTTGGTGGAATTGGCATGAGGTGGCAAACTCGACTTTGGGGTAGGTTGGGAGTGAAAGTACTATCCAATGGGCAACGTACAACAAGGAAAGGCGAGCTAGGATAGCAAAGGCGTGAGCTGATGTGGGAGATGCGAGCTAGATGTGGTAGGTTAAGTGTTAGTCCATTGGGTGACAAGTGCAAAGGTAGCTAGAACTCGAGTTTTGAGTGGGAGCCCAACCAATAACGAATTCAATCAATGGAATGGCATGGATCTAATAGGGATTGACGTGAGGAATAAGCTAGAGCGAGTGGGTTGTGAGGATAACACGTGGTGGATGGTAGGTGTAGGCTCGAATCATCACAAGGAGCCAAGCCTTGGTAGGTGTGGTGACTCATGAGGGCGCCAATCTAACATAAATGCATAACCAACAAACCACTTATCACATGACAACTCACAAACTCGACTTTGCATGAAGGAGGGCGAACTTGTTTGAAAGGATAAACTTCTAGTGACTGGATGGATGACTGGATGGGCTTGGAGTTGATTGGAATCTTCCTAAATGCTCATTGCCATGTCATTTAGCCCTTTATTTTAATCAAATTGATTAATTTTGGAGAGATTTGGATTATCTCAAAAATAATCAATTTTATTATTTTAATTAATAATTTCTCTGTAAATGACTTTTCAGAGAAAATATTAACTACGGGGCGGAATTGACATCCGAAAGTTGGGTTTAGCTGCTCCATGGGTCATGTGTGATTTTTTGCTTATGAAACGAGCCATCAAACACTAAGTTCGGATCCCGGATGACTGACATATTACAAATTATTATTTCTCTATTTAAACTATAGAGAAATTTATTAAATTTAAAAAATAATTAAAACCCAAATTTCGACGGACCCGGTAAAAAAATTTTCTGAGCGTTTTATGGACCTAGGACATGACCGACACCTATTCTAACAGTGTCTAGTAGGCTTATATACATTAGTTGGCCTCTAATAACCCCCCATGGCCAAATTTTCAAAATCGGGCATTCTAGCTTTGGAGGAGCGGGAGAAAACCTCATCGATTATACCTCGCCTTAAGCAAAGCATAATTGTCTTTCATCTCAAAAACTCCTAAAAAACACCCATCCGCATCACTACATCAAAAACACATAAATACACAAAGAGCCTTAGACAACTCTTTTTTAGGGACTACCCCCCTTGGCTTCGTTAGGAGTTTTGCCTAAACGGAGGAGCTGGGATTCAGGTGACAGTACCTGGCTCATTGCTTGCCCCCAAGGCCACACCTCTCTCACTTGTAGTGAAGAGACAGCTTTCGAAAGATTTCCCCTGCTAGTGTGCATATTGGCAGACAACAGGTTGTTTTAGTGTCTTTACAGGATTCCATAAGGATACTTCTCCTTGGAGGTTTCGACTTCCGAAGAAGTTAGAACGGTGACCGAGGTGACAATGGGTCACTCATCTTATTCATGCTTACTGAGAATTAGCCCTGCTAATTTGCCCGGTAACAGGCCCCACTTGGGTACCTTTTCTTGGCATCAGATCTATCTAGATCTACTATCCCTAATCCATAAGTGACCTTATCTTACACTTGGTTGAATAATTGTCCTTATCTTAAGCCTCTTCAACCAAGTCCTAACCTCTTGGGTCCACTTATCATTCTTAGATCTAGATCTAATCTCATCTTGGTCTCCTACTCTTTCATTATCACATTTCCCTAGGAGGTCTAGTTTGGGTTCATTAGCCTTCATTGGCTAATAAGCTAGGGTCTCCCCCTTGGTCTTGCTTAGGCTTGATCTAAAGTGAAGAGTGCCTTGGTTAACGTGACACCCAACTTGCATTGGGAACCGTGGCATCTCTTGGGTCACTTTTTAGTTGTCTACACCTCTACCGTCCTGGATAGGATACCTTTAGAGACAACTACAAGTTGTGTGATAACAGGGACTTCTGGAGAAGCATCCACCAGGATCAACACATCCTTTGCTGCTGAAGCTGCTCCCTCTGACCTGGAAGACTTCCTGGCTGCATCTGCTACACTCTAATATGAAGATCTACACTCCTCCATCAGTGTCACTAACACTGAAACTGCATCCAAGATCTCCCTGGACCCACCTATAGGCTTGCCCAACAACCTGTACAACTTGCCTTGTCTAATGCTATGCCTCACGGCTGCATCCAAGGTCACTCCCTCTGAATATAGAAGCCTCTATCCATCCCAAAACACAATACTATATCCCTCATCCTCTAGATCTGATATTGAGGGTAAATCTCTCAACTCTGGTACATGTATCCCTCCTGCCACCTTCAATAGACCCTGTGACTCTTGTTGGGACATCATCGAACCAACTCTCCTCACTGCTAACCTCTCACTGTAGTTTGAGTCTGTCTCTAGAACACTAAGGAACACTTCTCGTATTCCCATCATATGGCTAGGTGCATAACTGTAGAAAGTCCTGAAGCCATGACTCTATAAATCTAATAACCTTGCTGATTCAAAATATCTGAATTAGAACCAACCTGTAGATCTGTGCCTTGGTAAACAAGCTAACCCTCTCTTTCTCAAATCTAGGTTTCGCTCTCCAAGATCTGATCTTTGTTGTCACAGATTCGGTCTCTGCCCTCACAGATCTGATAGATCTGGTGTCTATCCTCACATATCTGATGCCTGCACTCAGATCTAATATTTGCACTCACAGATCTGAACTCTACTCTTAAGATTTGGACTCTACTCTCACAAATCTAAACACTACTCTTCAGATCTGAAATATCTGCCACAGATATGGACTCTACTCTCACAGATCTGATATATCTATCTCAGATCTAGTCACTAATCTCACAGATCGGATAGATCTGATATGTCTCTGCACAGATCTGGCACCTGCTCTCCAGATCTGATATGTGCCCATCCAAATCTGAAAACTCACAGATCCGGTATGCGATTGCTCGGACCTTTAACAAAGCTCTGATACCATGATTATTTGCCAGAGGTCACTACTCACTCTGGAAATCTCAGATCCCAACTCGGCCTTAATTCTCAGTAAGCCTTATGCATAACAAAACCCAACTTCTCTAACCCAGAGAAGGTATCACCAATACAATATACTTATAGATTAAAGCACATGGAATCTATCTACAACACAAAACTGTAGCAATCACACATGAACAACACGATATACCCTGGAGAACCCCAATGGGGAAAAACCAGCAACTATGGGCTTTCTTCAATCTCAAGCTAGAGCAAAATATGAAGAGTAGTACAATCCGAAATTATACAAGTAGAGAAACCTGATGGGACAAGCCCTAGATCTGCATCCAGCTATAACTGTTTCACTAAGGAATGTGCCCTCTACTCTATACTCTCTGAGTCTCGTATATGCTTCTGCCAATCTCTGGAAGAAGTACTCTCATTGTCTCTACTTTGATCTGCTCAACTGTTGCACCCTCAATCTCTGAAGTGCGCCCCTACTCTAGAAGTGTGCCCTCTCTACTCTGGAAGTGCACCCCTCTTTGGATCTCAATCAATCTTTGAATAGATCTGAATAGGTCCTCCTCAATCACTGATGAAGGATCCTCTACTTCTCTTATCCCTCTCGGCCTCAAGAAGTGCGCCCCCACTAACAAGTGTGCCTCTCTTTGTAGAAGTGCATCGCTCTCCTCTGGAAATGTGCCCTAGTTCAATCACCAAGCTCTCTCTATGCAGATGAACTCACTACAAATTCAAATAGCTCCTCAGTACCTCAGATCAAGTGTGCATTGTTCTTTCTCAGATCCACTCACTCTCTCATCCAATAGATGCGCCTCTACTCTCAAGAATGCATACTCTGCATTCACTAATTCACCCTCACTCTATTGCTCTTCAGTCTCTGAGGAAAAATACTGAGTAACCCTTTCTGGATGCCCCTTGCCTCTTTTCAACAACTCACTAACTGATTAGGGTTTCCAAAACCCTAATATGAGTGCATGAAAAATCCTCGCTTTTGCATGCTTTTTAATTAAAAATCTTGCATGCAAAATATTGCATGCGTAAGGAAAACAACATTGAAGTCTCTGCATGTATCCACCACTGGATACATGACACTTCATAGAGTGTATCTCACCCTCTACCCTCCCCTAATGCCTAAACTGAAAATGTACCTCCATGCTAGGCATCTGAACATGAAGGACATCCCGAGATACATCTATCTCTAACAGATTGATTACCAGTTGTGGATTAAATCCAGAATAATGAGATGATACCCTTTATACAAATTATTCCTGCATTTACATTGTGTTTTCTAAGCCATATCCCAAAAATTTAGTATTTTTTAGGGATAAAATCGATGTCATTAATAGCTATACCACTTGCAGGATGTCTAAAACATGTCATGATAAACTAGACACCTGCACAACAATTTCTATTTTTTGTCAAAATGATTTACAATCTCATCTTCACCTTGTGAAAATAAATTTTACATCGTAGTCTGATGTATTTGACTTGGAAATATTTGCATAGTTTATCAATCCCAGAATCCACAACTCGTAATTCATCAGTGTCTGCACTAATGCTAACCCCTATATTGAATATTCTACTTTTAGGAATTGAACTTCAGTATTTATATTTGAAATACCACGTACTTCTCCCAGATTCACTAGTCTGCATCATGTACCTAGCATGTATTTCAGCTCTCAAGGTCTAATTCCATACATATTGGGCACTAAACAATAGACTATTGTTTTTCCTTCCTTTAACTTTAATGTTTATTTCATTGTTAGTAATAAAAGTTAAAATTTAAGACACAAACGACTATAGGTATATAGGACTTTTGAGGTGTTACAAGGAAATGAGTTTTTCACAATAATCATTAAAGAAAAATGATGACTAGACCTAGTATGAACATTCTTTCTTTGGGAAATGAAATATTTTTTGTTCAGTTTTATACCAAAAATAAGGACTCATCTTACAGAAAATATGTAAGCCTGTCTCATACCAGTCCCCATCATCATCCTTCCATGCAGCTACCTACCAAATACCAAAAGGTGAATAATTATTAAAAAACACACAATACTTTCTATTATAATATATCCTTAATGCTATCATCTGTAACCAAAACACTAGCATCACAAGTGTCGGACACAACATACGCTACAGAAGTATGGGTCGCAAACAACTTACTGCGTTGGAACAATAATAAATTTTACCTTCAAATTTGATCTTTAAAAATAAAAAGCATGCATTGTAAAAATGAACTAGAAATATATGTCTAATAATGTGCTTCTTTCATATAGCTAATGTTTCAGAGACCATTATTTAATTTGAGGTCATAAAGAAGTAAACTTGCAACATGTGGTTGTGAGGCATTTAAGAGAAAAGTCAAGAAATTTAATGCACAAAACGTAGAGAAATAGGCATGCAGTTACCAACACATGAAAATAGTGGTAAATAATGGCATTTTTTACTTGAAGAATCATCAGTCTCCATGGCAGGCAACAATTTGGTCCAATCTCAAGAGATGTTGATTGACTGCAATTGATATGTAACAATTGATGAGTTTTGTAGGGGTAATTTTTTTGTCATGGTGGTAATTTAATGCAACGAGATATATATAAACTCAAGATCCTCTTCAAAGCTGGTCTGATGGTCTGACAGCTAAGATAGAGTATCCATGCTTTTGATCTGAAATAGCATATTCTGAGCTATAAAAGAAAAATCAAGGGTTGTAATTGCAATCTGTAAACTTCAGGTCATTGGATGCTATTATTTGAATAGACAGTCTTAATGTTTAATTTAAGACAGTGTATTTTACTGCAAACTACATACGTACTTGTTTATTTGTTCTATATGCATTCATAACCTTACAACTCTAAGTAAAGTAAGGCATGTTAACCATAACAGAAGATCCTAGTTTAAAAAATTAACATTCATCAAATGCAAGATGCAAATGCAAAGGCAACTCAATCAATCAAGATGCAAAGCAAATCAATCCTAATGTTCATGCTAAGAGCTTATTTGTCCTAAACTACTCTATCAGGGGATGCCCTATGGTTTCAGATGTCATCATGATAGTATAGCTTCAAGGATTGCTCGTTGATAGGAAAAGGCAATTTCTCTCCATCCTAGTGACTAAGAAAGGAGTTGGTCCATGCAAGATCTTCAATTTTAGAAGGTCCCAACCATAGGATTTCAAACTTACCGAGCTTCCCAGATTTATCACTTCATTTGTTCCACATAAGCGCAGTAAGTCACCCTTTTGCAACACCCTTTCATGAGCCTTCCTTTCAAATATACCTTTAACTCTCTCGTCTCTTTGCAAATTGGTTGAAAGTTTTCCTTTATTTCCATCAAGCTCTATCAATTGATTTATCCTTTCTTGCACAACATCTTGGTTGGAGGCAAATTACTGCAAGAATTGGTATATGTGAACCTTCAAGTGAATAGGCAATGTAGCATCCATCCTGTACACTAACTCAACTGGGCTTTTTCCAGTTGTTTCCTTCTTCATTATTCTATCGACCCATAGAGCGTATTTAAACAAATATTGACCAAGCAATTTGCTTCATTGAACAAATCTAGAATGATAAACACCATATTGAGGACATGTTATCACATCCATAGTAGCCAGGGCTACCATGATTACAAATCCGTTCTGGGCATATATCTGAGCCAGTCCTTTACTATGCTATGCATGAGATCAGCAGTTGATGAGCAGTATATTGATGATCACCCCTATTTTCAGCAGACCCGGCGCATACATATTTCCAGTCTCATGTCAGGACTGAACCTCATGACCCCAGGTCGATGACTACGTTAGCCATTCTCTTCCATTCAGAGAAGATATAATGACAGTGTCGATGGTTTGTACAACAGCAATGTTCCAGTGTTACTCTGTGGTTACAGATTACAGATGCAAGTAAATGACCCAGCAGGTGTATGGTTTGTGCACTTGGATATTTATATTATGCTCGTTTACTTATCTTGGTAGCTTGACTTGGTATGTGATGGTCATGCACTGGCGATATTCTATGTTGTTCTTATTTACTGTTTAGAGTAGAGGTGATTCAGTTAAGAGGTTCTTGTGTATACTCGTTGGTCATGCGCTTATCATAGTATGGACTTGGTCATTTCCCCCATAGGATCTTTGCTAGTCATGGCATCATTTGTAACTATCCCCGTCCATCCGTTATCATCCATTCTTGGTTGTATCATGACTTACACCTTAACTAGTTATATCGAGGATTTCCCCACTTGTGCCTCTGTGTTGGACAGACTCCATGTTGTCTTTGTGTCTCGGCTCTGGAATGTGCGATTCTAGTCACGGTGATTGTTCTCCTTTAGTCCTCAAAACCAAGTGTGCTTAACAAAAGTGTCGTTAGACACTAAAGCATCGGAACTTAAGTGTGTTGTATCTAAACGGATGCTAAGTCAGCAAAAACAGTGTTGCTAAACACTATTGCAAATAAATTAAATGTCTACCGTAGCTAGTTGGTAGCTAAGGGACGAGCACTCATCCTTTTTATGATATAAGGTCATTTGCCTCTACAGGGCAACAAGGTGGTCACTCCATCGCACCTATAGACGGTGGCGGGCAATGGAGGTCATACCAAGTCATTATCTGAGGCCTACAAGTCTATTCAGGACACCTACCCTTGGAGGCTGACTAGTGAAAGTTGATCTAAAGTTAAAGTTAATGTTAAATCTCAAAGTGTACAAAGCTAAGTTACCGGAAACGGCCCTCCCACACTGCTGAAACGCCGTTCACCGCTTCAGAAACAGAACCTGATACAATAAGGCTTCGATACGGCTGAGATACGGATCAAAAAAAAATGATACGTTTCAGAACTGTACGGATACATTTCTACCGGACAGTGAAACGGATCTGGAAAAAGTGATACGGATCAGGCTTGGAGGAAACGGATCCGATAGAAGATGATGCATATCAAAAAAATCGCGATATGTTTCAAGTTAAAAAATCCAAGTTTCAAGCATTTTTAAAATTCGATTTTACAATTTATTTTGTTCTAATCTCTAAACCGGCCAATTCAACACACTTTTGTCTTTACCTAGCACATTTGTCTCAACTCTCAGCCATCCGGTGGTCCGCGGTTCAGCATATCATCTATTCACTGTTCAGCAGTCGCTTGGCACGTCCAGCAGTGATCCGAGATTGATTCAGCACTAGCAGTGATCCAAGTTCGTCTAAGAGAGGTCCGAGTGGTCGGCTTTGAAGTTTGTGAAGTTGGCAAGTCGCTGGAGCAGAGGTTCGACTACGTCCAGGTTAGTTTCTTTTTTTTTTAAATCTGTTTTAAAAATGTTTTTTAGGGCCAAATCGGGCAACTATCCCACCCCTGTTCCAACATCATTTTATTTCATACAAGAAGGGACAGTACCCGTTAAAGACAATCGAAAAACTTTGTTGTTCAGTCTCATTCTTATCTTTTTCCTCCAAATTAAGCTCTGCATTGATGAGATCCGTTCTATACCCTCAGGCCTCCTGTAGTAACCAGATTCTAGGCTTGTGTCTTTAGAAAGTTGAAAGTGAAACCCTTGACAGTTTAACTCTGCTGAACTGGAAATTCCCAAGGGAACAGTCACGACTCACACCATTGTAATCATAAGTTGAAATAATCTCCAATGGAATTAAATTATTAATCCCATTGCAATCAATGAAATGATTAGTTTGAAATAAACCTGATTATTTCGGTTAAAACTTAACAGTTAACACTACAGGAAGACAAGGAGTGGCTGATTTCTCAATTAATTGCCAATTATGATTATCAGATTATGTCATCGGTGGTTATAAATATAATCAGTTTTTATTCTTTGGCGAGCATGAAGGCTAATTTTAAATTTTGAATTGAATTTGCAGTATTATACAAATTAAATTTTTAACTATGCCTGATGGCATTTTAATTTCCTTTTCGTTTTGATTTTAACACATGCTCAGCATCAAGTTTAAAAACTAATAAGTTAAAAGTTAAGATTCTGTACCTTTCAATTATAAAATTATTTTAAACAAAAACAGTATTTTATATTATATTTACCTTGGCCATACTTCAAATTTCAATACTTGCAGACAGGATTTCTTTACAAAATTCTAACAGTACATTCAAAACTTTGGTCCTGCAGGGTATAGCAACATAGCTACAGACCACTATTCATCTGCATCATGGAACATGAATCGTCATCCATGAATGTTGGGGAGCAGGAAATTGAATCTGCCCCTATAGGGAAAATTAATCCAAAGTCTCATCTTTGGAAATATGTGACTGTTGTGGGGAAGATCCAAGGAGGGGGGTCATTAATATGGATTTGCAGTGAATGTCAAAAAGAATTCAAGGTATCCTACACCAGGGTGAAAGCACATTTGCTTGGGATAAAGAACACTGGTATTCGAGGATGCACCAGTCCACCTAGATCGGATGGAAAAGATGGAAAGGGTTTGAGCAAAGAAAAAATAGCAAAGTATAAGAAAGAACAGGATGAGGAAGATGCTAAAGCAAATGAATCAAATGCTGCCTTTCAGTTCAAACAACCAGCAAGAATGGAGGCACCGGCATATTCATCAAGGACTCCATTTCCCTCTCATGAATTTGGTAGTCCTTCAAGTTCAAACTCAAAGTGGTCTAATTTGGGACCGCTTGAAAAGAGTTTCAATAATGATGATCGAGGCACAGCAGATGAAGCTATAGGCCGGTGCATTTATGCAAATGGCCTTCCTTTTAACCTTGTGCAATCTCATTACTCGGCAGAAATTATTAGAGAAATTAATAAATCCCCAACAGGATATGTTAGCCCTGGTTATGAGAAGATCCGCACCACACTGTTGACAGGTGAGAAGTTACATTTGGAGGGTCCATTGAACCCCATTCGTAATTCATGGCGCTTATCAGGGGTGTCCATCATTTCTGATGGATGGAAAGATCAAAGGAATAGGCCTTTGATCAAGGTGATTGCTCAAATCCCTAAAGGGGCAATGTTTTTGAAGGTAGTGGATTGTGAGGGGCAGCAAAATGATGCTCAATTCATTGCTAACATCTTGATTGAAGCAATTGAATCTGTGGGGGCAAAAAACATTGTCCAGGTCATAATGGACAATGCAACAATGTGCAGAGCAGTGGGCCTAATTGTTGAAGGCAAATATCAACACATCTTTTGGACCCCTTGTATTGTTCATTCATTGAACCTAATGTTGAGTAAGATGGGGACTCAAATTGAGTGGATGCGACTTATTTTTGAAGAGGCAAAGGAAATACAAGCCTTCATCACAAACCACCACATGTCCCAAGGAATTTACAGGGAATTTGTCAAGTTGGAGCTTCTTAAGGTACCAAAAATTTAAAGATTAAAGTTTAAACTTGTAAAGTTTGTTTCATATATGTTAGGAGCTTAAGACTCTAAATTTTAATTTATTGAAATCTTGTCACTTGCAGGTCGCCGAGACTTGTTTTGCCTCTCGCATCATAGTCTTAATGAGGCTTATGTAGGTGAAAAAAGCTTTGCAATCAATGGTATGCAGTTCTCTTTGGAATCAATGAAGGCAATCCCAGATTGAAAGAGCACAAGCAGTGAAGAGGTTGGTTGTTGATGATGAATGGTGGGATAAGGTGGAGTACCTCTTGGCATTTACTAAGCCAATTGTGGATTTGCTATGCATGTTTGACACAGACAGGCCCGGTTTGGGAGAGGTGTATGAGGGCATTGACTCCATAATAGAGAAGATACAAGTGGTCATCAATGCCAAGGAGCATGACCCAGATGAAGTCTTTTACAGAGAAGTAAAAGACATATTGACGAAAAGGTGGAACAAGATGACCACTTCATTGCACCTTTTGGCCTATGCAGTGAATCCTAGGTATTATTCTGCAGAGTTACTTAATGATCCAGAAAGAACTGCACCAAACAACGACCCAGAAGTCTCCCAAGGGTTTAAGAAAGCTTTTCGAAAGTTATTTGTAAATCCTGATATTGCCTATCAGATTCGTGAAGAGTTTTCACATTTTGTGGGATCTGAGGATTTGGGTGCAGGTAATGATCCTTTATCATCTTAAGAATCAAGATCATTGTATTTCATATTGGTTTCTTAGATCATTTCATATTTGTTTAACATCTAAGGGTTTGAAATTTGGATGGAGATATTGAGACTATGCAGGACAAGACCAGACTAAGTCCAATTAATTGGTGGAACTTCCATGGTGGGGAAATTCCAAATATCCAAAAAATGGCCATCAAGATCTTGTCACAAGTTGTTAGTTCGTCATCAGCAGAGAGGAACTGGAGCACATATGGCTTCATCCATTCGGTGAAGCGAAATAGATTGGGCTCCAAGAAGGTCGAGGAACTTGTTTATGTCCATTCCAACCTTCGCCTTTTGTCACATAAGAAGGATGAATACAAATCGGGGCCCACCAAACTATGGGATCTAGAACCAAAGTTACCTGACTTGGATATGACTTTGAATGCCATGTCTCATATGAATCCATTTGATGAGGGGGCACCATCAAGTGGACATGGCAGCAATGCTCCCGCTTCTACTTCTAGAGGCGGTGAAAGTGCTAGTGTTGATGTTGATCTTCGTCATATGGATGAGGACATTTTTGATGATATGTAAATGTAATTTACAATTATGTTTTGAACTTTTGAACAATGAAGTATGAACATTGAACAATGAATATCATAATATGATAGTAGGTTGCCACTTAATTCGTTTTGTAATTTGTATATTTGACTTATGTTGATGATGATGATGATGTAATATGTTAATATGTAGTTTTAAATTTTAATTTGAAATTTAAATGATGAATGTCAAATTTTAGTTAGATTTTAAATATATATATATATATATATACGTCGTTTCCCTGCCGTATCGTATCCAGATTTTTTGATAATTTGTCGTATCTGTGCCCCCCCGTTTCCATATCTGTTTCGGTGCAAAGCTAATGATGAATTAAATTGCATTAAAGGTTGTTTGTCTAGAGTCTACTGGAAGCAGTCTCATCACTCTACCCATTTGTGAGACACTAACATCCCCTAGTGTTTCTCTATCCAGAATATGTATAGGTGGTTTCCCTTTATCCTCCATCCAAGATGTCACAGTGTTGAGGTTGTCAAGTCAAACCCCTTAGTCTAGCCTTGCTTCTTCCACCTTCAACCATTTCTAGCAAAATGTCCAAGTCTGTAAATGAGTATAAACTTGAGGTTCTTGTTTGAAGTGATTGGTTGCTTTGAATCTGTTGGCCGCCGAGATGCACACCAGCAGCAGAAATCTTTCGAAATTTGTTCCCTCACTACAAGTGGGGAAAGTGTGGCCTTGGGGGCAAGCAATGAGCCAGGTACGGTCACCTGAATCCCAGCTCCTCCGTTTAGGCTAACTCCTAACGAAGCCATGGGGGGTAGTCCCTACAAAGAGTTTACTATGGCTCAATGTGTTTTAATGTTTTTAGTGTATGGTGATGTGGATGGGTGTTGTTTAGGAGTTTTTAAAGATGAAAGAACACAAATTTACTTTAAAAGAAACACAAGGTAAAGTGCAATGCATGTTGCGAAGCAGTATATGAAAGATTTGCGAAATAAATAAAAGCATCCACTGCTAAATCACTTAAACAAAGGACAAATGGCCCCAATTAATAATGAAAGTGCAAATAAACCAGTGCCTTATGGAGTCAATGAAATGTGTAGTGTTTGGGGGATTCTGAAATGCAAGTCTCAAGTAACTGTTCGTGAGATCGTTTTGCAAATTATCTTGGTAAATTAAAAGTTGTAATGATCTTGATTATTAGGCTAAGAACAACAAGGTAAGCAAAAGACCGGAAAGGTGTACTTTCAGTGGTTTCCCCTTCTAATGGTATGTCGGTCCGCCCAGATGTCAAGGAGTAGGTGTCTTAAGAATTAACCACTCCGATGTCTAGACAGCGGAAATTTCCGGCCCCACCAGGTTTTAGGAACTTTGCCCACTGAGTATGTCTCAAAAAAAGCAACGCCGGTTCGTTGGTTGTGGGGGTGAAAATTTTATTATGTTATCGAAAATTATCAAATCCAACACCTTTTTGAGTACTAGCCCAACCTTTTCAGGTTGGCAGAGCATACAGGTGTCGGATAGCAACCAAGACAAATTTATTAAGGGGATGTGAGTTGGAAATTTTATTATTATTAGAGCACACAGTTTAGCTCTCCGACAGAGAGTGCTCTTGACTTTGCCTTATGACAAGGTTCAAGAGACTTAGCTATTCTATATGCCTAATGCAGGGAAAATGCAATATTAATATGCTCTCCGACAGAGAGTGCTCTTGACTTGGGTTATTGCAAGTTCAAGAGGCTTAGTTCTTTGTTAAGATAGAAACAGATTGTATGCAAAGAACAAACGTGATAGCTCAAAAAGATTTGAAAATAAACAATGATAACTTGAAATAGCAATTAGCAGATCTACTTGCAAGAAAGAAAATTAGTGTTCTACAGAAACAGGGACTAGTCCTAAGGTGAAGTCAGAGTCACTTCTGCACACCGCTCATGAAACTTCCAGCTTAGCCGGTCCTACGCAGTACACGGTGGGGAAAGAGAAACAGCACGCAGTGTTAATGTGGCACTTGGGATAAAAATCCCAAGAGGCTTCTCAGGTCAAGACTTGAAATAAAATTAGTCTAAGTACAAAATTTGAAAATAGATCTAGAAATTTGAAACAAAATCTAAGCTAAAGAAATACACCAAAACACTCTTCCCCAAATGGGGAAGAAGAAACCAAAGTGTGGGAGGCCTTATCCCACCTAGCCTTTTTATTAATCGGTTACAAGTTTTTTAGGATTTTCAACCTTTGAAAGAGAAATGAAGATAGTAGAAGCAAAATTTCAAATAGCTCTCAAGAGCTTTTACAAAAAGGAGAGTGTTCAAATCTTCATAGTTCAAATCCCAACTATTTGGGTCTTCCTGGTTTTGTGTTTGGAATCTCCTTTTGGTTTTGCAATGGTTCTTCTCTTCACTTTGATTATTTCCTCCCCTTCTTATTTTTCAAAGTCAGCCTTGTGATTATGGTAAAGTGTACCCAACCTTTGATTGACAGGTTGCGGGTCATTTGTTGGACATTAATAAAATCATCTTATCTTATCTTATCTAGGAGATCAGCTACAGTCTTATACTCCAGCAAACCTGTTTTTAGCTTTCATCTAGCAATCAAAGCAGCAGTAACTCTTCCCAGCAAACCTCAGTTGTAGAGGATTGGCCTCAGATCTGCCCTCTGTCCATACTCAGATCCACCCCAGCCCTATGTTTCAGCCTCATCCTGTTTTACTTAGGATTACCTCAGATCAGTGCACCTTCGAAAAGAGCTAATAAGGTGTATGAGTGCATTCACATTTATATGTTATCTCTTGGAGGAGTGATCCTTCTTTGGGTTTCTCATTTTGATTTGCTTTATGGACAATTGCATGGAGCGTCCACCTTGGGGAAGCCCTTGAAGGCTTATGTTGAAGGTACCTTTTAGTGGCTTGGTTGGATGGTTTCCTTGTGAGCATCCTTGCTGCTATGTGGGCCAAAGTGCACATGTAGTGTTTGGGAAGCTTCTTGAAGAAACCCTTGGAAGTTGGCGAAGTATTCAAAATGGTTAAGGAAGCCTTTGTAATGGCTTGCTTTGTGGGCATGCCCTTGAAAAGGTTTCACTTAAAAAGGGCCTTTTTGTTGCCAAATAGACAATGTGGACAACATTGAGGGTCTTATACCCCATCTTGGACATTGCTTAATGAACAAGTAACCCTGGGACAAGGCTTTGCGAGATAATGTAGACATCATGTTGTTGCTTGGAGCATTTGGTGGGTTGAAGACCCCGCCTTTAGAGGCT
Source organism: Larix kaempferi (assembly GCA_027924585.1). Taxonomy (NCBI): domain Eukaryota; kingdom Viridiplantae; phylum Streptophyta; class Pinopsida; order Pinales; family Pinaceae; genus Larix; species Larix kaempferi. The sequence continues at coordinate 1,444,249 of BSBM01000076.1, read as the reverse complement.
AATGTGAACATCATGCAATTGCTTAGAGCATTTGGTAAATTGAAGACCCCGTGCCTTTGGAGGAGCTTTGACTTGGTCTTATGGACGTTGCTTGGAACGTCTTCTCTTAAAGGGGCCTTTGGAGGCCATGTGGCATCTTCACCAACCATATTCCCTGCTTGTTGGAAAGATTCCCCTTTGTTAGGGGGCCTATGTATCTCATTATTGTACAAGTGGCATTGACCACCTTATTTTATTGTATTGTTAGAGTTTAGTTGCTTGTAGTGGGGCTTTTGAGTTATTTTACCGCACCTTACGCTAAATATAGGGAAATAATGAATATTTTATTGTCAAGGAAGTTTTAGCCTCTCCTATTAATAGAGAGGCACTTACTCATTACATTTTCATGGTTGGACTTTGAGAGTTCTGTCTCTTTTGGAGCTTCAATGATATATCTTTCTTTGTGCAAAATATGGTTCAAGGGTTCTATGTGGATCTAGTGTTGTCAATGCTTGAAGTCTCTTCTTCTTGGTTCTATGATGATGCTTAATGGATTGATGGTAGAATGTTTGAGGCTTTACAAACCTCTCAAAGATTGATCCAGTTGAATAGTTGTGATAACTCTTGGAAGGAGAGTGTCTTGAGCCCTTGGCTTGCACATTCTCCTTTGATGGCTTGAGTAAGCATTTTGGACCTTGTCTCGCATACTTTGGCTCCCTTGACAAGGGTTTCAGGGTATTTACTTTCTCCACAGTTGATCTTGGGTGGTTAGGAATTTCCCTTGATGGAGTTCCTTCTTGTAGACCTTGAACCCCATTGTTATCCTCAGTGGTGATGTGACTTGTTTCCTAGTCCCGATCCCTAATCTTTGAAAGAACTAGACCGATTCTTGAAGGACATTCTTCTTGGCCTCACTTGCCATTTGATTCACCTTGACTCCTGTTATCACACAGAGTGTAGTTGTCTACTTGAAAGGTCCTATCCAGGATGGTAGAGGAAGACAACTAACCGGTGACACCTAAGAGGGCCTTGATTCCCTAGATAGATTGGTCGTCACGCCAATCGAGGCACTCTTCAGTTCTTGATATCCTAGCCACGGATAACAAAGGGGGAGACCCTGATCTACTCTTGAAAAGAGAGATCTAACCCAAACACTCAATCATGCAAATCAAACAGTGAAAATGAAGTGAAGGGTGAAGAACCCTAGATTTAAGGAATTGAGCTATTGAGAGGCTTAAGGAAGATGAAATATATGATTTTTGAATATATGATTTTTGATCGGAACCATAGCAGCCGCAGTGAATATATGATTTTTGATCGGAACCATAGCAGCCAATCTAAAATTCGATACCCTGATTGGTCATCAAATCGTGTTCACATGGCAAATTCTGCAGAGTCTTATTGTTGACAGATGTCACAGTGAGCCGCGGGTTACATTTTGGAGCCCATTATTCGTGCAAGCAGGAGCTTTCTTCTCGTGATGATTGGGCATAGTTTTTGGCCCATCTACCTTTGGATTTACACGTGGTTGGAACTAAAGACATCTGCCTTGGAATCGCGATTTTATTTGGTAGCCGATTGCACTCTTTCACCGTTTGACAACTAAGTGCATGTTGGAATCACCGTTGGATGGTGCCAGTTCACGATTAGCGTCAAGTGTCACATTTTCTTTTAGCTATATGGAGGTTACATTGACAACCAGTTCTTTTCATGTTAACAGCAGATCTAAATTAGTGGAGATTAGAAGCTTTTGGACTTTCGATGTGGATAAAAGTGGATCTTACCCACTTTTTCTTTGCTTTTTTTTTATTATTTTTATTTTAAAAGAGCCTTTTTGGCCTATAAAGAGGAGAGCCTCTTTCATTGTAAAAGATGGAAAAAAATTTGGGAGTTTTCTTCCCCAAAACTAAATGAAAAATATCATGACGGGATTCTCTGGATAAATTTAGAGCTCTTTTTTCCCTTTGTATGCCATTTTTCTTTGTGTGCCATCTTTCATTTTGTCTGAGGAAATACCTCTCTTAACTCTTTACTTTCGATTCTTAAGCTAGGATCACTTAAACGGAGGGCTAACAATCTAGCACAGCTTTATTTGACCCATGCTTTTCTCTTAAGATTTGTGGCTTTTAGGTATCCTCGAGCGCAAGAGCTCTTAGTTGGTCACTACATTCACCTAGCAGCAAGGCCCTTTTAGAGTTCTCCTTTGACTCCATTTGCCCCTCTCTGATACTGGCATTGGTCTTTCCCTGAGGATTGATCTTCCTTTCTTTTCCATCACCCATCTAAAACTATCTTTTGTTACTTCCGTTTCTCTAAGGCAGCCTCTTCCATTCACCTTGCATGTTACTGTACCTGCCTTAGCGATCATATTTTAGGGATACCCCCTAGTGTTGGAGAAGAACCAACCTGAAGCGAAGAGGAGAGGAGTGTGGTGACATTGGCCTCTCTCCTAAGAGAGTTGTCATTCCAGCTGGTGTGTTGCATTTTGGGCTTTCAAACGACACGCATGCCATTTCGGAGGACAACAGGGCCCATACAATAAATAAAACCAAGGTTAGGGGGTGTCTATATGGTGTTTTATCCCCCTAACTCATAAAACCAAGGTCCCACAGTAATAATTTTACAAAACAAGAAATTTCACTAAGTGGAAAAATGCCCCCATGGGCCAATTCGCCCCTCATGGTGAGCTGGGCAATAGAGGGACCCACAACACATAATAGATGTCCAAATATTACCAACATTACCTTAGAAATCACCCTTGTATTAGCCAATCTTTGATTTTTTCCATTTGCCATAGTTGCCTTTGCCATATTTTGATTTTCCATTTAATTAATTGCTGGTTTTTATTGTTGAAGGTGTAAATTAGGCTTCTGACCCACTTATAGTGCCCGGATTGTCGAACCGTCTACTGCAATGCGGTCGTGGACCCCAAAAATAGTAGACATGATCACTTGAACGACCATGATCCATCACTTGGGCATTATTTGCCCAAAATCCATGATTTTTAATTAAAACAAGTCACTAATGACCCATAATAATTAAAAATCTTATCGCTGCCTCAACTTTTTCAAAATCTGATACTTGGAGTTTCATATGGGACCACAAGAGATAATAAATGACCAAAATCGAAATCTTGATCGCAATATTTTTTCGGGCCCATTTTTGGCCTAGTCAAACTCGTTTGACCAAGTCAAATCTGGTCAAAATGGTATTGACTGAAAACCTGTAAGCAACATGAAGCATCAAGGCTTCCTTATTTAAGTTAGTACATTACTTAAAACAATATAATGATGATATGGTGATCAAAACATAAATATCTCAATAAATACAAGCCTCGGGTGAGGTGGGCCCATCATCTCAGAAAGACTCAATACTATGCATAACTTACAGACTTGACCACTTAGTTGACCTCGGGTGAGGTGGATAAACGGGGTGAAGGATAAGGGAAGACAAGGACCAAGACCATGTGACCTCTCGGGTAAACAGGGAGAGTGGGACCCACTGAGATAAGCATACCATGTAATATCCCGATTTTGACCCTATTGCATTAAAATTGTAAATGATGTAAATATCGTTATTAAATCATGGTGAGGAGCTCAAGGCCAAGGCCCCGCCATTGATTTAGCGATTTATGTATCGGCAATTAACAATAGATGCCTATGGTTCTTGTGTTGGACATGCACAATGTAAATAAAGACATCATGTAAATACAAATTTTAATGAAATACCCACAACTAGCTATGCAATGCAACAAAGAGATGGGGGCATGATCCTATAAGAATAGGGAGGGAAATTATTCAAACCCTTGAGCCAATGGTGATAAGCCAAATGTCAATGAATGAACCCCAACTACCCATTTTGACTTATGCACCCAATCATTTAATTCTTCTAAGAGTTGGTTGAGGTAGTTAATGCCTTGGGAATGAAGAGGTATGGCAGCCAATTTCGTGCATGGGCAAGCCATCAACCTGGAAAAACGTACTTTTGCTTTTGGGGCAAGAAAGCACCCACGAAATTGTGCCCAAAGCCATTCTTCACCCATTGCCTTTGCTCTCTCACACAGTCTGAGCTAGATGAGTCTGTTTCCTTCACGTTTTCTACCATTTTCCTGCATTTTCCATAGCTGGGAGCTCGTTTTTGTATTGCACAGTGGCTGGGAGAAAGGGGGTCACGTTTTGGGAGATTTTGAAGGTCGTTTCTGCCCCTGGAATGCCCATGAACGTTTTCAGGAAACTATTTTGCTCTCCCATGGTTGATTTCCAATCTACCACTTCGTTTTTGGTTTCCCAAGTTTTTCTTCATACCCAGCACTTGTGATTTTGTTGTTGTGTGCATCCATGTTTTGGTTGGAACTTGTGAGCAAGAATTAGGAGTGTAAGTGGACCAGAATTGGCTTGATAAACCTAGTGAGGAGGTAACCTCTCAAGAAGATCAAAATGGATGGTTGCTCTTCTATGCACACCTTGAAGAACACTAGAATGGAAGGTATGGCCTAAGGGACTGTGTCGTAGTGAAGGAAATACTTCCTTGTGCCAGGTGTATAGGTATTGTGGGGACCAAGCTTGATAGATCTTGCAGAGGGTGTCCATAGCTCTGGGGTGAGCTCACTAGCTTAGCAATTCTCCATTTCCATTGCCTTAGCAGCCTAATAAACCTAACTGTAGATTGGCTTGGCTGATTTTGGTGTATCTTTGGGCTATGTGTGAGTCTATTGTTCCCTTTTTCCTTGTAGAGATCATGCCCAGCTCGGGGGTGGAAGTATGTTGAGATATTAATGATCACAACTGACCTATGGTTGGGTGGAACGTTGCAGTTGCATAGCCAGTTGCTCAGGACTACTTTGTTATAAGATAAGTACTATCTTGTGTTTACTCTTCAATGTATTTATTTGATGAATATCTTGAATGTATGATAAATGTGTAATTGAATCTACTTCCGCTGTGTTTCTTAGATTTATACATTTGCATATGTCTTTTATATTATGTGAATGCTTATTTAATAAGTATGGGGCTAGATGCCTCGTTTTAGCATCACGTTCTCTCCATCGCACTGGTATGATGGGAGGGGACGTGACATACCATGATAATACACAGGGAAGGGCGGTGCCTCACAAATGGGTATAGTGCAGGGAAACCACCACTGGTCATCTAACAAATACCTCACAACTCACATCCGTGCCTTAAGAAGACTCCATGAGGATCTTTTCTAGAGCCGCCAAACTGGGTGTCCAGCAAACCATAACTTGAGACTCTAGGGGGCAATCTTGAGCTTGTCCCTTACTCCATCTCACCTCCTTGCCCTGCGAGACTAGGTGAGGAAAAAAAACCACTACAGTGCTGCTATATATGGTTGACCTGTGTCCATGTGTGTTCAGAAACACATTGCACGGATTTTTACATTGACTTTCATACTTAGCCTTTTTGGCTTGATTTTACATTTACAATAGCCTTTTTGGCTTCTTTCATATTTCTTCATTTCATTACATTTCAAGGCCCTTTAGAGCTACATACATATCTCAATAGATATAATCAAGGTGCTCATACTGCAAAGTAATGGGGGTGAGTGCACATGCTTCGATGACCAATGGGGAACACCCGATGAGGCTACACAATCCTATATTGCATTGCAACATCGGGGGCAACCTGTTATCAACTGATTTGTACAATAGTTGAAATCTCAACCTGTTATCAACTGATTTGTACAATAGTTGAAATCTCATTGAGCCGCCAGTGGTGGAACACATCAGTGTTCACTTCCAGAGCATCTGGGTTTCAGATTTTTGGGTCTAGCCAGTTTTGTTTTTGAGTCGACATGACCATGGCCCCATGGGGGTTTGTAACAAAGTGTGCTAGTAGGGTCTGAGTGGCTCGGTTCCCCATGACTGGATTAAACAACTAAGGTATTCCAGGGAGTTTTTTCACCGTCAGATTATACTTTGCTTCAGGCGAGATATAATCTCTTGGTTTTTCTCCCGTTTCCTCCAAAGCTAGAATGCCCGATTTTGGAAATTTTTGCCATGGGGGGTTATTAGAGTCCAATTGTAATATATAAACCTACTAGACACTATTAGAATAGGTTCTGGTCATGTCCTAAGTCTCTAGGACCCCCAGGAAAAATTTCGAAAAAATTTTACCGAACGCGTCGGAATTGGGGTTTTTAATTTTTTAATTATTTTTAAATTTTAATTAAATTTCTCTATAGTTTAAATAGAGAAATTTGAGTCTGTAATATGTCAGTCATCCTAGGTCCGAATTTAGTGTTTGATGGCTCGTTTCATAAGCCAAAAATCACACATGACCCATGGAGCAGCTAAACCCAACTTTTGGATGTCAATTCAGCCTCATAATTAATATTTTCTCTAAAAAGTCATTTATAGAGAAATTATTAATTAAAATAATAAAATTGAATATTTTGGAGATAATCCAAATCTCTCCAAAATTAATCAATTTGATTAAAATAAAAGGCTAAATGACATGGCAATAGACATTTATGAAGATTCAAATCAACTCCAAGTGGCTTAAGTCAACTATCCAGTCACCAGCAAGAGATCTCCCTAAACCAATTCGCCCTTCTTCCTTCAAAAGTCAATTTGATGAGTTGTCAATTGATAAATGGTTTGGTGGATTTGCATTTAAGTCTAGAGTAGGCGCCCTCATGACTCATCAATCACCATTAGCTTGGCTCTCCTTGCAATTCGAGTTAGTACCTACTGTTGTCCGCCAACATGCACACCAGCAGCGGAAATCTTTTGAAAGTCGTCTCTTCACTGAAAGTGAGAGAGGTGTGGCCTTGGGGGCAAGCAATGAGCCAGGTACTGTCACCTGAATCCCAGCTCCTCCGTTTAGGCAAACTCCTAACGAAGCCAAGGGGGGCCGTCCCTATAAAAGAGTTTCACTAAGGCTCTAGTATTTATAGTGTTTTTTGGATGTTGTGATGCGGATGGGTGTTGTTTAGGAGTTTTTTGTAAATGAGAGACAATTTAAAATTTAAATATAAGACAAGATAACGCAATCCACGTTGCAAATACAAGATGAAAGATACACTTGGGCAATAAACAGATCACTTCACGTAAATATAAGCAAATACTCCAATGTTTGAGACTTAAGCAAGCAAAATATAAGATGAAGGACCAGTGCCTTATGGAGTCAGAAAATAAAAGTGATTGTAAACTTGACACAAGTGTTTGAAATGGAAAGTTTGTGAGAACGTTGTGCAGCTTATCTTGGTAAATTCAAAGTTTTAATTGTCTTGATTATTAGGGCTAAAACCAAGGGTATTCAAAGAAAGTCCGGAAAAGACAATATCAAGTGCCTCCGTTCAAAGACCTGTCGAGCCACCCAGTGCTCTAGCCAGGCCGCGCAATGCAAGCCAGCAAACTAGAGGCTGAACATGGAATCCCGACGCCCTCACTAAGAGATTACCCACTGAAATTATCTTATCGATCAACTCCGGATTGGTTGGTTATGGGGGTGAAAATTTTAATTAGATTTTCGCTTGTAGATTAACAAGGTCTTCCACCTTTCTGAGTACTAGCCCAACCTTTTCAGGTTGGCAGAGCATACGGGTGTAGGACAGAAACCAAGATAAATTAATTAAGGGGTGTATGAGTGGAAATTTTTATTATTAGAAAACCTTGTTCAACTCTCCGACAGAGAGCGCTCTTGACTTGGTCTTATGACCACAGTTCAAGAGACTTGCTAGATTAACAATGCCTAATGCAGGGAAATGCAAAAAAAACACTAAAATGCCCTCCGATAGAGGGTGCTCTTGACTTGGATTTGGCCAAGTTCAAGAGACTTTGGTTTATTTTAAAGAGGCAAATGAATTGTAAAAGCAGTATATCTTAACTTGAAACAAAATTTAAACAATAGTACTGATCAACAAGATATGAATACTACCAACAATAATATTTGCGAAATAAAATAAAACTGAGTAAATCTAGTATTCTACCACACAAACTTTAATCTACTAGGTGGGATTGATCTCCGAACAAGATCAACCGCTAGAACCGCCTGCACTTGAGAACTTCCAACTAGCTGAAAGCTTTGCCAAGGAAACCGACGGGGAAGGAAGAGTAACCACAAATTATGTGGTCCTGCCCTTGAGACAAAATCTCAAGGATACAACTTCCGGTCGTAGGGTTTGGAAGAGAGACAAGATAATAATAAATGCAAGAAATAAAACTAAACTACCCAAGAATCTCTTTCAGGTCAAAGACCCTACTCGGGAGAGCATGGGGGTAAGTAAATATGGAAGATAACTTTAAATGACTTATTGAAGTAAAAATTAATCTAAGAGCATGAAAAGATCTAAAACTAAGCCAAACCAAACCACAAGACCCAACACTCTTCCCCAAATGGGGAAGAAGACCAAAAAGTGGAGGCCTCCTCCACTTGAAACTTTTATTAAGTGATTACAAATGCCTTGGGTTTAAAACCTTGCAAGGTCTTTTGGGAGAACGGTAATACTTGGAAAAATTTGAAGAAGAAACAAGTTTTACTTGCTATTACAAAAGATAAGTATATCAAGTTTAAGTCATTTTCATGGATCCTTCACTTTGTTTTGCGTTGATTCTTTGTTTCAAGATCTTATCAAATATCTCTCTCTCTCAAATGATCTACACAAGTTCAAACCATCTCAACAAGGCACCCATTAACCATTAGCAAAAAACGAAACCAAAATTTGAAACTAGTTAAGTCTAGATTTAAAATTTTAACTCTAAAATGTGAAATGCATGAAATTTTAACATGAAATATTAACTATGATAAAACGGACCAGCGAACAACAAACTCTCGAAAAGTCCTAGAAATGAGATCTAAATCGTAAAATTTTTGAAGTATTGTATGTGAAAAATTATATCTTTTGGAAGATGACATAAACTTAAACTAAGTATGAGCTATGTTAACCAAACAATGAGATCTAGAGTGTAAAAAGTAACTAACTACTAACTCCTCAAAATATAGAATATAATCACTAACCAATATCTAACAATTTTTTGTTTGTTTTGTTGTGTTTTAGGGCACTAGGGAGGATGGACAAGAAGAGACAGATGGAACAAAACTAAGGGGAAAAGCGAAATGGATGAAGGAATGAGGGGGTAAAACAAGAGGAGAGAGGGACGAATTGCAAGAGGGATAAAGGGCTAGAAGGGACAAGGGGGACGAATGCAAGGAGAGGAAGGCAAAAGTGAAGTAAGACGAATCTAGGAGGAGACAAACTTATGGGGAAGCAGATCTAGGGCAAGGGCTTCAAGTGGAACACTTGGGATAGTAGAACACCGCCTTGGAAATCCTCCGGTTAACTGGTGATATGCCGACAGCGAGTGTTGAAGAGAGCACAAGGGAACAAATCCCAAGTTATTCCCCAAGGTTGAAGGAACTTCAACCTTATGGCAAACTAATCTAAGGCTTGAAAACAAGGGCAATCTCGGATCAAGGCTAGAGGGGCTAGAAATGGCTTAGCATGCAAGTACAAAAAAGGTTTCAAGGAGCAAATGAGAAGGCTTGAAGAAGTGAAAGCCTAAGGTAACCAATAAACAATATTTTGAATATAAGAGATGGATCCTTGAAATCAAACCCCTTTATGCCACCATCTTGGTGTTGTGAAGTCGGCTTTAGGAGATCCTGCAATGTATGAATGTTAAATGGAAAAAATTGTTCTTTGAAGAGATGGAGGAGACAACCTAGTTCCAACTCCTCTTCATAACTTTTTAGATCTGCAAAATGTATCACTTACAAACAAGATTGATCAAATATAGTATGCCAAGTTGAAAGGGACAAGAAGAGTGTTAGTATTTCCAACTACAATCCACTACTTCCCAATCACAAACAACCCAACATCAATGGACAAATTGAACCCAAATGCCCACCCTATGGACTTAGAAAAGTCTTCTAAGCTTAAATAATTTGATCAAAACATGGAACATGTAAGCAAAAACAATAAAGCAATATCACCTTGATTATATTGAAGCACTTTCCATGAACAAGATCAACACACCATATGGACCTCCAAAGCCACTTTATTTCAATTAGCAAAAGCTATAACACATATACAATTTTGGCAGAGTAAGTTTGCCCCAAATTCTCCATGAAGAGAAAGCCCAAATGGCTTCTCTTAAATAGCAAAACACTAGCCTAAAACCCTAATTCGAATTTGGCATGAAGAGAGCCAAAAACTCCATCCTAATCCAATCAAAACCATGTCAACACCAACCAAATCGAGCTTGGAGTCTTAACTCAACATTAAGCTTGAGTTTGGAGCCCATAATTTGAGGAAGGAGCCCCACATGCATTGATTTCAAAATCCAACAACCCATTAATCAATTGCCAAATCACAAAAACGAATTTGCATGAAGGTGGGTGAATTTCTCAACTGTAGATCACTCCCAGTGCTCCGACACTGATCTGAATCAGGTGGGTGAAGATTCCAATCATCATAAATGATTTTTGCCATGTCATTTTGACTTTTACTTTATTTAATTTGGCCTTTTTTGGAGAGATTTAAATTATCTCCAATTTATTATTTTTTGAATATTTTAATTAATATTTCTCATTTTTTGATTTTTTTGAGAAAATATTAATTATGAGGCCAAATAATTGTCTAAAACTTAGGGTTAGCTGGTCCGGGGATCATGAATGATTTTTGGCTCAAGTCTGGAGCCTTCAATCACTGAAATCGTATCCCGAATGACCGACATATTACAGACTCAAATTTCTCTATTTAAACTATAGAGAAATTTAATTAAAATTTAAATAATTAAAAAAAATTAAAAAACCCCAATTCCGACGCGTCCGGTAAAAAATTTTCGAAATTTTTTCTGGGGGTCCTAGAGACTTAGGACATGACCAAAACCCATTATAATAGTGTCTAGTAGGTTTATACATTACAGTTGGACCCTAATAACCCCCCATGGCCAAATTTCCAAAATCGAGCATTCCAGCTTTGGAGGAAGCGGGAGAAAAACCAAGAGATTATATCTCGCCTGAAGCAAAGTATAATCTGACGGTGAAAAAACTCCCTGGAATACCTTAGTTGTTTAATCCAGTCATGGGGAACCGAGCCACTCAGACCCTACTAGCACACTTTGATACAAACCCCCAACCCCCATGGGGCCATGGTCATGTCGACTCAAAAACAAAACTGGCTAGACCCAAATATCTGAAACCCAGATACTCTGGAAGTGAACACTGATGTGTTCCAACACTGGCGGCTCAATAAGGTTTCAACCATTTGTACAAAATAGGTGATAACACCTACCTTTTCTCCACTTGTCACCCACCAACTAACTCGCACCCCTCCACAAAGCTCACGTCATTCCTACCTTATCCTCACGTAATCCTTGTTGTAGCATGTCTATTCGTTGGGTGATACTTCCCATGCCTCAATGAAGTCGAGCTTGCCACTTATCTATTCAACCTACCAACTAGTGCGAGTTGTCATTCGAGTTAGCTCTCCAAAGCTTGGTGTTTATTGGAATTCGAACTACATGTCTATTTTCATTGGCTCTCACTCAAGCCAATTCGACCTAGGGTTTTAGCCATTAGTTTTATTATAAAGAGAGGCCCTTTGGGGTTATTATCCCATGAAATTTTGGATGTAAAGTTACTCTGCCATTTTGTGATTGCAAAGCCATTGGCTTAAGGAAATAAAGCGACTTTGGAGGTCTATATGTTGTCAAATGCTTTTCATGGAAATGTCTTCATAATATCAAGGTGAATTTGTTCTTGTTATTTGCTTGTAATCTCATATATTGATCTATAATTTGCTTAGAAGGCTTTCTTAAGCCCATAGGATGAGCATTTGAATACAATTTGTCCATTTATGTTTGGTTTAAGTGTGATCTAGAAGGAGTAAACTGTAGTTGGAAATACCTATACTATTCTAATCCCACTTTTATTATGCATACAATTATGATCAAGATGTGTTTATGAGTGATTGCTTGTGCAGATCCCACAGGTTTGAAGAGAGATTTGAGCTAGGTTGCATCTTTCATCTCTTCAAAAGGCCTACATTTTCTAACAAATTGTGTGTGCTTTAGGATCTTTCTAGATCTTTCTAGAGTCAATCTCAAGCATCAAAAGATTTGGCAATAAGCCTAAGTCCAAGGTTCCATCTTTCAAACTCATTTAAAATCAACTTGGTTACTTGTTCCATAGGCTTCCCATTCTTCAAGCCATCTTGTCTTCTCTTTGAAATCCCTTTGATTTGCTTGCTAGCCCATTCCTTCTAGCTCTCGTCCCCTCTCCTCATTGGCTTCTTTTCCCTTTCGTTTTTGTCCTCTTTTCTTGCTCTCGTCCACCCTAGAACAGCTACCTTCTTCCTCTCGTCTTAGCCATTTAGTGCCTCCTTCCTCTTCTTTTTAGTCTCTACCCTTCATCCCATTCGTCCTACCTATCTCCATCTAGCTCTCGTCGCACTTCTAGTCCATCCCCTAGTCTCCATTCTTCACTCTTTTTTGCCCTACTCCTTAGCCCTACCTCCTCCCTCTCGTCTTACTTTTGCTAGCTCCCCTACACCTTCGTCTTTGCCCTTAGGTTGCTCCTTCCCCCCTTCTCGTCCATCCTCTTTTCTTTGGCCCTAAAAAACACAACAAAAAGCAAACAACAAATTGTTAATATTAGTTTTGCTAAGTTTTAATAGTTAGTTACATTGTTTCAAAGTTATTAGTGTGGATCTCATGCGTTGTTAATACCTAGTTTCATTTTTCAAATATTAGATCTAGTTCAAATTTCAAATCTTGTTTTATTTCCTAACATCTAATGGGTATTGGAGTTGCTTGTTTGTGATAGCTTTTTCTTTTGAGAAAAATAGCATTGAGAAGAGTTTGAAGCAAAGTGAAAGAAAGAGACTTCTAATACAAGAAGCCATCAAGAAACAAAGGGACGAATCAAAACCAAGAGATTAGTATTATCCTTTTGTAATAGTTCTTAGAAGTTTGTTTTAAATATTTTCAAAGTTATTTCCTTCAAAGTCCCTACAAGGGTTTCATTCCCAAGGGCAATTGTATTTTCATAATAAAGTTGCAAGTGGGGTTTTTAAGCCCCCACACTCACTTCCCCCATTTCGGGAAGTCTTGTAGTCTTCATTGAGTGGTTTGATTTTCTAGTTTAGATCTTTAATATGCTCTTAGATTAGTATTCATTTCAATAAGTTATCTTGGTTATATTTTCCGATTTTACTTACCCCCATGCTCTCCCGAGTACGGTCTTTGACCTGAAAGAGATTCTTGAGTAGATTAGAATTCATTTTTTGTTTAGTACTTTACTTTTCATCTTGTATTTTCTCTTCCAAACCTTGACTAGAGAATAGCTAACTTTGGGATTGTATCCCAAAGGCCGCATAGTCTTGTGGTAGCTTCTCGTTCCCCCATCAGCTTCTTGTGGACATCCAGCTAGCTGGAAGGTTTCCAAGACTGGTGGCTTCTAGTGGTTGATCTTGTTCGGAGATTGATCCCACTTTTAGATTAAAATTTGTCTTGTAGAACACTAGAGTTTCCAGTTTCATTTTATCTTGCAAGTAGTATTGTTAGCAATTTTCCATATCTTACTGATCTATCATATTGTTTAATTATTTAAAGTTTAGATATATTGCTTTTACAAAATACTATTTGCTTTCTTAAAACGAACCAAAGTCTCTTGAACTTGGCCAAATCCAAGTCAAGAGCACCCTCTATCGGAGGGCATTATTAGTCTTGCATTTTTCCCTGCATTAGGCATTTGTTGATTAGCAAGTCTCTTGAACTGTGGTCATAAGATCAAGTCAAGAGCGCTCTTTGTCGGAGAGTTCAACAAAGTGCTCTAATAATAAAAAATTTCCACTCATACACCCCTTTAATTAATTTACCTTGGTCTCGTGTCCTACACCCGTATGCTCTGCCAACCGGAAACGGTTGGGCTAGTACTCAGAAAGGTGTAAGACTTGTTAATTTCACAAGCAATAACATTAATTAAAATTTTGCCCAAAACCCCAACCAAGACAAAATTACTGAGTTCTTCCTGAAGAGGTGGTGTCGGGAATCCACTGTCAAACTCGAGGGCGGTCAAGCCGCAAGCACACTTGCCCTCTTTGCAATCTGGGTGCTCCCGACCTATCACCTAAAAGGTTGCCAGTGTTTTTATTGGTTAAGGTTCCACTCCTTTTGATACCTTTGTTCTTAGCCTTAATAATCAAGACAACTAAAATCTTTAATTTACCAAGATAAGCTGCAAAACGTTCTCAAAAAATTTTATCTCAAGCACTTGTATCAAGCATTTTACAATCACTTTTACATTTTGACTCCATAAGGCACTGGTCCTTCATCACAATATTTTATTTGCTTAATATCAATATTGGAGTACTTGTTTTGATTTGCGTAAAGAGTGATTTATTTCTTATCCAAGTGTATCTCTCATCTTCTATTTTGCAACGTGGATTGCGTTATCTTGTTTTTCATTAAAGTATTATTGTGTCTCTCACTTTCAAAAAACTCCTAAACAACACCCATCCACATCACAACACCAAAAACATTTTAAATACACAAGAGTCTTAGACAACTCTTTTTTAGGGACTACCCCCCTTGGCTTCGTTAGGAGTTTGCCTAAACGGAGGAGCTGGGATTCAGGTGACAGTACCTGGCTCATTGCTTGCCCCCAAGGCCACACCTCTCTCACTTGTAGTGAAGAGACAGCTTTCGAAAGATTTCCGCTGCTGGTGTGCAATCTAGCGGATAACACAACCGACAGGAGCAAATCCCAGGTTTGAGAGTGGATCTCACACACTAAAGAGCCGAGGCACAAAAGACAAGGAATCATGACATACTCAGAAGTCAGTGGGGAAGGGATCCTCAAGGTCACAAATCGAGGTCCAAGTCGGGAGACAACAACCATGAATGAGTCGAATGGATGGAAGGAAATGACAGGTGGATCCAAAGTTAGCTGCCTAGGAGGACGAAATGACCAAGTCTATACCAATAACGGGGATGGGAACCAGTGTCCATATACATGAGCCTCCTAAATGAGGTGGACTGACATCACCAAGGGCTATACACATCATAATAAACAACTAGATCACCATAATCAAACATCACATGTCAAGTCCATGTACTAACATAAATAAACAAGTCTAAACAACAACATGTGCAATAAACCATGAACTACTATACCTGCCATACCATATACCTGCTACTGAAGTTGTCTCTGAACTGGATCTCTATTGAATCCGGGCAATAAGTGGCCTACCAGCAATACTCTGTAGTGCTCTCATCACAATATGGCTAAGTAACTATCTCAAATGGGCTCATGCAAAGTCTGGCAAGGAAGGGTGACCCTATAGGCAATGTTGTACACATGTCTGGACCAATACATAAACCATCTGTCCCCACTGATATCTTTGCTCGAGGCAATCTGACAAAATGCATGCCCCCTCTGAAGGCATCCAATCTCTGATCTGGAAAAAAAAAGTGTAGTATGATCCCTGACCACACAATCTGCAGCATGGTAGCTCCAGCTAACATGGATGTGATGACATCTGGCTCCAGCTGGGACAAGTGCTCTAAGGGAAAGAGTGCTTGAGAACCATAGAATCTCTGGTCCGTAGCACCCCTCTCATCATCATCAAAGCACATGCACGTACATGCTGTCTGCATCACCATCATATATGTACCTGTCCCTGTAAAATGCAGACACTATACCAATCTCTGTAGACCGCTAATAAGGACATACAATATATATAATATAATCCAGCAGAAATAAACAAAATGACAATGCTGAAAGGAAAATATATCAATAATGAAATGTACTCTACATCATTTTAAATTTATTAAGCCGACACATGAGGTGTAAGAAAGGTGAAAAACAACTGAAAGGAGACTATGGTACAAAAGCAAACTAGAAAAAGAAAGGGAAAATGGTGTCAAAAAGTGAGAAAAGACAAAAAGAATAAAACAAAAAGGGGCAACCGGTCGTCAAACAAAGGTGGGGTAGTCAAAAGCAAGGGGCAACCAGCTGCTGCTCTCGAGAGCGTATTAGCCGCAAAAAGGAGAGCCACGGGCTCGGGTCACTCATTGTTCATAGGTGGGAAGTAGTGCTTCAGCAACCTCCCATTTACAGGTAACTCAAGTTCTTCACCGTCCAGCGTCTCTAATCGCACAGATCCCTTTCCAGCTATCCTGGCAACTACGTACAGGCCCTTCCACAGCCTATCTAACTTACCATGTTTCCCAGGCTTTTCCTTATGTTTGTCCCATAATAGGACCACATCACCAACCTTGAAGTGTTCGTTTCGGGTACCTTGATCAAAGGTCCCTTTTGCTCTTTCTTGCTTTATGACTATCCTATTGAAAGCATCTCTTCTCTTTTCATCCAGTTCGACCAGTTTGTCGAGCCTTGCCGGGATCGCTTCTTGATCAGATCCACATTGGTGTAGCAACTCATATACAGGGATCTGTAAATTAATAGGGAGTCTACAGTCCTGTCCATAGACTAATTCGAAAGGGGATTTTCCAGTTATCCGTTTCACCGTGGTCCTATCGGCCCATACAGCGTACTTCAGCTTATTATCCCAACTACGTTTGTTGTCCCTACCATCCTTTTGAGGAGTCTGATGAGGTTCTTGTTACTTGATTCCGCCAACCCATTTCCTTGGGGGTAATAGTTGGAGGAGTGGGATAACACTATGCCATGATTGAGACAGAAAATTGACATTTCCATCTTTCTAAACGCCTTAGCATTGTCCGTAGTGAGTTTGAGAGGACATCCGTACCTTGCAACAATATTCTCTTCTAGGAACTTTACCACAACATCAGCTGTGGCCTTCTTCATAGGGATGGCTTCAACCCAGTGGGTGAAATAGTCAGTGCAGGTGAGGATGTACTTGTAACCATTACTGGAATTTACATC
This sequence comes from Larix kaempferi, assembly GCA_027924585.1. NCBI lineage: Eukaryota > Viridiplantae > Streptophyta > Pinopsida > Pinales > Pinaceae > Larix > Larix kaempferi. The sequence goes on along the minus strand of BSBM01000076.1, from coordinate 1,427,396 downwards.
AAATGGTCCCACAAAGTCCATTCCCCACTGCTGAAAGGGGGCCTCTACTATTACCGGGTTCAAGGGTAAGGCAGCTAGTCTTGGTTTCCCTGTGAACTAACATTCCTGACACGTCTTTATGTAGTTGTGGACATCTCCGAACAACGTGGACCAGTAGTAACCTGCCCTAATGATATTGGCTGCAGTCGCTCTTGGGGCATAATGGCCACCACATAGCCCGAAATGCATTTCGCTAATGATTACCTGTGATTCATCAAGTCTAACACATCTCAGGATAATCCCATCCAGGTTTCTCCACCCAAGACCGTCCTTAGAACAAATTTTGAGGCCTTCAACCTGAGAGCCCTCCTTTGGTGATCAACCTGGTGATCGGGGCAAGTTAGGTATTTTAAGTAGAAAATTACATCCCTATACCATTCATGCTCTTCCCGCTCATTAATGATCATACCATCATCCCTGCTCTCGCTTACCTGATTGACCTGGGCCCCATTCTCTTTCTCGGTTAAGAGTTGGGTTAATCCTTGACCTTTCACAATCTTGATTGGCTTGATCTCCAAGTCATACTCCTGGATCCTAGAGATCCAGTTTCCCCTTGCACCGATTCCGTCTGTCTGAGACAAAACATCTTTCACGGCTTGGTACAGTACATAAGCTTTAATTTTGGAAAAACCCACATAAGTTCGAAAATGTTTTAGAGCTTTGACCAAAGCGTAGGCTTGTTTCTCAGTGGTAGTGTAATTGAGTTCTGCATCCCTGAGGTTTTTGTTCATGAAGGCAATGGGTTGTTCGTGATTATCCTCGTTCTTTTGCAACAGAACCCCCTGCAATAGTGTCCTCAGAGGCATACGAATAGATCAGGAAGTCTTTGTTGTAGTCAGGGCAGATTAGGACAGGGGAAGAAGATATGGCCTTCTTTAATTTATTGAACGATATTTCACACTTCTTGTCCCACACGAACTTGGCATCCTTCTTAAACAGGGCGTTTAAGGGATTTTCCAATTCAGCAAGGTTAGGGATGAATCTTCTTACAAAGTTAATCTTCACGAAGAAGGACCTGAGCGAGGTGTCGTTGTGAGGAGGTGGGATGTCTTCGATAGCACGGATTCTCTCTGGGTCAATCCTAATTCCTTCATTGGACACGATGTGTCCCAATAACTTTCCTTCATCAATCCCGAAGTTTGACTTTCTTGGGTTAAGGGATATCCCAAACTTTCTACACCTATCGAAGACTTTCCTCAAATGGTTCACATGATCGGCCCTTTCCTTGGAGAAAACGGTCAAGTCATGTTGGTAGATGGCGATGATCTTCCCAATTAGGTCACTAAAAGCTTGGTCCATAGCCCTCTGGAAAGTGGATCTAGCATTTAGCAATCCAAAAGGCATGCAAATGTACTCATAGGTTCCCCATGGGTGGTGAATGTAATTTCCCCCTATCTTCCTTCTTAATTTGGACCTGGTTGTACCCCGAGAAACCATCTAACATGGACAACATCCCTGCCCCGGTGACACTTTGCAACAGGTTTTCCATGTTGGGCAAAGGGTAGTTATCCTTGAGGCAGGCCCGATTCAGATTCCTTAAATCAATGCAGATCCTGATTTCACCATTTTTCTTCCTCAATATCACAGGGTTGGACACCCAAGTGCTGTGCCTTACAGGTCTAATGATTCCAGCTGCCAGCATTTTCTCAATTTCCTTCTTGATCAAAGGGGCTAGTTTCGGGTTGACATTTCTTAACTTTTGCCTGTATGGTTTGGTCCCCTCTACTAATGGGATAGTATGTTCGATGACTGATTTATCGTAAGTTTTTAAATCATCATATGTCCAGGCAAAAACGTCTTTGTATTTGCAAATCAGCTCTATGATTCTGTTGTCCGCCAGATTGCACACCAGCAGCAGAAATCTTTCAAAAGCTGTCTCCCTCACTGGAAGTGGGGAGAGGTGTGGCCTTGGGGGCAAGCAATGAGCCAGGTACTGTCACATAATCCCAGCTCCTCCGTTTAGGCTAACTCCTAACGAAGCCAAGGGGGGTAGTCCCTACAAAGAGTTTCACTAAGGCTCTTATGTTTTTTAAGTGTTTTGGTGAAATGATGCGGATGGGTGTTGTTTGGGAGTTACTATGATGAAACCAATTTACGAATGAGATAAACACAAGATAACAATGCAATCCACGTTGCTAAATGAGATAACAAGATTACAGTATTTTTTCAAGACTAGATAAAGATAAAAGCATTCACAAATATGAAATAAACACAAGGACAAATGGTCCTAATCGAAATATAAACTTTGAAATAACCAGTGCCTTATGGAGTCAAAAAAAGTAAAAATTCTGATGCTGAATGTGTGGGTCTTGAAAAAATGTCGTTCGTGAGATCGTTATGAAAATTATCTTGGTAAATTGAAAATTTTAATGGTCTTGATTATTAAAGCTAAGAACAAGGATATCAAAAGAGTAGACCTAACCAGGAAAAATACTGGCAACCTCTTAGATGATAGGTTGGGAGCACCCAGATTCAAAGGATAAGTGTACAATGGCTTGACCACCCTCGAGTCTGACAATGGATTCTCGGCACCACCTGTTTCAGGAAGCAACCTTAGTTATTTGACGCTGGTTTTGGATTGGGGTAAAGTTTTAATTAGGTTATCACTTGTAAAATTAGCAAATCCTTCACCTTTCTGAGTACTAGTCCAACCCTTTCAGGTTGGCAGAGCATGCGGGTGTTGGACAATCGACCAAAGTAAATTAATTAATGGGAAATGTGTGTTGAAATATTTTATTATTAAAGAGCACCGTTCAACCCTCCGATAGAGAGCGCTCTTGACTTAGTCTTAAGACCAAAAGAGACTTTTCTAATCTAATATGCCTAATGCAAGGGGAAAATGCAAGTCTAAAGATGCTCTCCGACAGAGAGTGCTCTTGACTTGGATTTGGCCAAGTTCAAGAGGCTTTGTTTATTTTATTGAAAAAAGTGAAGCAGTTGTGAAAATTTAAAGAAATAAATGAAACTTTTAGATGGATTTGAAATAAGAAAACAAGACTAACAACAAGATATTAAGATGTTTTTTTAAAGATAACAAAAAGCAAAATTTAGTGTTCTACCAAACAGATTTACTCTAAGGTGGGATCAACCTCCGAACAAGGTCGACCTCTAAGAACCGCTAGCACTTGAGAACTTTCCAGCTAGCTGAAATTTCGACCAAGGCAACTAACGGGGAGAGAGGAGTAATCACAAGATTATGTGGTCCTACCCGATACTACCTCCAGTCAAAACTTGGAAGAGAGTACTAAAATGAAATAAAAGAATAATCCAAAGCATAAAATGCAAGATCTAAACTAACTAACCACCACACTCTTCCCCAATGGGGAAGAAAACCCAAAAGTGGAGGACTCCTCCACTTGAACTTTTATTATGAGATTACAAATGCCTCTAGGATTCAAACCCTTGAAAGGTCTTTTCAAGTAAATAAACAAATTATGGAAACTAGACTTATAGCCCTTAAATGGCTTTTACAAAGGAGAATGTAGTTGTATCTCTGATTTTGGTTTAAGTCTTCTCTTTGAATGTAACTTTGATCCTCTTTAGGTCTTGTCCTCACAAGTGTTTCTCTCCTTGAAGAAGCCTACACAAGCTTAAAAAATGCTCAACAATGCATCCATTAACATTAGAAAAATAAAACCAATTTGAAACTAGTTAAGTCTAGATTTGAAGGTTAAGATTTAAAATGTAAAATGCATGAGATTTTGACATAAAAATGCTAATATGGTAAAACGGACCAGCAAACAACAAATGCTTAAAAAGTGCTAGAAATGAGATCTAGAATATAAAAAAAATGAAATATTTTTGTGCAAAATTTCTATCTTTTGAAAGCAAACATAAGTTTAAACTAATGCAAGCTATACTAAAACAAAGAAAGAGATCTAAAATGCTCTAAAGTTAAACCTTTCAATGCATGCGAATGCTAATGATATAACAAATTAAGATCTAACCTATCAAAGAATTAACTCCAACAAATACTAACTTCTTCAATTCGTTTTTGTGTTTTTTGAAGTGTTTTTAGGGCACTTTAGGAGGGGGAGCGAATGGATCTAAGGGAGAGAATGTGAAGACAAAAATGGCATGGACGAGAGGAGTTTTGAAGGGCAAAACGAATGGGTGAGGGGATTAGGATGGATGGCAAAAGGTTGGATGGATGGAACAAAACGAAAGGGAGTGAGGGCTTTAAGATGGGAAAAACGAGAACAAGAAGGTGGGTGGATACAAGGCAAAGAGGTTTCAAGGAGCAAAGGTCGAAGCTAGAACAGATAAGCTTAGGGTAACCAAGTTTGAGGAATGAGTTTTTGTTGATGGAAGAAGCAACCTTTCCGCTTCGATGCAAATCCTTGGATCTTACTCTTTGGAGGTTTCCTGAAAACAAACTATTAGCACAAGTTTTTTGTTGGTGGAGAAGAGGGAGATACAACCGAGTTCATCTCATCTCAACCATTTGATGATCTGCAATACATATACACTTATACAAATAATACTTGATTAAACTTAGAGAGTTAGACAAGAATGAAAAAAGAGACAAGGTAGTAATACCGATTACAATTTGTACTCTTAAAACGATCCAATCCTAAAGCCTAGCAAACAATTTGGACCATCAAATGCTTGCCCTATGCTCTTAATAAAGCGATCCAAGCATAAATTATAACCAAGATTGAAATTGCATAAATGAAATAATCACAGATATTACCTCAACAATGAACTATTTACTCATGAACCAATAGAAATGCACACCATTTGCCTCCAAAGCCAACTTTATTTCCACAAGCTCTTTACAAATATGAGCAGAGTAAGTTTACAACAATTATCCATCATGAGAGAGCCCAAATGGCTTCTCTTAAATAGCAAAACTCTAAGCTAAAACCCTAAATAAAATTTGGCCAAAGAGAGCCAAATAACACTGAGTTACAAAGTCGAATTCCAGTTCAAATCAATCACAAGGGCTTGGAGTGGTGGTCCTGTTATCACACCATAGTAGCAAGGCTACTATTCTTGTACAGCAGATATCTGCACATTCCAGAGCTTCCTTATTCCAGAGCATGGCTATATATTTTGGATCACTTATGATCAGAGCAGTACATTATTCAGATTTTATGACCTTGTGTCAAGGCTGAGCCTTGAGAGTTCAGATTTGATGACTGATGTGACCACTTATCCCATTACAGTTTCAGTTCAGTGCCTAGAGATATATTACAGCAGTGTTTCAGATGATGCATGATGATGACTATTATGATGATGTTGTATGAACTATGGATATGTTCTCACTGACTATGGATTATTATTTTGTTGATTTAGTCATGATCATGGCATGTGCTTGGTATATTATTCCTGATGTGGCAAACTATTTAAAATGAACTGTAAATCTTAAAATGGACAATTGCTTGCACTTTTTAGGTCATTTAACAAAACTTACTGGTATTTTACCTTACATAGACATGGTCTTTCCCCGACACCAGTTGTCTGCTAGTGTAGGCTCCATATTCACTTGCCTCCATCCATACATGACCTTCCTGTTTGACTTTAAACCCTGACATGTCTCATTTGACTTTCTGATACTGAGGACTTCCCCATTTTTCTACCTCTGTGTTTGGACCGCATCCCTGTTTATTCAGTGTCTCGGCTCTGAGTTGGTGACAGAACTTGCCTTTGGTGAGTTGGATTGTAGGCCTAAATCATTCTGGTCGGTTGTCCCGATGTTTGGCATTGGCTCGAACTCCCCCTAGTCACTTGAGATGTTGTTGGCTAAAACTGAAAGCTCATGTTCTACCTGTGGAAACTAAATAAATTCGCCCATGGAAACAAAAAAGGGCAAGAGCAGTGAAAAGCTAAAAATACTCCTCGAAGAGTATAATAAAGGTCCAAAAAGCAATGGTTCTTAAAAGCTATATCTAAACAATTGCTGACCTTGTATAAATATATGAAAAACATGCCCTGGATGCAAGCTGCAACTAGTTGTGCTTCTCAGCACATCTGAAATCCGAAGGGTTATGTAGGCCAAAAGGCCATGGAAATAAATTGAATGATCCTAATGAACTTGGATCAACTTGATGTAGACATGATGCCTAAGTTGAATAAGCACTCTCTAAACAGCTTATCCATTTGTGAGGCACAGCCATCCCCCGTGTTCTTTTGTCCAGCACAGAGTTTGTAGTTTCCCCCTTTTCCCAGTCCAAAGTATTTTTGAGTTAAGTTAGACAAGTCAAACCCTTGGCCCAACCTTGCTCCTAGCCTTCATCCTTCACTAGCAGTTTGACCATGTCCAATGGGTGAGTTTGTCATTTGAACTAGGGTGCAAGTGATTTATTATAACCACGGAATATGTTAATATAATTAATGCCACTGAATGGAATTTGTACTTTGAGCTTAGCTATGAAATGATTAAAAAAGCATTGTCTTAGTCTACTGATGTGATTTATCCTTGATTATATATATTCTTGGGATCCGTGATGATGTGGACCATGTATGGATGATTATTGATGATGATTTATGGTCCCACATGTTTGATGATGATATTATATGATGGACATATGATACAGATGATGTTTGATCCAGTTCAGCAGGTTATTATCATTACAGATCAGCAGATTATACATTGTCCATATATGGTGGACCCTACAGCTGGCCCATTAGGGCAACCCAGGGTGTATGAGTACTCATTCCTAGTGGATTTGGGTCTTCTGGATCCATTGAGACACTTATCTTTCAGATCCGGGCACTTCTGACAGTGATTGATGCAGTTTTACACTTGTTGACCAGATTTGGGGCTGATTTCCCAGCCTGAGCAGCAGGGGCCCCGAGAGGCCGGTTCACCTAGGGCGCTGATGATGGAGGGGGTGGTCCAGCCACTTGTTATTACCATTCATCCCCCCTCCCGGAGAGCCTGGTGGGCTCAATTTGACAGCGCTAGCACCCTAGGAGGCAGTTTTGGCACTTTCACAGTTCCCGAGGCAGTTAAAAAATGGGATAAAGTGGTCACTGAGGAAATCGATTTGGGCAATTGAGGCAAGGTTTTGGCATTTGGTTTTCACAGAGGTCTTCCAGGGTGATCTCACTATCTTCCAGTCAGTTTTCACCATGTGGGTATCTCCAGATTGATCACAGGAGGACATTTACTGCTTGACTGTCATGGATTCTGAGGACAGTTTTGGTCATTATTATTACATTGGACATATTTTATTATTTTATTGTGCCTTGGGGTGAGCTAGCAAGGATTTATACCTCCTAGCCCCACCATGTGCTTATTTTATCATGTCCTAGTCATCATGAGGTGGATTATTGTACTTTATACCCCTCTTGAGGGATGACGTCACCCTCCATTGTACCACTTAGTGAGGGCGCTATTGTTATGTTGAGTGATCCATGTGTTATATTGTTATGGATTCATCCTAGCCATTGATTGTATGATGAGATCTTATAATCTCAACCACTCATTTGATGTAGTATTGTAGAGTGGTATAGGGTTTTGGTCTTTATTATCCTATATAAGGAGGAGACCCCCCATTGTAAAGCTCACCTTTGGAGCTCTGGAATATTGGAATAGAAGATTTTTTGTGGAGCACATCTCTCTTGGCTTGTGGATTCTCTTGCATATTGAATATAAAGTATCTCTTCTATGTATCATTGTGGATCTATGTGTTTTTGCTAACCTTTTGACAGGAAAGTCGAATTGGAGAGAGGAGGGCGACTTTTGGAGGGTTATTGTTGGAGGGATCCACATATTCTCTCTTGGGTTGATCTTGTGACAGGGAGTATCATTATTGTATCTTCGTGACATAGTTGATGCTTTCTATTACATCTTTCTACCATTTTCATAATCATCTTGCTTGACTTGTTTCTTTGATCTTGTCTTGTAGGAGGAGGACGATTTGGCTATCTTGGAGAAGGGAGATTTGGTTGGAGCACTTGGATCTCACTCTTGAATATAAACATAGGAGAATGCTATCAACTTGCAAGGTGGCCATAAGCAAATTGAGGTAAGATCTACAAGGTATGTGCCTCTTTCATCCATTCTATCTCCATTGGTCATAAAACCCTAATTAAATCAAAACCCCAATTTTTGTATTTCTTAGATCTACTTAGATCTAGCCCTCATTTTGAAAAGATATTGAAAACCCACCTCTATAGCATCCACCCCTAGTTGGATCTATAGTTTGGTGGTGATTGGCTAAGAATTGACCCATTTTCTAAGACAAAAAGCTCTCCTTGACCTAAAGCGCACTTCCTTGAGGGAGGCTTGTTGGGCTAGATCTAGTACATGGGTATGTGAGATCCCGCTTGATTTGACAACTAGACACTTAATTACACATACCCATATCCTTACTTTGGTGAAAACTACCTTGTGGACATCTCTCCATGTTTTGAGGGGTTGAAACCCCCTTTTGACCTCATTGGTAACTTAAAACTTAGATCTACTAAGATCTACCCTTTTGATTCACTTGAAACTTTGAACATGCATAGATCGGGGTACTAGCATCCCGGATCTACTTTTTGGTGGCCATTGGTCTTGGTTTGGTCCACCAAACCCCTCTTTTGCCTCTCCTTGAGAAAGTCGCACCCCTTGGGAGTTTTGAGTTGGACCACTTCTAGGAAGTGGGTGTTGGATATTTTGGTGGATTTGGAATGCCCATGCCTTGAAACCTAGGTCTAGACTATTCTTTTGTCCCGATCCACCTTGGGGATTGCATTCCTTGTTTTAAGGAATTGTGGTCCACTTTTGGTTATCACCTAAAAACCTAGATCTAGCAAGATCCAACCATTGGATCTCATCCAAACCACTTGACTTGGCTTCTAGGTGTCCCGATCTACACTTTGACATCCTTCTTGACTCCATTAGCCCATCCAACAAGGCACTAGTCCTTCTCCAAGCAAGGCGCACTTCTTGGGATTAGTGTCAAACCCTAGATCTAACACATGGGTAACCCTAGAACCAACTCTAACTTGTAGATCCAACCTAGATCTAGCCTATAGTACCATCTTCACACTTAGCTTCACCTTGTGGGCCCATCTAAAACCATTTCACACTTCCCAAGGCAATAAGACCCACTTGTGTAAACACATGGTACTATACTTAATAATCATACCCCATCAAGTGGCCTAAACCATATATAGGTTGAAACACTAACTATCCTTGATACCACCTTCAACCATGCCCTAAACATTAGGTCCATTTAGACTTGCATTGGTTTCCGTAACTTATCACTCATTCACCCTTTAAAACCTTTGCTTGGGTCCAATCAACTGTGATTGGGGTATAGGGTCTCCCCCTTGGTCTAGTTATACCTTGACCTAAAGCGAAGAGTGCCTCGGTTGACGTGACTCCCACATTGCATTGGGAACCGTGGCATCTCTTGGGTCACCTCTTTAGTTGCCTAACTCCTCTACCGTCCCGGATGGGATACCTTTAGGGGCAACTACAAGTTGTGTGAAAACATTTTTGGCGCCGTTGCCGGGGAGGTAGGGGCCTACCTTGGTTCAACACATCTTTGTGTCTCACTACCTTTCTGCACCTTAAACGACACACCTCTTGGTAGTAGAGCTTAAAAATCTACCTGGCGACTCCTAACCGTGACTCCGCTGAGGAGCGAGCTCATAGTCATCCTTACAACACACGAAGTAAATCAAATCCTATCATTATCTAGAACCCATGGGGTGCATCATTTGGTATTTAGGTTCTTGATTTTTAAAAAAAAAAAAATAATAAAAAAAAATAAAAAAAAATTTGCCATCCATGGCTGCTTCTGAGCGGCCTAGGACTTTCGGTCGTTTGAAAGTTTTTGACTTCTCAAAAATTATTGGGTATCCTCATCATATCCCTCATCAAGCCCGTGAAAGGTTGCCTAAATTCGATGGAAGTTATGAAATCTCTGCTGAAAGACACCTTGAACTTTTTAGGGAAATTATTAAAGATTTATCCATAACCCATGAGGATGTGTGTATGAAACTATTGGCTTCGTCCTTCAAAGAAAGAGCTGAAATCTGGTTCTTAGATTTGAAGCCCAATAGCATTTCTGGGTATGACATGTTTGAGCAAAGTTTCTTAGAAAGATGGGGAAGTGAATCCGATGATATATATTTTTCAAATCAAAACCTTCCCCTTTTTGATCCTATTGTTGAATCAATTAATAATCAAATATCAAGTGAATTGTCAACATCCGGAGATGACCCCTCAAGCCCAATTTCTTTTGAGTATAAGTCTTCCACTTTTGAGTCGATTGAAAGTCAAATCCATAATCATGGTATAAATCATAATTTTTCAAATTCCTTTTTAGGTAGCCCTAGTCCTGATCTTGAGGAAATTTCTGAGGATGAGCCTTTAGTCAACAAGTCTATTGAAGTTCCTCCTTCGGAGGAACTCATCAGTCATTCTATCTTTAGTGATCATTCAATTCCTTATCACCTTATTGAAGAAGATGGAAACATTGACCAAGATCCATTAGTGGTGGTTTCACATGATCATTGTGCACATAATCAAGATGCTTTAAATGAACTTGTTGATTTCATCCCTGACAACTTAAATAAAAATGATCATTTATCCTCAAAAGAATTTAATGATGAATCAATAGAAGGTCAAGATGAGGATGAATTAGTGAATCACACTAGATGCTCTAATCTTTGTTCCACTTCTTATAATGAGTCTTTAATTTTTTCCATCCTTAATCAAGACAACTTAGAGATAGGTAGCTATGGTCAATCTTGTCCTCAAATTGTAAATATTAAACTTAATCAAAAGATTAAAATCATTCCTACAGTAAAGAGTGCTTTCTTTTGTCAAAATCCAAGGTCAAACTTATTTATTCATTTGGGAGAATTTTCATATTTGCAATCCACCCTCCCTTCCCAACTCTTTCAATCATCTTTGGGTTGGTGCTCTAATCATTTTTTTGCCTTGGAATTTTTCAATAGGAAGTATATGCACAATTACATAATTGGAGAAAAAGCACATCATTTCCCTTTTCAGTCACCTTGGAACAATAATACTTGTTGTCAAATTATCAATCATTTTTGGTGGCTAGAAAAGGTGTTTAAAGATCAATTTCATCTTTTCTCCATTTTTGAGCATCAAGTGGGCCTAGTTTTGATTTTTCATCTTTTAAGCCTTGATTTGTCCCCACTTGGTTTTTATTTGATCATCAGTCCCAAGGAGAATCAAATTGAATATGTGAGAAAAGTAAATGAAGAAGTTAATTTGTGTGAGAATGAATCGAATCACATGTCTTATGTCTTCCCTCCATCCATCCCTGAGTTTAACTTGCATAAATTTTATGACCCTATCAGTTCTTTGATGGAGGATGTTTGCATCAGACAGTCTTCTCCTTGGCATAATTTCATATTGCATCATTTAAACCATTCTTCAATGTTTGAACAAGTCAGGAAGATTGTGCTCTCAAATTTGTTAATCTTTAGCCCGATCTTGACTTGTTTTATTATCAAAAATCAAATAAGAATCATTAACCTGTTTGACGAGTGGTTACACTGGATTTATGATTTTACCTAACTTTTGTGCTAATTGGTTAGAGTAGGGTAGGTAGGTATTGAATAAGCTCGCTTGAGCAGTAGGACTTGTGTGATTTTTATTTTTCTGTGTGCCGAGTATTGTCCCGTTTTCTTTTTTCTGCTTGAGTTGAGCCTTGCTCCTTCCTAAGCTTGTTGCTCTTCCTGCATACATTTAAGAAATTATAGTTAGCATTTCTATTTGTTGGCTGCCTGTGCAAGTTGAGATTGCCTGATTTAAGAAGTTATTCTTCTCCTCCTGCACAGTAAATAAAAATAATAATGATATATGCCATGTTAGTTTATATTTATATTTTGGCGCATTTCAGTTTATGCTTTAGATTAGATTTCAGTTCAGTTTTATTTTATATTTGTCCCATACATGCTCCATGATGGTATTCTAGTGTTTGTGAGAGCAGGAACAGGTGCAAGATAAAAGCTGAAAGCAAGGATGGTGCAGTAATGGATTGAAGATTGATGCAGAGCAGTTCGAGACCAGAGATTCTGAGGTTCTCAAGCGCTCTCTCCCTTAGAGCACTTGTCCCAGCTGGAGCCAGATGTTATCACACCATAGTAGCAAGGCTACTATTCTTGTACAGCAGATATCTGCACATTCCAGAGCTTCCTTATTCCAGAGCATGGCTATATATTTTGGATCACTTATGATCAGAGCAGTACATTATTCAGATTTTATGACCTTGTGTCAAGGCTGAGCCTTGAGAGTTCAGATTTGATGACTGATGTGACCACTTATCCCATTACAGTTTCAGTTCAGTGCCTAGAGATATATTACAGCAGTGTTTCAGATGATGCATGATGATGACTATTATGATGATGTTGTATGAACTATGGATATGTTCTCACTGACTATGGATTATTATCTTGTTGATTTAGTCATGATCATGGCATGTGCTTGGTATATTATTCCTGATGTGGCAAACTATTTAAAATGAACTGTAAATCTTAAAATGGACAATTGCTTGCACTTTTTAGGTCATTTAACAAAACTTACTGGTATTTTACCTTACATAGACATGGTCTTTCCCCGACACCAGTTGTCTGCTAGTGTAGGCTCCATATTCACTTGCCTCCATCCATACATGACCTTCCTGTTTGACTTTAAACCCTGACATGTCTCATTTGACTTTCTGATACTGAGGACTTCCCCATTTTTCTACCTCTGTGTTTGGACCGCATCCCTGTTTATTCAGTGTCTCGGCTCTGAGTTGGTGACAGAACTTGCCTTTGGTGAGTTGGATTGTAGGCCTAAATCATTCTGGTCGGTTGTCCCGATGTTTGGCATTGGCTCGAACTCCCCCTAGTCACTTGAGATGTTGTTGGCTAAAACTGAAAGCTCATGTTCTACCTGTGGAAACTAAATAAATTCGCCCATGGAAACAAAAAAGGGCAAGAGCAGTGAAAAGCTAAAAATACTCCTCGAAGAGTATAATAAAGGTCCAAAAAGCAATGGTTCTTAAAAGCTATATCTAAACAATTGCTGACCTTGTATAAATATATGAAAAACATGCCCTGGATGCAAGCTGCAACTAGTTGTGCTTCTCAGCACATCTGAAATCCGAAGGGTTATGTAGGCCAAAAGGCCATGGAAATAAATTGAATGATCCTAATGAACTTGGATCAACTTGATGTAGACATGATGCCTAAGTTGAATAAGCACTCTCTAAACAGCTTATCCATTTGTGAGGCACAGCCATCCCCCGTGTTCTTTTGTCCAGCACAGAGTTTGTAGTTTCCCCCTTTTCCCAGTCCAAAGTATTTTTGAGTTAAGTTAGACAAGTCAAACCCTTGGCCCAACCTTGCTCCTAGCCTTCATCCTTCACTAGCAGTTTGACCATGTCCAATGGGTGAGTTTGTCATTTGAACTAGGGTGCAAGTGATTTATTATAACCACGGAATATGTTAATATAATTAATGCCACTGAATGGAATTTGTACTTTGAGCTTAGCTATGAAATGATTAAAAAAGCATTGTCTTAGTCTACTGATGTGATTTATCCTTGATTATATATATTCTTGGGATCCGTGATGATGTGGACCATGTATGGATGATTATTGATGATGATTTATGGTCCCACATGTTTGATGATGATATTATATGATGGACATATGATACAGATGATGTTTGATCCAGTTCAGCAGGTTATTATCATTACAGATCAGCAGATTATACATTGTCCATATATGGTGGACCCTACAGCTGGCCCATTAGGGCAACCCAGGGTGTATGAGTACTCATTCCTAGTGGATTTGGGTCTTCTGGATCCATTGAGACACTTATCTTTCAGATCCGGGCACTTCTGACAGTGATTGATGCAGTTTTACACTTGTTGACCAGATTTGGGGCTGATTTCCCAGCCTGAGCAGCAGGGGCCCCGAGAGGCCGGTTCACCTAGGGCGCTGATGATGGAGGGGGTGGTCCAGCCACTTGTTATTACCATTCATCCCCCCTCCCGGAGAGCCTGGTGGGCTCAATTTGACAGCGCTAGCACCCTAGGAGGCAGTTTTGGCACTTTCACAGTTCCCGAGGCAGTTAAAAAATGGGATAAAGTGGTCACTGAGGAAATCGATTTGGGCAATTGAGGCAAGGTTTTGGCATTTGGTTTTCACAGAGGTCTTCCAGGGTGATCTCACTATCTTCCAGTCAGTTTTCACCATGTGGGTATCTCCAGATTGATCACAGGAGGACATTTACTGCTTGACTGTCATGGATTCTGAGGACAGTTTTGGTCATTATTATTACATTGGACATATTTTATTATTTTATTGTGCCTTGGGGTGAGCTAGCAAGGATTTATACCTCCTAGCCCCACCATGTGCTTATTTTATCATGTCCTAGTCATCATGAGGTGGATTATTGTACTTTATACCCCTCTTGAGGGATGACGTCACCCTCCATTGTACCACTTAGTGAGGGCGCTATTGTTATGTTGAGTGATCCATGTGTTATATTGTTATGGATTCATCCTAGCCATTGATTGTATGATGAGATCTTATAATCTCAACCACTCATTTGATGTAGTATTGTAGAGTGGTATAGGGTTTTGGTCTTTATTATCCTATATAAGGAGGAGACCCCCCATTGTAAAGCTCACCTTTGGAGCTCTGGAATATTGGAATAGAAGATTTTTTGTGGAGCACATCTCTCTTGGCTTGTGGATTCTCTTGCATATTGAATATAAAGTATCTCTTCTATGTATCATTGTGGATCTATGTGTTTTTGCTAACCTTTTGACAGGAAAGTCGAATTGGAGAGAGGAGGGCGACTTTTGGAGGGTTATTGTTGGAGGGATCCACATATTCTCTCTTGGGTTGATCTTGTGACAGGGAGTATCATTATTGTATCTTCGTGACATAGTTGATGCTTTCTATTACATCTTTCTACCATTTTCATAATCATCTTGCTTGACTTGTTTCTTTGATCTTGTCTTGTAGGAGGAGGACGATTTGGCTATCTTGGAGAAGGGAGATTTGGTTGGAGCACTTGGATCTCACTCTTGAATATAAACATAGGAGAATGCTATCAACTTGCAAGGTGGCCATAAGCAAATTGAGGTAAGATCTACAAGGTATGTGCCTCTTTCATCCATTCTATCTCCATTGGTCATAAAACCCTAATTAAATCAAAACCCCAATTTTTGTATTTCTTAGATCTACTTAGATCTAGCCCTCATTTTGAAAAGATATTGAAAACCCACCTCTATAGCATCCACCCCTAGTTGGATCTATAGTTTGGTGGTGATTGGCTAAGAATTGACCCATTTTCTAAGACAAAAAGCTCTCCTTGACCTAAAGCGCACTTCCTTGAGGGAGGCTTGTTGGGCTAGATCTAGTACATGGGTATGTGAGATCCCGCTTGATTTGACAACTAGACACTTAATTACACATACCCATATCCTTACTTTGGTGAAAACTACCTTGTGGACATCTCTCCATGTTTTGAGGGGTTGAAACCCCCTTTTGACCTCATTGGTAACTTAAAACTTAGATCTACTAAGATCTACCCTTTTGATTCACTTGAAACTTTGAACATGCATAGATCGGGGTACTAGCATCCCGGATCTACTTTTTGGTGGCCATTGGTCTTGGTTTGGTCCACCAAACCCCTCTTTTGCCTCTCCTTGAGAAAGTCGCACCCCTTGGGAGTTTTGAGTTGGACCACTTCTAGGAAGTGGGTGTTGGATATTTTGGTGGATTTGGAATGCCCATGCCTTGAAACCTAGGTCTAGACTATTCTTTTGTCCCGATCCACCTTGGGGATTGCATTCCTTGTTTTAAGGAATTGTGGTCCACTTTTGGTTATCACCTAAAAACCTAGATCTAGCAAGATCCAACCATTGGATCTCATCCAAACCACTTGACTTGGCTTCTAGGTGTCCCGATCTACACTTTGACATCCTTCTTGACTCCATTAGCCCATCCAACAAGGCACTAGTCCTTCTCCAAGCAAGGCGCACTTCTTGGGATTAGTGTCAAACCCTAGATCTAACACATGGGTAACCCTAGAACCAACTCTAACTTGTAGATCCAACCTAGATCTAGCCTATAGTACCATCTTCACACTTAGCTTCACCTTGTGGGCCCATCTAAAACCATTTCACACTTCCCAAGGCAATAAGACCCACTTGTGTAAACACATGGTACTATACTTAATAATCATACCCCATCAAGTGGCCTAAACCATATATAGGTTGAAACACTAACTATCCTTGATACCACCTTCAACCATGCCCTAAACATTAGGTCCATTTAGACTTGCATTGGTTTCCGTAACTTATCACTCATTCACCCTTTAAAACCTTTGCTTGGGTCCAATCAACTGTGATTGGGGTATAGGGTCTCCCCCTTGGTCTAGTTATACCTTGACCTAAAGCGAAGAGTGCCTCGGTTGACGTGACTCCCACATTGCATTGGGAACCGTGGCATCTCTTGGGTCACCTCTTTAGTTGCCTAACTCCTCTACCGTCCCGGATGGGATACCTTTAGGGGCAACTACAAGTTGTGTGATAACAGGTCCACATGGAAAAATCGAGTTAGGGATGGCATGGGAAGGCCCACCCATCCAATGGGCACGCTCCAACTAGGATACACTTGAGCAATTAGGTAGAATGCATGAGCTAGATGAGGGAATGCGAGTTGGCATGAGTTGGAATGTGGGTGACAAGTGTGAATTCGAGTGGGAGCCAAGCCAAGTGATTGCTAGATTAGGGGAGGCGCCTACCATTGGCTTTAATGCCAACCAACCAACCCATTTATCAAATGCCACATCACTAAATCGAATTCTCAAGGAGGGAGGGCGAATTCTCTATTGGAGTTTGACTTGTGCTGACTGGATAGTGGTCTGGTTGATGACTGAGATGATTGGAATCCTCTTTAATGCCCAGTGCCATGTCAATTAGCCTTTTATTTTATTCATTTATGATTATTTTGGAGATTTGTTTTTCTCCAAAATATTCAAATTTATTACTTTAATTAATAATTTCTCTGTAAATGGCTTTTTAGAGAAAATATTAATTATGAGGCTGAATTGACATCCGAAAGTTGGGTTTAGCTGGTCCATGGGTCATGTGTGATTTTTGGCTTATGAAACGAGCCATCAATCACTGAATTCGGACCCCGGACGACGGACATATTACAAATTGGAATTTCTCTATTTAAACTATAGAGAAATTTATTAAAATTTAAAAAATAATTAAAAACCCAAATTCGACGGACCCGGTAAAAAAATTTCGGAATTTTTTCTGAGGGTCCTAGAGACTTGGGACATGACCAAAACCTATTCTAATAGTGTCTAGTAGGCTTATATACATTAGTTGGACTCTAATAACCCCCCATGGCTAAAATTTTCAAAATCGGGCATTCCAGCTTTGGAGGAAGCGGGAGAAAACCTCATCGATTATAGCTCGGTTATAAGCAAAGTATAATTGACAAGGGAAAAAACTCCCTGGAATACCTTAGTTGCTTAATCAAGTCATGGGGAACCGAGACACTCAGATCCTACTAGCACACTTTATTACAAACCCCATGGGGCCATGGTCATGTCAACTGAAAAACAAAACTAGCTAGTCACAAATGCTGGATCATCTGATACACTGGAGTACAAACATTCATCATGTTTGTCAAATAGCGGCTCTTTAGATAATCCAACTATGGTACAAATAAGTTGATAACAGATTCTCCTGCGTTCCTCCTTGGATGCATTCTTCCCAATCCTTATCATTTTGGGGGAAACTAAAGAGCCTATACTGACTTCGATCACTTCATCAACAGGCTGAGCTCTCCCACCCCTATACTCGTCATGTCTGTTGAAATTCTTTTCGAGTGGCAGGGACAGGTCCAATAGGTTGGCACTACACAGTGATTGTCCCGATGACTAGTCCTCCACACTGATCATTGGATCAAGGGTATTTTCTACTCCTTGCAGAAAACGTACTATCTGGGCATCATCCTGGAAAACCTGCTAATAGTCCTGGTTATCGGGCACAGAGGGCCTAAACAGGACCTCGACTTTGCACTTTTGCTCACTCAAAGCATCCGAGACTTCAAAGGTACTGGCATCCACAGCTAGTGTGTCTGCCAATGGATTATTTTCTCTAGGGACAGCCTTAATTGAGAAAGCGTCAAATAACTCAATGGTGTCCCACACGGCATTTCTGTAGGTGCGCAATCTATCATTCTTGGAAGCAAACTGGTTTCTAACTTAAAAGACTATGAGATCGGAATCACCCACAACTCTTAAGCACTTAATCTTGCGGTCCCTAGCAATTTCGAGTCCGAGGAATCAAACTCTAAGCGAAATGAGTATATGGTTTCTTCGCCAGAAGGTGAAGTTATGACCACCCCAGCACTCGCACCATGCCTAAAGCGAGCTCCATCGAAATGCATCTTCCAGACCTCACTAGGCGGGAAAGGGTGTTGCCTAATGTCTTCCCAGTAATTTGCTAACACCATAAAGTTTCTGACCTCACCCGTGGGGCGGATTGCTTCTCCATAAAGGTAATCAGGGGTCTCCACATGTTCTTTCATCGAAGGCTCGTTAAGTAAGGTGATGTCTTTGCCTGGCCCCCTTGGGATGGTTGCATACGTGAGATCCATTTGGATGTGTCCACCCAACTTAGCAACCCATTCTCTAGATAGGAGCATGCCCCAGACATCTGGGACATCTAGGACTAGGACATCCATGGACATTCCGATATCGGGGCATGCAGCTAGCCTCACATGGAGATTTTCAATAACACCCACTGCCTCCACCGAACGGGAATCCATCCCACACACATTTCTAAAAGGCCTGGAAGGGGTCAGCTCGAGTTGTTCCATGACTCGCAGGGGCATGATGTTGACCTCAGCCCCCGAATCAAGCATGCAATTGTGGAGTATAAGCTAATTTACCTCGAGGGCAACGTAAAATGGAGGGCACCCCTCGGAGTTGCCAGATACATTATGGATGTTTATTGGAGGGTCAGGTGCAATCTCAATCGGTTTCTCAGGAGGGGTTCCCTTTGGTTGCACCCCCCCAGAAGGTACGAGCTCTATCATGCATCTCAGGAATCTTCTAAATTTCACTTAGGGGTATGGGCATGCTGAGTTTGGACAGAAAGTTCCCTATGTCGCATTGAAAGGCATGTTGCTTCACCTTGTTAGTCGGGGCGGACTTAATGTCGAGGAGTTCCATGATCTGGGCTTTGATTGCCGGGACTTTGATTAACTCCTTAAAAGAGACTTGAATCAATGCGTTGGATAGCTTGCTTGAAACGTTTACCTTGATAGGATTTGGGCTAGGGGATTCTTGACTAGAGGTTCCCTCGGGACATGCGACCTCCCTCCATCGATTAGCATGCAAAGGGGTGGTCTTTACTTCAAGCTTTGGGTTGGACTTGACCGCACCTCTAGGTGGAGGTGTTTCTTTCGTCTGAGAATTCTCTTTCCCTCTGGTCATAACCCTGGGGTCTGTTCTTGGTATCATTTGCCCTTTTGGGCTAAATCTATCCTTTCCTTGGGATTTCTCCGGATAAGGATTTAGCTGAGGATTGTTCTTTGTATGGCCCGGGTTAGCTGGGCCACTCCTTTGCTTGGCCAATTGGCCCCTGGTAAGGATCTGGGCGGACGCAGTGGAACTATTATAATCTCCCTCATAAATGTGACAGATATGTCTATCGCATTCCCTATTATCGTCATCTTGTTGTTTTAGCAGGAGCGTGACATTGGTGACCAACTCAACTAATTGAGATAGCAGTTTCATGGTCATCCCGCACACCATTGTGTCCTTTTCCGGAGCGGGCATTACTCGCGGGCGTAGGGGAGAGTTCTCAAAATTTTCGTCTGATGTGATTGATAGGTATACTATGTGATGTGTCAAAATGATCTAGACTGCGAAGGTTGTATGGATGGGTTCAGCCTCCAGTGGAACCGTAGGGTGGAGTCGCCAGGTGAACTCAAAACCTTGTTCACCGAAGGTGGAATGTCATAGGGGAAGTGGTGAATGAGACAAAAATATGTTGGCTGCAATAATTATTTAAGTGGAAATCAGCCAACAGAGTTTTAAGTTCAGATGCGATGATAAAAGGAAAAACAAGCAAAAGACTCAAACTCAAGAAAAACACGGGTAGGCCTCTACCTCCCCGGCAACGGTGCCAAAAATATTATCACACAAACTCTAGCTGTTGATGATAGGTGCCCCAACAAGGATGGTAGAGGGTGAGCAGCTAGGAAGGTGTAACCAGCAAACGCAAAGTCCACCGCTTGAGGAATGGCAGTCACACCGGACAGTGCGTTTGTCACTTCAGACGAGGCACGTAGCCAAGTCAGGGGGGGTCCCCGCTCAACCAGTGATGGTTGAGAGACAAAAATATACCCAAATCCCAAAAGATACGGAGATAGAAACAAGGCCTAAGTTGGAATTGGGCCAAACCACGAACTAACCCATTCATTAATTCACGCATCTAATAAAATCAATTAAAACTGACCAACAAGACTTGCAACACTTTCACGACACAACGACACTCCAACTTATGTGACTCCATTTTGGCACTGGTACAATCTGCAACAATCACACTTTTTTAATTAAATCATGTGTTAGATGGATGCATTAATTTCATGTTGTTTATCTAAATACTACTTGCAATTTCTGGTTCAGTATTAAATTGTCTTCAAACTCCTAGAATCAATTTTTTTAACTTAGCTTAAATGCCATAGTTTATTTTCATAGGGACCATCCCTCTTGGCTTCGCCAACAGTTGGCCTAGACGAAGGAGTTGAGTGTTGAGCGACAGTATCTCGACTCTTTGCTTGCCCCCAAGGACACACCTAGTGGCTTGAAGATTTCTGACACGCTAATCTCCTTTTCCCCCGAGGTGCGTATCCAGCGGCAATAGGTCCTATTCACTATTTTACTAATAATGTATGGTTGAATATGAAAATCTACTATTAGAATAAGAGTTCATTCTTTTAGTATTTGATGTACATTCAGGTTGATGTCTATATTTTATTTTTGTGATTGTAATATTTTTATTCATAATATATGTGTGTGTATATATATATATATATACAGAGAGAGAGAGAGAGAGAGAGAGAGATTCCAGTGTTCGACATGCGACACGTAGGCCCCAAAAATGTGACACAGCAGGACACGTTATATATATATAACGTGTCCTGCTGTGTCACATTTTTGGGGCCTACGTGTCGCATGTCGAACACTGGAATCTCTCTCTCTCTCTCTCTCTCTCTCTGTATATATATATATATACAATGTCCTGCTGTGTCGCATATCTGGGGGCTACGTGTCCCATGTCGAACACTCGAATCATTGTCTCTGGGTGTCCCAGTGTCATGTGATTTAGATACTCTTGAATAATGCCTCAGAGTACCCAAATATCCCAAAAGGTGGTGAAGGACAATTAAGTGGTATCTTATTTCCAACAGAAAATGGCCATCATATTACAAATGGGCACTTTGTTAACAACACCTTGACATTAATAAAGGATGAGAACACGTCACACAATAAGAGAAGCTATGAGATGCATTAAGAAGATGAAGATGGTGAAAATTATTATTAGCACAGTACACCTTGGAAGACATGATCAAGATGCACACAAGACAACAATGCCATGATTTGTACAAAAGCACTGGTCAAAGAAGCAGGACCATTGGATGGTTCCATTGGACTGTGGTTTAGTGGTTGACAAGGGATGTCACCATGATGATGACCCATGTTCAAACCCCAGCAGGCATAGAGCCCTGGAAATTATGATGTTGACAAAGTTTGACAGTGTTTCACATGCAGCATTCGTTCACAAAAGAGGGAAAAAAAGACCAGTGGACATTGGCTCATGCACTAGTGTTTTCTAGAGAAGCCAAGGGCATGCATGCCCATGATGCTAAATTTACAAGCAAAACAAATCATCTCGAGGAAAGACAAATTCAATGAAGAAACAGTGACACCATTTTTTATTTTAAACTTGTACACTAAAATATTTGACAACTCCGAGTATATGATGGTTCTTGCGGTGACAAAACAGTATAACTGCCAATAGAAGATAAACAAATATTGCTCATAATGTAAAAACATAAACAAGCAACCATAAAGTGCATCCTCACCTTTCCACCAAGAACATCTCTTGCCTCCAATAGTATAGGTTTGTGACCAGAATCAGCTAGGTATTTTGCCGTTGACAAGCCAGCCAAACCTATGAGAAGCAACACTTGAGAAATTGTAAATTATCGAGATCTTTACAGAAAATATGACATGATATTTCTACTAAACATGGTCAAAATATTTGACGCAATCATCCAGGTAATCAACAAGATACGTTTGGTATCAATAAAGCCAACACATATGAGACAATATATGAAAAAGAAAATTTAAGATGACAAATAAACATAGTTAGCAGGACTTAGGCAAATATATTAAGTGATATGATTAGGTTTCGTTAATATTAGATTGAATATAAATGTTGTATACAGCACAAGAAGTAGGTAAAGGAAGGTCCCCATCCATTGGGCCATGGTCTAGTGCTGAGATGGGGCATCACCACAAAAACAACCCAAGTTCAAATCCTGACAGCCATAGAGCCCTGGGGTGTGTGTGTGTGTTTGCTGAGTTTGACTGCTCAACAAGGCATCATAGGCAACAAATAGGGTGTAAACACCGCAAATACGCAATTGTTAGATCATTTCAGTGTCCTTTAGGGAAAGATCTAACCCTCAAATCAGAACTGAAAATTACGTTAACAACAGCAGCTAAACCAGCAACAAAATCAGATCTGGAAATACAAATTAAGCATGTAAATCAGCTCAGCATCAACCTGGCTGTTCATTAAATCAGAAGCAAATTCACCGAAAAATCAGATCTCTCAAAACAGATATGCAACACAATGTGGGACATCAAACACATTTTTTTCTATTTAACACAAAATATTATTATATTACAACAAATCAAGTCATCCAAAGCTAGAAATAGAAAACACTTTCAGTTCATCTTGTTATCCACTAAATTGCACTTAGTGGATTCCGAGTGAACCGTTGAAGACTTGAACAATCAAATTGTTCATCACCAGTGTCCCGAGATCCATCATGCCAAAAAAATTTGGCCCTTTGTAAAATTTGCATGTCCAGACCCCCATGGGGGAATTGTAATAAGTTGGTTTAAGCATGATACTTTTGTAAAAGCCTTGGCCTACCTTAGGGTTTGCCATCAAGGGGATACTCTAGAGTGTTTTTTCCTTAGGAATTATGCATTGCGCTTCAGTGGCGTATAATTCCTGAGTTTTTCACTCATACCTCCAAAGTTGGAGTATTTTCCATGGTGGTCGATCTTAGGGACAGTACTGGACTCAAGATCAAGTGACAGTACTTGACTCGAGACTTGCCACCCAAGGAATGCACCTAAGCCGCTTGAAGATTTTTGCTTCGATAACCCCCGGGTGCGTGTTCCGAGGGCAACGGGTACTAGTCCCACAACCTACATGGCAATCTTAGTCTATCTCTAAAACACTAAGGAACACCAACCTCATTCCCATCTTATGGCTTGATGCACCACCTTCCCGAGCTCTGCTCGCTACCCGAATCCTTCCTGTGTGCTACCCAGTCACCTACTGGGCCTACTGCCTGCAGCCCGACGGTTGCTCTAGTGGCTCCTGCTCACCTAGCGGTTGTGCTCTGCTAGTCGGCTCCACCATGCAAATGTAATATCCCCTACTGTAGAAGACTGATTTTTCTAGACGGTTGCTAGTTTATGTGGTTGAATAGTTTTTTCCAAACACTTTGACGGCTTCACTCTACTTCCCCACTGTGAGGTCTTTATGTCCTTATAATTATTTATGGTGTACTGTTGGTGTAATTTAAGAGACAACCACTGCTGAATACATGAGACCAAGGGTGTTTGGAAGAGCTATGTGCTACCAACTTATTTGTACAAATAGTTGAACTCCATTGCGCCGCCAGTGTTGGAACACATCAGTGTTCACTTCCAGAGTATCAGGGTTTCAGATGACAATAATTAGACAATTTTGGCTAGCCAATTTTATTTTTCAGTCAAAATGACCATGGCCCCACGGGGTTTGTAATAAGTGTGCTAGTAGGATTTTTGAGTGGCTCGGTCTCCCATGACTTGGTTATGCAACTAAGGCATTCCAAGGAGTTTTTTCCCTTGTCAATTATGCTTTGCCTATAGCCGAGTCATAATCGATGAGGTTTTCTCCTGCTTCCTCCAAAGCTAAAATGCCCGATTTTGAGAATTGAGTCTTGGGGGGTTATTAGAGTCCAACTGATGCATATAAGCCTACTAGACACCATGTATGTCTTAGATGGTCATTTATAGGATCCTCGTCCAATAAAACCACTGTCCGAAAAAAATTTACCGGACGCATTGGATTGAGTTTTTTATTTTTCATTATTTTTTATTAATTTTTCCATAGTTTAAATGGAAAAATTCAATTTGTAATACGTCAGTCATCCAGGGTCCGAATTCAGAGATTGAAGGCTCAAATCATAAGCCAAAAATCATTCATGACCCCTGGACCAGCTTATCCTAAGTTTCGGATGTCAATTCAGCCTCATAATTAATAATTTCTCAAAAAAAACATTTACAAAGAAATTATTAATTAAAATATTAAAAATCATTATTTTGGAGATAATCCAAATCTCTCCAAAATAATCCAAAAAGAATAAAATAAAAGGCTAATTGACATGGCACTAGGCATTAAAGAAGTTTCCAATCAACTCCAGTCACTACAAGAGAACTCCAATAGAGAAATTCGCCTCCTTCAAGATATTTACGAACTGGGCACTTGGCATTCATTAAATGGGTTGTTAAGTATGCATTTATGAAAAAGTGGGCGCCTCCCTCAATCTATGCAACCACTAGGGCTTGGTTCCCTTCATTCACGAGTAAGCATTCACTTCAAAGTTTGACTTGAACTCCCAAAAAGCTTCACGCATTCTATTGATGGTTCACGTGTTTATGAGGTGGAGGCTTCCTATTTGGTGGGTGTATATTACTATGTGATGGTGGAGTTAACAAGAGAGAGTGGGGGGCGCCTTGCCTAGGTGGAGGCCACCTCCCCACTCTCCATTCAATGTAAACTCGAGTTGTTGTGGGAGTTAACACTCCAAGCCAAGATTTGATTGATATTGATGGAGAATTCGAATTGATCTCATGTGCCATTTGTCTCTCATGGAGCAAATTCGACCTCGGGTTTTAGCTTGCTTGTTTTTGTATAAAAGGATGGCATTGCCTCCTTATTCTTCATGGAGATTTACGCAAAGAAACTCTGAAGAAATTGTAATAGCCTTTGATCATTATTGAATAAAGATTTAGACTTTGAAGGTCCATGAAGCTTTGCATGTTGGTGTGATTTCATCTCTTGATTGAGGTGACATCTTCTCTAACCCTTTCTTATTGTTTGCATTTGATTATTGGTTTAATGATTGCTAGCTTGTGAAGGCTCTAGAAGCACAATAGCATAGCCATTTACAGTTGTTAATTTGGTTATTTATGCTTGAATGATTAAGTATTTAGATGAACATTAGTATTCAGTTGTACGAAATGTTGATTTAGATCTTGTTATTTGAGTATTCTAGCATATCTTATTCCATTCTCACTTGCTTCTTTGAGTTTGCGTTTGATTAGGTGTTTCTCAGGTGGAGAAGGGAAAAAGTTCAGCTGCATTGAACCCATGCTCCATATTCAGGATTGATCTGACCCATTGTTTTGCAGGATCTACAAAGTGGCAAAGTCTTTTCATCTTAAAGAAGGCCCAAAGGGTTTTACTTGTTCTTTTTCCATCACAAAAACTACATCTTTTTTTCTGGTTACTTGGTTACTCTTCTCTGTCTTTCTATATGTAAGTTTTACCTTGAGAAAGTAGCTTGGGATTTGATCCCAAGTGCCACATCATTTTGTGGCTACTTCTCTTTCCCCACTAACATCCTTGCGTGCATCCAGCTAGCTGGAAGGTTTTCGGGACTAGTGTTCTAGTGGTCACCTTGTTGATCCTACCTTGTTTGTTTTTGCCTTGGTTTTCAAGCCTCCCTTAGCCTTTCGTTTTTCCCTAGTTTTTCCTAAGATACCCTTGCTTTCGTCCTACCTCTTTCTAAGCCTTTTTCTCTTGTCTTAACTTCTTCTAGCTTTCGTCCTCCTTTCATCCTCCTCTTCTAGCTTCGTTTTTGGTCTCCTTTACCAAGTCCTCCTCCTCCTCATTTCGTCCACCTCAAGTTTGGCCTTCTTCCCTCCTTTCGTCTCCCTTTGAGTTGGCCCTCCTTCTTCTCCTTCGTTTTGCCTTTGGCTTGCTTCAAGTCTCCTCCTTTCGTCCCTCCTTGAAGCACTACAAAAAACACATAAAACAACAAAGTTTTTTATTATTAGTTAGTTGCATTCTTTAAAAGCTAATAGTTAGATCTCATACTTTGCATTGTTTTGTTTAGGATTTAGTTTCTTTTATCAAGATAGTTTCTTATTTGCATTGTTAGATCTTAGTTAGTATTTGCATTTAGTCCATTGTTAGTTGTACTTGCATCTTAGATCTCATTCTAAAGTTAGATTTGCATTGCTTTTCAAACTTTCTAGTTTGCACTTAGTTTAGATCTTAAGATTTTATTTGACTAATGCTAATGGGTTATTGAGCTTATCATTGTGATAGGTATTTGAGGAAGAGAAACTTAAAGAGTTTTGAAGCAAGAAGAAGAGAAAGAAGAAGATCTAAACCAAAGAAAAAACCAAGAAACCATAAGGATGATCCAAACCAAAAGTCATTGATTATAATCATTATCCTTTGTAATAGCTCTTAAGAGCTTGTTTCAAGTGTTTTCTAAGTTTTTCCCTCAAAGTCCTTTCAAGGGTTTTAATCCCAAAGGCATTTGTACTTTCATAATAAAGTTTGCAAGTGGGGTTTTTAAGCCCCCACACTCACTCCCCCCATTTGGGGAAGCCTTGTAGTCTTCTTTGCTTGGTTGAGTTGTTAGCTAGTTTCCTTTTGTTGTAGAACACTAATTGCTAGATTAGTTCAATTTTGCAAGTAGTATATTAACTGTCTTTCATTATTTCATTATTTATTTGAGCTATCATCTGGTTTCTTATTCACAATCTGTTTGACTTTTAAAAAGAACCAAAGACTCTTGAACTTGTCATAATACAAGTCAAGAGCACTCTCTGTCGGAGAGCATAAGCATTGCATTTTCCTTGCATTGCAGCATATAGATTAGTTAAAGTCTCTTGAACTTCAGTCATAAGACAAAGTCAAGAGCATTTAATAAAATACTTTCAAACTCACATCCCACTTCTAAAATTTATTTCGTTGCTTTCCATCACCAAGTATGCTCTGCCGACCCTAAAAAGTTGGATTATTACTCAGAACGGTGATTGGATTTGTTAATCTCATAAGTGATAACCATAATAAAATCTTTACCCCATAACCAACGAACCGGCGTTGTTTCGAGAAATACTCAGGTAGTGGGCAAAGTCTCACTGGTGACGCCGAAGAAAGAATGCCGTTGTCATAGAGTTCTAGTGTTGGTTAAGTCCCTTGGACACCTAGCCGAGAATACTGATGGTCCGTCAGGTCACCAAGGGGAGCCACTGAAAGAATACTGATGGTCCGTCAGGTCACCAAGGGGAGCCACTTGATGACCGATGTGACCCTTTATCCCATACAGTTTCAGTTCAGTGCTTAGAGATGTATTGCAACAGTGTTTCAGATGGTATATGATGTTTATTACTATGATGATGTTGTATGATCTATGGATGTTTTATCATTGACTGTGGATTATTATCTTGTTGATTTAGTCATGATCACAGCCTCTGCTTGGTATATTATTCTTGATGTGGCAAACTGTTTAAAATGAACTATAAATCATAAAATGGACAATTGCTTGCACATTTAGATCATTTAACAAAACCCACTAGTTTTCCACCTTACATAGATATGGTCTTTCCTGACACCAGTTGTCTGCTGGTGTAGGCTCCATATTCACTTGACTCCATCCATACATGACTTTCCTATTTGACTTTAAACCTTGAACTGTCTCATTTGACTTTAAATCTTGAACTGTCTCATTTGACTTTCTGATACTGAGGACTTCCCCATTTTTCTACCTCTGTGTTTGGACCGCATCCCTGTATGTTCAGTGTCTCGGCTCTAAGTTGGTGACAAAACTTGCCTTTGGTGAGTTAGATTATAGGCCTAAATCATTCTGGTCGGTTGTCCTGATGTTTGGCATTGGCTCGAACTCCCCCTAGTCACTTGAGATGTTGT
Organism: Larix kaempferi; assembly: GCA_027924585.1. Lineage (NCBI taxonomy): Eukaryota > Viridiplantae > Streptophyta > Pinopsida > Pinales > Pinaceae > Larix > Larix kaempferi. Next base: position 1,399,102 of record BSBM01000076.1, on the reverse strand, counting down.
TGGCTAAAACTGAAAGCTCATGTACTACTTATGGAAACTTATAAATTCGCCCATGGAAACTAAAAAAGGGCAAGAGTGATGAACTGCTAAAAATACTCCTCGAAGAGTATAAGAAAGGTCCAAAAAGCAATGGTTCTTAAAATCTATATCTAAACAATTGCTGACCTTATATGTATTTGAAAACATGCCCTGGATGCAAGCTGCAACTAGTTGTGCTTATCGGCACACCTGAGATCCAAAGGGTTATGTAGGCCAAAAAGGCCATGAAATGAAATTGAATGATCCTAATGAACCTGAATCAACACTATGTAGACATGATGCCTAAGTTGAATAAGCACTCTCTAAACAACTTATCCATTTGTGAGGCACAACCATCCCCCGTGTTATTTTGTCCAGCACAGAGTTTGTAGCTTTCCCCCTTCCCCCAGTCCAAAGTATTTTTGAGTTGAGTAAGACAAGTCAACCCCTTGGCCCAACCTTGTTCCTAGCCTTCATCCTTCACTAGCAGTTTGACCATGTCCAATGGGTGAGTTTGTCATTTGAACTATTGTGCAAGTAATTTTATATAACAAAGGAATATGCTAACTTGATTAATGCCACTGAATGGATGTTATACTTTGAGCTTGGCTGTGAGAATGATTAGAGAAGCATGTCTTAGTCTACTGATGTGATTTATCCTTGGTTGTATATTATTGGAATCCGTGATGATGTGGGCCATATATATATACCTATTGATGATGATTGATGGTCCCACATACTTGATGATGATGCCATATGATGGACATATGGTTCAGATAATGATTGATGCAGTTCAGCAGATTTTATTATTACTTCAGATCATCAGATTATGCACTGTCCATATATGGTGGACCCTACAGCTGGCCCATTAGGGCAACCCATGGTGTATGAGTACACATTCCTAGTGGATTTGGGTCTTCTGGATCCAATGAGACACTTATCTTTCAGTTCCGGGCACTTCTGACAGTGATTGATGCATTTTTACACTTGTTGACCAGATTTGGGGTTGATTTCCTAGCCTGAGCAGCAGGGGCCAAGAGAGGCCAGTTCACCTAGGGCGTTGTATGAGGAGGGGGTGGTCCAACCACTTGTTATTACCATTTACCCCCCCTTCTGGAGAGCCAGGTGGGCTCAATTGGACAGCGCAGATGCCCTAGGAGGCAGTTTTGGCACTTTCACAGTTACCGAGGCAGTTAAAAAATGGGATAAAGTGGTCACTGAGGAATTCGATTTGGGCAATTGAGGCAAGGTTTGGCATTTGGTTTTCACAGAGGTCTTCCAAGGTGATCCCACTATCTTCCAGCCAGTTTTCACCATGTGGGTAGGCCCACAGCGATCACAGGAGGTCTTCTACTGCTTGTCTGTCACAGATTTTGAGGACATATTTGATCATTTATATTATATTGGACATATTTTATTATTTTATTGTGCCTTGGGGATGAGCTAGTAAGGATTGATGCCTCCTAGCCCCACCATGTGCTCTTTATGTCATGTCCTAGTCATTATGAGGTGAATTTTGGTACTTTTACCCCCTCTAGTGGATGACGTCACCCTCCATGATTATTTTAGAGTATGACGTCATCACTTTATGAGTGATCCATGTGTTATGTTATTATGGCTCATCTTAGCCATTGATTGTATATTGAGATCTTTTAATCTCAACCACTCATTTGATGTAGTATTGTAGAGTGGTATAGGGTTTTGGTCTTTATTATCCTATATAAGGAGGAGACCCCCTATTGCATAGCTCACCTTTGGAGCTCTGGAATATTGGAATAGAACACTTCTTTGTGGAGCATATCTCTCTTGTCTTGTGGATTCTCTTGCATCTTGAGTATACAGTATCTCTTCTATGTATCATTGTGGATTTTGGTGCTTCTACTAGTTTTCTTGCAGAAAAGTTGAATTGGTGGAGAGGAGGGCGATTTCTTGAGGGTTATTGTTGGAGGGATCCACATATTCTCTCTTGGGTTGATCTTGTGACAGGGAGTATCATTATTGTATCTTCGTGACATAGTTGATGCTTTCTATTACATCTTTCTATCATTTTCATAATCATCTTACTTGACTTGTTTCTTTGATCTTGCCTTGTAGGAGGAGGACGATTTGGCTATCTTGGAGGAGGACGTTTTGGTTGGAGCTCTTGGATCTCACTCTTGAATATACACATAGGAGAATGCTATCAATTTGCAAGGTGGCCACAAGCAATTGAGGTAAGATCTACAAGGTATGTGCCTCTTTCCATCCATTCTCTCTTCATTGGTCACAAACCCTAATTAATCAAAACCCCAATTTTGGTTTTTCTTAGATCTACTTAGATCTAGCCTTGCTTTTGAAAAGATCTTAAGAACCCACCTCTACAGCATCCACCCCTAGTTGGATCTATAGTTTGGTGGTGATTGGGTTAAAATTGACACACTTTTCAAGGCAATATAGCCCTCTTGAACCAAATCGCACTTCCTTTGAGAGGCTTGTTGGGTTAGATCTAGCATGTGGGTAGGTGAGATCCCACTTGATTTGTTATCTACAAACTTGATAACCTACCCCTAGACTTTTACTTGGGTGATTTCCACCTTGTGGGCATCATTCCACATTTTAAGGGATTAAAACCCCCTTTTGAATTACTTGGCACCTTAAAATTCAGATCTAGTAAGATCTAACCCTTGGATTGCTTGATTTTCTAGATCCACATAGATCAGTGCCTAAACTACTTGGATCTACATTTTGGTGGCCATTGGACTTGATTTGACACACCTTATCCACCTTTTAGCCCTCCTTGAGCAAGGTCGCACTTCCTTGGGTGACTGAGTTTGCCCACTTCTAGGACCTGGGTAGTTGAGATTTCAGTGGATTTGGAACGGGCATACCTTGAAACCTATATCTAAAGTATCATTTTGTGACGATCTGCCTTGGGGGTAGCATTCTTTGTTTTAAGGGATTGTGGTCCACTTGGGTCATTTCATGAAATCCTAGATCTAGCAAGATCCAACCACTCTATCTCAATTAGCCCACTTGTCTTGACCTCTAGGTGTCCCGATCTACACTTTGACATATCTTTTGACTCCATTAACCCATCCAACAAGGCACTAGTCCTCCTTAAGCAAGTCGCACTCCTTGGGAATTGTGTCAAACCTTAGATCCAGTAAGTGGGTACTTCTAATTTCAACTTAGATCCATAGATCTACTCATTACATATCCTCTAGTGCTAATTGCATCCCTTAATTTCACCTTGTGGGTCCACTTTAAGCCTTTTCACATATCCCAAGAAAGTAGGACCCACTTGTGTAGCACATGATACTATACCTTGTCATTGTAACTAATCATGTGTCCTAAATCATACATTGGTTGAAACACTAATCATTTCTCAAACCACCTTCAACCATACTTTAATTTCTAGGTCCACTTTACCTTGCATTGGTTTCTGTAACTTACCATTTACTCATCCCTAGGAACCTTTGTTTGGGTCCAATCATCTTTGATTGGTTATAGGGTCTCCCCCTAGGTCTTGATTTATCTAGATCTAAAGTGAAGAGTGCCTCGGTTGACGTGACTCCCACCTTGCATTGAGAACCGTGGCATCTCTTGGGTCACCTCTTTAGTTGCCCATCTCCTCTACCGTCCCGGATGGGATACCACTAGGGGCAACTACAAGTTGTGTGATAACAAGTACTTGACTCGAGACTTGCCACCCAAGGAACGCACCTAAGCAGCTTGAAGATTTATGTTGCGATAACCCCCAGGTGTTTGTTTCAACGGCAACAAGACCCTCTCATTCCTCTATTTGTAAGGGAGGCCAACAATACCATGTGTGTACAAACCCTTACAAGCAACCTACATGAACCCCTGTAGGCCAACACAAGTGAGATGTCCAATCTAGAGCACAACTACCATGCTCCAATGGCGCTGTCATGCATAATAATGACTCAAAGGTGATGTAGCTATCAAAGGCAAGTCCACACCACTCCATCACAAGTTTCCATAGATCCCATCTGTCCTCCAAAGCAATGTACTCCACTGGGTCAGCAACCCCCTACAAGAACACTATAGAAGCCCCGGGCTTCCTCAAGCCATCTCTAAATTCTAATCCTTCAAACAAGAAACCAAATTGCCACATGCCAACTAGGACTTGAAGTCCTCCTCCATGATGCAAAATACTCCACATCCCTAGTATGGAACTCTCTAAACAAGTAGCTCCTCCATGAGGCCTAAATGAAGGGGGCCCACCAAACCGCCAAGAGATCTCCATCGCCTAAGGAAAGAACACCAAGCCTACAATCAACTAAGGTCAACCATCCACTAAGCAAGCTATCTCAACTATGCATATCCATCACGGACCATCTCTCATGCTACAATCCATCTCAAACCATACAAGGGCTGAACATACACCATGTGCCCCAAATCTCATGAAGCACCTCCAAACATGGTGTAAATACTTTCGAAGTAACCTGAAAAGATAAAATTGGAATGGGCCATACTTATTTCTTCAAATCTTCAAAAACAAAATGCTGCTATGAAATCTAAAAGATAGATTACATTCATACCTTTGCATACCAATAGAGTCACCAGATGAGAATGCTATATCTTCAAAGCAAGTCTTCTCATCACATCAATGTAGCCATGTCTACTGAATCCAGGAAATGGACTTCATCCCCGGCAACAATGTCAAAATGCTAGTGATTATTCTTGCACTTAAGCTGTGAAAGCTTCATAATAACTCAAGAAGGTTATCACTGTCACCTAAATAACTCCTCTTCTCTCTTAAGGTTGGCTCTCCTCTGACAGAGGTGTACCGAGGATTAGGATTGCTAAATTTTATGCAAATAAGGCTCAAGGTGATGTGAAGAGTTACTTTAGCAAAACAGAAATTTATCTGATTGATTAGGTTAATTTTATGGGTGGTTGGAGGTGTATGACTAGTGTCTACAACTAACTCCAGCATATCTAGTAAAGAGTGACTAGTAGGGCTGGAAATATATGGATGTGAAATGGAGAAGCTGTTGTGTTTACATGCAAGATTTGCCTTGGCACTTCCACGTGACAATAGTAGACTTTTGTACTCTCTAGTCCCATAACCGATTTTTGTCACTTCTGTATATTAATGAAATTATCTCATCTTATTCATCATAAATGTTGTTGGGATTGTTCTTTCTCTCCTATATATTTAAGTCGTGTGCACATGCATTAGTTCTGTTTACTTCATTCATTGCCATTACTCTAAACCTACAACCTCAGGTGAAATCCATGTTCAACATGGAGGGAGCAGATGTTAACCCGATTTTTGTTACAACATTATATTTTGGCATTTGGCATTGTAATAAAAGAACATGTAATCAATGTTAAAAGGTCACCATTAGGACATAATGCTTGAAAATTCCCGATTTCATTGGGTGTGAACAATTGCTTCCCCAATTGTCACATACATACAACCTCAATTTGAATTTGTATAAGAGGGGCCGCTTTTTCACTGGAGTTATCATCACACACGGAGGTATCATTGCTGGTGTTTTTCTTCATACCTCCATTCTGTTTATCACTTGTATGTAATACACAGACTATTGTGTCTCGTAAAAAAGATAATATTATTCTTTGCTTTCTTATAAATATTGATTTCTTTGCTTTCTTATGCATTTAAGTCGTGCAAACACATGCTCTCTGGTTACTCTATTTCACTGTCATTACTCCATGCTTGTAACTTCAGAAAATCCATACTCAACAATTGTAAGGATGAAAAATTACTTAAGCATGCAATTGCTTACATATTAGTATATTACATACACTCACTCTTATATCATATCAATTATTTGCCGTAATTCTATAATTGTGTGTGTGCACGCAATAGATAATGGGATCAAGGGTAGCAAATTACATCTGGTATCCCTTCAAAAGCTTAATCACTGTGGATGAGCACAAGGTAAATAAAAAATACATGAAAAAGCAAAATATGCAAATTATGCAATGCAATATAGAAATTGTAAACAAATGTTCACCACCTCTAGTACGCATAAATAGGCTTGATCTATTACAAATTAATAGTAGTCAACGTATATCCTACTAACGCAAAATAACTCACTGAAGGTATTTAATCACTTGGGTTGTTAAGAAAGAGAAATAGTGAATTAATGCTTTCATGTGAAACTGCTCACTCTTTCACATTTGAAAATCATACCTGCTCCTGCTATCACAACCTGTAATGGTCTGTTTGGACGTGGTGCACTCCTGAATGAAGCAGATAAAGCAGCAGCTTCCAAAAAATTGACTGTATTGTCAATATCTGGCCTTGGATAGTCCTTGCATGTAACCTACATCCATTGGATCTTTGTGATTCAATATCAACTATAACATAAAAGATAAACTTAGATTCATGCCATATAATCATATTCAGCAGACAGTTAGAAAGACAACAAACAAGCCCATCAAATATCTTAATCTATACATTCTTGTCTTGAAAATGATATACAGAGACAGTTTTGTACAGCTGTTAGTTTGACAGTCTGTGGAGGTTTCCTTGTAAGCTTTGAATTATTAATGAAAGAATGATTTGAATCTGCGTATTGAGTTTTGTTTCCGCTATTTACTTTCCAGCTATATGTGTGATTACTGCTATGTGAAAGAATTTAATTTCCGCAATTAAATAACAGCTTGTGTTTGTAGAATTTTCTGCCTTTAATTGCCTGCTGGTTTGTGTTAACAATTAGTGGATTTCACCTACAGCCTGTTTTGCATTGGCTGTAGGTTACTTATTAATTTCTCTGTAACAATCAAACACGCAAAATAAAGCTACTAACAGGCTGCAAACAAATAACAATCACACATGAAATGACTCAGAGATTTTTGGCCAAATCGAGCCCTGGAAAAACCCCCACGGGGAAAACCAGTTAAGAGAGAAAGAGAGTTTCTTATTGCTTCATATAATCTCAGTACATAAAATCATAGCATAAATATTTTACTTATCTCTACAGTGAAATATCACCCAGCAGGTTTCTCGAATACTGTGCCAAAATCAGCAGCCTGACTGTGCTGAAAGTGCCTCGAAAAACGTGTAGAAAATACAGTCCCAGAACTGTAAGGAACACTTAGAAAAACTGTGCTGAAAGCAGTCTCAAAACTGAGCCCCAAAAATATTTCAGACAGAGTGCAGCACCTCGAGTCTGCTCACTTAACTCCTCAAACTCAATGCTGAAACCCTCGAAGAGTGTGCCCAGATTTTACCTCGAACTGTGTGCAGAATGTCACGGTTTATGTGCCCAGATTCTATTGAGAAATGCGCCCAGAATCTATGGAAACTCGTGCCCAGTTTTATCTAGAACCTCGTGCCCTGTACCTGTTGTACTTTCACCTCGGGTTATGTGCCAAATGAAGACAATAGGAGCAGGCCGTACTGTGCAATGAATGCCCCAGCTCGTGCCTCGATATCTGTGCCAGGTGAAGATAACTCCTCGAAGTGCGTGCTGCTGTGCTAGCTCCTCCTCTCTCGATTTCTCTCATTCTTAAACTCAACAATGAATTAGGTTTGGAGCCTCCCTCCTTTTTGTCCAATCCCTAAATGGAATCTTAATCCAACGGTGGAGATGTGATCCAGGAGGATCCAAGAAGGCAAAATTTTTGAAGTCCTCCAATCTCAGCAAAACCAACACCAGATCGAAGGGCTCGTCGCGATGATTCCAACGGCGTTCGTTTCACCTCAAATGGACTCCGTATGAGAAAGTTATCGCGTTCTGTTCTATAAGGTCAACAGGCAAAATTGGCAAAAAAGAGGTGCCACGTGGCACCACTGACAGGGTGACATGTGGCATCCGTACAGTACGGACGGATGATGTGGCAGTTGTACGGACAGACAGGTGGCAGTACGGTCCAATCATGCGACACGTGTCATGTACGGACGATGAGGTGGCAATCCAGTCAGCAGTACGGACCAATCTGAATGCGACACGTGTCAGTACGAGGTGACTGCGCAACTTAGTTGGCAGTACGGCAGATGAGTTGGTAGCTGACTAGGCGTTGAGGTGGACCAATCCGAAACTGCCACGTGGCAGCACCGGATTGGCCAATAATGATTGAAGTTCACCAAAATATTGCTGCTTCGCCGGTTTCGAACTCCTGACCTCCCATACCCTGTCTCTGTGCCTTTACCAACTGCGCTGGTAGTGTTCCTTGTATGGTGTATGGAAATGAATTTATTTAAAGTGGTATTTCGAGCCCCAAAGGGGCCGAGGCTTAGCCCCGACCTTGGTTCTTCCTCCAACGTGACCGGGAGCTTCGACCAGCACAGGAGCCCGCGCTCTATTTCAGCACATGTCGCATTACAAACTATAGAAAATGGGGTAAAAGTGGGTTTTTAAACCAACTCTGTTTTATAACAAAGTTTGGTTTATAAAACCAATTCACATAGTTGGTTTTCAGTTTAAACAAAGTTTTAAAAGAAATATGCCACTTATATGGGTGGTTGAAACCATAACCCAAAAACCAACTTGGAGAAGTTGTAACCAAGGCCAAGATAGGTAAATTAGTTGCAACCAAAGGAATCCATGAGAGTCATGTGAAGAAGGGCAAGCCAACCTATATAAACCCATTCATTTGCCATTTCCCACTCATGCTTTGGAGTAGAGACTTTGTAGCTAAAGGAGAGAAGGGAGATTGTGTAGCTCTGCAGGAGGAAGGTACGAGTGTTTATACTCGTTTTACACCGTCTTCAGGCTTCGGAGTTGCTGGAAGCAGTCTTGTTGTGTTTTGGGCAGCGGTTCTCTTCCTGGCCATTGTCGCCAAGGTATCATTGTATCATTGCCATGTATTTTGCCTTTATGCTGAGATTATAGATCGGCCCTCCTATTGAGAAGCAGGCCCGGAGACGTAGTCCATCCTGGACGAACTCCGTTATCAACTTGTTGTCTTTATGTGTGTATTGTCTATGCTGTTTGGTTCTCTTCTTATGGATTTGTGAGCTTCATTCATGCTCTTTATGCAATTCATGTTAACGTCATAGAGTAGCAAAGATCTTGTTTTCGGATCATGTGGTATCAGAGCAGGTCTATTTGACGTTGGATTGTGAGTGTGGATGCTCACGAGGGCTAAACTGCAAGCTGGTGAGGGTACATTAGAGCCTTACAATTCCGAGATCAGACGTGCACACCGAAGGAGGAAGATGGATGCTAATGATGCCCGCATCGAGATGGAGGCAAACTTTCACAAGGTCTTCTATATGATGGCCGACAAGGTAGACAAGTTGTTTGCAGACTATGAAGAACGCATGGCAAAAGAAAGAAAAGGCAGTGAAGTAAAGAAGGAAGACAAAGAAGTGAAGGACGAAGGCAACGCTTCAGTTAACCAAGGGGAAGGTGGCGAAGAGCCTCCTGAGCCTCCCTCTTCACCTTCAGCTTCAAGCACAAGTTCAAGTGCTTCTTCCTCATCTCATTCTCAGCATTCCAAGGTTCCTCACAAAGAGCCTCAAAAGAAGCCCTTATTGAAGCTCGATGTGAAGTTTGATTTGCCCATGTTCAATGGGGAAGCGAATGCAGAGAAGTTAAACAATTGGATAAGGCAAATTGAGGTCTATTGCCGAGTCCGGCAGATCGAAGAAGAAGATGTGAAGATTCAGTTGGCTTCACTTCGGCTGACAGGCACCGCACTTGTATGGTGGGAAAGCAAGCTTCAGCAAGGTAGCAAACAAATGGATAATCTTCTCTCATCGTGGTCTACTTTTATTTCTGCTTTACGTAAGCAATTTTATCCGTTGGGTTATGTTCAGAAGGCAATGATGGATTGGCAAAGTTTTAGACAAGGTAAGGGTCAGAGTGTTCAGAGTTTTACTGAAGAATTTAGAAAGAAAGCTTTAGAATTGAATATTGCTTTAGATTCTCCTGACACTCTTTTGAAGTACATTGGTGCTCTTCATCATTATCTACGCCATACTTTGCTGTTGTTGAATCCTACTAGTGTGGATGAAGCAAGTGTTCAGGCTACTCATCTTGAAAACAGGGGGAAGCATTTGCAAGAAGACCATCAGAAGAAGCCTTTCAATCCCAACAACCACCACAAGTTCAAGAAAAAAGACAAGAGCAAGAAGACAGCTACTGCCAAGAAGGAAGGAGGAAAGCCCCATTGCAACCATTGCGATACTGATGGGCATGATGAAGAAAGTTGTTGGAAGTTGCATCCTGAACAAAGGCCAAAGCATTATGGAGGCAAAAAGAAGAAAAAGACCGTTGCAACAACGCAACGAGATTTGGGTTCCGACTCAGGTGACGAAACCATGATTACAGCCGTGGGAATGCAAGGTAACAAAACTCCTCATACTGGTTCAAGTTCTACTCATGTTTCTAAAGAAAATGATAAAAGAAGAAGTGAGTTGTTTCACATCAGAGTTGTGTCTAAGCATACAAAGATTGAAACATTATTTGATCCGGGTTCTCAAGTAAATTTGATCTCAGAATCAGTTGTTAAGAAGTTGGCCATACAGACTAAACCTCACCCCAAGCCTTATCCTCTTGGATGGGTATGTGATAATGCTAAGTTGCAGGTGACTAAGCAATGCAAGTTAAGGTTTGCTATTGCTTCAAAGTTGATTGATGAGGTGGACTTAGATGTTGTTCCTCTTGACATCTGCGGTATCGTATTGGGAAGTCCATACTTGTATGATCGAAAAGCAGTGTTCTTCCGTCATGAGAACAAGTACCATCTCACCAAAAACGGGGTGGAGTACATTATGAGAGCTCACAGTATGAAGGCTAACACCACTCTGGTTAGTGCAGGACAGATGAAGCGGCTCATCAACACTAATAAGAGATACATGCTCATGGTTGTGAGAGCAAAAGATGCTGAGGCATCCGATGCTTTCAAAGGTTGTGATCCTTCTCATAAAAAGGCTATGATTGATATTGTGGCTAACTATGATGAAATATTTCAGGAACCTACAGGTTTGCCTCCCAAAAGGGAGATTCAGCATGAGATCCATCTCCAGCAGGATGCCCCTCTTCCTAATGTGGGCATGTACAGGTTGTCCGCAGTTGAAATGGCAGAGATTAAGAAGCAGGTTCAAGACTTGTTGGACCAAGGAGCGATCAGACCCAGCTCCTCTCCATGTGGTTCGCCGATTGTGTTGGTGATGAAGAAAGATGGCACATGGAGGATGTGCGTTGACTATCGGGCTCTCAACAAGATCACGATCAAGAATCGATACCCGCTTCCTCGCATAGATGACTTGCTCGACCAGTTGAAAGATGCTGTGTTCTTTACCAAGTTGGATTTGCGCAGTGGCTACCACCAGATCAGAATTGCAGAAAGTGATGTGTGGAAGACGGCCTTCAAGACCAAGCAAGGTCTATTTGAGTGGTTGGTGATGCCCTTTGGGCTTTGCAATGCACCTGCAACCTTTATGCAGGTAATGAATGATGTTTTCCGGCCATTCTTAGATGATTTTGTCATTGTATACTTAGATGATATATTGGTCTTTAGCAAAACTTGGGAAGCACATGTGGGGCATGTAAAGCAAGTATTAGATACTTTGAAAAAGGAGAAATTGTATGTGAAATTGTCAAAGTGTGAATTTGGCAAAACTTCATTAGTTTACTTGGGTCATATTGTAGGGGGTGGAAATTTAAAAATTGATCCTTCAAAAGTTGATGTAATTGTCAATTGGCCTAAGCCTACTAACGCTACTGAAGTGAGAAGCTTTTTAGGAGCTGTTCAATATTGGAGGAGGTTCATTCAGAACTTCTCATACATAGCATCTCCTTTGCATGCCTTAACAAGTGTAAAGAAAGCCTTCCAGTGGGGAGGAAAGCAGCAGAAAGCCTTCGACACATTGAAGGGAAAGATCAGCACCGCCCCAGTCCTAGCCTTGCCTGATTTGCAGCAGCCATTTGAGATAGAGACAGATGCCAATGGATATGCCATGGGGGCAGTATTGATGCAGCACCGCAAGCCTATTTGCTACCATTCAGAGACTTTTACTCAAGCAGTGATCAACTACCCCACCTATGACAAAGAGTTGTATGCTTTGGTTCAGAGTGTCAAGAAGTGGAAGCACTACTTGATGGGTAAGGAGACGATCATCCATACCGATCATCAGCCCTTGCAATATCTCCAGTCCCAGACTAAGCTCCAGCAAGCTCGTCATTTCAGGTGGATGGGATTTCTTCAACAATTCCATCTAGTGATCAAGTACAAAAAGGGTACTAGTAACAAAGTGGCAGATATGCTTTCTAGACCTCCTATTGTTGCATCTATTGTTTTGAAAAATGCTTCTTTGTCCCATGAAAGTTATATTGAGCAGTATGCTACTGATGATGATTTCAAGGAGATTTATGAGAAGCTAACCAATGGCACACAGGTGGAAGATTACTATTTGCAGGGAAAGTTGCTCTATCATTTGGGCAAGTTATGTGTTCCTATCAGTGAAAGAGTCCATGTAATACGAGAAGCTCATACTTCTCTTGTATCAGGGCATTTTGGGGTAGGTAAGACTTTGGCTCATTTGCAAAGACTTGTGTATTGGCCTCGCATGAAAGACATTGTAACAAAATATGTAAAGGGGTGTGTGATGTGCTCTACTTGTAAGCCCACTAATAGAAAATTGGGGCTGTACTCACCACTTCCTGTTCCTTCCCATCCTTGGGAAAGCATTTCCATGGATTTTGTGGGGGGTTTGCCTATGTCTAGGAAGGGTCATGACTACTTGTATGTGGTCGTGGATAGGTTTAGCAAGATGTGTATTCTTATGCCATGTAAAAAGCAGGTCACTGCAGAGCAGGCTGCTTCTCTTTTCTTTCAGCATGTATGGGTTCACTTTGGACTCCCTACGTCCATTATCTCGGATCGGGACTCCCGATTCCTTGGAGAGTTTTGGACAAAATTATGGTGTATGATGGACACCAAGCTAAAGAGGAGCACCGCTTTCCATCCACAGACCGACGGACAGACAGAGGTAGTCAACAGGACAGTTGTCCATTTGCTTCGAGGCTATTGCAACAAGCATCCTAAGTTATGGGATGAACAGATCCAGTATGTGCAGCATGCCTACAACAGGGCTATGCATTCTTCCACTCAGAGCTCACCATTTGAGACATGCTTTGGGTACTTGCCAAAGACTCCATTGGACTTGACTTATGGGAGAGAGGTTGATTCAAGCACTTCCAAGGATGAAGACAAAGCCCGCAGGTTCATTCAGAGAGTTCAACAGGTACATCAAGCAGTGCAAGAGCAGTTGGAGAAGAGTCAAGCCCAGTACAAGGCTCGCCATGACAAGCATAGAGTTGATCATCAGTTTCAGGTGGGAGATCAAGTGTGGCTTCACATCAGTAAGGAGAGGATGAAAGGAGAAGGCAAGAAGCTCAAGCCCATTAGATATGGTCCCTTCACCATCTTGGAGAAGATTGGGACAAATGCTTTTCGCTTAGAGCTACCGCCATACATGCAGATCTACTCAGTGGTGAATGTGGAGAACTTGAAACTCTATGAGCCTCCCATGATCATGGATGAAAGGGAGAATGCCTCATTACCATCAGTTGATGAATTTGCTCCTGAGTACATGGATGAGCTAAAAGAAGATGTCATCTTGGACAGAAGGACAAGGACTTCTCGCAGAGGTGATGTTGAGTATCTTCGAGTGGGCATCAAAGGCACTCATCCAAGCAAAGCCAAGTGGATCGAGAAGGAGAAAGTGAGGGAGCAATTCCCTCACCTATCTGTTGATTAGTAAAGGCTTTTGGAGGCCAAAAGCTTCTCAGTGGGGAGGAATGATCCAGGAGGATCCAAGAAGGCAAAAAATTTTAAGTCCTCCAATCTCAGCAAAACCAACACCAGATCGAAGGGCTCGTCGCGATGATTCCAACGGCGTTCGTTTCACCTCAAATGGGCTCCGTATGAGAAAGTTATCGCGTTCTGTTCTATAAGGTCAACAGGCAAAATTGGCAAAAAAGAGGTGCCACGTGGCACCACTGACAGGGTGACGTGGCATCCGTACAGTACGAACGGATGATGTGGCAGTTGTACGGACAGACAGGTGGCAGTACGGTCCAATCAGGATGCAACATGTGTCATGTACGGACGATGAGGTGGCAATCCAGTCAGCAGTACGGACCAATCCGAATGCGACACGTGTCAGTACGAGGTGACTGCGCAACTTAGTTGGCAGTACGGCAGATGAGTTGGTAGCTGACTGGGCGTTGAGGTGGACCAATCCGAAACTGCCACGTGGCAGCACCGGATTGGCCAATAATGATTGAAGTTCACCAAAATATTGCTACTTCGCCGGTTTCGAACTCCTGACCTCCCATACCCTGTCTCTGTGCCTTTACCAACTGCGCTGGTAGTGTTCCTTGTATGGTGTATGGAAATGAATTTATTTACAGTGGTATTTCGAGCCCCAATGGGGCCGGGGCTTAGCCCCGACCTTGGTTCTTCCTCCAACGTGACCGGGAGCTCCGACCAGCACAGGAGCCCGCGCTCTATTTCAGCACATGTCGCATTACAAACTATAGAAAATGGGGTAAAAGTGGGTTTTTAAACCAACTCTGTTTTATAACAAAGTTTGGTTTATAAAACTAATTCACATAGTTGGTTTTCAGTTTAAACAAAGTTTTAAAAGAAATATGCCACTTATATGGGTGGTTGAAACCATAACCCAAAAACCAACTTGGAGAAGTTGTAACCAAGGCCAAGATAGGTAAATTAGTTGCAACCAAAGGAATCCATGAGAGTCATGTGAAGAAGGGCAAGCCAACCTATATAAACCCATTCATTTGCCATTTCCCACGCATGCTTTGGAGTAGAGACTTTGTAGCTAAAGGAGAGAAGGGAGATTGTGTAGCTCTGCAGGAGGAAGGTACGAGTGTTTATACTCGTTTTACACCGTCTTCAGGCTTCGGAGTTGCTGGAAGCAGTCTTGTTGTGTTTTGGGCAGCGGTTCTCTTCCTGGCCATTGTCGCCAAGGTATCATTGTATCATTGCCATGTATTTTGCCTTTATGCTGAGATTATAGATCGGCCCTCCTATTGAGAAGCAGGCCCGGAGACGTAGTCCATCCTGGACGAACTCCGTTATCAACTTGTTGTCTTTATGTGTGTATTGTCTATGCTGTTTGGTTCTCTTCTTATGGATTTGTGAGCTTCATTCATGCTCTTTATGCAATTCATGTTAACGTCATAGAGTAGCAAAGATCTTGTTTTCGGATCAAGATGAAATCAAATCGATGGCTAAGATTAGATGTGAGCAAAAGTCACATTAATTAAATCACTTAATTAATTAATTGCTAACCCACTTTAACTTTAGACAAAAGTGACTTTAAAAACATAAAGTCTCATTAATGGGTAATTAATGTGAGGGTCACTTTTCCCCCTCCTTAGTGATTTAGGCTAGGAATCACTAGGGGAACACATCCCAAGGTACAAAACTAACACTCCCTCTTACCGAGGAAGGTGTTCCGCACCACTCCCAACTTATCTCTGAAGAAGACAAACTTCCCCCTCCCCAAAGACTTCGTCAGGACATCTGCAACCTGTTGATCAGTGGATATATACTGTAGCTCAACTGCTCCTCTCTGAACGTAGTCCCGAATGAAGTGGTACCTGATCTCAATGTGCTTTGACCTGTCATGAAAAACGGGATTCTCAGAGAGCTGAACGCAACTTTGATTGTCGCAGTAAATCACCGTAGGCCTCAGCTGCTGATCAAATAAATCTACCAATAACTTACGAAGCCACAGTGCTTCGCAAGTCACCTGACTAGCTGCCATATACTCAGCCTCAGCAGAACTCAATGCAACGGACTTCTGTTTCCTGCTGAACCACGACACTGCTGCCGAGCCCAAGCTGAAACAGCAACCAGAAGTGCTCTTCCGGTCCCTCACACAACCTGCCCAGTCTGAATCTGTGAACCCAATCAAACTAACTCCACCTGAACCCCTGTAGTCCAGACCATAATCCACCGTCCTTGCAAGGTATCTCAAAATGTGCTTTGCAGCACTCCAGTGTACACTCCTAGGCTGCACCATGAACTGGCTAAGAGTGTTGACTGCAAAGCACAAGTCTGGCCTGGTGTTGACCAGATACATCAACGATCCGATGAGCTGACGATATAATGTGGGATCCACCAACTTACCATCTGAAGCATGAAGTTGCTTCAAGTTGGTGATCATAGGTGTAGACATAGGCCTGCAGTCGTCCATCCGAAAATTCTTCAGAATCTCTACAGCATACTTCCCCTGTCCTAGGAAAATATGTCCTGGCTCCTGCCATACCTCCATCCCCAAATAGTAATGCATCAGCCCAATATCTGTCATCTCATACTCAGTAGCAAGATCTCTCTTGCACCGAGCAATAAGACGCTCATCTCCAGTGATAAATAAATCATCAACATATAGCAGAAGAATGAGTGGATCTCCACCAACCACAATGTAGTATAGGTTGGGATCAGCCTCACTCTTCTGGAATCCCATCAAAATCAGATATGCATCTATCCTAGAGTACCAAGCTCTGGGAGCTTGCTTCAGACCGTACAAGGCTTTCCTAAGCCTGCAAACATGAGAATCTCTCCCATGTATCTCGAATCCCTGTGGCTGCTCCAAATACACCTCCTCCTGCAGAAGACCATTGAGAAATGCGGTCTTCACATCCATCTGGTGGATCCTCCAACCCATCTCTGCTGCAATCGATATCACTGCCCTGATAGAGGAATACCGAGCCACTGGAGCAAAAGTCTCATCATAGTCGACTCCCTTAACTTATGAGAACCCCCTAGCCACAAACCGAGCCTTGAATTTCTCTACACTGCCATCTGCTGCATGCTTGACCTTGTAGAGCCACTTGGAAGTCACAACTGACTTCCCCTCAGGTCTCGGCACAATCTCCCAAGCATCATTCTTCATGATGGAATGGTACTCTTCCATCACGGCATCTCTCCATACCTGGTGCTGAGAAACCTCCTCAAATGTAGAAGGCGCAGAGTCACGAAGACTCGCAACAAGGGCCAACTCATATCTGTCTGGCTCAAAAATCGTCCTGATCTGCTCCTGAGGTCTGCCAAATGCCTCCGCTTCCTTCAAGGTGTCCTGAAGCCACTTAGGATTCTTCTTCCTTGAAGGCTCCTCCAAACCTGGTGTATTCTCATCTGAGGACGTGCCAGAAGCATGAGGTATAACACCCCTAGGACCTGTAGCTGATGAACTAGTCCCAGAAGACCCTGCAATCTGTGAGCCTGAAATCGGTGATCCTGAACCTGTGCCAATCCCTGTACCTGTCCATGTACCTGTCCCTGAAATACCTGTAATCTGAACCACTGACCTTGTAGAACCTGTGCCTGTACCCTGTGATCCAGTCACCCCAGAAACCTGCGGACCTGTAACCTATATGGAAGAAGCCTGACTCAACTGAGGTGTGGGAGCTGGTGTCTCCCCCTGCTCCATCTCTCTCGACTTCCTGAAGGCCCTCTCCTCATCAACTTTACTTCCCGCCTAACTACAACTCGCCTCTGGCCAGGAATGTAAAGTCGATATGCCTTCGAAGTCTCGTCGTAACCCACAAAGATACCTCTCTCTGCGGTGGGCTCGAACTTCGTCCTCCTCTCAGAGGGGACGTGAGAGTAAGTCAGAGAGCCAAATATCCGAAAATGGCTCACCTCAGGCTTCTTGCCTGAATACATCTCCTCTGGACTCATCCTCCCCAAGGCACGGTGGGGACTCCTGTTCTGCAGATACACTGCAGTGTTGCAAGCCTCAGCCCACAGAAAGAACGGTAACCCCTGATCATGAAGCATGGCTCTCGCTACTCCAATGATCGACCTGTTCTTTCTCTCTGCTACTCCATTCTGCTCAGGAGTGTAGGGAACTGTCAACTGTTGCTGTATACCCTCCTGTCTGCAGAAAGTGCTGAACTCCTTGGAGGTATACTCACCCCCATTGTCTGACCTCAACATCCTGATCTTCCTCCCCGTCTGCTTCTCCACAAGGGCTTTAAACCCTTGGAAGACACTCAATACAAGTGGGGACTTCTTGCTCCTCAAGAAGTAGATCCAGGTCTTCCTGGAGTAGTCATCAATGAAGTTGATATAGTACTCATGGCCAGTCAGAGATACTGAGGACATAGGACCACAAATGTCAAAATGAATCAAGTCAAGCACTCCTGCTGCTCTCGTGTCACTGCTAGGAAACACGGTCTTGGTGTACTTTCCCATAGCACACCCTCTGCACACATCACTCTGCTCAGTGTTAAACTCAGGTAAACCTGTGACCATGCTCCTCAACACTCTCAGAGCGTGGTGATGTAGATGGGCCATCCTCCTGTGCCATAACTCACATAGGTCACTGCTGCTGCTGTGTGCTAGAGCATGCTGTGGCTGAAACAATAACTTGTACAGTCGTCCACATCTAACCCCAATATCCATGGGAGTAGATACACCTGTGGTCTTGGGGAACACCTGCACTCTCCCATCTGAGAAGCACACCCCAAGACCCCTGTCCTCGATTGTGGAAACTGAAACAAGGTTCTTTTTCAGCCCAGGGACGTACAACACATCCCTCAAAGTCATGGGACTCATGGACTCCCTCTCAAATATAACTGTCCCCTAACCCACTGCTCTAACAATGGTGTTGTCACCAAGTACAACCTCCACCTCTCTCTCTGTCCGTGATAACTCGGAGAAGAACTCCCGAGTACCTGTCATGTGTCTCGAGGCTCCGCTGTCAATATACCACGTACCAGTGGTGGATGGACCTGTCTGATGCCCTGTCAATAATGAGTGCTCAATCTCCAAATCCATGTCAATGCTGGTGGCTAAGGAGACTCTCTCTCTCTCACTCTGTCCAGCATATAGGGAAAACTCCCTCTGAAACCTGTCACCAAACTCATCAATCTCTGCTGAGGCTGCTGTCTGCTGACCCGGTCCCTTCTTCCTCTTCTTGTTTGGACACTGAGATGCATAGTGCCCAAACGCCTGACAACAGTAGCACTTGATTTTACTCAAGTCCTTCTTCTGCCCACCCTGTGGATGCTGCTGCTGCCCCTTGGCCCCATGCTTCTTGGGACCCTTCTTCTTCTTCCCTTTGGCTGTCAAAGCCACGTTCTCCTCATCTGCTACACCACCTGATGAACTACCCTATACGAGACCCCTCCTGGTCTCCTCCTGCACAAAGTCATCCCACAACCTCTCCCAAGATGGTAGGTTCTCCCTGCCCACAATGGCCTGCACAAATGCACTCCAGGGCCTTGAAGCCCCATTCACTGATGTGCGTACTAGCTCTGTAGGGGATACTACTTCACCAACCGCTGCCAGTTCATCCCGAACTGCAGAGATCCTAGTGAGATAAGCTGTGACTCCCTCTCCTCCAGTCATCCTGATACTCTTGAGCTTCTCCTTGAGAACCATCTTCCTGTTCTCGTTGGAGCTCTCATACAAGCTGATCAAGGCACTCCACATCTCATGTGCCTTGGTCTTCCCGGAAATGTGAGGGATGATGTGGTCTTTTATTGCATCAAGTATGATTCTCCTAGCCTTACAGTCTTTCTTGTTGAAGGTTGAAAGAGCTGTAGCATCTGAGCCCTCTGGAATGGTGATGGGGTTGGTGGTGGTGTTCCTCACCACCTCCACTCATAACTCATCCTCCTCCAAAAGCAACAAAATTCTGGCCTTCCAAGGCACAAAATTTTATGTCCCATTCAACCTGTCTTCAATCCTCAAACCTGTAGCCATCTGAAAATTAACCCAATAGAACGCTGCCCACTAACAGAAGGTAAGAATACTGAACTTTCTGAGATCTGCAATTTTTATGTGTGTCTGCAAATTAACTTGTTTTCTGCCCCCTGTGCTCTGATACCATGTAGAATTTTCTGCCTTTAATTGCCTATTGGTTTGTGTTAACAATTAGTGGATTTCACCTACAGCGTGTTTTGCATTGGTTGTAGGTTACTTATTAATTTCTCTGTAACAATCAAACACGCAAAATAAAGCTACTAACAGGCTGCAAACAAATAACAATCACACATGAAATGACTCAGAGATTTTTGGCCAAATCGAGCCCTGGAAAAACCCCCACGGGGAAAACCAGTTGAGAGAGAGAGAGAGTTTCTTATTGCTTCATATAATCTCAGTACATAAAATCATAGCAGAAATATTTTACTTATCTCTACAGTGAAATATCACCCAGCAGGTTTCTCGAATACTGTGCCAAAATCAGCAGCCTGACTGTGCTGAAAGTGCCTCGAAAAACATGTAGAAAATACAATCCCAGAACTGTAAGGAACACTTAGAAAAACTGTGCTGAAAGCAGTCTCAAAACTGAGCCCCAAAAATATTTCAGACAGAGTGCAGCACCTCGAGTCTGTGCTCACTTAACTCCTCAAACTCAATGCTGAAACCCTCGAAGAGTGTGCCCAGATTTTACCTCGAACTATGTGCAGAATGTCACGGTTTATGTGCCCAGATTCTATTGAGAAATGCGCCCAGAATCTATGGAAACTCGTGCCCAGTTTTATCTAGAACCTCGTGCCCTGTACCTGCTGTACTTTCACCTCGGGTTATGTGCCAAATGAAGACAATAGGAGCAGGCCGTACTATGCAATGAATGCCCCAGCTCGTGCCTCGATATCTGTGCCAGGTGAAGATAACTCCTCGAAGTGTGTGCTACTGTGCTAGCTCCTCCTCTCTCGATTTTCTCTCATTCTCAAACTCAACAATGAATTAGGTTTGGAGCCTCCCTCCTTTTTGTCCAATCCCTAAATGGAATCTCAATCCAACGGTGGAGATGAAATCAAATCGATGGCTAAGATTAGATGTGAGCAAAAGTCACATTAATTAAATCACTTAATTAATTAATTGCTCACCCACTTTAACTTTAGACAAAAGTGACTTTAAAAACATAAAGTCACATTAATGGGTAATTAATGTGAGGGTCACTTTTCCCCCTCCTTAGTGATTTAGGCTAGGAATCACTAGGGGAACACATTCCAAGGTACAAAACTAACAGTGTTTAGTTGAGAACATAAAGACAGTAGTCACCTAGGGTTTGGGAAATTTAACAAATTGGAAATAATCGGGAAAAATCTACCAATCTTGGTGCCCATGTAGAGTTAAATGAAATAATCAGAATTATTTCGAAATAATCTTGTTTCATTGATTCTGTTGATTAATCAAGATTAATTAGATAACTTGGAGATTATTTATCTATCTCTAACCCTAGGTGGCTTGGTCCGTGATAGCACGGCATCAGTGATACCTAGGTGTCCCTCAGTGAAAGTGCCCATTATGTGGAAAAAAATAAATTGTAAAGCACCTTTTTCTAGTTTTGCAACTTTGCCAAAATAGCCTAGTAATGGGTACACAGGTCATGTGGCCAACTTCTCCCATCCCCCATTTCCTGGAAAGTCGCTCTACTAGGGGATAGGCTTCCATGAGCCATTGAGTTCATTGCAGCATGGCAAATGATTGGATATGGATTTTATTTCATACGTGGAAAACAAGAAATGAATGTCCTTTTAAGCATGTTTAGCACAACAACAGCTTTGCCCAGCATGATGGCTCCCTAATTTGTGCAAACCTTCATTTGCAGATCTACGTATAGGTGAAGAGGGTGGAGATGGAGATGGCACATCTGCGCTAACATATGGAGTTTTCGGGTGGGACACCTTGCACTGTGAGAAGGGGATCTACAGCCAATCCCCTGCCCATTCTATTCAATCTCGTTGGTCTGAAGGCTACCCTATGCACCAAGTTGGCCATGTTGTTCACAAGCACCAAGAGAGGCAACATAGCTGCCTCCTCCTCCTGCCCCTCAAAATGCAAGTTACTGAGTCTAGCATTGACCATCTCTGACGCTGAAAAGCTTCCTGATCCCAAGCAGGGCAACATGCCAACAACGGTGTAGCCTGTTATCACTGATCCTGAGCCTGCTGTGGAAGGATGGGGTCACTCTCCAAACTTCAAAGACAAGGATGACCCTCTGTCCAATGCAGGTATCATTCCTGCTGCTGCTTGATGTGATAGTTTGTGCAGCCCAGTTGGCCAAGTTTATTTTTGACGCTTTTAGCTTTGTGTGGGACATATTGTCACGGACACGTTTTTGGCACAACACCCACACTTGCATGGGAGTCTTGCACTCCCGCCCAAGAGGCTGGCTTGGGCGCCTGGTCGGGCAAAACGAAGTTGGGTCGGCGAGAAGACTTGGCAAGTGGGGCACTTAGCCATGCGACGGAACGAAGGCAGGGCGCGTGGACCAGGCAAGGACGCATTCCCACCAATGAAGCTCACACTCAACCAAGTGGAGCTTGGCAAGCCCACAAGTGTGGCACCTCGGCGGCACGTTGGATGGTTAGCACACGGATGAAGCACAGCTCGGGATGGCAGCTCCTCACGCAGCTCGAGTTGGAAGCGAGCACGGGAACTCGTGTTGGAAGCCTGAGACGAACTCGTGTTGGAAGCCTGGGACGAACTCATGTTGGAAGCCAGTGCAGCGAACTCGTGTTGGGAGCCAGAGCAGCGAGCTCGGGTTGGAAGCTCATCGCCCAGAACGTAGTGGAAGCTCCACGCTTAGCTCGGGTTGATAGCTCGGCAGGCAAGACGGTTTGGGAGCTCGGCGGATAACGCGGATGTGGACCAATGACGGACCAAGGCAAGCGCACAGTGGATGGACCAAGTGGTGGATACGTGGGGCAAGCGCCCACACGAACCGCCAGCGGAACGCCCAGATGGACCAAAACGACGGTGCGCCCAAGGCAAAAGACCATTGACAGGATGGCCGACGCGCAGATGGGTGAACGCTTAGTTGGAGCCGACGCTTGGCATGGGCGCTAAGCAAGGGTGCGCCCAACTTGTGGGTTGCACCCGCCCAAGCGTCAAGCCTATAAAAAGGCTAAGGAAAACGAAGAAGAGAGGCATCCAAGGATTGTGAAGGCAAGTGGCTGCGAACTAGGGAGGCTCTCCAAGTTCCGCAGGCCGCAAAAGCACTTCGCACAGTTGGCTCAGAGTTGCAGCAGGGTTGCAGAGAGAGAGTGCAATCAGTTCGGCAGAAACGTGCACACTCGTTGGGTCAGCACAGAGACAGTTCGGCAGTAGCAGCAAGGTTGCAGACAGTCGACAGTCGCAGAGATGGACGCCCACGGAAGGATCAACTCGTTTTCTTCTTTGTGATCTTTGTAACTTTGGTGTGTTAGCTATTTGTGCGCATACCAGGAGCTCTGCCCGGTTCGGCAACTCCATGATTGTAAACTTTTGTATTGTATGAAAGATTTACGGGGGTTAGCTAGTTGGGCGCCCCACCCAAGCTTGTCTCATGTTTACTTGTAATTCTATGGATGAATGTATGCATGGTTTATTTACTTGATGCAACTATGTAAACGTAAAGCTGTTAAGTAGGAAACGTGCTAAGTAAACGAGTGTAGGAGATAAGTGTTTAAGTGTTGAAAATTTCCGCAAGTTTGGTTAGGCGTAGTCCCTGGAGATTGCGCCCAAGTTGGCCACGCCCTCAGCAAGCTTCCAGGCAACGCCGCACGTCCCGACAGACCATCGAAAAATTGGGTGCATGTCGTGGCTGTGACACATATAGCCTCTGTTCGCAATTTTGGTTTTTGGCTTGTAAGTTATGTAGCTTTCTGGCCCTCTGGGATCCAGAGACTCTTTGTTTGTCACGGCTGCTCTGTACATCACATTTTTTTGTATACAATGCCGTGTACATCAAATTTGATATATTAATAGTCAAGGGAGTATTTTATTCAAGAAAAAAAATCATAATTTTAGATTGCAATTGCATGTCTTTTACTGGGCCTTGTCCTTATTCACTTCTAGAGGTCTCGGTATTTTCCACTACCATTGTGTCAACAAGGTGGAGGAACTCTTAACTTCGCTTTACAGATTACAGATTATAAGAATGTTCCAACTAACTAAAATCAGATCAGATGTTTCATTCATTCGGATTTTCTTGCTACGCACCTGCAAAGGACCTCCTCGTCGCGTTTCGATCCCTTTCTTTTTCACAGAGCGCATAGCAGAAACTCCAACCTGACCGAAATAATCACTCCTCGCAGATGACAGACTGCTGCAGCTCTGTTTCTTATCTGTTATATGCATCCCTTGCACTTTATCCAAAGGCAATGCCCCACTTCGAGACAATGGCTTCAAATCCATCCTTGAAAAGCAAAGAAGGCCTTGCATTTAAACCCTTCCAGTATAATAATTACAAGCCAAAAAAACTTGCAGAAAAAGACCTCTTAATAACACTGCTACTCCAATTCCCCGCTGATATTCTTGGAAGAATGAAATTCCCCTTCTCTCCTTAAGGTGAATTGCCGTATATCCGTAAAAATATATGGCCAGTAATAATTTCCAATTCTCAGGGGGAAATTCACAATAAAGACCCCAAGATTATAGCGGCAACTTTAAATAATGCAGTCTCCGGGCGAGTTTAGCGGAATTAACACAGTATATGCTAATGAACAACACAATTTTGTAGAATATAACATAAGTGACGGCTTAGCTTTCAAATAATCCAGCTCCTTGAGCAGAAGTACCAAGGATTAGCCTTTATTCCACGCTCAGAATACTCAAGTGATGCATTTTCCACAGTTCTTCAGTAAGGTTAGCACAGTACGCCAAAGAATGAAATTTAAAGCTCGCTTCTTGCAGCACTAGTATCCTTAGCGAAGCTCAAATTTAGTCATGGAAAAATTATAGTAGGGACAAGCCATTGCGCTTTAAAAAAACCCAGTTCCAGTATTTCCACTGGAATGATCACAGTGAATCTCCTAGAAAATGCAGAACCCGACAGTTGCAAAAGATTTAAAATGATGGTGAAGACCCTGAATATTTCTCGAGTTGGGGGAGATAGTGAATATACGGCCCAAACGACAGCTCCGCCAATAATTTGAGAACCTCGACTCCTGTTCAATCGACCAACGAGGCTTTTGTCAACAACTTACAATTATGTGAGGGTTGAATTTTTTTATGCTGGGGTTTTCTAGTGCGTTTTAGCTTTATTTTTTAGCTTTATCTAGTTTTGCTAAATGCCATACGAGAGGCCAAGGATCTCCGGCTGAGTGGAGTGGACGTGGACACTTTTATTGTGCTCTCTCTATTACAGAGAAGCAACTCGAATCATTTTACAAAATTTGAAAATGATTAATTTAGTTTTTATTAATAATAATTTAATTTTTAATGGTTAGTTACTGCTATGCTTAGTTTTATGTAAAAGATTGGATTGTTTAGTGTACGGTGATGTATATATTCATTTTTTTGAATGCTAATTTATGATTTTCTACACATTCTTAATTGTTTGATCCATTTAAGCTATAGTATGATGATATAGTAATAGTGCACACTTATTTTATGGTATATTAGAATAGTGTTTATGATTATAAAATCTCATTTGTTTTATTTAATAGTTGTTTCACATGAAAAACAATAGAATAGCGATCTTTTGTTAAGTAATATATGTTTAGGTATCGGATCTAATGTTAAATTTACAACCCATGGGATTATGAGGCAAGTTAACAATAAGAGATCCGAGTGGGGAGTGGGGAGAAGCATTGATAATAAAACACTTTACATTCTTCATGAGTTGAGAGAACTCAAAGCCAGTTTATAAATTATCCCAAATACATGCATAGATTTCAACTTGACATGGGGTAAAAACACATTGATCAATTGATCACTTAATAATTATGTCATCTCCAACTCATGTTGAACTTTGATGGCACTAAGCATGTCAATTAAACTTTTTGTTGGCCTTATTACGATTCAGCCATTCAAGGTATTAAAGCATTCCCGCTTTGCATTTGGCATCATTCTAGAATTCTTGATCTGCATTTGGCTTCAACTTTTTAATAGGCCCTAGTATGCTCTCCAGATCATTTGAGACACTGCCTCGCATTTTAGTTCACGTTTTGCAACATCGAAGGATTTTGATAGGGGAGGAGAGGCCCTAGTAGGTTCCTTACATGCTTTCCATTCAATCGACCAAAACACTACCTCGCATTTTGATATTTCCACTCTGCAACATCAAAGGATTTTCACAAAAGGAGTAGACATCCTAATAGGCTCTTTGCATGTTATCAATTCGACCCTTTGAGACAATATATTGCATTTTGGCATTCCCATTTTACAACATCAAAGGATTTTCATGGTGAAGTGTGAAGCTTTAGGTAAAAGTTGCATTATGTGTGAAAAGGTTTTGCCTATGATAAGCAAAATTTGAACTACAGACACTATAGCTTCTTATGTCGGAGATTTATTGCATTCAACATCGAGTACCGTTTGAGAGGCCCTTGTAAGTTCTTTGCATTTGGGATTTGACTGACACATTATATCATAGTTGTCAATGCTTTTGTTGTATTTCCTCTATTATTACATTTGTTCTATCAAGAAAATGTATTGTGTTGTTTTGTAACAAATTTATTGCTTTATTTTTCCATGGAGTTCCTGGCACTTATTTTGTATTTCTAACACTATTACCTTTGTTTCAGTATGTTGAGCAATATAAGGTTCAAGTAGTTGACCTAATGTTAGACTTACAACCCATGAGATCATGAGGCAAGGCAACAACTGGAGATCTGAATGGGAAGAAGAATTGATAATAAAACACTTCACATTCTTCATGAGTTGAGAGAACTCAAAGCAAATTTAGAAATTATCCCAAATACATGCATAAATTTCAACATGGCATGTGGCAAAAACACATTGATCATTTGATTGGTTAATAAGTATGCCATCTCCAACCCATGTCGAACTTGGATGGCACAAAGCATGTCAGTTAAACATTATGTTGGCCCTTTTACGATTTGACCTTCAAGGCATTCAAGCATCCGAGCATTATCGCTCTGCATTTGGCACCATTCCAGAATTCTCACTCTACATTTGGCTTCAACCTTTTAATATGCCCTAGATGCTCTTTACATGCTCTACAACCATTTGAGACACTATCTCGCATTTTGGCATTCACACTTTGCACAACAAAGGATCTTGACAAGGGAGGAGAGACTTGAGTAGCATCTTTACATGATCTCCATTCTATTGTCCAAGATGCTACCTCACATTTTGATATTTTGGTCATGTAACATGGAAGGATTTTCACAAAAGGAATAGACATCCTAGTAGGCTCTTTGCATGTTCTCTATTTGATCCTTCGAGACCATGTCTTGCATTTGGAAATCCCACTCAACAACATCGAATAATTTTCATGGTGAAGTGTGAGGCTTTAGGTAAATGTTGCATTATGCATGGAAAGGTTTCGCATATGTATAAGGGAAATTCAAAATTCAAACACTATAGCTTCTTATGTTGGAGATTTCCTACAGTCAATGTTGAGGACCATTCAAGAGGCCCTCGTAAGTTCTTTGCCTTCATGCTTTGACTGATGCATTATATCATAATTCCTTTTGCTTCTTTTGTATTTCCTTTGTTATTTCATTTGTTTTGTTAAGTCAATGTTATATTATATGTTTTGTAATCCAAATGTTATTGTTTTATTTTGTCATGAAGTTATGAGTGCTTCTTTTGTATTTCCAACACTATTACCTTTGTTTCAATATGTTGAGAAATATAAGCTTTAGGTATTGGGCATACAAGCCATGGGACCATGAGGCAAGGAAACAACTAAAGATCTGAGTGGGAACCAACATTGATAATAAA
This sequence comes from Larix kaempferi, assembly GCA_027924585.1. Classification (NCBI taxonomy): domain Eukaryota; kingdom Viridiplantae; phylum Streptophyta; class Pinopsida; order Pinales; family Pinaceae; genus Larix; species Larix kaempferi. The sequence goes on along the minus strand of BSBM01000076.1, from coordinate 1,371,484 downwards.
ACATTTCACATTGTTCATGAGTTGAGAGAACCCAAAGCAAGTTTAGAAATGATCCCAAATACATGCATAGATTCCATGTTGACATGTGGTAAAAACACCTTGATCGGTTAATCGCTTAATAATTATGTCATCTCCAACCCATGTAACATGTTAATTAAATAGTACGTCAGCCCTCTTACAATTCGACCATTCAAGGAATTAAACATTCTTTCTATGCATTTGGTACCATTCCAAAATCCTCACTATGCATTTGGCTTTAACCTTTTAACAAGCCCTAGTATGTTCTTTGCATGATCTTCATACCATTAGAGACAAAACCTCACATTTTTGAATTCACACTTTGCAACGTTGAAGAATTTTGACAAGGGAGGAGAGGCCATGGCAATCTCTTTGCATGCTATCCATTTGATCATTCAAGAAACTTCCTCACATTTTGATATTCCTGCTCTACAACATCAAAGGATTTTCACAAAAGGAGTAGATGTCCTAGTAGGCTCTTTGCATGTTCTCCATTGGAACCTTCAGGACACTACCTTGCATTTTGGCACTCCCACTCTAAAACATTAAAGGATTTTCATGGTGAAGTGTGAGACTTTAGGTAAATGTTGCATTATGTGTGGAAGGCTTTTGTCCATATATCGGGGAAATTCAAAATATGAACACTAAAGCTTCTTATGTTGAAGATCTCTTGCATTCAACATTGAGGACCATTTGAGAGGCCCTTGTAAGTTCTTTGTATTCAAGCCTTGGCCCTCATATTATATCATAGTTCCTAGTGCTTCTTTTGTATTTCCTCTACTATTACATATGTTTTGTCAAGTCAATGTTATATGTTGTTTTGTAATGCAAATGTTATTGTTTTGTTATATCATGTAGTTCCTAATTTTTCTTTTACATTTATAGAATTGTTAACTTTGTTTCATCAAGCCAATGTTACAAGGTGTTTTGTAATGCAAATGCTATTGTTTTGTTATGACATGTAAGCCTTATTAGTTTTTCCTATTACACTCGTTCTTATACACTAATGATATGCACATTATTAAGCAGGAAGACAACATTAACCTCTCCTGACATTAATATTTTCATTGTATTTAGGATGCAAGTACCAAATCATGTAAAGCAATTGAGAACAAGGGTTACAATAATTGTTCTTATAAAGGAATTATAACACCTAAATTAGCTATGGTGAATCAAGCCTTCAACATTGAGTTTTCAACTAACTGTGCTTATTTCTGTTGCACAAGCTCTAATTAAAATTCCCTCATCACTACTTTCTCATACACTACAATTAGGTACATCACACAACCAATATGACCACATCCATGAAGCACCATTTGAGAGTATAATGAATTATTGAGGCACTCTGAAAGAGATTGAGAGGAAAGGGGGTGTTGAACCGGTACTAGGTGCCAAAGAAACCTCAAAAAATCCATTATGTTGCACGAACTGAAGAGTATAAATTTAGAGTTGCACATCGACAACAACTCTATTCGTTGGTTCAAAAAAATGGTCTTTGATTCAATGTTGCACCATCTTGTAAATTTGTTAAATCGGAATAAAAGTGCGAGGTGAAATGTTAGCAAGTTGATGGAAAAATGGGAGCATAATAACTTGTGCATGCTACTTGTGGAAGGTGAAGGTAAGGCTCATGTAAAAGATAATGCTCACGGAATTGGAGCATAGGTAAAATTAACATAGACAACATTCATTTTCTATTTTTTATTTTCTCTTTACTCATAGTTGAAAACTTTTATTGGCTTGTGGGTTTATAAGAAAAATAAAAAACAAAAGATGGATTGCTTCTCTAAACTACCCACATTCAACTATGAAGATCATGTGCCCCAAGATAAACCTTGAATAAAAATATAAATTGTTGTTATATATGTGCTTATTTTTTTAACATTAGAACTATTTTTGAACTATCCACATACATGATGTTGCCTTCCACGTTCTCTAATAAGGAGAGAAAAAGATAAATCCCACTACCTTCCAATCATATGTGTTTGCTCAATCTATTTTTGGTGTCTCATCCAGTGTTGCAAACATCATCGAAAAATCAGCCACATCGCGAAAAATCGTGAGGTGAACTACAAGCCGAGTTTTTGGTAAAAAATCAGAGGAAAAAATCAGCTCAAAAATCATGAGTCGAAAGGAAAAACAAAATCGAGTGGAAAGAGGTTGTATGTCTAATCACCCATTCAAGAGAACCTAGTCTTGTAATTTCGAGTTTGAAGCTTCAATAAAAATTTGAATAAAATCCATGATATTGCCCATCAACTCTTTGTCAGCTAGGATAGTGCGGAGAGAATCGTCGACAAAATGCACATTAACCATATGACCAACATTAGGACATGGGAGGGAAATACTTTTTATGAGATTGAGAAGAGACTAGTGATGTAAGAGGTAGCCAAGAGCTTCAGTGACCAACACACAAAGGGTCGGGCCATAAAGAAACCTTGCTGAATTGTCTTGAACAAGCCATCTTCCTCAAATTTAGCTTGATAAATAAAAATAGGAAATCTCGACATGGCTAAGATAAATATACATTCAACACGCTCATACACTTTTCCCCAGGCATCTATCCCATTCCACTGGAGCAGTATAAGTGACAACTAAATCGCCCCCGATCATCGGAATCCGGTAATTTCAGGAAGTGCTGAAATTGCAATTTGCAGTGTTCAAATGGCGATTTGGAGGATCTGGGTAGTTTTAAAATCCAACATTTACTCTAGTAGCGATCATATTGATTGCTGAAATTTCAATTTTTAGGAGAAATTTTGACCGGAATTGATAAAAAATCCACCGGAAAGCCGGGGCGTTTTGGTTGCTCTTTATCCTACGCGAAACGCGCATTCCACCTCTGGGATTGGTCTTCAAGTGAATTTTCACGTGAGATACATTTATTAGATTTTTTGATGACTCATGATTCATTTTTTACGTATGATGTATCACTAGACATCTTATATATCTTATTTATCAATTTTCTATCCATATTCATGTGGCGGTGTGTTTATTTGAAGTTCTTGTTGCTTTAGATGTTTAAAAAAATGAAAAAAATATGAATATTTTTGTATTTTGTTAAGTTTGTCGATATATTGTCAATGTTTGTTGATGTGTTCCCGAGATATTCCAAAACGATGTTTTTTGGACCCTAATGATTTTTTCACTAAGACAATGTTTGCAACATTGGTCTCATCTACTTTTTAGTTGACAATATATTATATTCATATATGCAATGGTATTATATCTTGTTCATAAAATCACCCTCGACAAAAAATATTTTTCCACAGTTAATGAAGTCAATTTGATTATGTTGTCATTGTTGCTCTCATTGATGTTGTGTCCCTCTGAAAGGTAGATTGAGGAGTTCATAGAAAACTACATGTAGGTTCTTGCTTTTATTCTTCTATTTTATGTGTTTCATTTTTCATCCAGTGTTGCCTATCTATATACATGTGTTTATGTTAACATATAACGCATACATTATTCCACTGTGTAGAAACTCTTGTTATTGTAGGTGAAAGCACCATTCATCCTTCCATATCACTCAAGGCACACTTAACCAAAATTGTTCTACACTTCACCCAAAGATTGTTCTCTAGATAGTTTCATTCACCTTGTCGATTATGATGTTGAAGATTATGACATCCTCATGGTTGTGATAAGTTTGTAGAAGGTTTTTATATCCCATTTATGCACTTTACTTGATGTTATCCTATTGTCTTGGCATTAGACATCTTGGCATTATCCTTGATTCCTATCACCAACATAATTCATTGTTATCCTATCATCTTAGCATTATAATTGATGTTATCATATTATAGCAATGTATCTATGATGTTTATGTTAGTCTTGCCAATCAAGATTTCTATGAACTACATAATGTGACTAGTAAAGATGATAAGCATCAAGAATAGTGAGTGGATCATGTGGTAAGTTTGGTCCTCAATTGTGTTATGTTTTTATGTTTCTATACTTCTAGTTTGTGCTTGGATTAGATTTATGTTTCTATAATTATAGTTTGTATTTTGATTGGAGTTAATTGTGTGTATTTTCGATGGTATGTGTTGACATTCACTAGCCTCCATCGAAGCAATTGTAATAGTCAATAACTATCAACATTCACCAACCATGGTTGAAGTGAGTGTATGAATACACTGGCGACTTAAATGAGTTCACCATCTACGACTGGAGTAGGTATACTTATACACCTACAATTGAAGTCGGTGTACCAATACACCCACTTTAGTCATGCTTAGAGAATGTTGATATGTATTGGCCACTCCAAGATTACCTCTACCAACAAAAGGCAACATTAGTGTTACGAACCAAATGTTTAAGATAGAGAAATAAACTAGAGTACACACAATGCACAATAATTTCAAACGTGGACCACAACTCCAAAATGGATAAGAGAGGTGAGTTATACATTAAATCCTTAAAGAATAAGATAACCTCTTCCAAATACCCCAATACATTCATATATTGCGATAACTCACGTGTCCCCATTAGCAAGGACTACATGAACTCTCTATATACATTTTCACTCATTGCAAATGTGGGCCCTTCATTAGGCCACCACTATTACATATACATTTAACCCCATAGATTCCCCCCTTGGGGTCATTTCATATACAATTAAACCCATATATGCCCCACTTGGGTCATAACAATAAGGTTGAGGAAAGGATGAGAACCAAAAAGAGGAGGTACTCACCCAAAAAATATGATAGATATGAGATGAAAATCCTTGAACCTCAAATTTCTAGACGTTAAGTTGCTACAATCTAGATCTCAATGTTGAATTTGAGTGGCTCTATCACTATTGATTTCTTGGTATATCTTTGAAGGTGGTGGTAGTTGGTTTATGAAAAATATGTTAAGAAGACATGTGTGTTGGCATAACAAATCAATAACATTGGATTCCATGGTCGTGGTAGTAAAGTTGCTACTAAAGTGAGTGTACTAGTACACCCACTTTAATTGTAGTTAGTGAACACCAATACCATCAGTGGGTTATTATGTTCACTATTTGGGACTGAAGTGGGTGTACTAATACACCTGCTTTAGTGGTGAATAATGAATGCAAACACTATTGGTGAATTATTTCATTCACTTGTTACAACTGAAGTGGGTTTACTAGTACAAATACTTCAGGTTGGGTTGGTGAATGTTAATAGTCTTGGTGCATTGTCACATTCACCAGTCAAGATGCATGGTTGGTGAACATTGAGACTATTAATGTGTTACCACATTCACCAACCTTGACTAAAGAAGGCGCACTAGTATACCCACTTCAATTGTGATTGGTGAATGCCATCACAGTTAATGAATGTTGAAAAGTGTGTAGTAGTATACTCACTTCAATCATCATTGGTCAATGTCAAAGAGGGTGTACTAGTACACTTACTTCATTCATGACTTATGAACATTAATATCGACGATGAGGATGTGTACTAGGTATCTTCAATACCTAGTGCACCCATAATTGGTAATAAGTGGGTGTAGTAGGTGTTACCTCCAAGTTGCACTTGGATGAACTATTTAGTTGAGCCGATAAAGAAATGAACAAGGCATTTGTTCATTGTCAGAAGTTCATAAGTCCTTACAGGCCAATTTTGGTCCTTTTTTTTTTTTGCATGTTCATACCCCACAGGGAAACTGTAATAAGTTGATGTAGCATGATGTCTATTGTAAAAGAATTGGATTTCCTAGGACTTAAACATCAATGCGTTACTCTAGAGTGTTTTTTCCTTGTTAATTATGTGTTGCTTTTCAACGACATATAATTTTCGAGTTTTTCACTCACACCTCCAAAGCTGGAGTATTTGCCTTGGTGGTAAGGTCTCAGGAGGTTAATAAAGTCTAGGTGTCTATGTATATTACCGTGCTAGTCAACATTTTTTAGTCTTATGAACATGCACTAAGTCCCCCCTAGGTTTATTTTAATTTCCATCAATAATTTTTTATTTTTTATTTTCCGTAAAACTAAGAATTTTTTAATGTAAAAAATCAAAAAGTCATAAAAGTGTGGTTAGGAGGTGGAATTGGCCATGGGGGTGCTTGTTTTCTAATCCAAATTTGAATTAACCCCTAAACCCACTTTTGAGAGATAAATTGTGATTATTAATCGCTTAAATTAATTTTCTCTCGAAAATGGCCAAAAAGACCAAATAAATGGCCAAAAAGGACAAAAAATCAACATTCCTAAATCAAAGGAAGTTTGTTTCAGACATGTCTAGAGTGGTGGCAGCCTAATTGTTTGTTGAGGTTGAGTTAATTGAAACTATTTTGGGTGGTTTAGCTAATTATTGAGAGGTGGAAAATCATGTGAGTCTTGAGAGGGGCACATCTCTCTAAAGGAGGGTGCATCATTGAGTTGGAACTCTTGGATTGGTTGGGAGATAATCCCCATGGGCACACTTTCTTCAAAGGTGCAACCTTACTCTTCAGTTAGACTCCAAATGAAATCCCTCATTTTCCACTTGTAACTTCCCCTCCATCTCTAGTTGAGGATGCACCCCCATGGGCCTCATTTGGCTATTTAAGAAAGGCCTATCTCCATTGTTGAAGATGGAAGGGTGAAATCTCTACTAGTATATGTAATCTCCGTTGTACTATTTTGAATGGAATGAAGGCTTTGGAGGGATACATCTTGTGTCACTTGCAAATGTGTGGATGTTCATTGTTTCTTATTTGAGGTAACATGTATTGCTTAGTTATTTATTGCATCTTTGTGGTTTAGCTGTAGGCCTGCAAGGGGATCTATCTCCCAGTAGGGAAAGGGTTTATTCTTGCTTGATTTAAACTTCTTAATGTCCGCTTGTAGTAGATCTCTTTGAAATACATGTTTTATTTGGTATAAATGACATGATTTCCAAGTTTTTGCTTCTGACAACACCTTTGCTTTTAATAATTTTTGTGTGCGAGATTGTTAGGTATTTGCGGGCACCTAGTTTGGAAGAGGAGTTGAGCAAGTAAGCATCTTCTCCACTTTTAACACATTCGGAAACATAGTCCCTGTTGGTGCCACTTGGAAGACTCCATTTTTCCCAAAGTGCCAGCGCTACATTAGTTCCTTTTCCTTCTTAAAAATTTCAAAAGCTTTCTCGGTTACCGGTTACTTATTGCTATAATCTAGATATGCTTTCGTTTCAAAGTAATACTTTATTAAGATCTGATTTATATTTCTTTTATGCATAAATCTTAAGCCCTTTCAAATATTTCATCTTTTCATAAGTAGATCTAGCATAGGAAATTTCCCATTTTACAAGCCATTTTATTCATAGACTTAAAGGCTTGTAGGAAGGCTTTCTCCCCTTGTCTTAAAAGATTATATTTAGCCATTTAGTGCTTATAATTTGCTTCCTTGAAAGGGGTAAGCAAAGACCCTAAGGAAAATAGCTTACAACTTACTTTCCTTAGTTATTTTTCTGTCTCCTAACTTAGTTTAAATAGTTGAGTTTTGCCTAACCCTGTACAAACACACTTTCAAAGTGTTTGTGGGCATTTTCTACTAAAGTTTGCTTGCTGGTTTTTGTCTCTGTATGAGCAGGTAAGAGGAAGTTCTATCGGATTTTCGAAGATCTAAGCCATCTGTAGGACCCGCATGGACTCGCATGCTATAATATTGCCTACTTAGTGAACCCTCTGTGATGAGACTCCTTTAGGCACTTTATAGCTAGCTTCTTAGAGGTGCTAGCCAACTCCATGTAGTTTAGAGGAAGACAAATCATTATGTAACCTCATCAAGGGTATGACTACTCTAAGAACCCTAAACAAAGACAATTGTCCACCTACAACCATCTCACGTGTAACTTTTTCTTGTTCTAAAAAATTATGTGATTTATGTTCTCTTCCCCTTGATCTAAAACCCTCAGGATTTTTCTCGAGTCCACAAAACCCTATAGGTATCGCCCTTTTTACCCCTTTCTCAGTAAGTGGTGATATGTGGATCAATTATTTTTTAGATGAGATATGTGGCTTCTCCATAGGTAATTGGTCAAAGGTCCTTCCAACATTTTCAGATGATCCATGTGCCTTGGGATGTTACTTTTATGATCGTATAATGACTCATAACACTTAAATCAATTACTCATGTCTTAATCTAACCTTGGCGTCGTTCTGTATTAGAAGTGTGTTATTCCAAATGTTAATTTGTACCCTAGTGAACTAAGCTAAGTGATTTTATGCATTTCATAACATTTTTCTTAGCCATTTTTCATTTCACTAGCCAATTCATCCATTCCCTTCATTTCCCCCTTTGTAAATGAATTGCCATCGATAACACCTATGGTCTCATAACTATCCCCATGTATGAATGTTTTAATAAAGCCAAAATAATATAGTAGTATAAGGTAGATGTTGCTAAATTAAATTGGAAACACATGGGATATATTCCCCCTTGCTAAAATCTAGGTTCCCTAAGTCCCAGATTATCAAAGTCAAATCTAAAGTAAAAGGACTAGGCCAATGAAATAGCTAAAAAATGCAAATAAAAATTTAAAGTAAAAGTTATCGCAAAAAAGGGCGCGGGGATGGGTGACCCATGACAACACTTCCTTCTAGGGAAAATACATGGAAGAAATATCTTAAACCCTAACTCTTGAAAGTTAAGGGTAGACCCGTCACACTCGGTACTTTGACGATTAATTTGCAAAGACCCCTTTATTTCCCTAAGTACACATTCAATTTATGTACCCTTTCTTATCTTAGGAATCTAGGATATGCACCTTAACTTAGAGCTTTCACATGTAATAAGGACTTAAAAAGGGTCATACCAATGTTGATTGGATGAGTAAAGGTTAAATAAGTGATTGAGTTGTTAGAAAAGTGTAATTGTAAGTAAATTTCATGTATTATCTCCATATTTGTGAACATTTCCTAGGTTATATGTGGCCTAACCCCTTAGCACTAGAGCACTTTATCATATATACATGTTATGACACTTGTTGTGGCATGTTATGATGATGAATAGGTGTTTCATGAGGAGCACTACCCTTGTCACACATGTGGAGGCCATTTTATTAGGGGTGTCCTAACTTGAGGAGCAGTCATCTTTGACAAAGTGCTTAGAATTGTGCCATCTAAATGACGTTAGAAGCAGAATGGCCACAAGATTTCCGAAAAGTGTTTATAATAACAAAATCTGATAAAATATTGAGGAAGTTGGAGAATCAAGAATTATCGTTTAAAGTGTGGCACCATATTTTTTCTGTGTGTGCCTTTTTAGATCCTTTTCATGGAGAGTGTTCAACTTTTTGAAGAAGCACTCCAACTTTTGGACCATTTCTTGTGGATCACCCCCTTGTCTTGGGCTTATTATTGGTTTATGAGAGTTGTTTATCGTTTTTTACTATTTCTAGAGGCTGCTTTAAGCCTCCCTAGGATAGATCTAGGGTTTTGGTATATATATTATTATTTTATTGTAAAGAAAGTTGAGCTACTTTCCTATAGAAGAGAGCCTCTTCCTCATTGTACCTTGTTGTTATTGATTGGATAATAAAGCTATATTTTGCACTAAATGATCTTAGTTCTTTCGGATCTTTCTTACATGTGAGGCATATCTTGGTGACTCTATCTTGAGGTAACATGTATTTTTCTTGCATTATCAAATTTATAGATCTAGTTCATAAAAAAGGTAATCTTACTCCATTGGAATTAAAAAGCAGATGATCTCTTTATTTGTTTCATGTTCTAGTCTTATATCTTGCTTGTAATTTGTCATCTTAGGAGGCATTGCAAGTTCAAGTTCGCATAGGCTAGGGCATGAGTTAGAATCTAGATATTGAAGGTGTATGCTTTAGGGTGACCCTTCCTTGGAAGGATTTTCATGAAATCTCAAAGGCTTGGGATGAATTTTTCATGCCTTGTAGGTGTTGCAGCTAAGTACTCTCAAGCAAGACCCAAGGAGAACCATCTAGGATCCCAATTGCCCAAGGATCAAAGGCACTAGTCTACCACTCCATCTCATCAACCTCAAACCCCAAAAAAATATTTTTTCTTCTTGTTTTTCTAGGGTGAAATCTGGTTTCTTCAAGGCTACAATAATTTTCAGATTTCATCTTCCACCAAGCCAAGGTAAGATCTCATAGTTTAAAATCATTTTAGGGCTTGATTTCCATAGTTTTATTTCATTTTATAACAACAAAAATTGCAGAAATAAAACAACCCTAATAACTCCATCAATTCTCATTTTTAGGTTAGGGTTTCATGCTAGATTAATCACATAAAATTTATGGGATTTACACATATGTTTCATGGCTGATTTAAGTGGTTATATGGCTCATAATTCATCATAATTAATTTTGGAAATTTATTAGAGCAAACTTATTTAAATTATGGAATTTTTATGGGCATTTAGCATCTTGAAATTTTCATCTTTCATGGTTTAATTTTATGTTCTTTATCATCTATTGAATTCTAGAAATTTATGAGTTTTCTTGCTTTAGTACGTAATAACAATAATCTTCTAAAACAAGTTATCTTTAATCTTCATTTGGTTAATATTTAGTTATGGTTTCATATTTATCTAAGCACACCTATATTGGCTAAATGGATCACTCTTAAATCTGGAAATTGTTATGTTATTTTGTTCGATTGTTAATCTTTTCTCTTGCTTAATTGTTGATATATTTCAAATGGGTTTGGATTATCTAATCATGGATAAAGTGGAAGTTGTTATCTAAATTTCTATTTGAAGCAATGGTATTAAGATATTCAATCAATTCCACATTTGAAGAAGTGATTCTCATCACTTCAAAAAATATAGAATATCATCTAAGTCTAATACCTTGAGTGACACCTTGTGTATACATTCTTTCCAAATAAACGAACATGTTAACTAATGATTAACAATAATTATATTACATGTCATTCCTTCCTGAAATGCTTCCTCCTCGAAACATAGGTAAATACAAATGTTATATCTAAATTCTTCATTCTATCTGGTGGCCTCATCTTTTGGAAGGTTCTTTCACTTGATAGGATTCTTGTTGACACTTCTAGAATGAAGGATATTGGTTATGATCTCCAAGATACCTTCAGGAATCAATACTAGCTTCCCTACTTCTTCCGAAATGGGCAATTGTGTATATATATGAGTTGTTGGACCCATTTTTTTTCTTCAAACATGCAACATGGAAAACATCATGTAACTTTCCCTTGTTAGGAATATCTAGGGCATAAGCTACTTGTCCTACTTGCCTTCTAATTTTGTGAGGACCATAAAACTTGGGCGCAAGCTTATGTTTCTTGTAGTTTTTGAGAGATTTATGTTTGTATGGTTGGAGTCTCACAACCACCCAATCCACAACCTCAAATTCACAATCAGTTCTCCTCATGTTTTCTTGATGTTTGATTCGATTCCTTTCTAGTTCGAGATGATTCTTGAGGATATGTAAGATTTTATTAGAAGTAAATAAGTAGTTTTACGCAGCAGGAGTCTTGAAACTGGTAACAAAATAGTCCTTAATTGGTGGTGGTGGATAACCATAGAAGTCTTCAAAGGGAGCCTAGTTTGCTGAAGTATGATATGTTATATTATACCACCATTCTGGCAAATGTAACCAATTATACCTTTATGTCTAACAATCACTTACAAAATTCCTCAGGTACCCTTCAAGGCATTTATTTACCACTTTAGTTTGATCATTTATCAGAGGATGGTATGTAGTACTCATTGTTAAGGTGGTCCCAACTTGATGGAATAAATCCTTCCAAAAGTTGCTATAGAACTTGAGATGCCTATCGTTGACAATAACCTTGGGGAACACATGGAGCCTACATATATTTTTTACATAACTATCAACGACTTGACTGACTTTAGCTTTAGATGATATTCCAATGAAATAAGCATATTTAGTTAATACGTCTATGATTACAAATATGTTATCCTTCCCTTCAGATGTGGGAAGACCCATGATAAAATCCATTGATATTTTCGACAATTTCTGATTTGGAATATGTAGGGGTTGAATGTGACTCGACTATGCAACTAATTCAAACTTCTAGTGTTGACAAGTGTCACATTTGGTCACATATTTTGGGATATCAATATTTATTCCCTTCCAAAAGAGGAATTGGCGTATTTGTAGTATGTTTTGAAAAATCCAACATGTCCTACGATAAGAGAATCGTGATTCTCTTTTAATATTTGGATCTCGAATTCGGAAAAGTTGGGTAAATATATTCTTCCTTTGTACTAGAATATATCATTTTCCCATGTAAATTGTGAGCTTGTTGCATTATTATTTCCAACTTCCTCTTTTAGATTTTGTATCTCTGGACTTTTCGCATACTCAACTTGAAAATATTTAATCCATTTGGAAATAACTATTGAAATAGAGAATAGTGTGGTGTTTTCCTCATCCTCCCTTGATAAACTATCAACAACTAAATTGTCCTCCCCTTTCTTATAAAGAATATTGAAGTCAAAAACTTGGATTTTGCTTACCCATTTTTGTTGTTTTGATGATAGGATTTTTTGGTCTAGGAAATATTTCAAACTGTTGTGGTATGTTTTGACTAGGAATTTGGCTCCCAACATGTATTGTTTCCATTTTACTAAAGCATGAATTATTGCCAACATTTCTTTGTCATATCTAGATTTTGTCTACTCACTTGGTTTCAATTTTTTACATTCGAAGGAAATGGGTTGATCATCCTGCATAAGCACAACTCCTACTCTTGTGCTTGATGCATCGCATTCGAATATAAATGGTTTGTGAAATTTGGGGCATACATAATAGAAAGGGAAGTCATTAAGGTCTTAATCTTCTTAAAACATGCCTCAACTTCATCATTCCATCTAAAGGCATATTTTTTCAATAGTGTTGTTAGTGGAGTGACAATCTTTGCATAGCTTTTATTAAATCTTATTTAATAACTTGTCAACCCTAGAAATCCTTGTAAGGATGTGATTGTTCTAGGGCTAGGTCAAGTAGTAATTGCCAAAATCGTTTATGGGTCTACCTCAATTCCTCCAGGCAATACCACGTGGACTAGGAATTCTATCTATTGTTTTCCAAAACTACATTTTGACTTGTTCACATAGAACTTATTTTCTTCTCACAACTTTGATACTATCCCTAAGTGCTTAAGGTGTTGGTTCCAATTTCAGTTTTAAACAACGATATCATCAAAGAACACAATGACACACTTTTAGAGGTATAGATGAAATAGTTCGTTCATCATTTCTTAGAAGGTAGCAAGGGAAATGGATAACCCAAAGGGCATGGCAAATCATTCATACAGGCCTTCATGGTTACAAAAATCGGTTTTAGGAATGTCCTCTTCATGTATTCTTATATGGTAATAACCTAACTTTAGATCAAGTTTGGAAAAATACTTAACACCATGAAGCTAATCCAATAGTTCATCCACAATGTAATGGGAAACTTATCTTTAACGGTAATTTGGTTTAACACTCAAGAGTCGATACAAAGTCTATAGGATCCATCATGTTTTCTTACAAATATGATTGGTGTTGAAAGGGACTCTTACTTCTGCAATAACACCACAATCCAATATTCTTGGACTAAGCATTCAATTTTCATCTTATGTTTATGAGTCTTCCTGGAGGATATACTCCTGACTAAGACTGAAGTAGGATAAATTCTATGATGTGATCTCTTGAACGTGTTGGAGGAAGACCACGAGGTGAGTCTTGAAAAATGCTTCTATATTTCCAAAGCATCTTATCTAATCCTCTTGGATAATATATTTCGTCAAAAGTTCTGTCCATTGACTAATAGTATAAAAGATAAACTTGGGATCCTTTCTTAATCATTTTCTCCATTCTATTGGATGAGACTATTTGGGGGGGGGAGCAGTTGATTCCATGAAACTTTTATTTTTTTCCATTTTCAAAAAATCTACAATTTTTTTTTTGTAAATTTAATTCCACTATACCAAGAGTGGCCAACCATTAGGTTCCTAAGATGATGTCCACTCTTCCATTATCATGGTGTACATAGGAGACTTTAATTTGTAGTCATTAATACCTAATTCTACCTTATGATGTTTCCCATCACATGAAGTTGTCTTATCACCTAGTATAACGACTTGAAATTCAGAGGTAGGGTAGACAAACATTTTAATTATTTTGCTATCCTTGTATCTATAAAATTATGTGAACTGCCACAATCTAGATGCCAAAAATTTTAATTATTACTTTAGTTTTCTTGATGTAGCCAAAAACTTTAAGAGTTTGGGGTTGAGAGATGCTCATAATTGTGGTGACATAAAGTGTTGGAGTGGTCTTCTAGTTGCTTGACTCCTCTTTTTTTTTACATCGGAAGAAGATATATCCCCATCTTCCTCATATTCGTCGATGTCACTATTATTTTTTTCACATAGATATAACCTTTTATCCTTGCATTTATGCCGTGGACTCCAATTTAGAGCATTACATATGAAATATTGACTCTTATCCTTCCTTGTACCTAAGAGCGAGATCCTTTGGTGAGGGGGGGTATAAGGAGGCTACTAAAAGGACATGTGTTTTTTCTTCAATGAGTTTGTGTTTTTGACGCACTTGCTTAATGTCCTTGACACCTACTACTTTCAATCTGTTCATTATATTCAGTTTCAATCCAGATATGGCAATGCGCTCTAGTTGTTTATCATTTATATTTTTGATGCGGGTGGTTAGTCCATGCAAATCTGCCCCAAATTGTTGAAATCAAGCGAGCTTGGCATAGACTTCGTCTTCCTCTATATCCTGAAATATTTTGAAAAAAGAAATTTGAAAGTGTCCCATTCTCTTACGGGTCCTTGATATTTGGAGTTCCACCAAAAGAACCAACCATAAACTGATATTTCCAGGTATATCGACACCACATTAACTTTTTCTTATCATCACGAATCTGGTATAAATAAAAATAATGTTCAATTTTATTGATCCATCTTATTTCTTCTCATTCATCCTCCTTGTCAAATCTTGGTGCTTCTGTTTTTATTTTATGTATAACATTGTTGAATGAAACTGAATTATTAGATGAATGTTATGACCGCCAAAAATAACTTCTTCATTTTTATAAGGATTCCAACTCACCTTTCCTTTCTTGTTGAATTCTTGTAATGCGATTTTGGTGTCAATATTGATCTCTATCTTTTTCATTGATTCAGTTTCCTCTGACTTGATAAGACCCGTGGCCTGATCTTCCTTGAATTTTTTGTGTTACTCATTTTTTAGTTCTAAGCACAAGCGCCCAACTCTAAGTAGCAGTCTTCATGCATATCAAATGTTGTTATTTGAAATAGAGAGAATGAATACACAAATCCACTAGAAATCTTCGCGCATACCAAATGTTATTATGTGGAATGGAGAGCACATACATGGAGCTCTAGGTAGTAGTGTTCACGCCTACCAAATATTATTACTTGGAATGGAGAGCAGGAACGTGCAGCTTCACGGTGAAATGGAGAGCACATAACGCTATGTGAGGAAGGAAACCCTATGCGAGCACTTATTCGTAGAAAGAATGCCCTATGTACAATCTCCACTAGTAGATCGCAACCTAAATGATTCGAGCAGCCAATCGGAAGAAGCACGAGTAGTTCATGATCCAAATACCAGACCAACAAGACCAACAACATTACATAGACTCAAATATTAGACAAGAAACATGTCTAAAAAGAATCAATCAGTCTGTCACTGGAGCAACTAGCCATAGTAGACAGCTAAAAATAAACCTTCACCCAGATCAAAATTTGACCAAAAAACCTCCACTCAAACAAATCACTAGGATCCATGTAGAACAAATCACTAGGATCCATGTAGAGACAAACTTAGTACAAATCTGCCATTAAGACAGAATGAAAACCAAGCCATGAAACTTGAGAATGTCATCAATCAACTCCTCCTAGCATAAGAACCCTTCGATATCGTCCAGAGCAATTTTGGACAGAGAATCAGCCTCAACATTATGCTCTCTGTAAATATGATCAATGGATATCTTAGAAAAAGATTCCATAACCTCATGAATGTGCTTGGACCAATAAACTAAGGAATCAACCTGTAGAGAGCATTTCTTCTTCACCCAATTGACAATTGTCATCAAATCACCAAAGATGCTTAAGGAGTCAATACCCAGGGAAGAGAAAAAAAATAAGAGACCATAAAGCCAACAATCCAGCCTTTGTGTTGGATCCCATCCCACAGTTTAATCTCAGTTTAAAGCAATGATTCTCATTTACCTTCAAAAAGCAACCAACACCACATCTACCGGCCTGAGCCGCACCATCAAAGCACCCAACCGAATAAGAAGAAGTGGAAGATTGTAATTTTGAATAACTCTTCTTTTCAATTTCTATGTTGGAGCATAATCTTCGTAATTACTAATAATTCTTAGAGTACTAGAAAACCTGTTGGGAGCTCTGCCTTCAAACAATTTAAAGTTCCTAGTTTTCCAAATATCGTAGCAAATAAAGGTTGGGAGAAGTATGTGAACACCTGTTGATTTATACCAATGCATAAAATTAATCTCCACTATATCAAGACCCCATATTTGTTGAATGTTTAGAGAGTCACACACATCATTCCAAAGGGATCTACTGTATGAGCACTTTACAAATATATGATCTATAGACTCAGAATCATTGTTGCAAAGTTGGCATAAACTAGGCCCAATTCAACCACGGTGTAGTAAATTGTCCCAAGTAAGGACACAATTTTAAAAAACTAGCCAAAGAAATAATTTCACTTTTTAAGGCAAGTGCCATTTCCAAAGTTTCCCAAACCACCATTTCGAAACCTCAAAAGCCAAATTCTTTATGAGAGCATTATATGCAGTCTTAGCAGTAATTTGACCATCAGTCTGATTGCGGGACCAAACTAACTCATCCTCCTCAGAAGAAAGACGACTACCAACCTTATTGAGAAAGGAAATGTAAGCATTCCACTCCTCAACCCAAATACTGCTCAATCCAAGGTCATCAACAGTTAACCAATAAGAATGAGACAGAGGAATCCATGCAGGTCTTTTGATATGAGCCATCGTTACAAAACCTAGTCCTGCTAAGTAATCCAATAGAAAAGGAGATAAGTTATAAAACTCCTCATTACCAATAATAGGTTTAATCCCCACCAAGACATTAGAACCATTCCTAACTTTCAACGGCAAGCCACTACCAACCCATGAAAAATACTTAATGAAGCCTCTCTAGAAGTTGGAGACATTCCTAACATTTTTGAAAGGATCCCTTATCCCATTGAGAACATTCATTTTGATATATTTTCCAAATAAAACATCATTCCAAAGTCCTTTTCCAAACAGACCCCTCCACAAGCTCTTCACGCTAAGAGTTGTACTGAAACATTGCATATTTTTTTATGTCCCTTCCACTTGAATTTAACCTCTCTTTGATACCAATTACAAACATTATTGGCAAATAAATATATTTTATATTAATTCAATGATACATTAAAAGGAGTAAGCACTTGCATAAAACAATGAATTGCAAGAGTTGCAACTCTTCACTCAAGAATGGTGACCCCGACCCAATAAATGAATATATTAACAAATGATTGGCAATATTTATATTATACCTTGCTTCAAAAATCTTCTCAAGCAAGGTTTCACTTTGGGCCACATCTTCATACAATTTAAAGCATAAATTGAGCAACTTGTTTCACCTCTAATGTCGATTATGGTATGTGTTTATACTACAACAAAGGAACCCATTGTTTAAACATATGTGTCATTGATCTATTTTGACTCATGTTTATGCAAATATCTTTAAATTTCCAAAATTAATGTTATAAATATCCATGGATTTTGTTGGAATATTTTATATTCCTTGGAAGGTAATAATATCTTTATATTATGTCGGAAGTTGTCCACAATCTTATATAAACTTAGTAAACAATTTTTCCCATATTTATTATGGAATAGTATGGTTTTGATATCAGATGATGTGCCTTAAGAGGCTCCCTTGACTCTATTATATACCAAGAGATGTGGATGAATTACTCTCACATATTGCATGTGGGATAGTATAATTCTTCTTTATAACACCTATTTATATAATATTTTATATCAAGAGTATGCTTAAACTCAATGAGTGTTCTCGCCTGAGTTGGGGTCCCATATAATTAAGCAAAGGAAAAGAAACTTACAAGGATTCCCCCAGTAATGGCTAGCGAACTCGAAAGATCCCAACATGAAAATTAGGTGGCAGCACTGCTTGAATTGTAGTATGTAGAAGCATCCTTAGCGGTGGACCAGGCCCAATCCCCTTGGAAGGGGGCACCTGAGAGGATGATAGCCTCGACGGGCCTGGACCCTACCGCACCACGAGGCGCTGTTGGCGAGTAGGGTTGTTTGGGAATGCAACCCTAATTGAATGGTAAATTCCATCCAAGGCTAATGCGACGCCCAGACAGACGTGCCCTCGACCAAGGTCTCGGGCACAAATTGCATTAAAAAACTCAATGATTCACGAGATTATGCAATTCACAATAAGTATAAACAATTCCTTCTAGTTGATTAAAACATTTTGAAACTAACCTTGCTTTATATTTTTCAATCTGTCCTTCTCCAGTGAACTTAGTTTTATAAACCCATTTGCAACCAACTAAATTCTTTCCCCGAGGAAGAGGAACAAGAGACTAGGTCTTGTTCTTCATTAGAGATTCATACTCAATGGTCATAGCTTGTTCCCAATGAGGCTTACCCTTAGCTTGAGTATAAGTATCAGGATCATCTATGGCTAATACCTTGGTCATAAGAGAAAAGTTAGATCTAGTTCTACGAGTATCAGAAGGATTGCCGACCTCACTAACTATTGATTCAAGAGTTTTTCGGGCCCAAACAGGAAAATGAGAAGCAACAAAAGTCACCTCAAGGGCTTCAAGAGATTCAGGTGGAACGATTGAAGTAGAGGATGAACTAAGATCAATAGTAGGCATGGAGTTGGAAGAAGGGGTAGCAAATATAGGTGTAAAAGGAGATAATGGAAAATTCAAGGTAACATGAGGTTCAACAGACTCAAGTGGTGGTGAGACTTCATTAAATTGAACATCTCGCCTAATAATGACACTTTTGGTAGAAGGGTCAAATAACTTGTAACCTTTGGAATGCTCAACACAACTAATGGATATACATTTATGAGTCTTGGGTTTTAAATTTTCCATTTTTTTTGCTGCAGAGTGACAGATCCATCTTTTAGCAGCTATTGAGATTTGGTTTTGGTGAGAAATTCCAGTTTTTCACTCTCTCCTCTTATTATTTCTTGCATTAGGGTTTGAATTTCTTATTAAAATTTCTATCATTATGACTTCAAAAGTAGCTTTTGTTCTTGAACTTGTTGGTCCTAACTATCTTGCATGGAAAAGAAAAATGATTGATGTTCTCAGGAGCAAGAACCTATGGAGGTTGGTTAATGGTGAACACAAGAAGCACACATATGCTCAAGCCTTGAATTTATGGGAACACAAATGTGATATGGCAAGAGGGATCATTGGACAAACGATATCAAATAGTCTTTAGGTAAATATTGAGGCAGAAGACAACCCTGTTGAGGCATGGAGAGTTATTGCTTCTCTCTTTGATAAATCTGATGATGTATCTGATTAATACCTAGAAAAGAAAATCCATGAGATAGATCCTAATAATTTGGAAAGGATAGAACTTTATCTTGCTTAATTAAAAACATTAAATAACTGTGGTAAAGATTACAAGAAGACTGATAATGCTTCAATCATTCTCGTAGAACAAAAATTGCCATCTTGAATTGACATGTTCATCCAAACTAGGAATAGGGCTCTTGAATTGTCTCAAAGTACCACAAAACCTACTTTAGATAATTTTTGCAAAGGGTTGATAAATGAGGAAGAAAGGTTGATTGTTTTAGGACAATTAACAACCAATAAAGCTCTTATGGCACATAATAATAAGAATCCTAAGAAATGTTTTAATCCTAATGATAAAGGTTCTTGTTCACATACTTCTAATCATGCTAATAATTATGGTAATGATTCTAATGTTAATCGTGAAGTTAGTAAGAAGAAGAAAGTGTATGATCCTTGTAAGCATTGTGGTGAAACTAACCATCCTGAAAATAATTGTTTTAAAACGAAACGTTTAAATGTTAAAGCTAAAAAGAAAGTTTCCGATGAAGCATCTAACCATTCTTCTTCTAATGAGGAATGGATAATGGATTCTGGTGCATCTAAACATATGGCATGCAATGCTTATTTCTTTACATCTTATGATAATAATAAGCTCTCATCTCAGAAAGTATCTATTGGTGATGGTAAACAATTTTCTGTAATTGGTTATGGTAATGTTAATGTTGCAAATGGTCAATTGGAAGATGTTTTTCATGTTCAAAACATGCCCATCAACTTACTTTCTATTTATTGTGCATGTGAAAAAGGATATAAATTTGAATCTTGGCCTGATAAATATGTTCTTAAAGATATCAATCGTAATTTCAAAGTAGTTTCTTTTGGTCATGTTGATCATATAACTGGTTTATATAAGTTTGTTGGTTTTAATTCAACTAAGAGACAACCTTTTATTCCTATATTGCTCATGTTGATGAATTAAGTCAATTATGGCATAAAATATTTGGTCACTTGAATTATGGAAAAATGCAATTGTTATTTAAAATGGTACATGGCTTGCCTAATATTTCATCTACTAAAGGTGTTTGT
The DNA here is from genome assembly GCA_027924585.1 of Larix kaempferi. Taxonomy (NCBI): domain Eukaryota; kingdom Viridiplantae; phylum Streptophyta; class Pinopsida; order Pinales; family Pinaceae; genus Larix; species Larix kaempferi. The sequence continues at coordinate 1,350,822 of BSBM01000076.1, read as the reverse complement.
GAAGGATGTGTGCTTGGTAAACACCATAGAAAAATGTTTGATAAAGGTAAAGCTTGGCGTGCTAAAGAACCTTTGCAATTAATTCACAGTGATATTTGTGGTCCTCTTGAAACTCCTTCTCTATCTCATGCAGTCTATTTTCTTACTTTTAATGTTGACTTTAGTAGAAAATCTTGGGTTTATTTTCTAAAACATAAAAGTTAAACATTTGCTAAATTTCAGGAATTTAAATCTTTGTTCGAAAAAGAATCTGGTAAAAGTATTAATACTTTGAGATTTGATAAAGGGGGGGAGTTCATTAAGAAATAATTTGAAGCATATTTATCTAAACATGAAATTCAACATCAAAAGATTGTTCCTTACACGCCTCAACAAAATGGTGTTCCTGAAAGGAAAAACAAAACTTTCATTGAAATGGCTAGATGTATGCTATATTCTAAAGGATTACATCAAATATTTTGGGCTAAGGCAATTGTTGTGCCAATTTTATTTTAAATAGAGTTCCTACCAAAGTAGTTATGCATGTTACCCCTGAGGAAAAATGGAATGGAAGAAAACCAGATATAAGTAACTTAAGATATTTGGCAGTGAATGTTGGGCTCATATTCCTGATGAAAAACAAAAAAAGTTAGAACCCAAGTACGATAAATGTATATTCATTGGTTATGTTGAGGATTCCAAAGCTTATAGGTTATTTGACCCTTCTACCCAAGGTGTCATCATTAGGTGAGATGCTCAATTTAATGAAGTCTCACCACCAATTGAGTTTGTTGAACCTCATATTACCTTGAATTCTCCATTATCTCCTGTTACACCTATATCTATTACCCCTTCTTCTAGCTTTGTGCCTATTGTTGATCTTAGTTCATCCTCTACATCAATTGTTCCAACTGAATCTCTTGAAGCCCCTGAGGTGACTTCTGTTTCTTCTCATCTTCCTATTTGGGCCAAAAAAACTCTAGAATTAGCGAGTAGTGAGGTGGATAATCCTTTTGACTCGTAGAACTAGATCTAACTTTGCTCTTATGACCAAGGTATTGGCCACATATGATCCTACTACTCACACTCAAGCTAAGGGTGAGTCTCATTGGGAACAATCTATGACTACTGAGTATGAATCTCTAAGGAAGAACAAGACCTCGTCTCTTGTTACTCTTCCTCCACGAAAGAATTTAGATGGTTGCAAATGGGTTTATAAAATTAAGTTCACTGCAGAAGGACATATTGAAAAATATAAGCAAGGTTAGTTGCAAAGGTTTTAATCAACTGGAAGTAATTGATTATAATGAAACTTTTGCTCCTGTTGCTACAATGAATACAATAATAATCATTATATCTCTTGCTTCATCTTGTAAATGGGAAATACACCAAATGGATGTTAAAATTGCTTTCTTGAATGGTGATCTTAATGAAGAAATTTATATGCAACAACCACCTGGTTTTATTACTGCTGAATCTTCAAGTTTAGTATGCAAGTTACACAATTCTTTGTATGGTCTTAATGAAGCACCTAGGGCTTGGTATGATAGAATTGATGCATATTTCTTGAAAAATGGTTTTAAGAGGTGTATATCTGATCCAAATATGTATGTAAAGGACTTTGGTGATGAACTCCTCATTATTGTATTATATGTGGATGATCTTATCATCATTGGCAACCATCTTGTATTAATTCAAAATATGAAAAGTGATCTTCAAAATCAGTTTGAGATGATATATCTCAACATATTGCACTATTTCTTGGGTATTCATATCTGGCATATGGAAGATGGTATTTTTCTCTCTCAGCCGAAGTATGCGATAGATTTATTGGATCATTTCCATATGAGTGATTTTAAGCCTTCTCCAAATCCATTTTAGTCTGGTGTTAAGTTAACTATTGAGTGTACCACTCCTCTTGTTGATGATAACAAAATGCCCGCAGTCTCCTCTCAAAATGCCCGCACTTCTCTTCATGGTCACTCTGAAAATGCCCACAATGGGCTATTTAAAAATGGCCACAGGCCTTCAATAAAATGCCCACACATCCTCATGGAGATGCCCGTAATGGGCCAATAATACCTTCCAAGTAATGCCCTCAATGGGGCCATCCAAGATGCCCACATGGATCTTCAAAAATGACCGTAGTTGCCTTTTTAAATATGCCCGCAATTGCCTTTTTAAATATGCCCGCAAGGCTATTATTTATGCCCACAGCTCCTTATCAACATGCCCGTAGATGCTTCAATAATTCCCGCAACAAGGTCTTTCAAATGCCCGCAAAGGCATTTTCTTAGATGCCCGCAAGAGCACTAAGATGCCCATAGCTCTCCAAAATGCCTTGTCATCAAATACTCCATGTCGTCTGTCATGTCATCAATGTCCTTGTCATCATCTCATGGTTTCCATGTCAATTGCTTGTCCTCTCTTTGTCATTTTCCCATTTCCATGTCATGTCCTTTGTTCTTGTCCTCCATACTTGCTTTCAATGCTTACCACATGTCTTAGCCTTCATGTTCAGCCTTATGCCATGTCATTGCCCTTTGTCATAGTACCGAATATGCCCAAAAGAAAAAAGTCCCCTGAGCACATGATAGGAAAGAGACATGTTAATATGTTAGGAACCCGTGTCAACCCTTCTCTTTACTATGTTAGTATATTGCTGTTGGACGCATATGCTTTGTAAGTCGTCCCGTAGTATTTGTTGATCCATAGTTTATATTAGCCCATAGTATTGGACGCATATGCTTTGTAATTCATCTCGTAGTATTATATGTCCCATGGTTTTGACTCATAGTATTGGGCATAGACTTAGTATATAAGTGTGTGTTGAGGTCATTGAAGCCACCGTGAAGTTAATTGTATTGAGCTTGCTCAAAGGAGGTTTCCCCCTCGAAGTGGCCTGTGATCAATATAAAAGTGATTCTGAGTTCTGTTATTTCTGATATCTTGAGTATTTGCATTAATTAATTATTGTAGGTTCATCACATCTGGTATTAGAGCACTTTCTTGGGCTCGTTGGGTGGAATTTCTGCCAATTTTTTTTTTTTACATCTGTTGCAAGTTCGGATTTGGGGATAACCCCTATCCGCTTAACTGTGGGAATTACTTGGGCATAAGCCCTAAAACTCATTGTGAGGAGTACCACAGGAACCCCCAAGTAGCTGGCCCATTGAGAGGACCTGTCAGTGAAAAGGGCAACGACCCCTACCTGATTGACTAGTTCCCACCCGTGAGGTAAACCAAGATCTATCGTTTGTGGCAAAGCGGTTATCAGTTTTATCTGAGCCGTGAAGTGAGGGGTACTGCCCCAATACGCAAACCGTTAGACAACATTGGTGGCCGAGTGAATCCCCTGAATCGATAAGAAGCCGCACATACCTGGGGTCCATATCTATTTTCAGCTGAAGTGTTGCTGATCACTTCCACTCCAGATACAACCATTTCAGATCTATTATGAAAGTCGTTCCAGGTCCAGTCGTCGTTTCAGATCCAGCCGTTTTCGATCCCGCCCACGCCGTTGCAGATCCATCTATTGCGGATCCCTTCCACGCCGTTGTTGTCGATCCATTTATGGAAAAAAAATAAAAAAAAAAATATATATATATATATATATATATATATATATATATATATATATATATATATATATATATATATATATTTCTATTTTTCGGCCATATCTCCCTTGTTTCAAACTCTGTTTTCCCTAAAACTTCACTAACATCCCTGCAATCCCATTCTGCATATTTCATTTTTGAAGACCCTATCCCAAATTCCACTTCCCAAGACCAGAAATCCCACATTTGCCTATTTTTAGGGTTTCCCATAACTCCAATTTTCACCCAAACGCCTTCAAATTTTGCCACCGTGTTCCTTTCCTAATTCTGTTTCTTTGTCCCTCTCTACCAAATTTTCTCATTCTTTCACCCCGCTTCTGAAATCCCCATTTTTTGCTTCCCTATCCATCAGAAAGTGTCCAAAACCTAGTCATACCCCAATTACCCATCCGAGTTTTTCCCAAATCCAAATCTTCCTTTACTAAATAAGCTTTTGTTTGTGTTTTTCTATCCATTCCCCCCCCCCCCCCCCCCGAAAAAAAAAAACTCTTGGTTGTGGTTGTCACCCACGCAGGAGAAAAAACCATGGAGGAAGCACTTGCAGCCATCCAAACCAAACTCCAAGATCTGGATGAAAAATTTCTCAGCCTCCATCTTCAGCATTCAGCCATGAACAATAACCGACAACCAGAATCTTTTGCAGCCACCGGGTTCTCTTCTTCCATCAATTTTCGTGGGCCGAAGCTTGATTTTCCTCGCTTCAATGGTATTGATCCGACTGGATGGATATACCGAGTAGAACAATATTTCAGTCTACATAATACTTTTGATGTTCAGAAAGTTCCACTTGCATCCTTTCATTTGGAACCAGAAGCCCTTCAATGGTACCGTTGGTACATCAAAGCTCATCCCGAGCCAAACTGGACAGATTTTTTCCAACTCCTTTTGCCACGATTTGGTCCTAGTGCTTTTGATGAATTCACAGGAGCACTCACTAAACTTCACCAAATTGGCACAGTGAGAGAGTATCAGACAAAATTTGAGAAACTGGCCAATCACACAGAAGGATTGTCTGATGAATTCTATAAGAGTTGTTTTATCAGTGGTCTCAAGGATGAAATCCGCTCAGAGGTCAAAATGTTCTGTCCCAACACAATGATGGAAGTCCTAGGGTTGGCTAAGTTGGCAGAGGACAAGATCGCAACTCAACAACGCTCCAAACCCACCTTTGTTCCCTTCATAAATATGGGTTCCCAACGACCTCCCATTACGCCTGCTCCTCAACCAACTCCTATCAAGCATTTGTCTGAAATAGAGATGCAGGCACGCAGAGAAAAAGGGCTTTGTTATAATTGTGATGAGAAATTCACTCGGGGACATAGATGTGTTCAACAAAAGCTCTATCTCTTGGATGTGGATTCTTTGCCTGCTTTCGAACTTGATGAAGAAGCTCCAAATACAGTAGATGATCAGGTCGACATTCAACACCCACCTGTTGACACCCCATCTAAGGACGACCCACCCGAGATCTCTCTCCATGCTGTAACCGACGTCACCACCCCACAAACAATGCGAGTTAGGGGATACTTCAAGAAGCTCCCTCTTACCATACTCATTGATTCTGGTAGCACTCATAACTTCATTGACCCTCGGATTGCCAAACAGGTTGATTGTTTTTTCCATCCTTGCTCCAACTTTGAAGTCATGGTTTCCAATGGGGGCACCTTACCTTACAAGGGGAAGTATCACAATGTGTGTATCTCTATGGAAGATTATAAACTGCGCTCTGACATGTTTGCCTTGTCCTTAGGCGGATGTGATGTGGTTTTGGGCATTCAATGGTTACGCACACTTGGTCCCATCTTATGGGATTTTGCGGAACTTTGGATGCAGTTTTCACTCAATGGGGCACAACACAAATTAATGGGCTTAAAACCAGGGTCTCTCCGCATCATCAGTTCACATCGCCTGGAAAAAATCCTTAAGAAGAATTCACATGGTGTCATCTCTCAGCTCCATTCCATTCAGATGCACCCATCAACGGTCTCCACTACTTCCTTGGATAGATATGCAGGTGTCTTTGCTGAACCAATGAGCTTGCCGCCTTCAAGAGACCTTTCCGGTAAGAAGTTAGTTGCATCTACCTCTCAGCAGGAACTGATGGCTATTTTGCATGCAGTACAGAAGTGGAAGCCATACCTATTAGGGAATTATTTCTGCATCAAGACTGATCTCCAGAGTCTGAAAATTTTTCTGGAACAATGGGTCTCCTACCCACCACACCTGACATGGGTTATCCAACTCATGGGTTATCCCTATGCGATCACTTACAAGAAGGGTAAGGACAATATGGTGGTAGATGCTCCTTCTCGCACAATTGATGACCTAGTTTCTCTTACAGCTCTTTCTCTGCTTGTTCCAAATTGGTTGCAATATGTTCAACAAGGCTATCTCTTCTATGAACTCCATGCTTCTTCATCAATAGGGCACTCTTGGTTCTTCAAAATGTATGACCAGAAACAATGTAACTTCTTTTGGCAGGGACTAAAAATGACAATTCAACAGATGGTGGCCGAATGTGATACTTTCCAGGTCAACAAGGGTGAAACGACACTCCTTTCGGGATTGCTCAAACCCTTGCACATCCCTACATAGCTTTGGCCAACTATTTCTATGGATTTCCTAGCAGCGCTGTGGTGGTACAACACCACATCTCAAAGGACACCATATGAAGCAGTCTATGGACATACACCACCAGTTCTTCTTCCATACATCCTTATCAGCTCCCCAGTTCAGGAAATTGACTCGGTTTATCGCAACCGCGATCAGATTCTTCTCATTCTGCAGGACAATCTTCACATGGCCAGAATTCGCCTGAAACAACAAGCCGATCAGCACCGTTCTGAGCACATTTTCCACGCAGTTGATAGGGTTCTTCTTCGTCTACAACCTTCCAAGCAATCCTCCCTGACACTCCAAAGGCGCTAGTGGCCCGAAATGCAACCCGAGGATGCTACCGGGGAACCACTCCTTCAGATTCTGCAGCAATTTCTCCAACCAAAGCTTTGAGGACAAAGATTTTTCTAAGGGAGAGGGGATGTTAGGAATCCGTGTCAACCCTTCTCTTTACTATGTTAGTATATTGTTGTTGGACGCATATGCTTTGTAAGTCGTCCCGTAGTATTTGTTGATCCATAGTTTATATTAGCCCATAGTATTGACCCATAGTATTGGACGCATATGCTTTGTAAGTCGTCCCGTAGTATTATATGTCCCATGGTGTTGACTCATAGTATTGGGCATAGACTTAGTATATAAGTGTGTGTTGAGGTCATTGAAGCCACCGTGAAGTTAATTGTATTGAGCTTGCTCAAAGGAGGTTGCCCCCTCGAAGTGGCCTGTGATCAATATAAAATTGATTCTGAGTTCTGTTATTTCTGATATCTCGTGTATTTGCATTAATTAATTATTGCAGGTTCATCACATAATCAACAAAAAATTGACAACTTATTTCTATTCTTTTACTATGCATGATCTCATGTAACAAAAAAATCATCATAGATCACCTTTTGGCATTGATCAGAAGCAGGTTGCATAGTTGAGCATGCAATTTGTAGTTTAGAAACCATATCATAATTGCCTTGGAGACACTCCTCATGAAATAGCATCACTTGCTCTACTACATGTGAAGAGCTACTGGTGAGAATTCATCATACTACAAAAAACATATGGTGCACTGAATTCGTCTTTATTGAAAAATAAATAAATAATAAAAAAATAACTCAACCCCTAGGGAAAAAGAGTAGTTGTTCACCTGGAAAATCTGTGTAGGATCTTTGTAGTGCCAACTAGTGGTAAGTTGTTTTGATGTTTCTCATTATTGGAAGAGGTGAATATGAAAAGTTGATCCTTCTTATGCAACCACCTCAAGCATGGCCAAAATTGGTAGAGTTAGTATAAAAAATGCCCATAAGATAAAAACAGTCCCTTGAGCACATGATGGGAAAGATACATGTTAATCAACACAAAATTGACAACTTATTTCTATTCTATTACTAGGAATGATCTCATGTAGCAAAAAAATCATCATAAATTACCTTTTGGAACTGAGAAGTAGGTTGCACAGTTGAGCATGCAATTTGTAGTTTAGAAACCATATCATAATTTCCTTGGAGACACTCCTCATGTAATAACATCACTTTATCTTCTACCTTTGAAGATCTAGACATATCAATTTATGAAGGGCTCACCATAGTTAATGATAAAAAATTCCAAACAGATTGAGGAAAGCAACCACAGAACCAATCACATAGCTTTTCTTGGGCCCTAGCAAGTATGAATAATTGAAATATTCTTAACGGATATTGTAATTCAATTCAATCATTAGAGATTCTAGCTTTTGCATCATTTTGAGAAATTAATAGTGTATATATGCATTTGTAGAAGAATTATAGCTGGTTATGTTTAAAGATTGTGTCAATTCTTGTCGTTGTAGTAGTGTGTCCATTGTAGATGCAAAACGTTTCCAAATAATGTTTGAGTTGAAGTTGTAGAGAACAAACTTGCTTGAATATTGCATTTCCCCTAACTCAACAAACAATATTATGGTCTCATCCATCCAGACTGTTGATTTTCCATCTCCCAGCTGAATATTTCAATCTTGACCAAGAGTGAGGAATCCTTCTTCACTTACTGGTTGGATTCTGATAAACCCAAAACCATTAACCTTCAAATTTTACAAATACATAAACGTTACAATAGTAAAAATCAATTATCACTACAATCCAAGCATTACGTATCCAAATAGGAAATTTCACAATATAAAATAAATATAGAAGATGATTTGGCTAATACAAAAGAAATACAATAACAAACATACGATACAAACATAAAAATGCAAAACATATTTGTGTGATTTTTTTGGGCAACTTTCTCATGCATTCCAATTGGAACTTTGATGACTAGTCTTTGTACTTGATGATTATGCAATTGGAATTCTCATTGACCCCATTTGGTCATCTTTGGATGTTAATATAAAATATATTTCTTTCTCTCTCACTATATTTTTAAACCACACACTCACAAGTGCTAAGGCTAATGATCACACCTTGATGAGGAATAGGGACGACTCAACTACATGGAAAAAAATAACAAGAATTATCTATCATTTGGAAACTATGCTAAATGCAAGGACAAGATATTGAAGGCATGCGTAACCTGCCTATCTCACCACCATCCTATATTAATGCTTGCAACTTAGATGATAAATTCAAATCCTCATCCTCAAGTTTTCATTCATTTAAAAATGATTGAGATACAAATCCGTAGGAGTAAAGTGGGAAGGGTGGAGAAAATAAGGGTTGGAAGGAAATCAAGGACATCCTTGACATGATGCTAAAGTTACACAAATACCAGGTTGCCATGGATAATGTTATGGTGAATAAGAGAGGCAATTGTATATGAGATGAATTAGCTAGCCCAAAGTAGCAAGCTACCAACGTGACAGATAATCACCAAGCCTTGGATCCTAATTGGGGGTAGTTGAAGGTTAGACATTCTCAGGTAGCTGAGGTATCAACCATCAAGAAGACCAAAAAATAAGATAATGAGTTATGAGCTCTTGGATTTTGACCTGCAGTTCTCATATCTTTCTTATTTTGTTCTAAATTTCCTAAGGCATGTACTGAGTGTTGGTTGCAGTACTGTTCTAGAGGTTTTCCAATGTAGACCCAGGTACTTCGCGGTATAAAATACCAACAAAACCCCTATTCATCGGCCCTTTTGGAAACATACTGCAAGCAGCCTGAGGTATCACCCGAGGTGAAGTTGATGGGGTGGGTGCAGAAGCAGGTTTCCACAACCTTGTGATGCGAGTGATTCAGCTTCTTAATGCACAACATGGTGACAGACTACGTAGCTGCGTTGGTGATCGCGCGAAGTTTCCTACTCCGTGTCGAGTATTTTCAGGAATAGGGATATTGGCACCTTCAGTGCGTTCATAGGTCGCACAGTGGGGTTTATGAGACTGATCACTTCTATTCACTACTTAGTCAATAAACCTTAATCATTCATCATTACTTAGCTTGATAAACAACACAACTTATGCAAATATGTGAGATGCACAGCGCCGTGAGCTTTGATACTGTGATTCGATCCTTAGCAATTAACTGTATAGTTATCTTATCGATCCATTCATTCGAGAATTATAGGCGCTTTACTATTTAATATTCCTCCCTACATGAACTACTTAGTGTTAAATTTTCAAAATTTACTTCAATCTGATCTAGGATCTTAACTGAGAGAACACCATGTACAACAAATCTACAGCATATCAATCATGGACACAATAATGCAAGCACACAAGAGACACAGAGTTTACTTGGGGAAAACCATAAAGGTGAGAAACCCCAATAACTTCCTCAGAGATAGATAGAGCAATGATACAACCAGAATACAAGAGACAGTCTTCTCCTAGCAGCAGAGCCTCCTCCTCCACAAGTGCGCCACTCTCCCAAGTGTGAGTGGGAGAATAGAATGTGTAAAATGAGAGAGACACACTCTCTATTTATACACTAACTTGACTCGACCTTTACTCAACTAGGTCGGCCTCAACTTAACCACTTAACATAATTCTGACTGGGTCGACCCCCACTAGGGTGGTCTAATAACCCTTTGACCCACATGGCCGACCCCCAATAGGGTGGTATAATAACCCTTTGACCTACATGACTTATACAAGGCCGACCCCAACAAGGTGGTCTAATAACCCATCAAGTATAAGTTATGACACTTACAATATAAATGACGACACTTCCGTATAGAGGAATAATAACATCTCTATAGGAATACAACCACTTCCGTATAGAGGAATAATAACATCTCTATAGGAATACAATATACATATATGTGAAATACATTCCGAATTTACATATACATCAACACTCCCTCTTAACTAGGAAGGTATTTATTGACACAGATCTTCTAGCACAAGTCATCTTCTCTGGATCATCGTCACTGGATAATCGTCATTGAGTCATCATCATCGTCACTGCTGCTGCTATCTCAATCAATCTCTGAATCTACTCGTCATAGGAAGTTCTACAGAGCCAGTCCTTTTTCATATTGGATGTAGGCCCACCACCTACAGGTCTTCATCATCACTGGCCATAGTGTGGAATCCTCAGGACTTATTACGTGCGTCACAAAACTTGGCTGCAGCATCCCAGGCTATTACGAGCACACAGCTCTACCTGTCAGATCTCCCAGGAGCACATTACATGTGATCCATCACAAAACCTGGCTGAAGCATCCTAGGCTGTTACGAGCACACAGCTCTACCTGTCGGATCTCCCAGGAGCACATTACATGTGATCTCACCACAAAACCTGGCTGAAGCATCCTACGCTGTTACGAGCACACAGCTCTACCTGTCGGATCTCCTAGGAGCACATTACATGTGGTCCACCACAAAACCTGGTTGAAGCATTTGAGGCCTTTTTCATCCTGTCCAGATCTCCTAGGAGCAAATTACATGTCATGGAAAATCCTGGCTGAAGCATCTGAGGCCTTTTTCATCCTGTCCAAATCTCCCAGGAGCAAATTACATGCCATAAGACAAAACCTCGCAAGAGCATCTCAGGATGTTATAGGTACACAACTCCGAACTGAAGATCTCCCAGGGCACAAATTACATGTCCTCCCAGAGCAATGTCTCGAAGGAGCATCCCAGGCTGTTACGGGTACACAACTCTGACCTATAGGATCTCCCAGACATGCTCATCTGCACAACCTGATCCACGGCCACAAAGTATCATCCTGATACTCACCATACATCATCCTGATGTACACATGATCATCCTTATCATCATCACTGCATCGTCCTGATGCATGTCATCTGGAGAAGCTCGTCATCCACGATCATCCTGATCATACAATGCATCCACCTGATGCATACCAAGTATCTACCTGATACATATCATCATACATGATCTACCTGATAATACAATGTATCCTCCTGATACATACACAGATACATGATCCACACAATGTATCCACCTGATACATATACAGATACATGGTCCAAGAATCCAACATGATGCATATACAAAAATACATACAAATGATCCAACTGATCATATCCAACATCCAACATGATGCATACATACATAAATGATTCAACTGATCATATCCAACATCCAACATGATGCATATATATATAAATGATCCAACTAATCATAACAAGCATCGTCCTCTTCAGATAATCTCATTGTCCACAAAGCACAACCCAGATGCACATCATCCAGCACTTACACCACCGACATGGGAGAACACATCTACCACCATTCGGGGAAGGCTCCAGCCCTAACTTTTTCACCATGGGAGAACACATCTACCACCATGTGAAAAATGGCTCAGCAATTACATCACGACCAAGGGAGAACATATCAACCATGTCAGAAAAGCTCATGTGCATCTGCATCTTCCAGACTCATCACTTCCCTTTGGAAGGAACCTTGATCTGAAGTGCACCAAGCATCTCTCTGAAGTACTCAAACTGCACTCTGGCCAATGGCTTGGCCAATACATCTGCAACCTGCTCATTCGTCGCAACATACTCTGCTTCGGCTGTACTCAATGCTACGCAGGACTGCTTCCTGCTAAACCAAGAGATCACACCTGATCCTTATCTGCAGCACTGCCTGCCGAATCTGAATCAACATAACCCTGCAGGTTAAACTTTTGATTCGCATCATACTTGAGCCCATAATCAACTGTACCCTTCAGGTACCTCAGAATATGCTTTACAACAACTAGGTGAACACTCCTCGGATCTGTCAGGAACTGGCTCAATGTGTTCACCGCAAAGCAAATATCGAGTCTCGTGTTCGTTAGGTACATCAAGGAACCAATCATTTGACGATACATAGTGATATCAACTGGCTCAGATGAAGCATCACACAGAAGCTTCAGGTTCGATGCCATAGGTGTGGCCATAACCTTGCAATCCATCATCTCGAACCTCTTCAGGATCTCTACTGCATACTTCCCTTGTCCAAGGAAGATTTCATTTGCACTATGCCACACCTCCATGCCAAAAAAAAATAGTGCATCATCCCCAAGTTCTTCAACTCGAACTCGGCAGCAAGATTCCACTGCATGTCGGCAATCAATCTATCCTCACTTGTTACAAATAGGTCATCCACATAGTAGTATCACTGGATTTCCTTCCTCAACCTTGTAGTAAAGGTTGGAATCCACTTTATTCTTGGTAAAGCCCAAACTGGATAGAAAGCTATCTATCCTACCATACCAAGTTCTACACATATATGACTCCCTGTCATGTGTCTTAGAACCAAGTGGTTGCACCACATGCACTTCTTCTTCAACTACACCATTCAAGAAAGTGTATCTTCCTCTTCATCACTACAACATGCCTGATCTTGTAGATCCTCTTGGAAGTCACTACAGACTCCCCTTCAGGTCTTGGGACTGCATCTCAAACATCTTCGTGATCGACTGGTACTCCTCAATCATGGCATTGTTCCCAGATCTTGGGAACTTCAATATCTTCAATATTTTCAATAGATAACTTTGTTGCTGAACAAATGTTGTAGTCCTTTTTCTGTAGGTGATGGTATACGATCTTTCCTACACAACAAGTTAAATTGCATGATTAGAAAACATCTCATAGTTTTCAGAACAAATTCTTACACATAAAGAAATATGTCATAGAGTCATGCAATTATCTTAGCCAATGCTTCAATACAACATTTATCCATATTCCGTAACTTTCTAGATGCCTTCCAATCTCTACCAGAACATTGTTAAGAGTGTGCACAACTCCTAACATGTCAGCAAAGAGGTTTCATTCTAGATAAGTAGCAATGGAATGTTGTACAGTGCCATAGGCCACTTACCCATGTATATTAGTAGTATACTGTTCATCAATGCAACTATTCTAATATGCATAATACACAACGTAATTCTAGGAACATAAGCATATACATCATTGAATAACATTATGTAATAAATGACAATTCAAATACTTATCTTTGTTTGGTTGCTGGGTGGACTACCTCTAAATCTTTGCAACTCCATTCTGATGTGGATTGTGAGAAGTGATCAACTCCCTCTGAATATCTGCATCCTTGCAGAAACTACTGAAGTGTGCTCCTTTGCTTTCTTGCAGGAACAACTGGAGTGTGCTCCCTCTTGATCTTTGCTTCCTGGATTACCTGTCATTGAACTTACATCCATCCTTAATCACTATGCATGCTTATTAGTATCATCATTGTGTTATCCTTGAGGTCTCATACATAATCACACATTTATTAGTATAATCTTAATACTATCAAAACACAATAATCTTAAACATGTATAGTCACAATCATTCACAGTTAATAAACATTAGTATTCAAGGTTTCAGGGAAGTCTTCTTTTACTCATGCATATTCTTATTTGATCATAGGACTCTTCTGATTAGTTAAATCATCAATGCATAAACCCGTGATTACTCAAACCTATACCTTCATGATTCTTCCGGTTAGTCATATCATCAATTATGGTAAGAAACATAATATGCATACAACCATGACTGTTCAAACCTATGAATTCATGAATAATCATTATCAACAACACAACAGTATAAGATCCTAACACAAGGTAGGATTCTAGCTTGATATAGGAAAATATACCTGGATTAGCATGCTAGATAGTTATGTCTAACATACCCGCATAATGTCTTCTGGTTCTCTTCAGTGACTTGTGCTAGTAACCTGTATGTCTCATAAGTTAACCATTGTAGAACCAAGTTATACATACCTCGAAAGTAGATCTTCTATGTGATCCATGACAATGGATGAATCTTTGTTTTCATGTCACCATGAGCATATGTTCTTGAAGTAGAACATGATTTGACTTTCTTGGTGTACCTTTTGTGTTAGCAAACAACATAAACCTCATACAACATCACAATGCATTAGTACAATCATAAGTGTCAAAACCTTAATCAATGAATATCTTCTATTAAGGTGATACGAAAAGTCCAGTAATTAATCAAGATTGTACTATAAAGATATGAAGACAAACATATGATAAACTTAACCATGAAACATACCTGTAAGCCATACCTGTTAAGATTGCTTGTAATATTCTTATGGAAGGCCTTAGCCTCATCTCCCTCTGAGACAGGAACGTCTTCACTTATGTAGGTGACCAATCCATCTTCTTCTAGGATTAACCCAATCCACTTGATTTGCAAGAACTGGACCTGGAGCTGGATTAGGGTTTGTCAAAGAAACCCCAAAAATTCAAACTTTGAATTTCAAACTTCCGAAAGGATAGAAATATGCACCTTGATGAGCTGATCAAGTCGGTATATTCAGAATTTGAAAACTGCAAAGTTTCACCCCTCGAAATTGCCTTTTAGATTTCTGGATTCACCGGAGATGACCCTGAATTAGGGTTTGAGTTTCCCGGAGCTTCACCCAACCAAAAGATTTGATTTTTTTGAGGAGCTTCCAGCCGTGGTCACAGATTTCCAAAATTCCAATTTTTGCAGAAGCCCTAATTTTCCATCTTTCCGATCAAAGTCCCGAACTGGGGTTTGATCAAGCCCAACCTTCTGCCCAACCAAAAAATCTGATCTTGGTCTCTAAATTTCTATTTTGATGAGTAGAATCCAGCCGTGGTCTCCGATTACAAAAATTCCAACTTTCTTCGAAGCCCTAAATTCTGGAAGGCATGAATGAAGGTACTCAAAAATAATTCTGTTTTGACAGAAATATGTACCTGATTGTTTCTGGTGTAACTCCGAACTTTTCGATCCACAGGGTTTGAATTTTCTTTTTGAGATAGCCCGACCTGTTATCTTTCCATCCCGACAGGTCTTACCTCAATTTCATTCTCTAAGAGAGAGTTATGCCAAGTGTCGCAACGTGACCTTTTTATGGGATAATACATGAGAGCGAACTTGTACGGCGTGCCACGTGTCACTGGTTCAACTTCGGCCTTTGAAATTTTTTCCTGAGATATCCCAACCTGTTGTCTTTTCATCTCGATAGGTCTGACCTCAATTGGATCCTCTTAGAGATAGTTATGCCAAGTGTCGCAATGTGACCTGCTTATGGGATAATACAGGAGAGCAAACTTGTAAGGCTTGCCACGTATCATTGGTTCAACTTCGGCCTTTGAAATTTTTTCCTGAGATAGTACAGTCTATTTACTACCTGTCACTTTTTACGAAATTTTATTTGGAGCTTCCTAGCCCAAGTTATGACCTTTTTCCCAAGGTCACCTGATTTTGACTCAGATCTGGAAGAGGTAGAAACCCTATATTGTACAAATCATAAATCACAAATTACAACGAATTAGAGGTTTTCCTTTGGACACAAGGTACATGGGGATCTGATTTTCGACCTGTAAAAGTTTTAGATCCGAAAACTTAACCAAAACGGATTTATAGAAAAATTGCTACGATGACTGGTTTTTTTGCTATATCAAGCCCTAGCATCGTAAGTGCAACAAGTGTCATACATGCCATATCATGCCTTCTTTCAGGCTAGCTCTGATACCATGTTAAATTTTCTGAATTTACTTCAATCTGATCTAGGATCTTAACTGAGAGAACAACATGTACAACAAATCTACAACATATCAATCATGGACACAATAATGCAAGCACACAAGAGACACAATAATGCAAGCACACAAGAGACAGAAAGTTTACTTGGGGAAAACCATAAAGGTGAAAAACCCCAATAACTTCCTCAGAGATAGATAGAGCAATGATACAACCAGAATACAAGAGATAGTCTTCTCCTAGCAGCAGAGCCTCCTCCTCCACAAGTGCGCCACTCTCCCAAGTGTGAGTGAGAGAATATAATGTGTAAAATGAGAGAGACACACTCTCTATTTATACACTAGCTTCACTTGACCTTTACTCAACTAGGTTGGCCTCAACTTAACCACTTAACATAATGCTGACTAGGCCGACCCCCACTAGGGTGGTCTAATAACCCTTTGACCCACATGGCCGACCCCCAATAGGTTGGTCTAATAACCCTTTGACCCACATGACTTATACAGGGCCGACCCCAACAAGGTGGTCTAATAACCCATCAAGTATAAGTTATGACACTTACAATATAAATGACGACACTTCCGTATAGAGGAATAATAACATCTCTATAGGAATACAACCACTTCCGTATAGAGGAATAATAACATATCTATATGAATACAATATACATATATGTGAAATACATTCTGAAGTTACATATATATCAACACTTAGCCTCTTATTCCATCCTTGCCTCGGCGAATACAGATCACAGTAAACATATAACAAGCAATAATGACTTCATGCATGCATTGTAAGTAAATTATATCTCAAAATAATAATCATGCACAAAAATCACATAACACAATGGTTTAACGTCGTTCACCCCCCCCGGATGGGAAGTTACGTCCATAAGAACTATTGTTTATTTATCTTGGAAACGGTACAACAGTTATTCGTTTGCGCACTCAGCTGCAGACGCTCTTCTCTTTCTCTCTCAAAATTAGGTCTCCGCGCACCCAGCTACAGAGCCTTTATAATGCTTAATATATCAATCGAAAAAACAAAGAATTAACATTAACCAACAACATTCTAACCCTTTCCTTTACAAAATTTCCTTATTTATAGATCAAGACTCCTAGGTCATGTCTTTACATTTACGAAGGCAGAACCCTTAGGTTTACAACAACTATTGCGGTTTTCCCAAAATCGGACTATTGATATCTGGCAGTGAATCTTCTGTTATATGCGCGCCAACCTGTTGTCTCCGCTGAGCTATTCCTTCTTTTTCGGCCTTAGATGACTGGTTTGAGTAGTAGTAGTCTTCTGTCCGTTTGGATCAGTCACCTACCTCCGATATGCACCTACCCACTGCTTGGTAGTTATCAACGATCTTTTCCAAAGATAGGTCTTCTGTGACCTAACCAAAATAACTGCCTTTATCCGTCCATGCTCTGCTTAGCTTGATCTTCGTTGACGTGGAACATCGCGGCGCTATACTCCTCGCAGAACCGACCTCGCAGCTCCTCCGATACTATGCTGCACGCAACTTCGTAGCATACCAAACTTATCCCAAAACTGTTCAAGCTTAACTGCACTTATCTCCGCAGTTCTCAAAATTCTTTCTATTAAAAAATGCCCCATTTGGGCAAGGCCCAAGAGGCCCCTAACACTTACATGTGGCTCGCCCCCAAGCCACTTGGAACTTTTTGAAGGTCTTCCACTACCTGTTGGCTGATCTTCGCAGCGAACTCGTTGAATCTTTCCCTCAGCTTTTCAACCGTGGCCTTCGTATCTTGTTCAATTTTCCCAATTGTGTCTATCATTTAAACTTTTATCTCTTGGCTGATCTGGAATTCCACTTGCTCTTGATTATGGTTCATCTCCTTCAACTTTTCTTCGATCTCCTGTGAGATCGTTCCAGCGTCTTCTAATAATGGCTGTGACTTATTGCCCATTTCTGTTTCCTTTTCCCGCAATGCTTTAATCTTCCTTCTTGAGGTTGTTGATTTCCCTGTACTTGAGGAGTTTCTCCCTTGCTGGCAGTGCCTTAACCTCCTCACTCATCTTTTCTAGTTCTTCTTGTTTTTCCTTCACTTCATTCTTTACTTGCTGTAATTGCTGATCTTATTCAGGGGCACTAAATGCCTTTAATGCCGCTTCCAGTAGACTCTAGCACTTAGTGACTTCGATAGTAATATTCTGCGCTGTGGTCTTCACTACTCCTTGTCTCAACTACTGTTCATCTGGTGGAGTCTGTGGATTGATCTGTGTTTTCAGGGTAGCAATTTCAGATTCATGTAGAATCTCCATGTCCTCCTTCTCATTCCTTAGGCTATTGACCAAATCGCCAATCTTGACAATGGTATCTGCTGGTTCTGTTTGAATTTCAAAATCATCTATATTACCTGTAACGACAGTGATCGTGTTCTCCAATCTGAGCCGACGATCTATTTCATCTTGCAATTGCATAGTATTTCATGAGCTCTCTTCCTCAAGTTGCCTTTGTAGCTCTGCTTGTCCTTTCAGTGCTTCTATGGTTCTGTCATGCATTTCTTCACCTAGTTTTTTTTGTAGGAAATGGAGTCCTGGCAATGGTATGGTTGCAAGATCAAGCTCCACGTGCTCTACATTCTTTGTATCTAGAATTTCTTGATCTTGTAATGGTAACCTGATAGATAGTGGCTGCAAATGAACAATACAGGACCTCGTGGGAACCGTTATTTGCTGATGCGAAGTCCCCGTGGACACTTTTCTAGCTCCTGACTCATGGTGCAATGGTAATCTATTGCTGATTTCATCAAATTTTCAGGATAAACCTTGCAGTGTAGTTAGGTTCTGATTTAAGCTGTCTTGAATTGCCTTTTCCTTCTTTTCTTTGTCTGTTGAGAGTTCCTCCATTTGTTCAGTTACCTTCGTGGCAATCATTAGATAGTCATATTCGCGAAGTATTGTGTCTAATTGATCTTTGTTTGCTTTCTGCTTTTTCCTTGGTCCTTGTGTCCTGAAGGACTTCCAACATCCTTCCTATTGCCTGACTCTTTATCTTCTCCATTGGGACATGGGATAGGGTTATCCTTGCCAAAATCACTTTCAATATCCATGACATCAACTCGGAATTCAGGTGGCCATTCTTTCATTATGTTCTCAATATCTTCCTCATACATATGGTAGTTTCCAGGGTACCAATCAACATTCTTCTTCTGCGCTTTGGGAGAAATGGAGATGCATTTCATCGCAGCATAAAAATTTATAATGCAGATATATTTGCTTGTCACTTGCTTTGGTATGCGAGGTGTAAGCATAATGGACTCACGTAGCTGGTCGTAATATGTGTAAAACACTAGCACTGTTTCATGCTGTCTGTCTAGATTCAGGCTCGCCCAGAGATTCTGAAATCTAGCACCTCTGCAGTCCGAAGTGTTTGTGACCACTCCGACATAGTGCTTCGGTTCTCTCCACCCCAGGAAATCGATTAATATGATTAGACAGGTAAAATGAAAATATCCACCATTGATTTGTGTATCATTGAGTTCTTCAAGGAACTCATTTAATAGAAATTGGGACCAATTGAATTCTTGTCCCTCGGCGACTGTGGCGCCAAGCAGTACTGCGCCTGCGTTTACTTATAATGGTCGGCACTTCCTTAAGATTTTTCCCACTAACAGCTGCGTGACAAACCTTATTGCATCATCCTTTATGTCCTCCATCAGGAAGCCTCGCTTCCCTTTGACCATAGATTGTGTTTGCTTCATTAATGCTGCTACCTCTTTGTCCTTTGTCTTTCCCTGGAAGAAATTCCTTGGGTCGTCTCCCCTTTTGCTTAATCCAGTTACACCATGGATTAAGTCAATTGTCAGGTCGATATTCTGGTCTAGACATAAATATCCTTGGTGGACGCGAGCCATAAGAGTTCACACCACCGCGTTGAGCTCCGGTGATCTGTCAAAATGTGGAAGTCTTAGCAGGTTGAGTTGCCCAGACTTGGCTACTCCCGAAAACCATCTCTCGGCGACCAAGGTGAGGTCACCCTTTCCATTTTTCTTCCATCACATGTATTTATCGGGCTGTAACTGTGGGAACTTTGGTTCATTTGGCTTCTCTTTCTGCATTGCTAGGAGATCATAGTCCTCCCATTTGCATTCTGGAACCTTTCCTAATAGATTTTTGTCCACTTCAACATGCTTCGATACAGGTGAGAGTGGTATGTCATACTTTGGGCTCTTCAGTAGTTTAATGGCCGGCGCATCCACTACACGCAACAAGATGTATTCTGGAGTCATAGTTAACGGTATGTCTTTATCAGCACGGGGCTTTTGTGGTCTTACCGAACTTGTCTGCAGTAGTTTTGATCTGGGCGTTGCTGGATTTTTCCCTTTGTCTTGCATCGAGGGGGAGTGTCTTGGTGATCTCCTTGGATTTTGTTCTGATTCCTTGACGACTTTCTTGTTTGGGGTTCTCATTAATTCTTCAATTCCTCAGTGTTGAAACAATCTCACAGTCTCTTCAACCGTTAACTCTTCTTCGAATAAAAATTTCTTAGGCATGCAAACAGTTTCAACGGTTGTAGAAAGCTTATGAAAATAGGTCAGACAGAATTATTTGCAGAAAATTCTAAGTGTTTGATACGCCCACGAGATGATAAGCTTTGTTATTTATAGGCGCGGTGGATCCTCCTCTGTGCCCCAGAATGGCTAGATATGCATTAAATGGTGGTATCCGTTAACTAAATCCGGCATATTTTTGGGTCCTTTCCGTCATTAAGTTGTTCAGAACGGCTATCTCTTCTTTAAATGCCCGAGCGGTCAGCAGGGAGTACTGTATAACGGCTATTTTACCAACCGTTACTTGTAATGGTTATTTTCTATATTCTTGCGTCGAACTGTGCGGTAGGTCATCGTTGATTCTGCACAGTTTCTTCGCGGCATATAGTTTATTTTCTCTCTTTTTTTTTTCCCAATGCGGTGCGCTGTATATATCTATCTTTATCAGTCTATGTACAGACTCTTCTATAGTTTCTAGTGCCGAATTATGACTTTATTTGGCACTTAGAAACTTTCCTTTCTTATTTATCATTCTAGATGCTGCGAAATAGGACTATCACGGTAAAGCTTTAGTCTGCTTCCATTTATCAAACTGGGTAGTGTATCACTGACTAAAGTAGCTAACTGGACTGCGCCACCATTAGTAACATCTATTACAGTATATGGTCCAAGCCAATGCATTTTAAATTTTCCAAGAAACTTCATGAATTTACTATCATACAGTAGGACTAGATCACCTACCTGAAAATACTTATTCTTGATGTGGCGATCGTGCCATGCTTTTTCTCGTTCTTTTTGCACTTGCTGGTGGAATCCTGCGATGAATTGCTCTTCTTCCAATCCAACCAAGTGTGACAGCCTTTCCTCTAGTGTTGCGTGATCTGCCATCCCTGTAAATGCAACTATTCTCAAGCTGGGTATAATGTACTCCATAGGCATTATTGCTTCTTATCTATAAGCCAATCTTAAAGGTGTATGTCCAGTTAATTTCTTGCATGTCGTTCTGTATTCCCATAATACTGAAGGAATGCACAGGTCCTAGTCATCACGGTTTTCATTGCATACTTTGGTTAGTGCATTCTCAAGTACTTTATTAAATGCTTCAACAGTACCATTTGCTTGTGGATGATAAGTCGCATTGTGTTGATGATGGATGTGGAATTCTTCAGTCAAAGCTTCAATAGTTCTGTTTAAAAAATGAGTACCTTGATCACTCATCAAAATTTTTGGGCATCCAAATCATGTAAGGATATTCTCAAAAATAAATTATGCAGCTGTAGCCGCGCTACAGTCCTTGACTGGTTTTGCTTCTGCCCATCTGGTGAGGTAGTCAGTTGCTGTAATAATGTACCTCACACCACTTCTTTTCCCTGGTGGGTTAATAGGTCCCACGAAATCAATTGCCCATTTCTTGAATGCTTGCAAGGTTAGCTGGGGATTCAATGGCATTTCATCTCTTCTTGACAGTTTCCCTGTCCTCTGACAGACATCGCAGTTCTGGCAATGTTCTTTGGAGTCCTTATGAATCGTAGGCCACCATAGCCCTGCGCACAATATCTTCTTCGTAGTATCCCTTCCTGCATAATGAACTCCTACGTCTCTTGAATGTGCATCAACTAATACAAGTGGATTCTTGTGTTTTGATACGCATCTTCGCAGCACTTCATCAGGTCCTAACTTATAAAGTTGTCCTACAATAATGGTGAAGTCTGCGACTCGTACTACCAGCTGCTTCTTTTGCTGCGTAGTAAATTCAGTAGGTGTGAACCCGGTAGTTAGAAAGTCAATGATATCTTGATAATAATCATCGACAATCTGTATAGAAAACAATTGTGCATTGGGCATATTGTCTTCGAGATTCGTTGGTTCTTCTCCAGACTCGATCCTTGATAGATGACCAAGGCCTAGATTTAATCTCCCTGGTTTAACTATTATTTCAAAATCATACTCTTGGAAGAGTAAGAGCCATCTGCATATTGGTCCCCCCAACACTGGTTTATTGACCAGGTATTTCAATGCAGAATGGTCAGTAAACATTGAAAAGTGCGCACCAAGCAAATAGTGTTTGAATTTCTGTAGTGCATATACCATTGCAAGTCCTCCCCTTTCAGCAGTGGTATAGTTCTTCTCAGCAGATGAGAACTTTTTGCTCGAAAATGCAATGGGATGATCAATTCCTCCTTTTCCTGGCTGCGTGAGAATGATACCCAATGCTATACATGAAGCATCAACATGTACGTGAAACGACTTTTCCCAGTATGGAAAAACTAGGATCGGCGCGGTGACCATTTTTTCTTTCAATTTGTTGAATCCTTTCTCGCAGTCCTCATTCCAAATGAATGGTGCATCCTTTCTCAAAAGCTTCTCCATTGCTGCGGTTATCTGTGCATAACCTTTTATGAATTTTCTGTAGTATCCAGTATTCCCTAGTGTAGTGCGCAATTGTTTAACTGAATTTGGGGTAGGAAAATTTACAATAACTGCTATCTTCGCTGGATCAACCATCAACCCTTGCTTACACATGGTGTGTCCCAGGAAAATCCCATAAGGAACACAGAAAATACATTTCTTTAAATTCAATGAAATCTGATGGTGTCTACATTTTTCTAACATCATTCTTAGGTTCGCGGCATGGTTCTTTAGTAACCCAAAAATGGTCCAATCATCAAAATAAAATTCTAAAAATTTGTGGATGAAGTCTTTGAATGCTGTGATCACTACTCTTGAAAATATGGCTGGTGCATTCTTCAAGCCAAAAGGCATCACTGTATACTGAAATGACCCCCATTCTGTTGCAAAAGTGGTTTTGTGCCTATCGGTTAGATCAATTTTTATCTGATGGTATCCAGAAAATCCATCAGTAAAAGAGTATGCTTCATTCCCTCCAGCGTTATCAAGTACTTCATCGGTAAAAGGTGTAGGAAATGGATCATGCATAGAGGCATCATTCATCTTTCTGAGATCAACATAGATTCTAATCTCACCCTTTGTTTTCTTGTCTTGGATGACCATTGGGCTTATCCATTCAGATTCTTCAACCAACTCAATAATTCCTGCATCGAGCATCTTATCGAGTTTTGCCTTAACTTGTTCCTTGTAGCGTGGATTCAGTCTATATGGCCTTTGTTTAATAAGTTTTGCTCTAGGCTTAAGAGGAATTTTCATCACTCCTAAGTCTCCTAGAATAACTTTCATCTTTGTGAACTTTGTTGGGAATACTTCCTGATATTCCTGCAATAAAGCTGCGATCTCTGCAACTGTCATCATCCCAGTAGTCTCCTATTGCTGCGAACTTCAACTCTTCATGGGTGCCAATGTTCACTTTCTTTGTTTTAACCGGTCCACTCATATCTGGAATTTCAAGTGGAGGTCCCCTACCTTGCGTATACCTTCTGATTCTTGGATTTTTATGTTGCGCGGGTCCTCTGCGTCGCTGTCTTCAACTTTTTCAGCTATGTTGTAGCAATCTAAATCTTGCTCTATCTGTTTTGACCAATCTAGTTGTAGACTCGTAAGTACATTGTCTGTGTCAAAAAATTCTTCTAGTGTTATATTTTCCTCCTTGCGATGTGGGATAAATATCTTTTGCTTGATTAGTTGCAGTGTGTCATGTATAGTCGGAGAGTCATCTTGAAAATTAAAATCCTTCTGGAAGGTCGCATTAAGGATGGAATAATCTGTGGTTCCTGTGCGCATCTCCTCCTCTAGATACCACTTTTCTAGAATAGGCTCCTCCAACGTATGCACAAAGAGATGTACCCATTCTGTCTGCGGTCTTTCCTTCCAAGATTGTACACAATCTACTATATGATCTCCTGGATTCGTCTGGCCATTATATTTCTCAAATGGTACGTGACCTTATCAGCAAATCTAATTTGTAGTTTTATTCTGCACTGGTCCCAAGTTGTTATGGTCTTTTTGTGTGTAGCGCACCATTTAGCAGGTGTTTCTCTGAGTGCCATGTCAGATGCGATGTTCATCTGCAACTGCTGCAGTGTATTCTTTGATAAATGAATAGACGTTAGCTGTACCATCATAAGTGGGGATTGGACTTACCTGCTTTCCAATCCAGCGGAGTGACTTTGTAATTGTCGTGCATCTCCTAGAGGATACTTCATGCATTCTGTGTTGCCAGTTTTCTAATCCTGCGTCCGAGTCTGAGATGCAAGAACTATCGCAGCGCTAGTTGAGCATTCCATCCGCAGTAGGATCAATATAATCCACAACATTCGTTGTCATTTGATAGATATGGTCAAGGTTTTGAGCTCTGTACTCTTCTTGAATAGGTTCAACATATCGCTCCCCCTGTGAAGGATCCAATGGTGTGATGACCCTTATGTCATTGCCTTCAAATATCATTTTCATTGTTTTCAGATAGATGACAGTAGAGTTCGTCATTGCCTAATCGATGCGCAATAGTGCTGGATAAGGATTGTTGTCATCCACAATTTCAATTACTTCGAAGTCTACATAACTTCGCACTCCATCAATGTCGACAATGGTATTGGTTATCCTTCCCAGCGGTATAACTATGCCTTGATTAGCCATTCTTAACTGTATAGGTGACCACTGTAACTTTGGTTTTCCCATCGCTTGCCATGTCTGCTTGGTTAAGACATTCACTTCAGATCCAAGATCAAGAATGATGTCATCCATCTCATAGTCTCCTATTTGTGCAGTGAACCGCATTTCTCTTCCGGTTCTTTTGGGACTTCTAATATTATGTACTGTGCCATGCGCTATTCCTTTCTTACTGCATGATTCGTATTGATTGATCAGTTTTTCAAATTCCGTAAGAGTGTCCTTGTTTTTGAATAACTTGATGCAGCTTTGTAGAAACTGCGCAACACAATTAGAGGTATCTGGTGCAATGCACGTCTGATCATATGCCAGTGGCATGTCCTGTATTTGTGGTTCTTGACTTCGCAGCGGAATCCTTGGTGAAGTAGGTGGTGGTTGTTTAAACATGTTCCACACTTCTTTGAATATTTCTTTGTTTTTCTGTAAGTTCATTGGAGGTGTTTTCCCAGGAGATTTTCTTATCCCTACTGTTTCTCCGGGGGTTTTCTTAGGATGAGTTGTTCCAGAAGTCAAGGCTTCCGTGCTGTTGTCTTTCCCTGTATCAGTGCCACTTCGCGTTACTGCATTAACACTCTGACCCGTGGGTCTATTCTCTGATGCAATCAACTGGATGTTAGGTTTCGGTGCTTCTGTTCTTCTCCTCTTCTGCATTTCTACCTCAAGCACCAGACAATCTTCAATCACATGATCAAATGATTTATAGTAGTTGCATGTGGTGCATGGATTAGTACATTCTCTAGATACGTGACCTAGCTGGCCACAGTTATAGCATATTACCTAGCCTCGTCCTCTTCCTTGATTTTGACTAGTATTTCTTCCTCTCCCGCGATATCCACCATCGTGGCCCCTATATCCTCCTTGATCATAGTAGGTGTTTTCTTGCTTTGGCTGATTTTCCTCTTGAATGTGGTACATTCAAGCACCTCTCATTGCGTCCATATATCGCTTTCTTTCATTCATTAGTTCATAAGCGCGATAGTTGGACTCATCATGTCCAACTGACTTACAAAAATTGCAGTATAAGTTTTTAGGTGTTTTGACATATTTCTGTAGTAGGTAACAGTCTTCAGGTTTGTGTCCTCTGCTTCTGCAAATTTCACACCATGGCGCCTAGTTCTGATTCATATTTATTGGGTTTGGTGCGCCGCTATTAAGGTATTCTTTAAATAAGGGGCAATGTTCTCTGGTGTGGCCCTCTCCTTTGCATCCTGTGCACCAATCTTCATGTCATTGTTCATGTCTCTACTCTTTTCCATTCTTCATACCTTATAATTCTAATGTCAAGGTAGCCAATTGGTTATGGATCTGGATCATCCCCGAACTACTTTCTCCAATTGGTGAAGCTTCCAACTTCATTGCAATCTCCAAGGCCTCAGCTTGAGATACAACCTTTTGTTGCATTAGTGGTTGTCTAATGTGGGGCAACATCGCAGCAATGAACCATTCTTGATTTTGTTGCAGAGCTATAACAAAGCTCACTTGGTCCAACAATGTTTTGAATTTTTGGTCGAATTCCCAGACCAATTTAGTAGGTTTCTGCTTGATTTCTTTCAACTCTGTTATGCACTGTGATTCTAACTTGGGTTTCTTAAATTCTGCTGCAATCGCAGTTTTGATATCTACTAAAGTTCTTGGATGTGTTTGAGAGTACTTCATGAACCAATGCAGCGCTCTGTCTCTAAAATTAGTTATGAGCTGCACTCGCTTGATAGCATCATCTGTCACTTGTTTAACACTGCACACGGCTTCGCATAGAAACCAGTGTTGATCAGGGTCTTCCTGACCCGTTCCTTTGAATATTGGGAGTTTTATATCATTATCTGTCATTCTGCTTCAAGATTTTGTACTATTCTGAGACTGATTCCCTGTGTCAAAAGTAGATACAGGTTGCTGGATCGTGCTAGGGATAGTATTTTGCGGAATAGTCTGAGTTGTAGTGTTGTGAGCACTCATTCCTACCGTGTTACTAATATTACTGATACGTGGGATGGGCTGCGCGATACTCACAGCGGATGGGTTCTGGACTGATTGATTCTAAGGTATAATACGCGGGATTGTGGCTGATAACTGAGTGTTCGTATTATTGAGGTCACATGGAATTTTAGTATCTCTATAATTTCTAGAGGATGTGGGTTTCTTCTCGTTAGTAAGCTTATATCTCTTTCCACTTCTCAAAGTATGGTTTTCTTTGTCAGAATCTATGTATGTGTTCTCTACCATGATAGATTTAGGACTATTGCTGCATTCTCAAAATACCTTTCTCAGCTAAAAGCATTTTAATGTATAGGGTTAGGTTTTGCAAGAACTTACCTCTGAATCCTTCGAAAAAGTATGCTTCACCTTGGCTGTATGATTTCAGCATATCTACAGCAAACTCGATCACAAAACCTTCTAGTATGCTATCAACCTAGAAGTCGACTGCTCGCGATAGTGGGCTGTCGATTGCTTTGAGTTGTTCAGTAAGCTCTGGACTCCAATCTGTAGGTACTCCGTCTTGGGAGCAATTCTTTCTTTCTACTAGGCACGATATCCACTCATGTAGCTCGTTTGGAAACGATGCGCAAAACATTTCGTGGATGTCTCTCCACAAGTATCTATTCAACCACAGTTTGTCAGATAGACGTGGATTTTGGTTTTCTTTCTTTGCAAAGTCTCTTTCGATCTTATCACACCAGGCCCAAATCTCTTTCTTTTCTAGATGCCAACTGTCAGACATCACTTTTATGGAATACGCTATCGCATCATTGGTCTTAGCGCGACAACAGAACCATTTTTTGGTCGCAGTACTGTTCTAGAGGTTTTCCAATGTAGACCCAGGTACTTCGCGGTATAAAATACCAACAAAACCCTTATTCACCGGCCCTTTCGGCAACAGACTGCAAGCAGCGTGAGGTCTCACCCGAGGCGAAGTTGATGGGGTGGTTGTAGAAGCAGTTTTCCACAACCTTGTGATGCGAGTGATTCATCTTCTTAATGCCCAACGCGGTGACAGACTATGCAGCTGCGTTGGTGATCGCGCGGAGTTTCCTACTCCGCGTCGAGTATTTTCAGGAACAGGGATATTGGCACCTTTAGTGCGTTCAGAGGCCGTGCAGTGGGGTTTATGAGACTGATCACTTCTATTCACTTCTTATTCAATACAACTAATCATTCATCATTCTTAGCTTAGTAAACAACATAACTTATGCAAATATGTGAGATGTGCAACGCCGTGAGCTTTGATACTGCGATTCGATCCTTAGCAATTAACTGTATAGTTATCTTATCGATCCATTCATTCGAGACTTATAGGCGCTTTACTGTTTAATATTCCTCCCTACATGAACTAATTAGCATCTTATTCCATCCTTGCCTCAACAAATACAGATCACAACAAACATATAACAAGCAATAATGACTTCATGCATGCACTGTAAGTAAATTAGATCTCAAAATAATAATCATGCACAACAATCACATAACACAATGGTTTAACGTGGTTCACCCCCCCCAG
The DNA here is from genome assembly GCA_027924585.1 of Larix kaempferi. Classification (NCBI taxonomy): domain Eukaryota; kingdom Viridiplantae; phylum Streptophyta; class Pinopsida; order Pinales; family Pinaceae; genus Larix; species Larix kaempferi. Next base: position 1,322,106 of record BSBM01000076.1, on the reverse strand, counting down.
ATGGGAAGCTACGTCCACAAGAAATGTTGTTTATTTATCTTGGAAATGGTACAACAGTTCTTCGTTTGCGCACTCAAATGCAGACGCTCTTCTCTTTCTCTCTCAAAATTAGGTCTCTGCGCACCCAACTGCAGATCCTTTACAATGCTTAATATATCAATCGACAAAATGAAGAATTAACATTAACCAACAACATTCTAACCCTTTCCTTTACAAAATTCCCTTATTTATAGATCAAGACCCGTAGGTCATGTCTTTACATTTATGAAGTAGAACCCTTAGGTTTACAACAACTGTCGCGGTTTTCCAAAAACCGGACTATTGATATCTGGCAGTGAATCTTCTGTTATATGCGCGCCAACCTGTTTTCTCTGTTAAGATATTCCTTCTTTTTCTGCCTTAGATGATTGGTTTGAGTAGTAGTAGTCTTCTGTCCATTTGGATCTGTAATGTCCCTTGTTAGGAATTTTATTAAAATGACAAATTTTCACTTTTTTCCCTAGTTAGACCTTTGACTAGTTTTGATCTCTAGGTCCCAAATTTGCTCCAAATGATCCCAAATCTTCTGAGAAGGTATATGAATGATATTAGAACATAAATATGTGTTTCAGGGATTCATTTGGACCTTTAAAATACTTCTCCAAATCCTCTTTCAATTCTGATCAATGTAGGTAACTTTACTAGTGATTTTCCTTTGACTAGTATTGGTCTCTAGGTCTCAAATTGACTCCAAATGCCTTCAAATCTTCAAGGAAGGTGTATGAATGATATTATAACTTGAATATGATGTTTATGGATGAAATATTTCCACCAAAATACCTCTGCAAACTCTCTTAAGATTCTGGACCAATTATGCAATTTTACTAGTAATTTGGGGTTCAAATCCCCCTGGGGTAAGTACTGAAAATGGCTTCCCAAATGCCTCCAAACCCACTCAAATTTATTAAAAGAGGTATGTAATTTGTTAATTATTTTATTAAAGTCTCATATGCACCATTAATGGATTATTACAACTGTTCTCAGCCTCTCCCATTCAACTACAAAAATCCCCAATTCGACCCTTGGGGAAATGGCACTATTTCAACTCCCAATACAACTAAACTGAGTAAAAATGATTCAAATGCTCAATTACAGTACATGAAACTTGTAGAAGACATCCATGGGAGTATATTTATCACAAATATATCAGAGAATCATCCATTCATTCGAAATCATCATCAATACATTGGCTCACAACAAGGTAGTGGGGAAATGGCATTGTTCTTCCATTAAAAATGAGATTTATACATTTCTACTTGGAATTTCGACCTGAAACTTTTTGGAGATGAAGAAAAGAGTATTTTATTCATATTAAAAGAGAAATGGGGCATCAAAAGCTTCCCCAAAGAGTACAATAGCTCACCAAAAACGCCCTCCCTCAAGGATCAAGAATATGCCATCAAAACTGGAAATGGTTGAAGGAGTGAGCTGCAATAGAAGAAACAATGAGCTGCCCTATATCTTACACCTGAAAATAAATACTCCATTAAAGCTCCAAATGAAAGGTCTTAATGGATTTTCCAATTGCCAACTTGGATGGGAATCTTTCACCCTCGAAATTGGCTAAGGCAAGAAACTAGTCATCCACTAGCTCTCCCTCTTCACAAATGAAATTGCAAATTCTACAAATGATCAAAAGCTATTATCATACTTCATTTCTACATTTTATAACCAAAATTATCCTTCTAAGGGTAGAAATCCTCTCAATAGATTCAATAGATTTCCATTTAGGAAATATTCCACATTTGCCACTTGTCTCCTAGTTCCAACCTTCCATCTTCTCCCAAATTCGATTTTGAGTCTCTTTGGCTTCTCCAACTCCCAAATTCGCCTTCCTTAAGCCTATTTTTGGGGCTGACATGTCATAGTGGTCATATGTCAGAGGTCAGGTCTTCAATTTGTCATAGTTGTCATAGATGCTCCATCATTGGTGTCATAGGGGCTAGGGAATCTAACCCAAGTGTCCACAAACTTCCACTTTGACTCTTTATCTTCCATGGAGGTTACCAATCCTTCCCAATTCGACCTAAGATGCTCAATGACATGTGTTATGACTTACCAACTCACCCAAGAGTGTTCACATTCCCATTAATTCGAATTTGCAAAAGAGAGATACCATGTATTATGAAAAATCAAGCTAGTGTGGGTCCCACATCCTCCATATGTCTCCAAAACCATTTGTCACCTAGGATTTCTCTTGAATTTATTTATTCACTCTATTTATTAAATACTTGAACCCTTCTAATGTCTAAACATCATTTATTATCCCCCTTATTCCAAATCCCAAAGCTTCCACCCCAAACCTAGGAAACTAATAATTTTCCTCCTTGGTAATTATTTGACCCTTAACATCAATTTTACAAACTCTAATGAATATGGCTAATGTGATTAGGCCATTGTGACCCAATTCCAATTTTGGGACATGACAAATCCTCCCTTCCCAATATTGCTTGTCCTCAAGCAATTTCAAACATGGGTGTTGAAGAACCTGCTTTTTGTATAATTCTTTGAAGTTGCCATTGAATTGCCAAACCTTGAGTCTTTGAGTTTCCATGAATATTTTAGAGAGGAACCACCATGCTTGCTGCTGCACTACTCTGATTAAAATCACTTTATTAAGTGGGGAATCCATCTCCCATACTGCTTGCTTCCCCCCCCAAAATGAAACCAATGAGACAAAAATTATTCCAGGGTCCCATTGCTTGTATTGCACCCCAACAATTAAGAGTGCTCTCCAATCTACACCATTAGATAAGAGGATTCCTGGATCCCATTTTCTTGTATGCATTTTTCCAAACATCATGAGTACCAAATATATATCATCAAAGTACATAACAACATAATGAAAATGTACATCAAGGATATGCTTCATCAAAGAATTATGAAAGTGCTTATACCTCCAAGCAAGTAGACCACCATTTTCCAAGTGCATACAAGCTTCAAGTGACCAATCAAATCTGCTCCAATGACATAGGTGAGGATCCCATGTCCTATAATGCTGCTCCAAAAGGATGTGATATGCATCAAAATATTCAGCCATGTATCCTTTCATCCAAGAAGTGAATGAAGAATCTCCACTAAAATCTGAACCAAATAATGAGCAGAAAGAACAAGGAGGCTTCAAATGACTCAAAGAAGTCTCACCCATACATCCATGAATGTGAGAATCATAAAAATATAACAAAGTATGTGGCTTCCAACAAAAATGTTCTCCAATCATAAATCTATTCTCCCAAGTGTTGGATGAAGTTCCTCCAACATCAAATGAATCAAATGTTGAGCAAGAAAAACCATGAGTCTTCAAGTGACTCAAATGCATATCATAGGTGCATCCATGTAGATTTGCATCATCATAAAGTGACAAATAATGTTGTTTCAAATGTGAATAAGAATGTGCTCCAACCATATCATCATAAAAAGTAAATCTAGGAGTTCCATACTCCTCATGTGGCACCATCAAAAAGAACCCTTTCACCCATACTTCATTGAGACTAATATTGCAAAACATGGAATTGTAGGATGTAGGAGAATGAACCAAATCACCAAAATGATCAAAAAGTACAGAAGTTTCATCATGGGAAGGATCCATATGGGTAGTATAATGCATCTCCTTCAAAAGTGTGAACTCTTTTTCATAGTTTGGTTCCAATGTAGAGGAATCATGCTCTTCTTTAAAAATTGCATAACCTTCATCAAGAGGCAATTCAAATTCCTCTTCCACCACATCAAGTGTTTGGATCTCTTCAAGTTCATCTTCAAACACATCAAGAACATTCAAATTTTCACATTTCTCATGATCCACCATGTCATGAGAATCCTCCAAACAATCTACCATTTGACAATCTGAAACATAGGAGGAAAAACAAGTATCTTGAAACTTTTCAAGAAGTTGCTCATTTTGAATTGTGAGCTTATGAATATCCTCATTATTCTTCAAGTATGCATCATGTAACAATTCATTAAGCTCAAACAAATGGTTTCTATCAAAAATCAAAGACATGAAATTACCTTTGATGTGGCACATTGCTCTTTGAATCTTCTCCATGTCTTCAAGGAAGGATGTTTCCTCCAATGAAGTAGCTCTCCAACAAGAATTTGACACCAATGCTTGAGTGTCATGGAGAATGCTGAGGAACTCTTGGATCTTATTTTCATTCATCTTTAAGGACCCTTCAAGAAAATGAGGCTCTTGCAAATGAACCTCCTCATCTTCTTTAATTTTGCTTGGACCAACTTCATGAAGCTCAAGTGGTGATGGGGAAGTTGATCTTGGTTCTTCTTCAACTTCTACAAGGTCTTCACTATCATGCTTAATGAAACTTGTACTTGTAGAAACACTTTCAAAAGTGATCTCTATGTCACCAACATAGAGGTGTGAGCACCCATCAGTAGGTACTCCTTCATAGTTTAAGCATCCATCAGTAGATGCTCTTTGGTTCATGTCTAAGCTAGAAGGTGTCTCGAAATGATCTTCCATATTTTCAATAGAATCTTCTTCATGCTCTTGTGATGTCTCTTCCTTTTGATCCTTAAAGCAAGCCGATGCATTTTTCCCCTTGTTTTCCTTAGGATCAATATATTTGGAATCTCTTCTTGAATAAATCTCAAAAGCTCTCCTCAAGGAGGACATCATTTCATGCACACATATATGATACTCACTCTAAGGGTTTTTACAAGAAGGGCATAAACCTTTCTTCACTAACTCCAAATCTTCATTTTTGGGCCTATTTTCAAAAACATGTTCAGCATAGTACTCAAAAGACATGGCATTTTGTGTATTTTTGCTAAAAGCAAGATATTCTTGATATTTTTGATATTGTTGGGGCAAGGTTTTATATTTTGCCCTCCATCTTTGGAACTCACTCATAGAATTATCCTTGGTTGGTGTGACACACTCATATTCATCAGATTTAAATTCATAATAATAATCTTCATTTCTCTTGAAATTGTAAGAAGTGTTGCATGATGGCACCTCTTCCTCATACCATTCACATTCTGCTTCATATTGGTCATAAGCATCTGCATATTCCTCATAAGAATTGTACTCATAGGATTCATCATAATAGTAAGACATGGCTGCCAATTATTCTTTAATGTATGTACCTAATACACAGGTGCAAGGACCATGCTCTGATACCACTGTAATGTCCCTTGTTAGAAATTTTATTAAAATGACAATTTTTCACTTTTTTCCCTAGTTAGACCTTTGACTAGTTTTGATCTCTAGGTCCCAAATTTGCTCCAAATGATCCCAAATATTCTAAGAAGGTATATGAATGATATTAGAACATAAATATGTGTTTCAGGGATGCCTTTGGACCTTTAAAATACTTCTGTAAATCCTCTTTCAATTCTGATCAATGTAGGTAACTTTACTAGTGATTTTCCTTTGACTAGTATTGGTCTCTAGGTCTCAAATTGACTCCAAATGCCTTCAAATATTCAAGGAAGGTGTATGAATGATATTATAACTTGAATATGATGTTTATGGATGACATATGTCCACCAAAAGACCTCTGCAAACTCTCTTAAGATTCTGGACCAATTATGCAATTTTACTAGTAATTTGGGGTTCAAATCCCCCTGGGGTAAGTACTGAAAATGGCTTCCCAAATGCCTCCAAACGCACTCAAATTTATTAACAGAGGTATATAATTTGTCAATTATTTTATTAAAGTCTCATATGCACCATTAATGGATTATTACAACTGTTATCACCCTCTCCCATTCAACTGCAAAAATCCCCAATTCGACCCTTGGGGAAATGGCACTATTTCACCTCCCAATACAACTAAACTGAGTAAAAATGCTTCAAATGCTCAATTACAGTACATGAAACTTGTAGAAGACATCCATGGCAGTATATTTATCACAAATATATCAGAGAATCATCCATTCATTCGAAATCATCATCAATACATTGGCTCACAACAAGGTAGTGGGGAAATGGCATTGTTCTTCCATTAAAAATGAGATTTATACATTTCTACTTGGAATTTCGACCTGAAACTTTTTGGAGATGAAGAACAGAGTATTTTATTCATATTACAAAAGAAATGGGGCATCAAAAGCTTCCCCAAAGAGTACAATAGCTCATCAAAAATGCCCTCCCTCAAGGATCAAGAATATGCCATCAAAACTGGAAATGGTTGAAGGAGTGAGCTGCAATAGAAGAAACAATGAGCTGCCCTGTAGCTTACACCTGAAAATAAAGATTCCATTAAAGCTCCAAATGAAAGGTCTGAATGGCCTTTACAATTGCCAACTTGGATGGGAATCTTTCACCCTCGAAATTGGCTAAGGCAAGAAACTAGTCATCCACTAGCTCTCCCTCTTCACAAATGCAATTGCAAATTCTACAAATGATCAAAAGATATTCTCATACTTCATTTCTACATTTTATAACCAACATTAGCCTTCTAAGGGTCGAAATCCTCTCAATAGATTCAATAGATTTCCATTTAGGAAATATTCCACATTTGCCACTTGTCTCCTAGTTCCAACCTTCCATCTTCTCCCAAATTCGATTTTGAGTCTCTTTGGCTTCTCCAACTCCCAAATTCGCCTTCCTTAAGCCTATTTTTGGGGCTGACATGTCATAGTGGTTAGATTTCATAGGTCAGGTCTGCAATTTGTCATAGTTGTCATAGATGCTCCATCATTGGTGTCATAGGGGCTAGGGAATCTAGCCCAAGTGTCCACAAACTTCCACTTTGACTCTTTATCTTCCATGGAGGTTACCAATCCTTCCCAATTCAACCTAATATGCTCAATGACATGTGTTATGACTTACCAAATCACCCAAGAGTGTTCACATTCCCATTAATTCGAATTTGCAAAAGATAGATACCATGTATTATGAAAAATCAAGCTAGTGTGGGTCCCACATCCTCCATATGTCTCCAAAACCATTTGTCACCTAGGATTTCTCTTGAATTTCTTTATTCATTCTATTTATTAAATACTTGAACCCTTATAATGTCTAAACATCATTTATTATCCCCCTTATTCCAAATCCCAAAGCTTCCACCCCAAACCTAGGAAACTAGTAATTTTCCTCCTTGGTAATTATTTGACCCTTAACATCAATTTTACAAACTCTAATGAATATGGCTAATGTGATTAGGCCATTGTGACCCAATTCCAATTTTGGGACATGACAGGATCAATCACCTACCCACTACTTGGTATTTATCAACGATCTTTGCCAAAAATAGGTCTTCTGTGACCTAACCAAAATAACTGCCTTTATTCATCCATGCTCTGCTTAGCTGGATCTTCGTTGACATGGAACATCGCGGCGCTGTACTCCTTGCAGCACCGACCTCGCAGCTCCTCCGATACTATGCTGTGCGCAACTTCGAAACATAACAAACTTATCCCAAAATTGTTCAAGCTTAACTGCACTTATCTCCGCAGTTATCAAAATTCTTGCTGTTAAAAAATTCCCCTTCTGGGCCAGGCCCAACACTGAGCTTTGTTCGCAATGTGGTTGTCATTGATGTCAAAAGAGTTCAATTGTAATGTCCCTCCCATCCTACCAAGGCGATGGAGAGAACATGATGCCAAAATTGGGCAATTGGCCCCATGTTTATTGAATAAACATTCTGTAATATAAAAGGACGCATGCAGATGTATAGATATAGGAAAAACCGCGGAAGTAAATTCAACTACACCTATATCATACATTCAAGATATTCATGCCATTCATCAATTGAAACAATATAGAGTTATCACAAGAGAGTACTTATCTTAAAACAAAGTAGTCCCGAGCAACTGGCTATACAACTGCAACGTTCCACCCAACCATAGGACAGTTGTGATCATCAATATCTCAACACACTGCCACCCCTGAGCTGGGCATGATATCTACAAGGAAAAAGGGAACAACAGACTCACACATAGCCCAAAGATACACCAGAATAAACCAATCCAATCTACAGTTGGGTTTCTCAGGCTGCTAAGGAAATGGAAAAGGGAGAATTGCTAAGCTAGTGAGCTCAACCCCAGAGCTATGGACACCCTCTGCAAGATATGTCTAGCTTGGTCCCCACAATACCTACACACCTGGAACAAGGAAGTATTCCCTTCACTATTACACAGTCCCCCAGGCCATACCTTCCATTCTAGTGTTCTTCAAGGTGTGCATAGAATAGCAACCAGCCCTTTTGATACTCTTGAGTGGTTACCTCCTCCCTAGGTTTATCAAGCCAATTCTGTTCCACTTCCACTCCTAATTCTTGCTCACAATTTCAAACCAACACAGGGATGAACATAACAGTAAAAACACAAGTGTTGTGCATGAAGTGAAACGTTTTCACAGTGGATTGCACAAAACGGGGTTTCCTTGAGCTTCAGAAAAACGTAGGCAACCATAAACAAAATGGCAAATGGGGAATAAACCCTGGGAAGGCAAAATTCGTTTTCAGAAAACGTTTATGGACAACACAGGAGAAAAAACGACTTCCATCAAACCCCCAATTCGTGGTTCTCTTCTCCCAGCCACTGCGCTAACCAAAAACGAGTTCCCATCCATGGAAAAATGCAGAAAAAGGATGAAAAAGGTGAAGGGAAAGCCCCAACTAGCTCAGACTGCGTGAGAGAGCAAAGACCATGGGTGAATAATGGCTTTGGGCACAATTTAGTGAGTGTTTTCTTTCCCTAGAAGCATAAGTACGTTTTCCCAAGTTGATGGCTTGCCCATGCACGAAATTGGCTGCCATACCTCTTCATTCCCAAGGCATTAACTGCCTCAACCAACTCTTAGAAGAATTAAATGATTGGGTTCATAAGTCAAAATGGGTATTTGGGGTTCATTCATTGACATTTGGCTTATCACCATTGCCTCAAGGGTTTGAATAATTTCCCTCCCTATTCCTTGTAGAATCATGCCCCCATCTCTTGTTGCATTGCATAGCCAGTTGTGGGTATTTCATTAAAATTCATATTTACATGATGTCTTAATTTACATTGTGCCTGTCTAGCACAAGAACCATAGGCATCTATTTTTAATTGTCGATACTTAAAACGTTAAATCAATGGTGGGGCCTTGGCCTTGAGCTCCTCACCATGATTTAATAGCAATATTTACATCATTTACAATCTTATAGCAATAGGGTCAAGATGGGGACATTACATTCCCCTCCCCTTACATTAGCACTGTCATCAGTGCTCATCAAAATTGAACAAAAATGGATATGCCGCCCTCATGGAATCCTCCAACTCCCATATAGCCCCATCGGGACTGTAGTGCTTCCATTGCACCTTTACCTGTCCGATGGCTTAGTTCCGAAGCAATGTTACTTTCTTGTCTAAGATGCGCAATGGATCGGTTTGGAACTCTCCCTCGGGTTCCACTTGGATCACATCCCAATTAATCACATGGTTAGGATCATGTACATATTTCTTAAGCAAAGAGACATGAAAAACATTATGAGCTTTAGTGCTAGCAGGAAATGCAAGTCTATATGCAACTGGGCCTCTTCTTTCAAGCACTTCAAATGGCCCACAATATCTAGGTGATAGCTTGGCACAACTCCCAAGCTTCAAGGAACTCTTCCTTGACCTTACTCTAAGATACACATGATCCCAACACTGAATTTCCTATGCACTCTATGCTTATTTGCATAGATTTTATGTCTATCCTGGGCTGCTTTTAAATTCTGCCTGATCTTTGCAACCTCTTGTTCCATTTCCTTAAGCAATTTTGGCCCAAGTACAATTCTGTTCACTAGATTGTCCCAAGTCACTGATGTCCTACACCTTTTGCCGTACAAATCCTCATATGGACTCATTCCCAACGATGCTTGTTTCCCATTGTTATATGCAAACTCTACCAAGTGTAGATAATCCTCCCACTTGGATGGTTTGTCCATTACATACATGCGGAGCATGTCTTCAAGCACCCGATTTACTCTTTCCATTTTCCCATCTGTTTGAGGATGGTACGCGGTACTAAAGCTCAACTGTGTACCCAAATCTGCAAAGAGACCTTTCCAAAAATTTGAAGTGAACTTGGTATCCCTGTTAGAAATTATTGCCTTAGGCAACCCATGAAATCTGAATATTTCCTTCATGAAAATATTTGCAATGGCATTGAGTTTATGTGTGGACTTGACCTATATAAAATGTGCTGCCTTTGTCAACTTGTCCACCACAACCATGATGGAATCATGTTGTGTCACAGTCATTGGAAATCCTGTAATAAAGTCCATGGATATTACTTCCGATTTCCATTCTGGAATTGGCACTGGGAGCAATAAACCTGCTGGGTGTTGGTGTTCACTCTTCACCTGCTGACATTCCATGCACTTAGAAATGTATTCAGCGATGTCCTTCTTCATCCTTGGCCAGAAATAATATTTTCTTGCTGTAGCAATGGTTTTCTGATATCCTAGGTGACCAGAGTATGGAGCTTTATGGATTTCATCCATAACGATCCTCCTCAAATCTGCCACATTTGGAATATAGACTCTCTTTTTATAAGTAAGAAGTCCATCTTCTTCCAAATGGTATCCTTCATACTTTTTTTCAAGGTTTTGCTGTTGCAATTTGTCCTTTAACTGCACATACACTTCATCCTCACCAATATGGTTAACAATTTGCTGTCTCAAATCTGGTTGGCAAGTATGCTGCCACATGCATTTCCTGTACCTTCCCGCTGAGTGCATCTGCTACCTTGTTTTCTTTCCCTTTTGTGTGTTTGATCTCAAAATCAAATTCACACAAAAATTCCAACCATCTAGCTTGCCTAGCATTCAAAGTTGGCTGATCAAACAAGTATTTCAGACCACAATGGTATGTCCTTAACTCAAATTTCCTTCCCATTAAGTCATGCCTCCACATCTTTAAAGCATGTACTATGGCTACAAGTTCTATATCATGAGTAGCGTAGTTCTTCTCATGCTCCTTCAACTTTCTTGACTCATAGCTTATCACGTGGTCGTCTTGCATAAGAACTCCTCCAAGTCCTTGATTGCATGCATTGGTACACACCACAAAGTCTTTTTCTGGGTCTGCAATTTTCAAAATTGGTGCACTCGTAAGAAGATTCTTCAACCGTTGGAAACTTTCCTCACATCTTGGTGACCATTCAAACTTTATCCCCTTCTTTTTCAAAGAAGTGATCGGGTTTGCAACCTTGGAGAATCATTCAATAAATCTCCTGTAGTAACCAGCAAGGCCCATAAAGGATCTCACATCTGTCACATTTCTTGGAGTTGGCCAATTCATGATGGCTTCAATCTTCTTAGGGTCCACAGATATTCCTTCATTTGAGATAATGTGACCCAAATAATGAATTCTATCTTTATAAAAGTCACATTTACTCAACTTTGCATATAAATTATGCTCTCTTAGCAATTGCAGTGTCATTCTTAGATGTTCTTCATGCTCTTCTTCATTCTTAGAATAGATAAGAATGTTGTCTAGAAAAACAAGAACAAACTTGTCCAAATACTTGCTAAAAACACTATTCATGAGATACATGAATGTAGCTGGTGCATTTGTGAGACCAAATGGTACCACCACAAACTCATAGTGCCCATACCTTGTTCTAAAGGCTGTCTTATGAATATCTTCCTCTTTGATTCTTACCTGATGGTAACCAGACCTCAAGTCAATCTTTGAAAATACCTTTGCTCCTCTCATTTGATAAAAAAGGTCATCAATTCGGGGCAATGGGTATTTGTTCTTCACAGTGACTTTGTTCAACTGCCTGTAGTCAATACATAACCTGAGTGTTCCATCTTTCTTTGTTCAACTGCCTGTAGTCAATACATAACCTGAGTGTTCCATCTTTTTCACAAATAGAACGGTGCTCCCCACGGGGACACACTTGGCCTGATATATTTCTTTTCCACAAATAGAACAGGTGCTCCCCACGGGGACACACTTGGCCTGATATATTTCTTTTCCAACAACTCTTGTAATTGCATTTTCAATTCTAGCAATTCCGGTGTACTCATCCTGTAGGGTGTCTTAGACACTGGTGCAACTCTTGGCACAAGTTCAATTGTAAAATCAATGTCTCTCTTTGGAGGAAGTCCTGTTATCTCATAAGGAAAAACATCCCTGAATTCTTGCAATACATGATAGTCCTCCAATTTAAGAGTTTCATTCTTTGTTGCCTCTAAAATGTGGGCTGCATACAAATGAAAACCCTTTCTACAGAACTTCTTCAGCTGCATGGATGAAACCTGCCTAACAGAAGTCACATTTGGAATTCTTTTTACAACCCTTGGGTGTACTTCTTCGTCCATGCATTCAAACGTCTTATTGTAGCATTCAAGTTTAACCCTGTGTGCTTTTAACCAATCCATTCCAATGAGAATATCATAAGAACCCAGTGGTAAAATATTCAGATTTGTGTAAGTGAATAGCCCATCCATCTCTAATGGACACTTCTCTACAATTTCACCAACTTTTCTCTTGGTTTCAGTGGCTAGTTGAAATAACCATGATTTACTATGCTTTAATTTCTTACAAGCACAAACCTCAACAATTTTAGGAGTGACATAACTGTGAGTAGATCCAGGATCAATCAAAATAGAAACAGATTGCTTAGCAATCTTACCTTCAACTTCAACCATAGTTGATTGATGATCTTCCTGGCGGTCATCTAGTGCTGCATAGATTCTAGGGATTGTCCTCGCCACTTGACCCACAGTTTCAACTCCTTGGATGTTGTGAACTTGATTTGGATTCCCATTCCGATGTGGACAGTTCCTAAGCATGTGGTCTCCTCCACAACCCCAACATTGAAGTGGTTCTCTTGGCTCCTTTGGATCTCTTGGCTTATCTCCCATCATCCTAGTTGGCCTAGTCACAACCTGTGTTGGTTGCCTTTGCTGATTTCTGAATTGAGGAGGTTTGAAACCTTTCTTCCTTTGGTCATACTTCTCATTTTTCTTTTCCTTCCATGCCTTATGGAAATCAGGTTTGCTTTTGTTTTGATCATATCAATACTTGGCCTTCCTTATTGCCTCCTCTAGAGTTCGAGGTTCATCAAACTCAATTCTATCTTTATATGACTGGGGTAGTCCACTTAGGAAACACTGAATTTTCACCTTATCATCTCGAATATATCTGACATACCTCAGCAGCTCCAGGAATTTGTTTGCATATTCTTCCATGGTCAATTGCCCCAATCTCAGCTCATGGAACTCTTTGATCTTATCATCATAGTACCTATCAGAGAGGTACTTCTGCTTGAAGTATTTCTTGAACTGCTTCCACACAATCTTCCTTTCATTGATCTTCCTCACTTGCCTGATGTGTTCCCACCATATAGATGCTCTTCCATTCAAGTTGAAGATGGAAACCCTTGCCTTCATATTCCTAGAGTAGTCTTGGACTTGGAAATACTTTCTCATCCCAAGAAGCCAAGCTTCAGCTTCTTGACTAGACTTTACCTCTCCATCAAATGTAGGAGGTTTTGACTTCTTAAATTCCCCATGCGAATTGTTCTTGTAGTGCCTCTTCCTCTTACTCCTGTGAGATGAAGAGCTTGAACCCTCAATGGATTCCTCTGAGTCAAATGATCCACTAGAAGAGATTTTTGGAGTATATGTTCTATCTGTAGAAACTCTTCTTGAGATACTGGCCTTTTTGCGGGAATTCCTCCTAGAACTACTCCCACCCCTTTCTGGATTTGATGTCTGATGCCCAGAGTTTATTTGCCTTTGGATGTTTGTCAAACTCTGTAGCATTGTTGCATTCAACTGATTTTGTTCTTCCTGAGCTTTAATCATCCTTTCATGATATTCTCTGCAACTTTGCAACTCCACCCTTAGGCTCCTCATGGTAGTTGCAATACCTGGAGGAGTCTCTTGATTTCTTCTCCCATTATATTCTGTTTCAACATTTTCAACATGTATGTTCTCCCCCATGGAATCTGTCTCAGGCTCATAGGGATCTTGTGCATCATCCATGATGTTGAACCTTTTGGCCCAACCAAGACCAAAAATTTCCTACTGCCCTGTCTGGAATGCTTCCTGTGACTATGATTTTGCAAAATGTGTTTATAAACACAACTGTTAGCTGCATTATATTCTCAAAAATTCATAAATTACTTGCATGTATATGGGAAAATCTTATATTGAAAACCCTTTTCAATCATATATTTTTTTCTCACAATCAACGACATATGAGGGGGACGATGGGCGTCAAGGGGGCTTGCCCCCTTGGAGATTTTTTTTTATATTTTTTATATTTTTATTTTTTATTTTTTTCGGACCAACTCGCCGAGTCCTTCCGTGGTTGTGGACCAAATCGCCGAGTTCTTCCGCCGTTGTGGACCAACTTGCCGAGTTCTTACGGTTCGAGAACTTAAAAATTTTCGGCCGACCATTTCGGCAAAAACTCGTCAGTTCTTTCCGCCGTTTCGGAGAAAATTCGCCAACTCCTTCCGCCATTTTGGCCCAGAACTCATAACTTTCCGCCGAAATTTTCCTTCTTTTTAGACGAACTTATTGATTTTCTGCCGGTTCGTTGCGGAACAACTCACCAAGTTTTGCCGGCAACTTCGGTAGAAACTCGCCAGTTCTTTCCGCCGTTTCAGCAAAAACTTTCCAATTCTTTTAGCCGTTTCAACGAAAAACTCACAAGTTCCTTCCTCCATTTCGGAAAAAAACTCACAACTTCCTTCCGATACATACTTAAACAAAATTTTCAAAAACACTTAGAAGAATTTCAAATTTTTTCTTTCTGAGATGCTCACTGCTCAATAGGAGGTGATCTTACCTCTGTAATTTATTCAACTTAGCTAGTTTAGGCCCGATGCTGAGACCTGTGGTGATTAGGAAGGGACCTTCTGATGTAACTGTAATCAGATTTGGCCCATAGAGGCCCAATGTTGTAGCCTATGGCTCTGCATACCAAAATGTAATGTCCCTCCCATCCTACCAAGGCGATGGAGAGAACATGATGCCAAAACTAGGCAATTGGCCCCATGTTTACTGAATAAACATTTTGTAATATAAAGGATGCATGCAGATGTATAAATCTAAGAAAAAATGCGGAAGTAAATTCAACTACACATATATCATACATTCAAGATATTCATGCTATTCATCAATTGAAACAATATAGAGTTATCACAAGAGAGTACTTATCTTAAAACAAAGTAGTCCCGAGCAACTGGCTATGCAATTGCAACGTTTCACCCAACCATAGGCCAGTTGTGATCATCAATATCTCAACACACTGCCACCCCCGAGCTGGGCATGATCTCTATAAGGAAAAATGGAACAATAGACTCACACATAGCCCAAAGATACACCAGAATCAGCCAAGCCAATCTACAGTTGGGTTTATCAGGCTGCTAAGGCAATGGAAAAGGGAGAATTGTTAAGCTAGTGAGCTCAACCCCAGAGCTATGGACACCCTCTGCAAGATCTGTCTAGCTTGGTCCCCACAATACCTACACACCTGGCATAAGGAAGTATTCCCTTAACTATTACACAGTCCCTCAGGCCATACCTTCCATTCTAGTGTTCTTCAAGGTGTGCATAGAAGAGCAACCAGCCCTTTTGATACTCTTGAGAGGTTACCTCCTCACTAGGTTTATCAAGCCAATTCTGGTTCACTTCCACTCCTAATTCTTGCTCACAATTTCAAACCAACACAGGGATGCACATAATAGCAAAAACACAAGTGCTGGGCATGAAGAGAAACGTTTTCACAGTGGGATGCACAAAACAGGGTTTCCCTGAGCTTCATAAAAACGTGGGCAACCATAAACAAAATGGCAAATGGGGAATAAACCCTGGGAAGACAAAATTCATTTTTAGAAAACGTTTATGGACAACCCAGGAGCAAAAACGACTTCCATCAAACCAACCAACACAGGGATGCACATAATAGCAAAAACACAAGTGCTGGGCATGAAGAGAAACGTTTTCACAGTGGGATGCACAAACCAACATAGGGATGCACATAATAGCAAAAACACAAGTGCTGGGCATGAAGAGAAACGTTTTCACAGTGGGATGCACAAAACGGGGTTTCCCTGAGCTTCATACAAACGTGGGAAACCATAAACAAAATGGCAAATGGGGAATAAACCCTGGGAAGGCAAAATTCATTTTCAGAAAACGTTTATGGACAACCCAGGAGCAAAAACGACTTCCATCAAACCCCCAATTCGTGGTTCTCTTCTCCCAGCCACTGTGCTAACCAAAAACGAGTTCCCAACCATGGAAAAATGCAGAAAAAGGATGAAAAACGTGAAGGGAAAGCCCCAGCTAGCTCAGACTGCGTGAGAGAGCAAAGACCATGGGTGAATAATGGCTTTGGGCACAATTTAGTGGGTGTTTTCTTGCCCCAGAAGCATAAGTACGTTTTCCCAAGTTGATGGCTTGCCCATGCACGAAATTGGCTGCCATACCTCTTCATTCCCAAGGCATTAACTGCCTCAACCAACTCTTAGAAGAATTAAATGATTGGGTGCATAAGTCAAAATGGGTAGTTGGGGTTCATTCATTGACATTTGGCTTATCACCATTGGCTCAAGGGTTTGAATAATTTTCCTCCCTATTCCTTTTAGAATCATGCTGCCATCTCTTCTTGCATTGCATATCCAGTTGTGGGTATTTCATTAAAATTCATATTTACGTGATGTCTTAATTTACATTGCGCCTGTCCAACACAAGAACCATAGGCATCTATTTTTAATTGCCGATACTTAAAACGTTAAATCGATGGTGGGGCCTTGGCCTTGAGCTCCTCACCATGATTTAATAGCAATATTTACATCATTTACGATCTTAATGCAATAGGGTCAAGATGGGGACATTACATTAGTAATGACAAAAGAATAACCAAGGATATGATGTCAGATAAGGTGACATGGCGTGGATGACGATATGGCTGATATGAGGACATGGAATGGAATATATGATGACATAGGATGGTATAGATAGTGATATGGCATCAAGTTGAAGTCATTATTGCATTATGACATCACTATGGAGAAATATAGAAAATGGTGAAAATCAGGAAATTGACATAGCAAAATAGTGAAAATCAGGAAATTGACTAAGTATGGAATAATTAGTCAAATTGGTCTAAGTAGCCTTAAGAGAATGCCTTCCATAATTCATGGTTTGATAAAAATGCCCGCACCATGGTACTAGGCTATAGCTTGTTATAGTGGCTATCTAGTCATGGTCTCAGTTTGAATTCATCACATCTGAGGAGAAAGTTCTAGGTCTGTCAAAACAAGGTTTTGCATGAGAGCATGTAAAAAGGACTCAATAGCCTCATAAAGATGCTCGCCATAAATGATGGGTTGAAGTAAATACTCGCAGCACATGACCAGGCTGTAGAATGCTGGTTTGTCTATCTATTAATGGTCTCATTATGCCATAATCATTCTTGAGTTGAAAGTTATGGATATGCCAAAATGGGGTTCCAGAATAAATTTTGGAGAATATCCTGAAAATAACTAAGTGTTGGAAAACAGCTTTAGGAGGCCTTGGGAAAATGCCCACCACAAATGTTGTGTTGAAGAAAATTCCCGCACCACATGGGGGTCCCATAGTCTGGTGTTTTGTCTACTTGACCATGTCTTCAGATTATCTTGAAAGTGTCTGTGGGAGAAGTTATGGACCTGCCAAATCAGTGTTTTAGTAAAATTGGACTATGTCTTGGAGTGAGCAAAAATTGTCTAAGTGGGATTAAGGAAATTCTCGCCATGCCTCATAGGATCATGTGAAAAATATTTTGAGAGTGTGGACCTCTAGAGTGTTTGTTGGAGCATCCAGCCATGGTCCCAGTTTGTCCAAAAGGTCTTTGAGGAGAAAGATATCAACTTGCCAAAAGTGACTCCCAACCATATTTGCAGTACTTCAGTAAAGTGCCTGCCTAGGGCAAAATAAGAAAAGTTTGAAGGTGAAATGAGTTGTGTTGTGCTTAGTGAGATATTATACATCATCTGGTAACACCAAACTTGATGATACTCTCCCAATATTCCCTTTTTTATAATTTTTGAAGTAGGTTGATTTGATGACTTCTTGTGGTGTTGAACTTAAGCTAAATATAATACTTTTCTAGTTTAAATCAAAGTTAAAGGAAGAAGATAAACCACATAATGCAAGCAATTTCCTTTGGCTAATATGTTACTGGGACTTGTAACCTCGGTAGGTGGCCTAAGATACCCTAGATTTCCCATTAGCAAACATATTCTTACGTTACTAAGAAGCATTTTTGTTTTATGTAGAAGGTTGTCTCCTAGTTTGGATGATAATCTAAAAGTAGTTATTTACTATTGGTTGGATCTCTTGTATATTAATAGAATGAAATAGAATTTAAGGATAAAGACAAACACATTAAGGATAAAGAGCACGTCAAATCCCTTACCTTATCATTGTCCTTTCGCCAGATCCATTCGCCCATACAACTTGATAAGAGTTGTCCATGAGATGCATTTTCATCACCAAAACCTGCATAAATCATCAAAGACGGAATTTTTATATGAGTAAATAATATATAAGCAAATAAACAGTCATTTAAATCCTACTACAAAGTCCTGTAGAAATCAATGAACCGTGAAATGTTAAATTTATTAACAATATTTTAAGAAATAGACATGCATTTAAAAATTTACAACCATCTTTAATAAATAGTAATAAAAGAGTATTTATACCTTATTGATCTCCTCTCTATTTCGAGAATAGTTTTATATTCTCTACTGAACAGGGCCAACCACGTGAAGGTGGAAGCTCAATTGGCCCCTCCCCCCTCTCACATCGCTCTCAATTCCCCATACCCAATAAATGATGTTGTTTACATACAAAACATATAAACATTCATGCATAACTAGGGTAGTCATTAAAACATTTAAACATAAAAACATTGAAGCATATTGAGGTAATTCATATAAACAATGTTACAGACTAACAACATCGATATACATCCAAATACAAGTCATGAATTTATACATCTACGTTTTCTTTGATTTCTGTTTTTTTGCATTCTGAAAATTGACGATTGGGGTATTATCATCATCATTTGGTGGAATATCTACAGAGCCATGTCCTGCTAGTGTTTTTGTTTCCATGCCCTCATGTATCATACTTTTTGTACGTCGTTGAGTAGGGCGTGGAGGCAGTTCTAAAGGGGCGTGAACTGCAACAACGAAAATGGATATATCGATATGTTGAAATATTATTGAAATTAATAGTTCATTATTTTGATTAAAATTACAATATTTCTCTTTACCTCACAGCTGGTGTGTTAATTGTTTCTCTACTTGCTAATTCCTCTTGTGGTTCACCCTCCTGAGCTACATGGTCTTCCATTGAAAGAAGAAAATTTATAAGTATACGTCAGGAAATAAATATCTATAATCACAGTAGATATTTCTATTTCCAAAGCACACATACCAGAATGGCTACTCCGCTCCCCACTATCATGGGACATGCACACCCCAATGTCAGCTGGTACGTGCTGAGTAGCGCTAGATTCACTGCTGCGGTTGCACTGTTTCTTAAAAGAAAACATAAATATTTATTTATGGGTGATATAATCAAAACTGAATATACTTTAATAGTATACTGTAATGATGTCCTTATTCATTTTATTTACCTGCATCTACATCATTGGGGAGATTGGAGTCTACCCCAAGCTTATCCGATATTCAATCACACTTTTAAAACCATACTTGAAACCAAGCTTTAGGTCTTCCTCGGTGGCAGCATCTTGGAATGTATTTCCCTGCAATGCATACCACATTTAAAATTTCCCGTATCAAAAACAGAAATTTGTTTGCTACTGTCAAATAAATATTCCCCACAGTTAATCATTTAATTCTTACGATTCGGGCTCTTAGTTTTCTATAGCCACCGTGGCCCAGTCTATGTTGCCCGTGCTTTTCCACTCTAGCGTTGGTTTCTTTGGAGGTGTCAGGTAGCCTATATATGAAAATTTTGAAAAACGTTAGATATCAGAATTCTTACTTAAAACAAAAAAGAAAAAAATAAATGAGCATATTTCACTAAAAAGTTGATATGTGTTGTACCTTGCTTTTCCAGGGTGTGGTTGTTTTCCTTATCTTTTTAGCAAGTTCTCCTTTGCATCCTATATGAGTGCCTTCCACTCTTTCTCCGGAACCATGGGAGGGTGCTCATGCTTGAGGTCAAGTTGCAATTTATCCCTATATTGGGCCTTGGTATCTTTTAAATTCTCGCCGACTAACTTTGCAACCACTTTCTTCTTGAATGTATTGCTAAACAAGTTTACCATGTGGTATATCAATTCATCTATCTTTGCGCTATCTTGGCTATTCCACCGTGTGCGAATGGTGGGGCCAAACAACTCCAATGCTTTGTCATTCAAATTCCCGTAGAAAACATTGTTTCCTGCAGAAACGTGTAATCCATTAATTTTTAATAATTTCAACGTATGTCCATTTCAATTTCATGATTAAAATGAATAAATGAATTAATAAATACCTGCAATCTTTTGAATCTTGATCAGAACACAAGCGTCATCCACCAGAAAGGTGAGATCTAGTGATCCGGTGCTTTTAACTCGTGCTGCTCTAGGAAAAGTTTCCTGGTCATCTAGAGTATGTTCATCTCCAGAGTCTTGTGGAGTCCCAGGCTCCGTCTCATCATGCTCCGGCATGGCATGCCATGCCGATCAAAATCAGTTCCCTCATCAACGGATTCAAGTCCAACCGGAGGAGTGCCAAAAAGCCTCATTGGTACATTGCTTTGTCGATGTTGTTGCTGCATTGGAGCATCACTGCTACCTATACCTGTCTCGACAGTTTCTCTAGTCACAGGTTGTAAAAAATCCTACAAACGAAAAAAATTTACTTTATCAGATCACTTGGAAAAATAGAAAACATAATATCAGATATGAAATCATGTCATAGCTTAAAAAAATATGTGAAGATGCCACTTACCCCATAAGATTTTATTTGTTCTTTCAGATCTTCAATCCTTTCTCCAATCTCTTGTGTCATGGGCCTTGTGCGAGCAAAGGCAATCATTTCTATGTTTTCCTTTTTCAGGGACTTATTTATAGTTTCTGTTGGGTCTATGGAATAGTAAATTTCATCCTCAAGCTCCTCATCAACCAGATCAAGTGCATTGGACTAAATTCATCAAGCAATAAAATTAAGCAAAATAATTTTAACATCATTCAAACATTGTTATTGTAATGAAATTTAGTTACTGTTAAGAACTAACACTTACTTGATGCGGTGTTGTGGCCGGTGACTTCCCACGGTCACCTCATACTAATCTACTTCTAGTGGGTGACTGTCCACGGTCATCTTGGACCGTGGAAGGAGCATGATCCTTTCAACGGTCATCACCCTGACATGATAAATCAATCAATAATTCATCATAAGCAGAGAAAAATATGAATGTCAACAGTGGAAATCGAATGTTAACAGAAAAAATCGCAACATTTAGTTATTATATTTAACACTTACATGACGGGGCACAAAGTGTGACCTTCCACAGTCACCCTGGACCATGGAAGCAGGAGGTGCCTTTCCACTGGTGCCACCCTGACACAGTAAATCAATAAATAAACGTTATGAAAATAATTGTAACACAATAAAAAATGAGATATTGCAATAATATTTATTTTTACCTCAGAAGTAGAGGACATGCATTTTGTTCCATGACGATCATGGGAAGACCCCTGCCACAGTGTAATAAGCATGTTGTCACATGGAAATCTTCTGGGGATGGAGTTTCTAGTTATTGTAGTCATAGTTAGTTACTATATTTAGTTGGGTCAATAATTGTAACATAAACAAAAATGAGACATTGCAATAATATTTACTTTTACCTCCGAACAATAAGATACATGTTCTGCTCCATGGCAATGAGAAAACCCCCGCCATAGTGTAATAAGCATGCTATCATATGGAAATATTCACAATAAGCATGGAAAAAGCGAATTGTAATAGGGAAAATCAAATGTTAACAGAAATAATCGAAATATTTAGTTATTGTAGTCATATTTATTTACTATATTTAACATTTACCTGACGAGGCATAGCTTGTGAACTTCCGCGGTCACCCTGAACTGTGGAAGCAGCATGTGGATTTCTACTGCCGCCACCCTGACCAAATAAATCAATCAATAAAATTTGACTCAATAATTGTAACATAAAAAAGATGAGATAAGCATAACAATGTAATAAGCATGTTATCACATGGAAATATTCATAATAAGCACGAAAAAAGCGAATGTCAACGATGGAAATTGAATGTTAACAGAAAAAATCAAAACATTTAGTTATTATATTTAACACTTACCTGACGGGGCACAGAGTGTGACCTTCCACGGTCACCTTGGACCATGGAATCAGGAGGTGCCTTTCCACTGGTGCCACCTTGACACAATAAATCAATAAATAAACATTATGAAAATAATTGTAACATAATAAAACAAGAGATATTGCAATAATATTTATTTTTACCTCATAAGTGGAGGACACGCATTTTATTCCATGAAGATCATGGGAAGACCCCTGCCACAGTGTAATAAGCATGCTGTCACATGGAAATATTATGGGGTTGGAGTTTCTAGTTATTGTAGTCATATTTAGTTACTATATTTAGTTGAGTCAATAATTGTAACATAAACAAAAATGAGATATTGCAATAATATTTACTTTTACCTTCGAAGGATAAGATACATGTTCTGCTCCATGGCGATGAGAAGACCCCTGCCATAGTGTAATAAGCATGTTATCATATGGAAATATTCACAATAAGCATGAAAAAAGCGAATTGTAACAGTGAAAATCAAATGTTAACAGAAAAAATCGAAACATTTTGTTATTGTAGTCATATTTATTTACTATATTTAACATTTACCCGACGAGGCATATATTGTGACCTTCCACGGTCACCCTGGATCGTGGAAGCAGCATGTGGATTTCCACTAGCACGCCAAAGTATCCCTCAAGCAGTCAAAGACAGTCAACGTAGCAAAATCGCAGAACAAACATGACAAAATCACATCTGATGAATTACATGATGGGAATAACCTTCCTTAATGTACTCAGATTTTAACTTTCAATCCAAATATTACCTCTCAGAGGCAAGTCAACAACTGGAACAAGTTGTCCCTTAGTCAAGGGCATAAAAATACCTGAGAGAGAGAGAGAGAGAGAGAGACCATAAATGTTGATAAAAAGACATACAAGTACGATAGAAGAACCAACTACTCAAAGAGGTACGACACAGTCAAGATCATGCCCAAAAAATCAACGAGCACACATAGTATCCCTCAAAACAGTAAAAGATAGTCAAAACTACAAAAAACACAGCCAGAACAAGTAGCAGTATGGACACACACACGTGAAGGAGTGAGAACCAAAATTGCTATAGAAACCCTCATAAAGGATAGTGCTAAGTAAGGACAAGTTGGGTGTTTCTAGTTTACCCAAAAAACAAATAACGCTCAAGTAGAGACAACCTTAAAAACCCTTGACGTCATAAATAAGTGTGCCTGAAAACCCTAGATCAACCATACCAAAATAGAGCTCAAAGTGCCATAAAGACAACGCTCTCAACAAAGGCTATAATAGTTCTTATATCCTCTCAAAAACCTCCTAGAAGGTCCTTCTAAGTGACGTTAGGGTTTCTCTTACGATTAGGCTAGGGATGATGTCATCAATTTAGAAGTCAAATCAAAGTGGCAAGCAACAAAATTAAGGAGGGCTAGATGTTCCAATGTCCAATGAATGAAGTTGATCAGTGCAGTAAAGGTGGCTGCCATATGGCAGGCCAAGACTGAGGTCTTTCAAAAAACCTCAGTACACATTGAGTCCATGGAGTTTGGAGAATGGACTCAAGAGCAAATAATGACTACTCCAAGCAAAAAGACAGTTCCTAGGATCGTGATTGTATACATAGATAGAAGGAGAGCAAATACAAAGCAAGGATGAAGTTTAAAAAAAAAATCATAGGTAATACAAATTTGGCTTGTGTGACTCAAAAAAATAATGCATGTTGATAGGGGGAGCAGTATGGTCAACAAAGAAAAACAAATCAAGTAAAACAACGTTATGATGTTTAGGACTGCTACTGATGCATGCTTACCTTTTATGAATTGACTAGATACATCTATTATAGTAGCAATAAGGGAGGAACTGACTAAGCTGAGATAGTTAGTAAGTGGAAATAATATACCCGCTCAAGTGATTAAATGTCCAACCATGCCAGCAAGAAATTCCCACAGGACTTAAAGAACATGTCCTCAACTCTGATATGGAAGGTTAAAATACACGCAGAGGTTGTAAATAAAGGGAAAACATAGTTTATGAAGGTTAAAATGAACGCAGAGGTTGTGAAGGGGGTGCAAACATGCCCAGAGATGTGACCATGTCAAGGGGATACACTGACAAGTGCCCACAGACATTAAATTTGCTGGAATGCCTGCCAAGCTTTCAAGGAAGTGAAGAAAATGAAGAAACTACTCGTAGCATATAGTGTAAATGCCTGCTAGATTCAGCTTATGCACGCAATGAAGAAAGTAGATTCCTGTAGGGTCTTGAAATAATAGAGAAATGGCCGCACTAACTAAGAATATGCCCGCATGTATGAATGTAATATCAAGAAATGTACATAGATGTCAAAAACGTCCGCAGGCTTGAGTAGAATTATGTCCACACATCAAGAAAATATGCCCGCAATGGATGCATGAAAAGGAGAAATTCCTGCCAGGCATAAGTAAATTCCCTCATATGAAATAAAAACATCTGCAGAGGTGAAGATGCCCGCAACAAGTGGAAAGGTCCATTTAAAATTCCTGCAGCAAGTTTAAGAATGCCCGCAGGCAGTGAAGATATGTCGACAAACAACATAAAATGCATGCAGGGATTTACAAAATGACCTCCAGGTATATTAAAATGCATGCCAGGATTTGGGAAAATGCCCACAGGGCCTCCAAAATGCACGCAAGGGTAGTAAAGGTACACGTAGGAATAATGCCAGGAGAAGTGATGAAGTATGGCAGATGTATATGCACAGTTTTACG
The DNA here is from genome assembly GCA_027924585.1 of Larix kaempferi. Taxonomy (NCBI): domain Eukaryota; kingdom Viridiplantae; phylum Streptophyta; class Pinopsida; order Pinales; family Pinaceae; genus Larix; species Larix kaempferi. Next base: position 1,297,053 of record BSBM01000076.1, on the reverse strand, counting down.
TGATGTTGTAGAAGAAACTCTCTGTCTATGATAGCCCCATTGATTAAGTTAGGATGAATACTTGGAAAAATGAATAAATCTGTCTGAAAATGTTGAGGACTGTGTATTGACAAATTTGAGGAAATCAATAAGTGCTTAAAGTCACAGTCAAAGGGGGAGATCAGCACAAGACAATTTTGTATGTAAAACTGTTCAATCCTATTTATTTGAGGTTCACAAGACAGTCAAAGCAATAAGAAGGCTTCAGACAAAGACAAAATTATCCAGAACTAGAGTGCTAATTGATAAAGGGTGTAGACACTGATTGAGCAACAACTTTTTGATAAATGCTTAGACATAGGGGGAGTATATTACTTAGTCAAAATGTACTTCTATGACAGTAAGAAGCAAGTTCTTAGGGAAATCCAAGAAGCAAAGGGAAGCCAATTTCAGTAAAAGTATAGCAGAATATTATACATGGGGAGCAGTAAAATAAAGAAGCATTCAAAAATCATTTTTTTGGGGGCATTGTGAAGTCCTTGATGGACAAGTCTTTGACCATTTGTCATTAATGTCAAAGGGGGAGAGTGCTTGAAAAGGTTTCCATCAATGACAAAGGGGGAGATTGATGAGCAAGGTTGTCATTGATGACTAATAATTAATGACAAAGGTAAGATAAAGGATGCTGATATGACAAGAAGTGGCAAATATTGATGACATGGATTGATATGGGCATTGGAACACCAAATGGGTCAAATGACCCATTCTGTGGTCATTTGTGGTTTGATGGGGCCATGGAACCCTTGATGATGGTCCATGCTACCAATTGACGATGGGCTTGAATTCCATGGAAAACATCTAGATTCATCTTGATTGAAAGTCATATGATAACCTTGAAAGAGTCCTAGAAACTCTTGCATATGGTGCCTTTGGGTTAGTGTGCCATTGTGTCCATCAAGCTAAATGAAGGGTCAATGAAAAATCTAACCACAAGAGGGCTAACCACAAGTCAACACACAAACATGGCTAACCACAAACATAACAAAACAAGTGGGATAACAACAAAGTCAACATAACATAACAAGTGAGGTAACCATAAACATAACATAACAAATTCAACATAACATAACAAGTGGGGTAACCATAAACATAACATAATTAGTGGGCCAACCACAAAGTCAGCATAACATAACAAGTGGGATAACCACAAATTCAACATAACATAACACGACTCTCTCTCAAAGATATGTGGTCCACATATGTGCCATGCAACAAATGAAATTTTATCATCACTGTATAGGAAGGGTTCAACTTGGAAGATGTGATCCTCTCATCCTCATTTAGGTTCTGCCGGAATCCGACTTTCAAAATACCCAACCAAGGGGAAACCAAACATGGAATCAAACTTGCACCAACAAAATTAGTGAACCAAGGTAGCATAGTTGTAACATTAAAACATAATTTTCATCTCTTTCAACTACTCCATTAAAACACAATGTTCATCTCTTTCAACTACTCCATTAAAACACAATGTTCATCTCTTTCAACTAATCCATCAAAACATAATGTTCATCTCTTTCAACCTTAAGACTCCCAAGAGCCAAGATGTCCTTGTGTTAAAGTTGGAAGAGATGAAAATTATGTGTTGAAATGGACCACCCATGAATGAAGTGTTGTACATTGATGAAGAGTGTGGGAACCTTAGTGTTTATATATACAAATTCCTTAGCACCTGAAAAATTAGAAACCAATAGAAAGGAATCATACTACCACCTACCAAGACATACCATGCTGCAAGACTACCATTAAATATGGTATGCGCCATTAAAGAACAAACAACGCAACGTCTGTTTTTGAGAATTGATCCGTGATTGAATTTCAAAGCTTTGTAATATATTTTATGAAGAAACAGAGTGATTCTGGTGTATATGTATGTATTGTGTTTGAATAGATGAATTGTTGTAAGGAACTTTTGATTTCTTTACTAGGTATGTGAATTTCTAATTAAATGCCTGAAATTTATGCAAGTACTGTTGAACAATACAAATACATAAAGAATACGTATCTAAATCATTTATAGACTTCACGGGTATAATCTGATTGGGGGTGAATTCCTTTTTAAATCCTAATAGATGCTTGAATAAGCTGATTTCTATAAGAAATGGGTAGAGGATTCATGTGCAGAGATCAGGGGTCCATTGGATTTCCCTAGGGCCTGCATCACTACGCTGCCTGGGTTAATGGGCTTACCGAATTCATTTGGCCCTTTGTTATCCTCTGGACTGCCGCCAAATTGCCTCCCTTGGGAACGTCGGTATCCTTTGGACTGGTATCCCCTGCTCCTCAATTTACCACTGCTTTGCTCATCAAATTACCAGTGCTCTAGATGCTGCTAATGAACTAGTGCGCGGGAGTGAACTTGTTCGTTTTTGTTTTTCTCTAGATGTTTCTAATGAGATAGTGCGCGGGAGTCTTTTCCTTCTATGTTTTTTTGTATTTTTATTTGCATATTTTATATTTTGTGTTTTGTTTTGTTTTTTTATTTGTATATTTATTTTTTTGTTTAGTTTTCTTTTATTTGCATATATTTTATATTTTGTTGCATTTTAAATTAATTTGAGTTAATCATCTTCGTCATCATCTTCATCATATTCGTCATCATCATCAACATCATCATCTTCATCATCACAATTTTAGGGGGAGCCCAGTAAATGAAGACATCTACATGATAGGGGGAGCAGCCAGTTGAGTGAAAAATTAAGGATTGCTCCTAACAACCATTCCAAGGACTAATCTGACAATTCAATATGATCCGAAAGTAAAAAAAAAAATACAACTTTTTGGGCCCTGTGAAGCTTCCTGTTCTTAGATTTGTGCACATGAAGAATCAAGACTTATGGTCCTAGTCCGGTGTCCTAAAAGAGGAAGATCCTAACTAAGCAGTTTGGTAGTTCTATAAAGTGCATTATTTATAGGAGTGAATAATCACTCATAACCGTTCTATTATAATGTTGTCCAAGATCATAAGACTTTAGTGAAGACCAAGGTAAATATCTTGTCATCACATCTTCATCATCATCATCATCTTCATCAACATCATCATCATCACCATCACTATCATCATCATTGTCATCTTCATGATCATGATCATGATCATCACCATCCTCATCCTAATCATCATCATGATAATCATGATCATCATCTTCATCATCCTCATCCTAGTCATCATCATCATCATCATCATCCTCATCCTCATCCTCATCCTCATCCTCATCCTCCTCATCCTCATCATCATTGTCCTCATCCTCATCCTCATCCTCCTCCTCATCATCGTTGTCGTCATCACCACCACCACCATCATTGATCATCATCATCATCATCTCCCTCTTCCTAATCAACATCTTGATCATCGTCATCATCATCATCTTCGACATCATTGCCATCATCATCATCTTCATCACCACCACCATCATCAATCATCATCTTCGACATCATTTCCATCATCATCATCTTCATCACCACCACCATCATCAATCATCATCTTCGACATCATTTCCATCATCATCATCTTCATCACCACCACCATCATCAATCATCATCTTCATCATCATCATCATCACCGTCCTCATCATCATCATCAACATATTCATCATAATCATCATGATCATCATCCTCATCATCCTCATCCTCATCCTCATCCTCATTCATCATCACCATCCATATGTGGCTCTTACAATCCAATCCAATGCCAAGATTTTCCTCCAAAATGTATACCAATGAAACATAGGTCTCCTTTGTCTTCATAAAGAGTACATATTTCCCAAGCAACGTTGTCTCTAAGCAAGCAAGAATTTTCCAAACAATCGAACATAGATAGTTTTTCCTCATTTTCATCTCCATAAGAACCTTCTTAAAGCCATTTCCATTTTTTAATTATGATGATAAAGGTAAAAGGAAAAAATGGTTAGTTGATAGGTCCTATCCAATATGCTAAGTTTACTTTCTAGAGATATATCTCCATAAGATTCCTTTTGTAATTTATTTTCAATCTTAAAAATATTTGTTGAACTAATGAGACAATAACACCCACAAGGATACTTAGGTATCTAATAACTTTTCCTTGTTGGGCGATTTTTCATTCTGTCATCTCCCTCTTCCTAATCAACCTCTTCATCATCGTCATCATCATCATCTTCATCATATCCATCATCATCATCTTCATCATGATCATCATCTTCATGATCACCACCACCACCACCACCACCACCACCACCACCATCATCATCATCACCACGTCGTCTTCCTAATCAACATCTTCATCATCGCCATCATCATCATATTCATCATCGTCATCATCATCATCTTCATCATGATCACCACCACCACCACCACCACCACCACCATCATCATCATCGTCATCATCAACATCTTCATGATCATGATCATCCTCATCATCCTCACCCTCATCCTCATCCTCCTCCTCCTCATCATCAACATCCTCATCATCTTCATCATCATCGTCATTTTCGTCATCATCATCATCATCCTCATCCTCATCCTCATCGTCCTCATCCTCATTGATGCAGGAGCATCAATGCTAAGTCAACAATGTGCTTGCATGTTCACATGTTGTGGCTAGCAAGAGGACAAGCTGTCCTGAAGTGGGAAGAAAATTTGCTTATTAAGTATTTTAGTATTTGCAAAATATGTAACCGACTAGTGTGTTGTCCGTTTTTGAGAAAATAGGACATAGTGGCGAGTTGATAATCCTTGAGTGGAGATCAAGCCGGATATCCAGTTTGTTGTTGAATGATATAAGTGACTCCTTCAGTGATGGAGGAGAGTTTGTTAGTTAGTTTGTTTTTCTGTTTAGCCATTCGGTTTTGGGATTTCAAATGGGTGAAAAGGGGAGAAAGAGGGACTCAGTAGGGGGAGTCGTGTGCAAGGGAGAGTCGGTGGGATATTTTATTGAATACTAGAGGAAAATGTGACTAGATAGGGTGGATTGCTATCAGTTAATGAAATTAGCAGATTGCTATTAGTTAATGAAATTAGCAAGTTTTGTGTGTTGAATAGTGTTATTGTGCATTTGAATGAGAGATAAGCTGAGATTCTATTAAAGTATACATTCAAATCTTTATTTTTTCATTTTTGTTTTTTTAACAATATTTTAAACTCAAAATTTAATACTGCAAACATAACATATGATTGTAATATTTGAAAATCCAAAACATTTTAATGACAAATATTATTATTTTTAAATGAAGAACATAAAAGTGGAGGTACAATGATTGAGTGGTATCTCACTCCAATGTTTTGTTGACACATCTTTTTCATTTAATAAAATGATGTTTTTTAGTTATGAAAAAAAAGTATACATTCAAATCTTTATTTTTTTTACAATATTTAAAACTCAAATTTAATACTGTAAACATAACATATGATTGTAATATTTGAAAGTCCAAAACACTTTAATGAGAAATATTATTATTTTTAAATGAAGAACATAAAAGTGGAGGTACAATGATTGAGTGGTATCTCACTCCAATGTTTTGTTGACACATCTTTTTCATTTAATAAAAGGATGTTTTTTAGTTATGAAAAAAAAAAGTATACATTCAAATCTTTATTTTTTCATTTTTGTTTTTTTCACAATATTTTGAACTTAAAATTTAATACTGCAAACATAACATATGATTGTAATATTTGAAAGTCCAAAACACTTTAATGAGAAATATGATTATTTTTAAATGAAGAACACAAAAGTAGAGGTACAATGATTGAGTGGTATCTCACTCCAATGTTTTGTTGACACATCTTTTCCATTTAATAAAATGATGTTTTTTAGTTATGAAAAAAAAGTATACATTCAAATCTTTATTTTTTCATTTTTGTTTTTTTTATAAATATTTTAAACTCAAAATTTAATACTGCAAACATAACATATGATTGTAATATTTGAAAGTCCAAAACACTTTAATGAGAAATATTATTATTTTTAAATGAAGAACATAAAAGTGGAGGTACAATGATTGAGTGGTATCTCACTCCAATGTTTTGTTGACACATCTTTTTCATTTAATAAAATGATGTTTTTTAGTTATGAAAAAAAAAGTATACATCCAAATCTTTATTTTTTCATTTTTGTTTTTTTTACAATATTTTAAACTCAAAATTTAATACTGCAAACATATCATATGATTGTAATACTTGAAAGTCCAAAACACTTTAATGACAAATATTATTATTTTTAAATTAAGAACATAAAAATGGAGGTACAATGATTGAGTGGTATCTCACTCCAGTGAAAAGTTCTTTTGGTTTCTTCTTTCTTTCTTTAGTTCATATCATTGACATCCATTTTGTTTGCACTAGAAATTGTACCTAGACTACAGAGAGGTACAAGCTAGAACATCCAAATAAAAACTGAAGGAGAATGGTTTAATTTTTATAAATTATGAAGGTATCATTTATGGAAAAGGCAAGGAAATAGAAATCACATATAATCACTAAATCAGAAAGATATTACAAAGATCTGAAATGAAGGAATCTGAAACATAGATATAAACCATAAATATAAATATAAAGAATCTAGTTATGTCCACAAACTTAAAAGCATTTTAAGGATAAATTTTTTTATCAAGAAATGAAATAGTAATAGAGGTGATCAAACCGATCATAAACATCAACTAGAAAATAAGATCAACACATGGCTTATATAGTATATTTCAGTCCAAACATTCAGTCTTCATAAACTTACACGAGAGTGTATCATATGTGTTTCATTACAATAGCTTCATCACTTCTAACCCTTTTCCAGAACAAAAATTCGAATCCATTGTAGAATTTATATACAAAAATGAATCTCCAAAAAAAATATAACTAATTCTCAAAAGTAGGCATTCGTATCTATCTCCAAAGCTGTGTCATTTGGAGTTTGTTAGACAACTGTAAGATGGATCATCTGGATCTTAGATTTCTTTAGCTACCTCTTCCAAAATGGTCAATCCATCCAACGCTTGTGACCTCTTGAGGAGACAAGCTTGCTTTGCTTTCATGACCTGAACCTTGTTTGAAAACTCTTCATTTTGCGTGGTTAGGTCTCCATTTTGTTTGGTTAGCTCTTTGATTTGTCCCTGTGCATTCCTTTTCCTTTTTAAGACCTCTTTAGTTGCTGAAATGAGCTCTTGATAATGGTTATTCACCTCTTTCAAATCCTCCCTTAACCTTCTATTATCTTGCATAAGCTTATCATTCGCATCATTGAAGTATTCATTTTGTGCTTTATATTGTTGCAATGATTTTTTGAGAATTTCAATCCCAGAATCTGTCAGAATTGTTTCTTGATGTATTGGATCTTTAACTGAGCTTGATGGAGTTTCTATATTTTTAATAATAAGTTCTTCTCGTGCTTCGTAGCCCTTCTCTGACTCTTTTTCATTTATTTCTTCAGTTGAAACCTCCAAATGGAAAGTTTTGGAGCTCCATCCAGGTTCAAAGCTTTGAATTGCTTCTTCCTCAAAAACTTCACAACATTTTTTCAATGGCTCTGTCAAACCCTGGTAATTCTGCTCTGTATCTTCAAAGAATTTCCGTGGATTTAACTCTACCATTTTAGCCTTCGATTCTTCATCACATGAATAATCCAACTCAAAAACTTCACAACACTTTTTCAATGGCTCTGTCAAACCCTGATAATTCTTCTTTGTATATTCAAAGAATTTATGTGGATTTAAATCTACCATTTTAGCCTTCGATTCTTCATCACATGAAGAATCTAACTCAAAAACTTCACAACACTTTTTCAATGGCTCTGTCAAACCGTGGTCAAACCCTGGTAATTCTACTCTGTATCTTCAAAGAATTTATGTGGATTTAACTCTACCATTTTAGCCTTCGATTCTTCATCACTTGAAGAATCTTGAATTGCACTAACTTTTTCCTTTTCCAACTTAGGGTTTAGAGTTCTTTTCATATTCAATTTGAGCTTGTTGGATGCCCTGGTCTTAGGTCTCCAATTGGGCACTTCGGGCTCAATTAGAGTCTGGATATCAGCATCAGTTTTGGGAGAAGGAAACATTCCTTCCTCTATAAGTCTCTCTTTGGTAAAAGGAGTATCGGGGGCATGCACAATCTCTTTATCATGTGAGGCCAAGGGTTCTTCCTTTGATATATGTTTCTGTTCTGTATCATTCAACTTTACAAACTTTTCCTGCAAACCACACTCTTCAACTTGATGTACTTCTTTGACCATGTTCCTTTTAAACCTGTTTATGATGCTGGTTTGTCTTCTTGGCAAAGGACTTTTTCCAGGTTCGTTCTTCAGCATACTAACTAATCTTTCGACTTCTTCCAGGTTCGTGTTTTTCTCTGGTTCAAACCCTGACCAAAATAAGAAATGTGGCCAACCATGATTTCTCTTTTCCAGCTCCGTTAACACTATTAACTTAACCAAGTTATGATGGAAGAAAGATTGGTTCGTATGATCCTAATGACCCTTTACCCTATTAGACATTTTTATGAGGCTTTTTAAAAGGTAGAAGGGTAAATTCATTTTTAATTGACCATTCAAATGCAATAGGAACTTGAAGTGGTACTTGTAAACTCTGGCAAACCTTCCCTCACAAGTGATGTAGCGTTGCACAGTGCCAATGACCTCCCACCATTCAGGTTTCATAGTATTGAGATGAATGCCTTTGTTCCAGTCAAGAGATTCAAAGCCAGGTAACAAAAATGAGCCTGGATCAAATTCGAATGGAATTTTCTTGAACCAACGCTCCCCCTCAATGGCTATACCAGTTGCCTCGACTATCGATTCTTCTGTCAATTCAAACTTTAGGGTCTGAAAACTAACACATGAGTTCGAACAGTTCTGAGCAAAAGAACGAGTGACCTCCAGATTGTAACCTGCAACTTTATCAAAAAATACGAACCAGACAACCCTCCTGAACAGTGCTGCGCACTCAAGGAAATCATTTTCCCATTCAGTGTTCGCTGGTTCCAATCTACACAGCTTGCCACTCTTCTTCATGCTTGCTATGCTTGACACGAGCTCCTTCACCGATGAACAAATGGTGTGAAGGTAGAATAAAACTAGGGTTAATGTGTGGCCTCCTCTGACGTTCTCAAAAAATTCGTGAAGGAAAGATCACACCTGAAAGATGTTACATCCCGCCCGATAAAACCTCGGGGAAATCTCTCATCACAGCTAGTGCATAAACTTATACAGGTGTTGACCATGCTCTTTAATGATTTCAGGATTGCGACAGTGCCCATGTGCATGAAGCTGAACGATTGCACTGCCAGAATGTACTAAGTTACATTTCATAGTTGGAATGTTCATACAATCTCAATGCAAAGGTTAGGAAAATATTAACTTATGTTTTGAAGACCAAAAGGGAGGTAAATTACTTATAAGCCAATGTTTAAATCACAAATAACAGTAAATAATAAAACTAAGGAGTAAATAATAAAACTAAACTGTTGATGCCTCGGATATCGTAGCATCAATCAGAAAGGGATTCTCCCCGAGAGATGGTCCCAATTAGACTGTCTCCCGTTTGGTGTAGGGAATCCGTCCGGTTAGCAGTTCCGGCAACCGTGGGTGTGGAGTTTAAATCCAATTCTACTGGTTATGGCCCGATCCACATTTCTTTTGGGTTTTATGTCTTTTATATGAGATGCAAGTGCCTAAATTATATTTGATCTAAATGCAATTAAAACAGATCTAAGTCTAGAAACTGGAATAAATCTATATATCCCTGCAGGGAACACGCTTAAGGGAGGAGCAATCAGCTGTAACAAATATCGTAAGGAAAGAGCAGATAGCTGTTAATTCTCACAAGCAAAGCTACAGCAACATAAAGATCTTTAGAAGATAGCTTCTAATTCAACATGGAACGCATCTATTGCTCATAAAACAGAAAAGGGCAAAAAATTATTTAATCTACGTAGCAAGAATAAAGAGACAGATCTAAATGTAACAAACTGAAATTAAACTTAAAGATCCCTGCAAGGAGCAATTTAAGGGCATGAACAATGAGCCACATGAGTTATCCTGAAGAAAGAACAGTTATCCATTCGATCTAGAAGAGAAATCTACAACAATGTTAAATATATCAGCAGGTAGCTCCTGACTTAATGTGGAACGCATTCATTGTTCACAAAATTAGAGAAAAACGCACGCAGGAGTAAAATCATTAATACAAAGAAATAGTTCAGATGATAAGAATGATCTCACATTAAAGAACAACAGTCATTAGAATAGTCCAACATACAGCCGTCCAACATCCCAGGCAAAACGTCCATCTCCTGTGGCTTCTATTAGAAAATTCAATTTACAGACCTGATACAAGATAGCTCATATCGTTTTCTCAAATTTCATTCCCTGCCAAAAGTCCTTTCTAATCTTTCCTAGCTTCTATTTATATCTACAAATCTGCCCTTTGGGCTGACACCTAGCATCCCCACCTGTCATTTACAGGAATTTACTCTCTATCGACCATAAAAAATGACCACTCCTTTTACAAAATCATTTTGACAAAATATAGGGACAACTGTCCCATGGCTTACGCCTTACATATTCAAAATATATATAGCAGAGAATTGGCTAACACCAAAGCTTTCCCTGCTGGGCACGTGTTTGGATGAAGAGAGTTGCTCAACTGAATTCAGTTTACTTCATTCCTGTGCGTGAGCTTCTGCTGGCAGAGGGTCGCCCAAGTTAATTGTTACTGATGCTGCCTGGGAAGAGGCCCTCGAATCCCCTGCTGATGCTGCTTCTACTTGGGAAGGGGGAATTGAACTGGCCAGACTTTCTGCCATTGCTGGGGAAGAGGCTGCTGGGAGAGAGGCTGCTGGGAGAGAGGATCCTGGATCTACTGATGCTCCTGCTGCTGCTGCAGCTTTCTTGTCCTCCTCAGCTATGTAGCTGTACCAGACACCTGTGTCCCTTATGATTACGTTCGCTGAGCAGGAAACAAGATTTTATGAGAAGTCACATTCTTCCCGAGCTCTGTTTTAATGCTTTGAACTTCTGCTACTGCAGCTTGATGTACTTCCTTCAGCAGATGGTTGTGAAGTGATGATGAACCAATATAATGCTGGAGATCATCCATAGCCAGGACATCAATCCTTTTCACATACTCCATCTGGATTCCTAGCTCTTCCTTTAGCTGAGACAACCGCTGCTCCTTTTCCGGGAAGTCTTCTAGGGTCTGAGGGAAGCTCAATGTGCAGTTGTCATGGACTCCTTTGAGCTTTTGGTATAGGCTGTTAATTCTATCTATTGTTCTCTGCACACTGGTTATCAGCTTATTGGCACAGTTCCTGCCAAACTCTAGCAAGGCTATATCTTCATTAAAATCGTCCACATCCTTAAAAGGAAGATGCGGGGGGAAACCCCCTTTCCCTTCTCTCCATGCCATCTGAATTATGACGTTTGCCTTGACATGGGTATTCTTAGCTTTGAGCCTGTGGGCCTCCGCATTAATTTCTTTTAATCTGACTATCATGGCCTTGAGCTTGCAAACCTCGTCAGTGATCAGCTCCTGCGTGTCGTTTATTTGCTTCAGAATGCTGCAGGACAACTCGTGGAAAGGAGACATGTCTACCGTTTTGCTCTCAGCCTGCTCTAACCGCTCAGCTAATGTTTTCTTGTCTGCTTCTAGCTGAGCAGCCTTTTCTTCTACTCCGTTCTTCTCCGCTTCTACAATCATCATTTGGAGTGTTAGCTGGTCCTTTTCCTCCTCCAGCTGGCTGTACTTGTTTGACAGCTCCTTATGTTTAGCGTACAAGCAATTATACTTGTTCACTGCCAGATCTCTTTGGGCTTGCTCATTAGCCACAGTTTGTTGTAGCGTACGAGCTCTCTTCCTTGTCAATTCACTATCTCTTACCATCACGCCTACATTGGCCAGGGATGCTTTTGCTGTTGCTACAGTTGCGGTCGCCATGGCAAAGGGATCTTGGTCCGTATTCTGCATTATAGTGACCTCCCGATGGGTAACGATGTCTTCATGAAAGGGACTTTTGAGCCTCTCTTCTGATTTGAGGACCATTGCTTTTCTTTTCTTGTCATAGACAAACTCATTCCACTTGGACACCGTACGCTTTCCGGATGGATTGTACGGGACAATTGGTCGGTTTATGATGTCTATGTCTTCTTCTTCTGGTGGGGTCCGGACTTCCTGAGCAGGGTCTTCTCCTTTATCTTGGGTACCAGAGCCACCTGCTTGAGAGGTGTCTATTTCCATGTCCTGTATACCGGATCCACCTGCCTTGGCATCTTCCCTTGTCTTCAATTCTTCTTCCGCCCTCTTTTCTGCCTCAGCCTGTTCAGTTTCAACTTCTTTCTGCTTTTGGGCTTCCTCAGCCTCTTTCCGCAGTCTTTCATTTTCAGCTTCTTGCTGCTTTCTTGCTTCCTTGGCTTCCCACTGTAACCTCGCCTCTTCTCTTAATCTGAGCTCTTCCTGAGCTCGGGCATCTTCAGCTTATTTCTCCTTTTGTTGGCTGGTCTTCTGGGCCTTGGTTGAGCTAGAGCTTGCTCCAGTACCTTGGCGACAGATCCGTAGCTCAGTCATGTTGCTGATGCCTCTGAATGCTTCTTCCTCGGCATCAGGGTAGTGGGAGTACTCGAAGTAGGCATAGATATCCTTGCAATGCTCAGCCACTTTACCCTTTCTATCGTTCCTATGGAAGATAACCTCACCGAAGTGGAAGGCCTTCAATTCTTGAATAAATTCGTCGGCAGAGGCAACCCCTGAAAACTTGTAAGCACCTATGCAGAAAGGTAGGGGGGGAAAGGAAGCCTTATGTTGCTTGTGGAGCATTGCTCCAATCCCATCCAAGAAGAGTTGTCTTACTGCTTCTTTGAGAACCACATAGTCTGTGGCATACTGCGGCAAGATGTATGGGGGCTTAGTCCCTCCAAACATTCTTAGGTAGGTACCTTGCTCCGAAAAGTAAAAGTCCCCATAATCCTCAAGGACTTCCAAAGCATTTTCTGACAGGCATTTAGGTTCTTCTTTGAACATTTTCTCGTATAGGGGCATGATGAACCCCTCACAGATTAGTTTGTAGCTGGGCTTGTAATTCTGAGCCCACAACATCTTGAATGCGATATAAACCGGGGCGGTGGCCCTATCCCATGTACAACCCAATTTGGGGAACTCTATCTTGGCCAAAATACAATCTATCAGATATGAAGACATGAAGAATTCAGCCTTCTTCAAGGCTAGCCCTGGCTTAGCAGCAATTATCATCGAGGCCAGACTATCTGACAGGATAGTGGCCCAGTCAAACATTGTTCCCTGAAATGCCACATAGTGAATGATAGGGATCCACTGGATTTTGTACACCGTACCATCGGGCATGCCGAAGATTCTGCACAGCATTAAAGCGATCAATCTGTAAGGGGCTCTCAGGTTCTGTACGTCATATTCATCACTTCCTTTCTTTCTCAAATGCTTCCCTGCCACCAGTAGCTTCTTGGCCATCTCGATTTTGTTCATCTGGCTTAACCATTCATCAGTCAGAGCTTGTTGGACACGGGGAAATCTGTAGGCTGCCGCGAGATATGCGGGTTGAAATGAGGCGATAGCCACTTTCCCGCTATCATTTATCACTCTTCCTTTAGCATCGACATGTTGGAGTATCCATCCGATTACTTCAGCACAGGGGAACAACTCAGGGCGGGTAGCGGCTCTAGTTATGCCTGAGGCTCTGTTATTGAGATAGATTGGTGCTTCCTCTAGCAACATATATGGGATTTCTTGGTCCCGGATCATTCTGTAGATGTCACCCCCATCTGATTTCTGGAGGGACACCAGTGGTGCACCTAGTGTCTTGGAGTGAAGTTTCAGTTTTAAGAGGGGCAGGTTTCTTTTCTGTCATCTTCGCCTTCTTCTTACCGGTTTTCGACATCTTGACTTATTCCTGATAGCACCCATATACACTTCATCATGATTTTGAGCAACATACTGTGAGATTTGAACAGAGAGCATCATTGTTTTGATTCATGAATGAGACAAAGAGTAATGTGAAGTTGTGTACTTAGGAGGCACAATTCATCATTTCAATTATGCAATACAAATTTAAACATTTGAATCTTTTAAAGGGGGAAGATTTGGGGTGTTCCTGAGAGAATAGGTGTGTCGCGGAAGCAACGTGCTTTCGGTTTAGCTCTGGGGACAGGATATCTTTCGTCTACGCTGTGGCTTGAAAGGCCAATGGCGGGTAAGCTCGGGGAATAGACTTTGTGACGAAAGGGAAACCCCTTTCGCACTTACGACTCGGCGAGGGCATTCGAATGCTAATGTCATTTGCGGCACTTGCCGGAGTGTTCCATGGGCAGTATTAGCTCGAGCGAGGGCAATGGCACTGGAGACCTACTGACGACACGGCTCGGGTGGCCATAGTCTCGGGTTTCGGCTCGCGCAACTTGAATGTTCACGGGGTTTGAATAGGGGCAATGGCGCCGGTTTCTTGGTTTTGACTTAGGTAGAGGGCTACGCATTATGAACAGGCCCGGGGTTTCGCGTCTCAAGCGTTCGGCCGGGGGTATAAAAGGTCTGTGGGCTTCGGCGGTTTAACAAAAAGTCAAGGCATGCGGCCCGGGGATAAAAATGGAACAGGTTTACCCGCCCAAAACCAACCGTATCTACTCAAAAAAGTTAACGTTTTAACCAATGTCTGCTTTATATGACGAGACGAGAACTCCATTCAACTGCGTCTGACGGGCAAAACATAGCCCTTGACGGGTGTTTTGCCCGCCAAAATCCCACTAAAACTCATTGTTTTCAAACAAAAGGACAACCAAATAGCGAAAATCAAGGTTAAAATCCTACCTGGCACCGTGGGGATCGCTAACTGAGGTGGCCGCAACGTGGTTGCACAAGACGAGCTGGAACGGTCGCGCGGCGTTCAATGGCTTTGTTTATAAAACAAAACGGCAATGGGTTGGCTCGTACCCCGTTGATTATTTATATGGGCCAGGCACGTGTGGGGTGTTAATTCGGTTGGTGGGGGTTTTAAACCGGTTTTAAATGCGTCGTACGCCGTCGATTATCGGGTCGCCTCGGTTTGCGTGCGACCGCCTCTTGCGGGGAAAACTGGCGAATCTTTCCCGCCGTTGCGGGAGGATGTAGCGGAAGCAATTGCTATGCCGGGAGGAAAAGGTGGACCTCTTCCGCACCAAATGAGCGTGCGCAAAACTTTGGAAACGGGCTCCCGCAGTAGCGGAGAGGAAAAGGATTCGGCGTTTCGGAAGGATTCGGGAAATGTTTCCGCACAAGGCTTCCGCGGTTGCGGAAGGCTTTGGTGAATGCCTTCCGCGACGTTTCGGGCGGCTTCTTCGAGTTCCTCCGCGATCTTTTGGAAAAGTTTCCGAGCTCTTTTCACGAGTTTTAAACAACCGGCTTCCGCCACTGCGAGACGACACGGCGAAGGTTTCCGCCATTTCGGAAGGAAATGATGAATTGCTCCGCCGTTTCGGAAGCAGAACCGTTTCGGGAGGAAAACTTGAATTGTTCCGCCGCTTCGGAACCAATTCCTCAGCGGCTTCCGCGATTACTTAACGAAGACTTTTCTGAGTCTTTCCGAGCGGTTTAAGCGATTGGCTTCCACCGTTTCGGGAGGATAGCCCGAAGGCTTCCGCGCTTTCGGGAGCAAAGGCTGAAAGGCTTCCGCGATAGTTCCTTAAAAAGATTCTAAGTTCTTCTCATAGTTTCGGAAGAAGTTCGAGAATTTCTCCGTGGTATTTCAGAAGACTTATGCGGATGGCTTCCGCCGTTTCGGGAGGAAAACTTGAATTGTTCCGCAGAAACCCAAAAATCGAAAAGTTTCCAAGTGTTATTTCGGAAGGCTTAGACGGGCGGCTTATGAGAATGGCCTCCGCCGCTTTGGGAGGAAAACCTGAAGGTTTCCGCAGATTTTCAACCAAAAATTCCAAATCCTTTTCGGGCGTCTAGGCGAATGAGTCCCGCCATTTCGGGATAAAACCAGAGCCTTTCCGCGGTTGCAGAAGGCTTGAGCGAAGGGTCCCGCCGTTTCGGGCGGCGTTGCGCAATGGCTTCCGCAGCCTTCGAAAAATTCTAAGTCTTTCGGGTGTCTTTCCCAAGTCCTTCCGCCGTTTCGGGAAGAAAAACCAAAGGTTTCCGTACTTCTTTCTCACGGTCTACATTTTTGACAAAGAAAATCTAAGTTCTTCTCTTCGGAAAGGTTGGACGTTTGGCCTCCGCCGTTGCTGGGAGATAGCCCGAGAGATTCCAGAACGTTGGGAAAAATCCTAAGTTCCCTTTTGGCTCTTTGGGGGAAAAACTGGAAGGATTGATGACAAGCTGTTCAGTTGGGAAACAAGATTTTAAGTTGAAAACACAGCTGACGGCTGGGATGGCTTCTTAGGCAAACTTTCTACAAAAATGAAAGGAGGGGCCCCAAAATGTACAAAATTTTGGGGAGGGGTGTTGCTGCAACAACATAAAGTATATAACATTAAGCTAATGTTTGAATGATATAACAAAGTAAATAACATAAAAAATGAAACATAAAAAAGAAAAACAAGGAAGAGAAATTAGAATTGAGGTACAATTTTCAGCTCCAACACATTTCATCTTTTTTCTTTGGCTCATTATTTTTTCTTTAGGAGTAACTTATATTTATTTTTCCAATGGTTGCATTGCAATCTATGTTTTTGTGAGCATTTACTTTCAATGTTATCCATTCCATTATTTTCCTAATGTTTTTTAACAATATTTTAAATTCAAAATTTGGCATGATTTTAGTATTTGAAAGCCTAAAACATTTTGATTTTCAAAACATTTTAAATCAGAAATATTTTTTGAAATAAATAAATGTAAAGTGAAGGTACAATGATTGAGTGGAGTCTCACTCTAATGAATAATTCTTTTTTTCTTCTTTCATTTTTCTAGTCCAGTACAACTTTCATTGACATCTTTTCTTTCTTTTTTCCATTCCATTACAACTTTCATTGACATCTTTTCCATATTTTTCTTTAGCTCAGAGGTATTCAACTGAAACACGTTGTGAGAAATAAAACTCTACAATGTAATACATTTTATTGATAAATATCATACGTATTTATATACATACATAACCAAGAAGAGGTAGTTATGTCTCTGTAACTTATTAACTAAATAAAATGGTTAACTAACTATAAATGAAATAACTAACCCCGAAAGATTAGTCAACATTACCCCCTTAAACTAAAGGGATATCTGACATGACAAGCTGCATTCTGAATTTTTCAAAATTTTCATGACCAGTGCTTTAGTAAATATATCTGCAATTTGATCTGAAGTAGAACAATGTGTCAAATGAATGTTGTTGGACTCAACACGATGTCGAATCAAGTGATATTTAGTGTTGATGTGTTTGGTTCGATCACAGAATTTGGGATTCTTGGCCAATTGAATTGCAAAAGCATTGTCAACAAAGAGAGGCGTTGAAGGAAGTAATGACATGGCATGTGTGATGAAGCTAGAAATACACATGATGGTGTTCTAGTGCTATCATGAAGTCAGTGTTACAATCTGACATCATTCTGGAAAAGTATGGCAAGTTTGTGAAACTTTGGAAATTGACTAAGTATGGAAAAAGTAGTCAAAAATTCTCTAAGAGAATGCCCACCATAATTCATGGTTTGAGAAAAATTCCCGCACCAGCATACCAAGCTATAGCTTGTTTAAGTGGCTATCTATCCATGGTCTTAGATTTCTTTAAACATTTATGAGGAGAAAGTTATAAGTCTGCCAAAATAGGGTTTCAGGATAAACCTTGGAGAAATTCTTGGAAATGGCTGTGTTGGAAAACTGGTCCAGGTGGCTTTGGGAAAATGCCCGCTGTACCTCATGGGAGAATGATAAAAATTATCTAGAACTATCATGCTCTATAAAAATTATCTAGAACTATCATGCTCTAGCTTGTCAAAGAGGCTATCCAACCATGGACTTAGTTTTCACAGAAGGTGTTTGATGACAAAGATAACAACCTTCCAAAACGGGGTTTCAGGTTGCTTTTACACCAAAGTAGCAAAACTGCCTAAGTGGCCTCAGGGAAATGCCCACCATAGTTTGTGGGTTGAAGAAAATGCTCGCACCATATGGTCATCTTGTAGGTTGTTGTTTTGTCAAACTGACCATGTTCTCATATTGACTTGGAAGTGTTTGAAGAAGAAGTTATGGATCTGCCAACATAGGAACTCAGGCAGATTGGACCAAGTCTAGGAAAGTGCAAGAATTGTCTAAGTGTAAAATCACTAAAATTGCCTAAGTGACCTTAGTAAAATGCCCGCCATGTCTTGAGTGTGATGTATTAAATAATTTTGAGAGTATGGATATCTAGAATTTTGTTTGGTGCATGCAACCATGGTCTCATATTGTCCAAAGAGTCTCTGAGGTGGAAGATATCAATCTGCCAAAAGTGCCTTCCAGCTTGATTTGCACTACTCCAGTAACATGCCCGCCGAGGAGAGAGAAAGAGGCTTCAAGAGGTGAAATTGGTTTAGATGAAGTTACCTTGTTGGCCTCTATCCATTGGGTGCCTCACACTTCAAAATTGGTGAAAATAAAAATCTCATGTTACCCCAGGGTTTGACAATTTTTGTCGAAGTGATGAATTAACAGTTTAAAAGGCCATTTGGAAATTCCCGCAAGGAGGTGTCCTTGTGCTAATAAAATTCATAGGGTGACATAGATCTATTCCTTGTTGAAGTGGCTATCCACCCATGCTTTTAGTTTTCCTTATGATAGTGACATGTTCAAGAAATCAATCTGCCAAAGTAGGAAAAAAATTGTTTTGCATATTCAGAAATTTGGCTAAGTGTTGAATTCACAAGGCTAAGGGGCCATTTGGAAATGCCCGCAAACAAGTGTCCTTGTGCTCAGAAAATTCATTAGTTGGAATGGTCTTGTCCTTTGATGAATTGGTCATCTAGTCATGGGTTCATATTCTCCTCTAGAGTTCAAACATGCAAAATACAAGTTTGCCAAAATGAGAAAAAAGGTTGTTTTCTTGTTCAAATGTAGGTTGGTAAGGCATTTGGAAATTCCCGCAAGGAGGTGTCTTTTTTTTGATAAAATTCATTAATTAGCATGGTCTTATTCCTTGATGAACTGGCTATCTAGCCATGGAGTCAGATTCCTATTTGGTGCTCTCACGTGCGATATTTTGGCCTGCCAAAATAGGTGAAAAATAAGGTTTAATAACACCTTACGATATGCCCGCAAGGGTATATGGAATTCCCACAAGGGGATTAAGGAATAAAAATCTCCCAAGAGATTTATTATGCCCACAGGGGATAAAGAAATTCCCATAGGGGCTTAATTATGCCCGTAGGGAATAAAGAAATGACTGCAAAGGCTTAAGGATGCCCGCAGGGGCTTAGGAATGTACGCAGGAAGAAGCATATGCCTGCAGGGGATGGATTGAACACTTATGCACGTAAGTAAGCAATGGAGGGATTCTATTCCCTCAAGGAAGGGCTTGAAGACCTATGCCCATAGGAAGAGGTGTATGCCATCAAAGGAAGGGCTTATCCCCGCGAGGCTTAAAGATATTCCCACAGGCACTTGGAGATGCCCGCAGGCCATGCCCGTAGACTCACATTCCTGTAGGACTTATATGAGCCTGATGAGATCGAATTTATATTGTTGATTCCATGTTTTAATTAATATAAAAAAGTTGTTTAAATTGTTAAAAAGATAACAATATTGATTCACCCCCCCCTCTCAGTATTGACCAATATTCCAACATGTCATTCGAAACCATGTCAAATTTCATCTATATATGGTATACACCCCAATTTTGAGCTTCTCTTGGTTTCGAGAATAGTTCATTCTCTTCTAAACAGGGGAAACCACGTGAAGGTGGAAGCTCTAATTATGCCCCCCCCTCTCACATCACTCTCAATTTCCCCATACCCAATTTTAAAGATTAAAGAACATGCAACATACTCTATTATACAAAATAAAAACATATAAAGATCATTATGATATAAAAGATATAAACACGTGCCTCTACTTTTCAACAATTAAATATCATTCATATTCTTTTTCATCCAACTGAACATCTGAATCAGGTTCTGGTTCATAATAGATATTGATGAAAGGCTCATTCACATCAACATCATCATCAACGTCATCTTCGCTAATATAGTCATCGACATCGTCAATGAGATCATCGTCTGCTACATTTGGATGATCAAAATATTTAATTTCTTCATCTAACACATCGACTGCAGCCACCTGCTCTTGATCTGAATCATCATCATCCTCTTCTTCTTCGTGATTATCTTCATCGTCTACATGATTATACTTTACTGGTCTTCCTCTTGGATCATATCTAACAACGTATGACCAACCTGCTTTACCTGGTACCTATGAGTAAAAGACTTGCTCACAATGATTTGGAAGAACATAAGGCTCTGTACCCGGTTCAAATTCCCTTGTATTAACCATGGTAAATCCATTAGTATGCTCAATAACAGTTCTTTTAGGATCACGTTCATGCATCCGTAGCCTATACCACTTCACCTCAAACAAAACTATTTTAAAGGAATTAAAATCACACTCAATTATGTCCTCCAAAATCCCATAGTACCTATTCTCAGTTTCTTCTGGATGTCTGTCACTTCTGGAGGAAACATTGGTGACATTAAACACTGCAGTTATCCCACAATCCGAGGTTTTCATCTTATCATCCAACATTTTGATATGAAATTTACGACCATTACACCACATAGCCTTGTTATGTTTCAATTGCAACATTGACAACAAGTAAAAAACACATTGTGAATTAATAAACGTCATATAGGACTTAGAAAATATATTTGAAAACTTAAACAAACCAAATACATTGAAAAAATGGGAAGTAGCTAGAAAAATGTGGGTAAACAATTTACTTGCCTTTTTATCTTTTAAACCATAGGCTAAATCAACTTCCTTTTGCGACGTAAGATCAAGAAATTGATGTCGATGACGATGAGCTGTTTTAATCATCTTACTGACCCCTTCCCATGATAACCTACCAAAGTGTTCTTCACAATCTTCTATCCAATGCGCCATCCAATCAAGTTTGTTTGCAATGTATAAATGTAAAGCATCCCACACTCGAGCAACTATATGAAAAAATAACAATTCAATATCATTAGTTAGATATCATTAAAGGCATACTTTAATATAGTTGAATATGCAGGATTAATAAAAAAATAAAAAAATCAGTATGATAAAATAAAATTGGAAAAATACATGTGTAATATATTAATTCCACAAAATCTAATAATTACCTTTCATGGTCCTCAATGTACCTTTCCCCAATAGGACCTCTCCATTCCTCGTGGAAGCCCATTCGTGCCTTAACGAAATTCATGAAACATCAACAAAATAAAATTAACGCTAATTAATCAGTATAGTTACATACCGTTTTGAACATAATTCACTAAAAAAAAACAAAGATTTATATAATATATGATACATGTTGAATGTGATTTTATTTGATGTCCTTGGAGTTCAGTGAATGACAAAAGGATAACCAAATACATGCTGGAAGGGTAAACTCAGTGAAAGATAAAGGAATGACAAAGGAAGTAATGACATGGCAAGTATGATTACGTGGCATGTATGATGAGGATGGAAAGACACATGATGGTGTTCTGGTGCTATCAGGAAGTCAGTGTTGCAATCTAACATCGTTTTGGAAAAATATGGCGAGTTTGTGAAACTTTGGAAATTGACTAAGTATGAAAAAGTAGTCAAAACTACTCTAAGAGAATGCTCGCCATAATTCATGGTTTAAATAAAATGCCCACACCAGCATAGCAGGCTATAGCTTGTTGAAGTGGCTATTTATCCATTGTCTCGGTTTGCCTTAATCATTTCTGAGGAGAAAGTTATAAGTCTTCCAAAATAGGGTTTCAGGATAAACCTTGGAGAAATTCTTGGAAATGGCTAAGAGTTGGAAAACTGGTCCAGCTGGCCTTGGGAAAATGCTCGCCATACCTCATGGGAGAATGATAAAAATTATCTGGAACTATCATGCTCTAGCTTTTCAAAGAGGCTATCCAACCATGGACTTAGTTTTCACAGAAGGTGTTTGATGACAAAGATAACAACCTGCCAAAACATGGTTTCAGGTTGCTTTTACACCAAAGTAGAAAAAATGCCTAAGTGGCCTAAGGGAAATGCCCGCCATAGTTTGTGGGTTGAAGAAAATGCCCGCACCATATGGTCAACTTGTAGGTTGTTGTTTTTTCTACCTGACCATGTTCTCATATTGACTGAAAAGTGTCTGAGCAAGAAGTTATGGATCTTCCAAAACAATGTTTCAGGTAGATTAGACCAACTATAGGAAAGTGCAAAATTGTCTAAGTGTAAAATCACTAAAACTGCCTAAGTGACCTCAGTAAAATGCCCGCCATGTCTTGAGTGTGATGTCTTAAATCATTTTGAGAGTATGGATCTCTAGAATGTTGTTTGGTGCATCCAACCATGGTCTCAAATTGTCCAAAGAGTCTATGAGGAGGAAGATACCAATCTGCCAAAAGTTCCTCCCAGCTTGATTTGCACTACTCCAGTAACATGCCCGCCGAGGAGAGAGAAAGAGGATTCAAGAGTTAAAATTGGTTTAGATAAAGTCACCTTGTTGGCCTCTATCCATTGGGTGTCTCACACTTCAAGATTGGTGAAAAAAAATCTCATGTTACCCTAGGGTTTGACAATTTTTGTTTAAGTATTGAATTAGCAGTATTAAAAGGCCATTTGGAAATGACTGCAAGGAGGTGTCCTTGTGCTAATAAAATTCATAGGGTGACATAGATATTTTCCTTGTTGAAGTGGTTATCCACCCATGCTTTCATTTTTCCTTATGATGGTCACATGTGCAAGAAATCAATCTCCCAAAGTAGGAAAAATATTGTTTCGCATATTCAGAAATTTGGCTAAGTATTGACCAATATTCCAACAATACATAAATAATTTGGCATACCTTGACGATTTCTATTATATTCCAACTTCCATAGGTGAGGTTTCATTCTTCGTGGTTTTTTTCCATTCTCTTCTTTACCATTGAATTTTGCTTTGTCTGTAGTTCGATAACTATGGTTCTTAGGCAGAAAGTGCCTATACTGATCAAACACTTCCTTTACTAAACTCCTTGAACGATGAGATTTTATCTCGGGACCGCAAAATGAACATGCAAATTTACCCTTTGTTTGAAGACCTACAAGATATATGAATTAGTGTAGCGAATTAGAATTACCATTTAAAATAATGAATGATATTGTCAATAGATATATATAATATTAAAGAACAAAAGAAAGTAACAATATACCACAAAAATGTGTTAACCTAGGAGCATCATGAATTGTAAATGCAAGTATTCCGTGGAATTGAAATCATTTTTTCCCTATTGGTCTAGAGATGTCATACATAGTGACGCTAGCCCATAACTTCAACAACTCATCGATAAGAGGCTCAATATATACGTTCATATCTTTAACCTGGTACTTACCTAATTGGTCCAACATACATGATTAATTATATTTAGCTATATGTCGTTATATATAAAAGACATAATTATCATGCACGAGACAAAGAAATGAAATATTTAGTGATCGGACTTTCAAGTAAAAAAATACAAATTAATTAAATACCTGGAACAATCATTGCCAACATTGTGTGCTCTCTCTTGATCGACATCTAAGGAGGAAAGATATTGTTTATAACAAAAACAGGCCACATTGAGTAGGTAGAACGAAGCTCTGCAAATGGATTGACACCATCAACTGCCAACAAAAGTTTAACATTACGAGGTTCTTCTTTGAAAATTGGCCACTTTTCTTCGATGTACCTCAATGCAGAACCATCTGCAGGAATTCGAAGAACATCGTCTTGACTTTTGTTCTTTGCATGGAAATCCATAAATTGTGCTATACTTTTACACCTGAACAACCACTGTAAATGTGGAATTATCGGAATATAACGAAGAACTTTGTGAGGCAACTTTTTTGTCACTTTATCGGTTCGATACCTACTTGTTTGACATTGTGGCCATTCATTTTATAATGCATATTGTCCATAGTATATGATATGATCATTAGGACATGCATCAATAGCTTGATACTCCATTCCAAATTCTTTCATAATCACATATATCTCTTGATATGTGCATGGTAAAATATTTGACATTGGTAATAGAAATTCACCTAACAATCTACAAGATTCAAAAGAATAAGTCAATGTAAACAATATTAATCATCAATATCGCATCCATACTTTACAAATTAGATAACAATAGCAATATAGGAAAAAATTCAACCCTTTATGTACATGTGAACATGCAGACATAAATAATTAACAAATTACATACCTTAGTATCTGTGTGATAGAGGTGTTTGATAAACCAATCAAAACCTTCAAGTTCACTAACAAGAATATAGCAGATAGAAGATTTTTTTTTGAGCCTTCATAAAGAGGTTGACGTGACTTCTCGAGTAGAGGATCAACATCATGACTATCATCCTGGTTGTCCTCATCCATCGGAGCAAATGTGTCTTGGATCAATCTATGTATCTCATCTTCCTGAATTGTATCACTAACGTTATCTCCATCCATATCATCATTAAGAACTTGATTAGCTTCAATATTCTAATCTAGATGTTCATCACCTTGTAAATGAGTATTTCTACTAGTACTTGGAAAATAACTCTTTGGAGGGCGACATTTTGGTGGCATTGTCTATATATTTATGAACAACATAGTAAAATTAGTGTGTATAGAACATATAATAAAACGATAAGACATTTTAAAAAAAGAGAAGAAGAGGATCTGCGTTTGTGAAATGAAAGTTCTCGACATTTCAATCCTTACTGAAATTCATGACAGGATGACTATTATAGAGAATACAATAAAAATTGAATAACCTCTTACCAAGGGACGATATTCATAACCCCCTTCGACGCGCCCCTTGTCCCTACAATGTCTTTCAGATGTTGTTATTAAAAGTCTTCTTCTTTGCAAGCCCCTGCAATCAGAGCAAGGGAAATAACATTTTCCATCTCCCCTCACCTCTAATGCCGCTCTAAACTGAGCAAGCTTCCTTGCATTTTCATTCATAGTGACAAATCCTTGTAGTGACAAGTAATTGTATTACCTACACCATACAAAACAATAACTTGTAAAATACATTAGATATAAGTATATTTCTAAATACAATATAATTTATTATATACCAAATTCTATAAAGAAAAACATGAAGACTGAAGTTTTCATTGATGCCAACAAGTGTTGCGCAATGGCCTTTGATTTATTCACAAGTAGACCTTGATAGTTTGGGCATTGGAACACTAGGTGGCTCAAATGGTGAAAATGAAAGTTGTCCTTGATGCATGCTTGCCTTTTATGAATTTACCAGATGATTGTTGAATATGACTCTCTCTAGTTTTGGATATGGTTGATAAAGAATGTATTTAGGAAACACTTGTTGTTGGTATCTGATTCTATGGCTTATATTATTGGACAAACATAAAAGAGAAAACAAAGAACAAGGGAGGAATAACCATTTGACATAGTTGAAGCTCATAGTTCCAGTGTTGAAGAATCCAAGGCAATCACAAGCATAACTGGAAGTTCTTGGATAATACTAAGGTGGTTTTCAATTCTGATTTTGGGTTTAATAGAACTATAGAAACAAGAAGAGTTTTAATTAGTAATTAATATATAATCATTGTATGTAAATCCTATAAAGACATGTAAGTATAACTAATTAATCAAACGAAATATATTTAGCAATGCTAAATTAAAAAAAAATAAAAATAAAATTTCGTTCAAACGTGCATGTTAAAAAAAATTCTGAATTTTTTTTCTTAACATATAGACAAAAAAATATAAAAATACTAACCTTGCAAGTTCAAAATCGGAGCAATGTAGAACATCCAAGCTCAAAGAATCACCACGAAATTTGTCGCAAGTTCAAAATCCGGGCTCAATCAATCACCAGGAACCTTGTCGCAACTATACTAGCAAATGTGTCAAAAATTGTCTTAAAGTATGTATTTACAGATTGACGATCATCTCTATATCGACGAAAATGCATGACTTAACCCGCACGTAAAAAGCCAAGAGCCGTACTTGGAAACTGGCATTGGTTTGTCAGGTGTGCAAAGATAGCAATAGGTCATCGATATAGAGACGAAAGTTCGTCGAAATGTAAAAAAAACGTCGATATTGCCACGATTTTTCTGCCATGATAAAAAAAAATGGAAAGACATCTTAAATTTCATTGTATTTTTCCACGAATGTTCGAAACGTGGAAATATTTCGTGGAAAAATCCGCCCGAATGTACTAGTGATATCACGTTCAAAACAATATTCGTCTTGTATTTAACGTCATATATGAACTAGTAGGTGTTATTGCAGAGACGAAAACCATTCCCTGGGTAGAACTCTCTGAAACTCAAAAAGTAAGTTCTCAATATTACAGAAATAAAATAAATAACAGTGTTATGTGGTTCAAGCGAATCCAATGGAGCATACGTCTCATCAAACTGGGTCGTGTTTTTGTTTTTTCATTTTACAATTCACATG
Source organism: Larix kaempferi (assembly GCA_027924585.1). NCBI lineage: Eukaryota > Viridiplantae > Streptophyta > Pinopsida > Pinales > Pinaceae > Larix > Larix kaempferi. Next base: position 1,270,477 of record BSBM01000076.1, on the reverse strand, counting down.
ATCCTGGGGCCTTAACAGTCAAATTCCTACAATACCTTAATACAACATTCTCAATTGATGAACCATAAGTTTTGAAATGTGTATTTTACTAGGACTAATTGGCCTATATAGTGAACTATATGAGGTTGGGCCTTCATGTTCCATGTCATCCTTAGCTACACTCAGTTGAATCAACATCGTATGTTGAGATAAACAATGAATTCCATTGTCTTGGGAACTACTTAACATTGGAGTTTGGACTTTGGAAAAGGCCAACGTAATGGACAGGTTGTATAACTGATCAATCTTAAGAACAACACATAGTTTTATGTACATGAGAGTTTGAAAAGGTGTGCACAGACAATGAGATTGATTATGAGGTAGAAAAATGAGGTAGATAGGTTGTGTAGCTGGTCAATGAGAACAACGCACAATCATATCTATAAATAAAGTGTAGCATTAGAGTTTGAAAAAGCACGCACAGACAGTGACAGATTTTTTTAGTCCTCTCATGGCGTTGTATTGAGAAACCTTTGTCAATGGATTCCCTACCACAACTATTATTTTTCTTGAATAAGAAATGAGATTATTTTGACTTCTGAAGTCCCAAGGATGAATAACATGACAAATATTTTATGGGTGTAATCTTATATATCAACATAAGTGACATGGGTGACTTCTTGATTATTTTCCTTAAACTAATATTTTACTTGGACATTCAGATGGCCACGGATGCTAGTAGATAAAGAAAACCTAAAATTATACACCTAAAATGATTATGATTTATTATATTTAAAGATAAAGGGACATTCAAAGCTTTTTTTATCATCAAACAGAGTCCTTCCTGCCATCACAACATAGTTTATTTTCCAGACATCCAAACAAAAAAAACATCCGATAACGGCTAGAAAACATGTTTATTTGATGCACATTTAATAATGACAAGTCCTGCATGCCAGCACAACATAGTTTACTTTCCCAGACATCCAGACCCCCAAAAAAATCGGATAAATGACCAGAAATATTTTTTATTTGATGCACATCTAACAATGACCAGAAAAAATGTATGTTTGGTGTTCGATGTTGTAAGATGAATGTAAGAAATTTCTATGTGAAAAGATAATATCCCTAACATAATTCCAACAACATTTCAAGTCAAGTTGTGTTTTTATCTAATGCTTGTCTGCACATCACAATTGTTTACCTTTGTTAAGTCATTTTCAGACATGATCAAACATGAATTTTCAGCCCCTTACCATAAAATCTTTCCGAACAATAGTAAAAAAATAAATTTCCTTAGTAAAAAAATTAATCCTTTGCAAAACTACGACATTATGAAGTGGAAAATGACTCATGCAATAATTAATTCTAACCTCACGTGCTATCAAATAAATCTATTGTAAACCCTAAGGCAACATAAAATCCACATTTTATTGCTCTTTGGCCTCCAGTCTAGGTCAAAAAAGGGGGAAACAATGGTACTTCAAGCTCCCTCATATTCACATAGAAAGGTTTGGACTCCACTAAACATATTTGTACAGGAAAAATTACTTTCCCCAATGGGAATCGAACTTGTGACCACTCTTAGTAATAAAAATGAATTTGGGGACCATTTTGAATAGATTATAGCAGAATAACAAAAAAGGAAGAAGCTTACATGGGCAATGGCGTCTAGATTGATGGGTCCAAGTTCGAACTTCATTATTCTGGTGAATGTCAGCTACTATGGAATCCAATCATATACAAGAATAGAAGCAAAGAGAAAATCCCCGGAGAAGTCAATTTCACAAATCTGCGCGAACATGGATAAATTAAGTGCCAGAGGGAAAAGAGGCTCTATATTAGTATTGCTATTGTTCATATCGATGCCACTGCTATTGTTGTTGTTTTAATTGATGGAATGGATCATCATCTAGCATGTCCATTCCCATGCCCATATTCTCCCTCGTCGACCCAAAAAAGCTGCAGGAATCAAATAGACTATTGTGTGTAGGGCCAAATGAACGCCTAATGAACATGAAGAAGATGACAATAGCAAGTAGTTTTGACAAATTTTTCCGCCCAATGATTTTGGTATTTTTTCGTTTCTTGAATTTAGTGGCACATCCTAACTTTGGGCCTTTTAACCATATTTTTATATTTTGACCTTTTATGTTTAATAATTTTTTCCATTTTATTTTTATAATTTTTTATATATTATAATAATATAATATAAGTAATTCGTTTTATGTTTAAGCATTTTGGAAATTATTTATATTATAAAAAGGGATACAAGGTGGTGTAGTATGTCTTTCCTTTTTGACAGAGTAAGAATTAATGAGTTTAAGGTGGTATGTTGTTCCTTTTTGGCAGAGTAAGAATTAATGAGTTTTATTTGATGACACGTCATATGAAATTGTATCACCATCATAACACAACATAAGTCACCAATGGTGAAATTGGACAACTGATGTCATGTCCATATCAGTACCCACCGAAAAGGAAGCCACAAAACAATGAAAAGTGAAATGAACTTGACACTGTTGAAACCCCAAAGATTTTGCTTCAGTCTCCACACAACAATATGATTGCTTGAATTTAAATTTTTATATCAATAGAAAGTTCACTTGTAAATAAAAGGCATTTCTCAGGTGTTCAAGCATAGAAAATAGCGAAAATTGAAATGAGCTTGCCACTAGTGAAATCCAAAAAATGCTCTCCACATAACTACATCTGAAAATTTTGTCATCAAGACAAGCCCTCCTTTCCTTGTCAGAGAAATTCCCATGACACACTTCAACAAATGATAAAGGTCCCTCATCAAAGGCATTTAAAAAACCATTAAAACAAAAACATAAAAGAGACCTTATCATTGCAAAATATACTATGAAAGGTACCAAGGAAAACAACTAAATTTAAAAAATACCCAGAACGTCCAGTGCAAATAGGGTAAAATGGCATGATTCTAATATGTTTGAATGCCATGGATGAGTAATTGTGTTGTGCACACATGGATTTGGTTTACGACATAGAGGTTGGATATACACAATGGATGAATTTAATAATAAGCATGCTTCTTCTTTACATGCATCAGGAGGAAGCCTTTTGGTTTATGGTGCTGTTTCTTAAATAAAATTGAGCACATGACTATCACAGGTGGTGCTAATTCTTCACGGACAAAGACCCTCCATCTCAAACTTTCAAAACACAATTCTTCATATCCCCTGAGAGCGCGCATATTGAATGATATCATGCACCTAACACCACTAACATCTGACATCTAACCCAAAGGACACTTGGTATAAATGAAAGGCATACTCGTTTTATGTCATTCTAGCACATGTGTCACTTGGAACCCCAACCTCAATCAAATCAACACAACTAGCACCAAACTTTAGGAAAAAACTAGAAAAATTTGAAATATTGCTCATGTACGGTAGAATTAATCAAACCTTGCGGGCACTACATATCTCATAGGGACATTATAATATAATATAAAAGGTATTTAAAAATTCTATATTTGATTTTGGAATAAATCAAATATTTTAATCATATGATATAAAAATCCCAATTAAAACCTTATCACTCCATACTGCTCTTGAATCCGGCTTTTGTTGTAATGTTGAATGCAGTTGGGGTTAAAACTTGAAAGGATGTAAGAATAACTATATGAAGTTGTTGGTATTCACAACTATTGTGGGATATTAAACATCAAAATATGGCAGGGTCAATATTGGTACCAACAGTATGAAGTATGGAGGTCAATTTCCTATATTGCCTCTTGATGATGCCCTCTTTAGTCTCCAAATTTTCCTTATGATATTGCATACCAATGGAGCCTCCCATTGAGTATCTTGATGTGGGAGAACACTTGAATCAAAGCTATTGAGGTCAAATCTGTTGTATCAACCATTGGGGCATCACATTTAAAACCAAAATCAATGTGACTTGTATTCTTTCCCCCCCAAAAGAATTTACTTTAGTGAAAATTTCAAATTATGGCAAGCATCCAAAATTTGTAATTTAAATTATTCAATATTGAAGGGCCTCCGATTTCTAATTGGAGTACTCCTAAGGTTAAGGTTAGGTGATGTAATATCATCATTATGCATTAGCCCATATAAAAACCACCACTAGCATCTCAACCTCTATCATTTAAACTACATCAATAATATGGATGGACATGAATTTGTACCAGAGAAATAAGCTTCTAGTGGAATATTATGGGTTATCATGGTGCCTCGACCATGTGACACAAACTAAATCCAGGTTATTTACTGTTATGCATGCAATTAATCTTGTAGGGATCATGAAACAAGAATGGGGCTCGAAATTTTTTTAGCAATTATCTTTCTACACATAGGTTTAGAGGTGACCCATGTAAGCAAAAAGTAGAGGCTTGTTATTGATGGAGTGTCTTTGTATAATTGAATGATGTTCTTACATGAGAGCTTATAGAACCTGGATATTCTAGTGTGAAGGTTTGTGTCATAGCTATGCACATAGAGATTATAATTCATGTTAGACGTACACAAAATGTTTTTTATTAAAAGGAGTGAAGGATCAAGGAATTAACTTCTATTGTTAAAAAATGGTTTGCTTTTCTTCAAGGTACTATTGAGCTCTACAAAGAGAAAGATGACAAGGGAAGTTTGAATAGGACAGAGGAAAATAAGTGGTATTCTGATAGAAATGAGCTCTGTTAGATGTAATGCTCAAGTAATTTGGCTGTGACTATGGCATGGGTTAGGGGGCCTGAAACTAAAGTTCCCACCCCTTATCTCAGCCTCACTTGAAACAACTTAAAACACTTTGTAAGCAAGCTTCAATAAGATATCAGATCTACTCTCTTGAGGTCTTTTGGAGGTCACAGTACACTAACTAGTTTCCATTGAAATAAACAAAGTATTATTTCTGATATACTTCAGAACCTAAGCGTACTCAAGCTACAAATACACTTGAAATGATGACTATATACTCATCCACTTGCATTTTTTTGTTCCAGAAAATCTTCAGCAGGAACTAGCACAACAAGGAAATGGTTTGGAGTAGGAACCACCAAAAAAAGAGCATCACTTGGAGCAGGGACCAACACAACAAGAGAATGGTTTGGAAGGGGCAGATGGATCTACTACACAAGCTATTATTGATTAGAATGTCAAAAGAAAGGGTAGAGCTGGAGCAACAATATGTCTCTTTTGAAACACTGCAGAGGGCATTGCACTGCCAGAAATTCAATTTAATGATAGGGGCCATCCCGTTGGTCCACATTCAGAGAAATTTTTCTCATATTTGGGTGTCCTTGCGAGGGAAATTATAGGCATCAATCACATGGACTGGATACAAGTCCTTGAAGCGTTGAAGAAAGACACATGGAATGCAATCAATGTAAGTATCAATGAATTTATTAATTGATTGTTGTTCTTACTTTTATTGATGCATGTTGAGCATGTGTGTGACAATTTTAATTTCAAATAAGAGTTTGTATCTAATAATTTATTATTTATCTGTTGCAGCGTGCCTATCAAATTGATCCTTCATTAGATCATTTTTGTTATAAAGTAAATCTCAGGGCTTGAGAACTTATAGGTATAGATTGTATAAGAAATATTATTTGAAATACCAATCAGGTGAGGAGAGGATCACAAATGTTCTATTTGGAATAAATAAAGCCTATTGGATTGAATTTGTTAGAATACGATCTGACTCCAAGTTCAAGGTATAAATGAAAGAAAAATTTATAGGTTATCATCATATGACATGTGATTTTGAATCCTTGCATATAATCAACTTTAATCTAAACATTCATTTTTTATTGAGTTGCAGGAGAAGGAAAGAATGAACAAGGAAAATAGGGCATTAGAACAAGACACCCACACTTCTGGTCGTAGAGGTTAGTTTAGGGTTGAGCATGACCTCATAAGTTGTAACAAATTTTGTTTTTTGTTCACAATTAACAAGTTTAAATATACTTATCTCAATAATTTTATTTGTTGTGACTAGATTCAATCTTGCGATCCAAATGGAAAGCCTATATCTAGGGTTGATGTGTGGATGAAATGCCATACAAAGAAGGATGGCACTTCGATGTCATCATCTATTGTAGAGACAATAGTAAGTTCTCAACCTATTCTTGTATGTATTATTTAGGCTTGTTTTTAACATTAATAATGTTTCTTATATTAATTTGTTGAAATGTTTAACTTTGATAGAAACAAATTGAATCGGCACAAAAGGATTCAATGACACCTGCGTATGCAACAAATCAAGACACCCTCGCTACAGTTTTGGGGCCTGAGAGGAGGGGTCGTGTATGTGGGGTTGGATTTGGAGTCACTCCAACAGAATTGTTTGGAAAAGAGCGTGCCTACAAGAAGGAACTGCATAAAACAAAAGAAAAGATGAGATAAATAGACAAGGAACTTGGAATATTGAGAGCAGTTGTTGATGAATTAATGGAATGGAAAGCTGAAATGCAAGTGGGGAGAGAAAACAGTTCCTTTAGTCCTAATCAAGCTTTCTTGAAACAAAGATTGATTAGGACTGAAGGAACTTTACAAGGGTCATTTTCCAAACTTTTCAAAAACATCTACATTTAATAGCTAGCTATAGTAAAAAAACACACACATTTTTGAATTTTTGTACAATTTAGAAGCTAGTTAGAACGAAAAAATACATGCATTTTCAAAATTTTTTCATTAAACTTTTATCTTAAAGAAGTCATTTTTTGGGCAAATTTCTAAACAAAATGCGAAAAAAAGACATTCCAAACCATTTTTCAACGTATTTTCTGCTATTTGATGTATAAAAATGATACTGTTTAACATTATTTTCCATAAAGCGATGATTCACATAAAATCAACAAAACATATACCATATATTTCTAAATAGGATATTAAAAACATACTAGTTATTCTCAAAATAAAATATTCAATTGAAAACATTACAAAATATCTTATAAAAAATTGTCAACTTTGACATTTTCCTCAACAATATGAAAGTAATCAACAATATCCTGCATCTTGAACTCTTCATTGAAATTGACATTTTCGACTGGTTGTCTCTCTTCAATGTGTTCTTCCATTGGGTCCTCTACTTCTGCAAAATGCCCAAAGTGATCTTTTCCGAACATCCCTTTTAAAGGAGGCAGAGGCTCTTTGACATCTTTGCCACAAGTGACTCACTAAATTCTCCTTTCTTCAAACCAACTTCCTGCATTTCATCTGGAAGAACTTTCATAGGATTAATTCTTTGCTTGATATAATTGCACTGTAGTAGATCATTCTCAATGGATATGCAATTTCTTCCTTTTTGTAATGAACATTCTATTGTTGTACCTAATCAACACATACAAAACAAAAAAAGTTTAATAACATAATGAAACATAAATTTAAAAAATATATATTACTGAATTTAGATTACGACATTATAAGACAATATTTGACTATATTTTCCTTCACTCTTTTCATTGATTAAAAGAGTATCATAGGTCTCATCTTTTGTCCAACATGCAAGACGTATGTTTTCAGTATCACTCATAAATGGATCAGTGCTGGAGCTACGAATGTTAGGTTTATGCCTGTAACAAAAATAGATAAGAATATAATTAACTTATAGAAAAATAATTTAATGTTTTTTAAATTCAAATGTTTAATAATATACTACAAATATCTTACCAATACAGTTGTTTCCTTAGGTTTTCTTTATCCTTGAATGTTGTTAGCACCGCTCCTCCTTATACATATGAATGGAAAACAAGAAATCTCCATAGGGGTGATGTTGTGACGTTCAAAAATCTCGAAACCACTTTATTGAATGACTAGTATGTATAAGGCTCACAATCATAAATAATGTTTTTGATATTGAATCCATGAGGGATATCTGCAATAACTAGGGAGTACTCCTTTTTGGGAACAAGATTTGCAATGTTTGCACAATCACCCAAAATCACTTTATATTGAACAATGTTGAGCCCATTCCAAATGTGATGATCAAGGGTGTCATCAAGTTCAACATTTGCAAGACGTTGTCTTCTTTGTCATTCTATTTTGGCTCTTTGAATGTGAATTTTGAAAGACTCTGGTACTGAATTCTTCTTTGACGTCTTTGAAATGTTATATATATATATATATATATATAAGTAATAAAATAGAATGAATTCACTTAGAAATAAATAAAATAGAAAATACCATAAACCATCATACCTTTTTGTATGCAACAAAAAAGGCTTTTAAGCTTTCCATGGAGCTTGAATCTGGATAGTTGCATCTGACATCATCCCAACTCTTCTCATCCAACATTATAACCATATCCTCTTGTATTTTCATGTAAACCTTATGACTACATGATGTAAAAATAAATGGCATTAACAATGACATCTAATAATAACACAATGCTTATTTAATAAAAAATCTTAAACTCAAAAAATAAACTTAAAAATATAAACAACTTATAAATCTTAAACTCTAAATCATTGCACATTTCTTCCATGGATAATTCACCTGGCTTTACATGTGATAGTATTGTAGATATAAGTGTTTAATCCTTCACAGCTTGAAATTATCTCCAAGGTGTTATAGTCATATCTTCTGGCAAGTTCTTGACATCAGGACCTCCTTGACTACTGCTCCATGGAACCGCAAATACCTTTATTTACCTTTTGATTTTTTACACCAATATTCTCCCACATGCTAAATATGTCATCAATCAAATCCCATATGGGGCCCGATCTAAATGCCAACAGAAAATATGTATCTATAGCTCTGAATGAATCACTTCCTTTCAAACCTTTTTGTTTCACATTGTCCTCTTTAATAGGGATACCTACTTCCATACAACATTGTTTCTAGAAATCTGCTTCAACTTTCGATCTATCCCCACCACATATTTGTTCAAATTCATTGTGGATAAATCTAACCCTTTGAATGAATGTCATGGAAATCCTATAGTCACTATCTGTGTTGTGATCCCATGCCAATAGTTTTTCTTCCACATCTGTTAAACTAGCGCAAATGATGCATTTCACTGTTTGAAAAATAGGGTTTTTTGGAAACTCTTGCATCAATTCTCTTCCAACCTCCACATAATGATTTCCCCCAAAACATAGTAATTGTAATAAAAAAATTTTGATTCTTCAAATTCATCTCTAACAGGAACATCTTTGGGTCAACTAGAACCAGGTAGTCAACCACATGTGCATAGGGATTGTGCCTCATCAATGCTTTCAAGTTATGAACATGCAAGCGATGTGGTTTCCTAATTTGATACTTCTCTTGGTATTCTGTGTGTCTATAAAGTTGTTTTACATTTAAATCAAATGTATGTCCATTGTGAACCAACTTATCCCTCCGCAATCGATCTTGAATAGTATTTTGTGTTGTCTTAACAACACCATCATCCAAATCACCACCTGGAGTAATGATTTCCAAACTGTCCCCCGAGTTCTCACTATGATTTTCAACATTGGATTGAACATTTTCTCTCCTCCTTTTATGTCTTGAAGCAGCCCCCTCTGAAATAAAAACTAGTTGATCAGGAATGAAAACATCCTCATCCATAGGTCTTTTAGAAGATTGTATTTTTCTCTTACCAGCAGAAGTAACATTGTCATCACCAACAATTCGTTGATCATGTTCAACTGGGCGAGATATGCTTTTGAATGTAACCTTCCTAGGAAATTCATTTGATTGTTGGATTCCTTTTCCTTTCCATGATTTTGCTTCTCCAGGAACATTTTGCACTCGATTTTTCTTCGGTGTTTCTCCCTTCTTTGGTGCTTCTCCCTTATGAAGAGGGGCATTAATGACACCCATCAGATTTTCTTCTGTACAATAAATTCCATTCAGAATATTGGAAAGTGGCATAGCAAAATCCTGCGAAATAAAAACATTATTGTATTAAATCTATTACATTGTCATATATAATTCAAAGTATAAGAAGTTCAAAAAGATATAAAAATATAGAAACTTGCTCTCTTGCTCTCAATTTTGTGCACAATTGCTGCACAAAATTCTGTGAAAATTTCGTCGATCTTATAGTCTGAAACCTTCATAGAATATCATATTTTGACAAAGGTTTTAGCTTGTTTCACTAGTGCATAAACAATGCCTTTACCCGGCACCGAAAAAATATCTCGCAACAATACCAATGAGTGATAATCATTTTTAAGATATTCAAATACAACACAATATAGGTGAATACTGTCTGAGTTTCCTTGATATTTCTCTTTCAGATACCAAGAATAGTCAAGTTTCTCTTTAGTTGGTGCATTTTTCCATTCTCTAACATTCTTGGATTTTAATTCATCACTGGGAACAACTTCATCATGTGCAACATTGTCAGATGGATCAACTATGTTTTTCGATGACTTCATCGACGATTTCGCTCTAGAGATGTTTACAGATAGTTTTCTCGATGTCATTTTCCCTATATTCAGAAACAAAAAAAAATAAAATTAGTATATGTTTTTAAATAAAAAATTGCAATACAAAAGAATTGTTAATGTATAGTAGCCAAAGAACTAAGAATTTGATGGCTTAACATAGCCCTTAGGACGGGGTGCCCATAGCATAGCCCAAGGGCTATGCAATGGCCATTTGCATAGCCCGTGAGCTATGCAAATGGCCCATGGGGTATATGCAATGGCCCATGGCCAATGGGCCATGCGGGCACCCATTGCATAGCCCGAGGGCTATGCAATGGGACGCCCCAATGAGTGCCCATTGCATAGCCCGTGGAATATGCATTGGGCGCCCAAAGAGCACCCACAACACCCCCCCGTTGGGCGGGTGTTGTGGGTTCCCAGAGGGGGATGAGATGGAGCTGAGCTCCGCCCTTGGGCCCCCTCTGAGCGCCTGGGGGTGGAGCTCAGCTCCATCCCGCCCCCCTCTGGGCGCCCAAAGCACCCCCCCCGCCGAGCTATGTGATGGCCATTGCCCGTTGCATAGCCTGCGGGCTATGCAAAGGGGTATAAGGTGCCTATGCCCTCGACCCCAATTTTTTTTAATAAAAAAAACCCAGGTTTTACATAGCGCATGCCAAAAGCCCAAAGCCCAAAGTAAAATTTTTTGCATTAAAACATAAAAAAAATTAATTTAACTAACCTTGATAATGTTTGAAGCTGTTCGATTGTCTCCAAAGCCTTCTGGATCGTTGCTTGCAAATGGTGACTATAGAAAACCAAACTACATTTATATAGCATAAAACAAGTTTTTTTTTTACCGTTTTATGAATGTGGGATTAAAAATTGTGTAATTAGATAATGTATTATTTCTAAATATAGAGAAGAAGACATTAAATGAAATTTGACTAATGTTGTGACTTTTGGTTTAAAAAATTAATGTAAATAACTATTATTATATTAAGTAGTTTAGATAGCATTGTTTAAATGTCATTTTATTAGTATTATTACAATTGTTACCCGATAAATTAAATTACTTTACTAGTGTTATAATTGTGTTTGAAATGTGTGATTTATTTTGCAGGGAACATTTGGAGGGAAAATTTTGAAGTGAAATTTTGGAGGGAAAATTTGGGAGGGAAAATTTCGTTCTTTTAGCTATAATATTGTTGGGGTTGATAGATGCACCATTGTAGTTTTGGGTGAGGAGTGTCAGAAAATTTCATTCTCTAAAACTTTTTAGTGAAAAGTCATGGACTTGTCTGAATCAATCTCAATGTTTGAAGATTATGAAAATTTTGATTTAAGTGGGGATTTGAAAGACATCCATGATGATTTACCTTCAAGTGAATATGTTAAAGGCATTAATGATGATGATGAAGAGCTTCCTCCCTGTGGAGATTTTAAAGACACTAAGGAAGATGATGGAAATTTTCCTCCAAGTGACGATTTTCAAGGCACCAATGATGATTTTGTTGAAGGAAATGATTCTCAAACCATCAACAATGATTTTCCTTCAAGCCAAGATTTTCCTCCAAGCGAGGATTTTTAAGGCACAAACGATGAATTTCCTTCAAGTGAGGATTTTCCTCCAAGCGAGGATTTACAAGACAACAAACTTGATTTTCCTCCAAGAGAGGATTTTGATGGGATAGACAATAATTTGGGTGAGTATGAAGGCACTAATGATGGTGTAGATGATTTTCCTCCAAGCGCGGATTTCAATGGCATCGATAATGATTTTCCTCCAAGCGAGGATTTTAATGGGATTGATAATGTTCCTCCCCCAAATAAGGATTTTGATGGCACTGATGGTGATTTTACTCCAAGCAAGGATTTTGATGGCACTGATGATGATTTTCCTCCAAGCGAGGATTATGATGGTAGCGAAGATGATTTTCCTCCAAGCGAGGATTTTAATGGAAACAATGATGATATTCCTCCAAGTGAGGATTTTAATGGAACAGATAATGAAGTTGGTGAGGATGAGGGCACCAATAATGGTGAAGATGAATTTCCTCCGAGCGAGGATTTTGATGGCACCGATGATGATTTTCCTCCAAGCGAGGATTTTGATGGAACGAATGATGAAGTTGGTGAGGATGAGGGCACCAATAATGGTGAAGATGAATTTAATCTGAGCGAGGATTTTGATGGCATCGATGATCATTTTCCTCCAAGCGAGGATTTTGATGGCACCGATAATGATTTTCCTCCAAGCGAGGATTTTAAAGGGACAGGTGATGATTCTGGCGAGGATGTAGGAACCAATAATGATGAAGGTTATTTTTCTCCAGGCAAGGATTTTGCAGGCATTGATGATGATTTTCTTCCAAGCGAGGATTTGAATGAGACAAATGATGATTCTGGGGAGGATGAACCTGACAATGATGTTGATTTAAACTCAAGTGATAAACTTGATACTGATGCAGATACTCATTCTCCTACTAATTTTGGTGATGATAATCTCAATGAGAGGGATGATATTCCTCACATTGACGAGGATATTCATTCTAATAAGGATGATTTAATGGTTGATGAAATGAAAAGGAAAATTGTATCAATGAGCAAGATTAAGTGTAGGACTAGGCCATTTTATATCAATCCAAAGCATTCTAGTTATACAAGGTCTAGGAAAGATTTGCTCACAAGTCCCAGTTCTATTACTGAGTTGATTACAAATGAGTATTGCCAAAAAAATTGTCTGAAAAAAATACACTACAATCATGCTTTTGAGAAAAGACGAGCATATCTATCAATGAAAAAAAAAATGCAAAATTCATATTTGGTGGGGTGCATGATTTATACAAAGGAAGGTTATGATTATCGAATTGGAAGTTTTATGATTTGCAGAAGGGCATTCAAAAGAATCCACTCAATTGGTAATCTTAGACTATCAAGAATCCAGAAAAGGCTAGAAAAGGATCCTACATTTTATTCTAAAGAGTATCATGCACGAGCTAGTGGGCCATTAAGAAACATTGCAATGTCATGGATGCGTGACTTCTTTTCTAAGCACGGAGAGAGTATGCTAGATAGAGAAACCATACACATTCCAGATAATTTCTCAAGGCTAGAAATCTACAACTTGTACATGGCATTTGTTCAAGATGCTGAAGGAAATAACAATTTCATTAGACATGTATATTTTACAAGAATATGGAAAGCAGAGTTCAACAATGTTCGTATTCCAAAGAGATCAAGGATGGGGGTTTGCAGTATATTTGCTTCTCTTAAACAAAGAAGGGATAGAGAGAGGTATGTCTCTAACAAGTTCATTTTTTTGCAATAAATATCTATTACGAAAGCTCATCAATGCTTTGTTTTTATTTTATTTGTAGATTCTGTTGTTAAAGAACTTCAAGCACATTGCAATCGACAATCAGTTGAACGAAAAAAGTTATACAAACATCACAAGAAGTGTTATGATGAACCACATAAGTATATGGGTTTGATAATTGATGGCATGGATCAGAAAAAACGCTTTTGCCACATTTTGTTCGTGTACCAAGAATTTGAAGGAGGAAAATTTTATTCAGTTTCACTTGGTTGGTTGTATGGTTTTTAATGTTCAAATGTCTCCAAAGGTTTACTTTACAACTCCCAATATTCATAATGATGCAAATCTGACCATTACCATAATTCACCATGTACTGACTAATTGGTCTGGTAATATTCCTCGAGTTCTATATCTGCTATTGGACAACACTAGCCGAGAAAACAAAAATCAGATCATGTTTGGTTATCTGAACATGCTTGTTGAATTGGGAATTTTTTAGAAGGTTAAAGTTGGTTTCCTTCTTGTTGGGCATACATATGACCATATTGATCAAATATTTAGTTGTTTTGCAGTGACATTGGGGAGGAATAATGTTGGGAGCCTACCATCATTAACTGAAATTATTAGAAAAACATATAGTCTAGATCCTGTTGTGCTAACATTGGAGGATGTTCGGGTACACAGGGTACTCCCAAAAGATCGAACACCTAGAGCAACCACTTCACACAAACAGATCACAGATCGATACACCGATGTTTTGATGTGGTTTAAACCCTCGTGAGGGAAACATGCCATGGCCCCGGCCAAATAGATTCTACGGAGCAATTTATTATGCAAAGAAAGAAAGTTACAAATGAGCTTCTCATAATCGATCAAATTTCCAATGACCCTCCATGCTCTTTAAATAGAGATCATGGACCAATCGGGTGTTAAGCCACGGATAAAGGGTAGGTATGATCTAAGAGAAGTTGAGCCGTTGGATCACTCTATGTCTAAAACATATCGTGACCGTCATATTTAAGTATTTACAAATGCATACTAAAGAAACACACTTTACCTAACGGATCTATTACACAAGTTGATCTTAACTAACTCCTAAGTGTCTAAATATCCTAACAGAGGAAACTATTGACATGTGAAGATTTATTTTGGGATCGCATGGTGAAGAAAGGTGCATTGAGAAACTTAATGACATTAGCTTTCAGCATCAATTTCGCATAAAAAAAGTTGATGGGAAAACACTACTATGGGGTAAGAAGTACTCAACAAGTGTAGAATGGGGGCCTACATCAGGTTTAGCATTTCTGAAATTCATCCCAGGTCGTCAAATGTATGCTTCAAAGTTATCGTTGTTGCAATCAGCTGTTGAGATTCAAAATTCACGCTGGCACAATAGAGATGTTGATTCTTCTCAATGCTTGGAAGAAATAAAAAAGTCTATCAAAGATACATATGACTATTTTGAGGTTGTTGATTTTGTTTGGTGGGAGTCATTTTTCATGGAGCAAAATGACATAATTACAAACTCTACAAATGGAGACATTTTTTTGAAGACTCCATTTTGTTGGCCACAAAGTATGTCAAATGAAAATGAGGAGAGAAATGTTGAGCCTTCTCAACCAGAAGAAAGGGAAATGTACATTGGGTCTAGAATATCAGCTGCACGACGTGAGGCGATGGAAGAACTTTACAGAGGCTCAGTACAAGATATTAAGGAGGGTTGCATGATTGTAGTTTTGGCCACAGAAGATCCACGTGGTTATCCATTTTGGATTGCAAAAGTTATGAAGGTCAATAAAGAAAATGAAGAAGTTATATCTATTGAAGCACATTGGTATGCAACAGATACACACCCATTTCATGATGTGTACAAGTCCGAGATGGTGATTGAGAAAAGGGTTTGCAAAAAGAGAAAAAGAAAGGGTCAAAATGTAAATCATCATTGAATATAAATTTTGAAATTAGAGGATGTTGACATACTAGTTTATGACTTCCAGTTGACAAGGAAAGGCACTCTTTTCTCCAAGAGTATAGAGATTATCACCAGCAATAGTTGCAACATGGGAGTCTGCTAAACCAAGGTGTAGATATAGAAGGAATATGGCATATGAAATATTGGGCATACATGAAGATTCAGATGGTGCACTAGTTGATGCTAGAGAAGAATACGGGTCATCTACATCTTCATCCAGTCATTCATCTGAAGAAAATCCAGATTCTGTTGGTGTGGCAGAATCCATGTGTTGATTTGAATATTTGCACATGAAACATTTTGTCAACTTTTATTAATATGCCATTGTTTGTATGGCAACTCTAAAGGAGTGCTTGAATTTTGATATGAATTACTTCTACGTCTTATGGTTTATTATATGATTTTCTGATGAATATCATTAATTTTTGTATTTTATATGAAAATAGTGGTCAATTTATTTATTGAATAATTTGTGTTTAACTCAATGCATTTTTTATACAATTTTCCTAATAGATTAAATATGTTAGGAACCCATGTCAACCCTTCTATTTATTGTATTAGTATATTGTTGTTGGATGCATATGCTTTGTAAGTCGTCCCGTAGTATTTGTTGATCCACAGTTTGTCTTATTGTTGTTGGACGCATATGATTTGTAAGTCGTCACGTAGTAATTGTTGATCCATAGTTTGTATTGGCCCATGGTTTGTATTGACACATGGTATTGACCCATGGTATTAGTGCCTAGACTTAGTATATAAGTTTTTGTTGAGACCAATGAAGGTACTGTGAAGTTATTTGTATTGAGCTTGCTCAAAGGAGGTTGCCCCCTTGAAGTGGCCTGTGATCAATAAAAGTGATTCTAAGTTCTGTTATTTCTGGTATCTCGCATATTCTCATTAATTAATTGTTGCAGGTTCATCACATCTGGTATCAGAGCACTTTCTTGGGCTCGTTGGGTGAAATTTCTGCCAATTTTTTTTTTTTGCATCTGTTGTAGCTTCGGATCTGGGAATAATCCCTATTCGCTTAATTGTGGGAAGTACTTGGGCATAAGCCATAAAAATCAATGTGAGGAGTACCACAGGAACCCTGAAGTAGCTGGCCCCATTCAGAGGACCTGCCAGCGAAAAGGGAAACGACCCCTACCTGATTGACTAGTTCCCACCCATGAGGTAAACCAAGAGCTGCGTTTGTGGAAAAGCGGTTATCAGTTTTACCTGAGCCGTGGAGTGAGGGGTGCTACCCCAATACGCAAGCTGTCAGACAACATTGGTGGTCGAGTGAAACCCCTGAACTGTTAAGAAGCCACACATACCTGGGGTCCATATCTATTTTCAGCTAAACTATTGTCGATCACTTCCGCGCCATTTCAGATCCAGCCGTTTCATATCCATTCTAAAAGCCATTCTAGATCCATCCGTTTCAGATCTATTCTGAAAGCCGTTTCAGATCCAACCGTTTTCAATCCATTTGGCATCGTTTCAGATCCCTTTTTTGCTGATCACCTCTGCGTCTTTGTAGATCCATCTGTTTCCGCTCCCTTCTGTGCCATAGTAGATCCATTCTGAAAAAAAAAAATTTTTTTTTGGTCATATCTCCCTTTTTTTAACTCCATTTCCCTTGAAACTTCCCGGACACGCCTACAATCCCATTCTGCATATTTCATTCCTAAGGACCCTATCCAAAATTCTACTTCCCAAAGCTAGAATTCTCAGATTTGTCTATTTTTAGGGTTTTCCATAACTTCTTCAATTTTCACCCACTCGCCTCCAAATTTTGCCACCGTGTTCATTCCCTATTTCTGCTTCTTTGTCCCTCTTTGACCAATTTTCTCATTCTTTCACCCTGCTTCTGAAATCCCCATTTTTTGTTTCCCTGTCCATCAAAAAGTGTCCAAAACCTACTCAATTCCCAATTACCCATCCAAGATTTTTCCAAATCCAAATTTCCTTTACTAAATAAGCTTTTGTTTGTGTTGTACTATCCATTCCCAAAACAAAAACAAAAACAAAAACAAAAACAAAAACAAAAACAAAAACCTTCTGGTTATGGTTGTTACTCGCTCATAAGAAAAAACCATGGAGGAAGCACTTGAAGCCATCCAAACCAAACTCCAAGATTTGGATGAAAAATTTCTCAACCTCCATCTTCAACATTTAGCCATGAACAATAAACGACAGCAAGAATCTTCTGCAGCCAATGGGTTCTCTTCTTCCAGCAATTTCTGTGGTCTGAAGTTTGAATTTCCTTGCTTCAATGGTATTGATCCGACTGGATGGATCTATCGTGCAGAACAGTATTTCAGTCTGCATAATACTTTTGATGTCCAAAAATTTCCACTTGCATCCTTTCATTTGGAACAGGAAGCCCTTCAATGGTATCGATGGTACATCAAGGTTCGTGATGAGCCAAAATGGCTAGATTTTTCCAACTCCTTTTGCAACGATTTGGTCCTAGTTCTTTTGATGACTTCACCGGAGCACTCACTAAACTTCGTCAAAGTGGCACTGTGAGAGAGTATTAGATAGAATTTGAGAAACTAGCCAATCACACAGAAGGATTATCTGATGAATTCTACAGGAGTTGTTTTATCAGTGGTCTTAAGGACAAAATCCGACCAGAGGTTAAAATGTTCCATCCCAACACAATGATGGAAGTCCTAGGGTTGGCTAAGTTGGAAGAAGACAAGATTGCAGCCCAACGACGCTCCAAACCCACTTTTGTTCCCTTTCGAAATATGGGTTCTCAACGACCTCCCATCTCGCCAACTCCTCGACCAACTCCTATCAAGCATTTGTCTGAAACAGAGATGCAAACACCCAGAGAAAAAAGGCTTTGTTATAATTGTGATGATAAATTCACTCAAGGACATAGATGTGTTCAACAAAATCTCTATCTCTTGGATATGGATTCTTTGTCTGCCTCTAAAATTGGTGGAGAATCTCCAGATAAAATGGATGATCAGGTCGACATTCAGGAGCCTCCTATTGACCCCCCATCTCAGGATGAACGACTAGAGATATCTCTCCATGCTTTATCCGGCGTCACCACCCCCCAAACAATGTGGGTCAGGGGTTACTTCAAGAATCTTCCTCTTACAATACTCATTGATTCTGGTAGCACTCATAACTTCATTGACCCTCGGATCGCCAAACATGCTGGTTGTTTTGTCCATCCTTGCTCCAACTTTGAAGTCATGGTTGCCGATGGGGGCACCTTACCTTGCAATGGAAAATGTCACAATGTGCGTATCTCTTTGGACTATTATAACCTGCGCTCTGACATGTTTTCCTTGTCCCTAGGAGGATGTGATGTGGTTTTGGGCGTTCAATGGTTACGCACACTTGGCCCCATCTTATGGGATTTTGCTGAACTTTGGATGCAATTTTCAGTCAATGGGAACCAACAAAAATTTAAGGGCTTACAAAAAGGGTCTCTCCACATCATCAGTTCACATCGCTTGAAAAAGATCATTAAGAAGAATTCACATGGTGTCATCGCTCAACTCCATTCCATTCCGATGCATCCATCAATGGTCTCCCCTAATTCCTTGGATAGATATGCAGGTGTCCTTTCTGAACCAGTGGGCTTGTCACCTTCAAGATACCTTTTCGGTAAGAATTTAGCCGCATGTACATCTCAGCAGGAAATGATGGCTATTTTGCATGCAGTACAGAAGTGGCAGCCATGCCTATTAGGGAATTATTTCTGCATCAATATTGATCTCCAGAGTCTGGAAAATTTCTTGGAACAATGGGTCTCCTCCCCAGCACACCTGAAATGGGTTATCCAACTCATGGGTTATGCCTATTTGATCACTTACAAGAAGGGTAAGGGAAATATGGTGGCAGATGCTCCTTCTCGCACATTTGATGACCCAGTTTCTCTTGCAACTATTTCCCTGCTTGTTCCAAATTGGTTGCAATTTGTTCAACAGGGCTATCTCTTCTATGAACTCCATGCTTCTTCATTAGCAGGGCACTTTGGGTTCCTAAAAATGTATGACCGGGAACAATGTAACTTATTTTGGTAGGGACTGAACATGACAATTCAACAGATGGTGGCAGACTGTAATACTTTCCAGGTCAACAAGGGTGAAACGACACTCCTTTCAGGACTGCTCGAACCCTTGCCCATCCCTACAGAGATTTGGACAACTATTTCTATGGATTTCCTAGAAGCGCTCCAGTGGTACAACACCACATCTAAAAGGAAACCATATGAAGCAATCTATGGACATGCACCGCTATTTCTTCTTCCATACACCCTCAACAGCTCCCCAGTTCAAGAAATTGACTCGGTTCTTTGACACCGCGATCAGATTCTTCTCATTCCGCAGGACAATCTTCACATGGCAAGAATTCGACTGAAACAACAAGCCGATCAGCACCATTCTGAGCGCACTTTTCACGCAGCTTATATGGTTCTTCTTCGTCTACAGCCTTCCAAGCAACCCTCCCTGCAACTCAAAAGGCGTCAGTGGCCCAGAATGCAACCCGAGGATGCTACAGGGGAACCACTCCTTCAGATTTTGCATCAATTTCCACATCTAAATCTTTGAGGACAAAGCTTTTTCTAAGGGAGAGGGGATGTTAGGAACCCATGTCAACCCTTCTATTTACTGTATTAGTATATTGTTGTTGGACGCATATGCTTTGTAAGTCATCCCGTAGTATTTTTTGATCCACAGTTTGTCTTATTTTTGTCGGATGCATATGCTTTATAAGTCGTCACATAGAAATTGTTGATCCATAGTATGTATTGGCCCATGGTTTGTATTGACACATGGTATTGAACCATGGTATTGGCACCTAGACTTGGTATATAAGTTTGTGTTGAGACCAATGAAGGTACCGTGAAGTTATTTGTATTGAGCTTGCTCAAAAGAGGTTGCCCCCTCGAAGTGGCCTGCGATCAATAAAAGTGATTCTGAGTTCTGTTATTTCTGCTATCTCACATATTCTCATTAATTAATTGTTGCAGGTTCATCACAAAATAAGCACAATTTTCAATTTTGATAAAATCATATAAAAATGCCATTTGTTGAAAAAGTGTGCTACCGGTAGCATTAGTTTTCAATTTAGAGCTTGATTTTAAGGTTTTTGTAAACAACAAGAACAAATGTTTTGGTTCATTTCTATATTTTTGACCCCAAATAAAAAAGTGGTGCTACTGGTAGCACCACTTTTTGATTCGGGGTTTGTTTTTTGGTGTTTTTTATGCAAAAATATGGGTTTTTATGGCTAGAGTTCTCGTTTTGAGTATATAGTTCTCGTCAAGTTGTATAACATGTTGCTAAGCCTGCATGACACTTATGTGCCCTTTCTGTAATGCTTCCAAACTATTGGATTGTTCCCACATGTCCCCCTTGATTCATATACTATTGTTTGAAGATTTCTTGAGAACAAAGTATTGAAAAATGTTAGCAAGGGTGAAGTAAAGTTGACTGTGTAAAAGGCATAATTGAAGCAAGTTTGTTTGAGAAGGACTTGAGGAAGTTTGCTTGTAGAGAAATGTGAAGTCTAAGTGTTTAGGTTTGAATTCAAGGACCATTTATATACTTTCAAGAATATATATTGCAGGGTGTAGTAACATCCTTTCAATAACAACTGATAAAACATGAAAATGTGATCATTCCCATAAGATTTGGGCGCTGGAGGAAGGCTGTTACAACCACCTAGCATCTAAACTACCTGCTGCATTCACTGATATCAGATCACAGATTGACAACATCAGATTGAGGCTCTTTGTTAGCTAAAGATGTAGAGTCTATCACCAAAAGTAATCTCTCATTATTTGAGGTTCATATCTGGGCATTCAAGCATCAAAACAACTATTAAACATCAGATCTGCAAAACGAAAGAGCATTCATCGTTGGTACAGTCATCATTCCTCTTCTAGACATTGAAACAGAGACTTCCAAGCATGTATGACTACCATTTATTTGAATAATAATATCAGATTTGATCATGTATTGTGACTGTCATGAGCTGATTAACATTAATTTCAATAGAATATTCTTGTATTACATTTCCATGCATGTCCTTTATATGGATTAAGTGTTATTTTAAATAATGGTCATAATCTTATGAAAACCAAACCAACAAGACACACAAACAAATAACTATGTGCATATTATGATTTCATGGTTTTAGTTCTACGCCTTTGAACCCTTAATTTGGTGTTTATATTGGAGTATTTTTCCATTTTGTTACCAAATAAAATCCTTGCCATTTTCACGGAAAATCTGGGGATGAAATGTTGGGCTATGATATACTATTTGATTTTTGTTATTTTTGTGACTAAGCTCACTAGTTGACTAATTGATTTTTGTGTCTGAAATTTTGAATGGAAGGTATAAAAAGATGGAAACCTGCATAACACCACTTCCAGAGGTCAATGATATCAATGTAGTTGCAGGAGGAGCGTGTAACAATTCTTCCTCCCCGAATAAGTAGTGGTAGTATTCTGGGAATTACAGCTACAAATTTCAATGAAGATTATAAACAATGGAATGATAGGGTAGAAAACTACAAGAGGCTTATAGGACAACTGAGCAAAGGAAGATACATAAATATCATGGACATGAATGCTAGCCTAGGAGGCTTTACTGCTGCCTTGGAAAATGATCTTGTGTGGGTCATGAATGTTGTGCCATTAGATGCCAAACAGAATACCCTTGGTGTCATATATGAGCGAGGATTAATTGGAACTTATCAGGACTGGTAAGTTGCAGATTTCATCTAGGGTCACTTGTTTCTTTAAACAAGTGTTGTCACTAGTTGGACAAAGCTTTAATTCTCAAGAGTCTTGGGGAGAAGAGATCTTTGAAATCTATTTTAGAAATTGGTATAGAAAGTCTTACTTTCATAAAAATCTCCCTTTGTTTATTATATGTGGTGTTTGGAAGGTTAGGAAGGAATTTATATTTCATAATTTCAATCCAAATGTTAGCCTTACAAGCTCAAGAATTCTTGCTTTATACAAGGATTATTATAATATGCTAATTAAAAAATCTATCAGGGTCACTAGTTTTCCTTTTCTGGATGAAAATCTCCCTTGGGGGATGTTTGATGGTGCTTCAGTTCATGGTCTATGTGGAGCTGGAATATTAATTGTTTTTAGTTATCTACACTATTTTAAATTATGGGTGGGTGGAGGTGAAGGAACAAATACCAAAACTGAATTATATGCACTTTGGGGTCTTTTTTGGTTCTCTCAGTTAAAAGGCTTACATTCTTTACAGGTTTTTGGAGATTCCAAGATAATTATAAACTGGGAAGTAGGTACTTCAAAGATTAAGGTGTTGCTTTTAAATTATTGGTGCATGAGGATTAAGGATCTTATAAAAGCTTTCAGGAATAGTACATTTTCTCATGTCTATAGGGAACAAAATTCTATTACTGATGGTCTTTCAAAAACGCATTTTTTATGCAAGTTGGTTTTTCACATTTTGAAGAGTGGAGAGATTGTCTACTCTGTTCACAGGGTACCTTGAACATTATCTAGATCCTTGGGCTAAGATTTGAGAATTTCTTTCTGGAAGAATATATATCTTGCTTGGTATTTTGTCAGTGAATATTATGTTGTCATTATGTATATCATAAAATGATAACATTGTTTTCTTTATGAGAATAAGGTTTTCGACCTTAAGTTTTGAATGGAGTGCTATGGTATAGTCTTAGTGAAAAAGTATAGTATGATAGTATAGTGTTACTGAAAAAATATAGTATGATAGTATAGTCTTACTTAAAAAGTATAGATGATAGCAAGATGATGACTTAGTATGATAGTCTTACTGAAATAGTGTATGTGTGTGTGGAGGACCCCACATCTAATGATAGTATATATATAACTTTCCTTCTTCAAAATGGGATTTCCTAACTTATTTCTCAATTTCAAATCCTTGTGTTATCAAGTAGAATTGGAGTTTTCTCATGTGCCTTGGTTGTCATGTAGTGAACCCTCCTCTTGTAGATCATATCCAGTTTGAGGCATCTATATTATTCTCCATTTTCACCACAAGGTTCAACTACGTCAACTATGAAACACATTATCTTCTTAGGTATCCATGACCATTTCTTTTATGTGAAGCATTATAGTTAGCATAGTCATAAGTCAAAGCACTGTAATATTTACAAAAAAATAAAGATAAATAATATTCATGTGAGTAGATATAAAGTTATTTATAACTACTTGATTACAACCCAACATATAATGTATAGTTAATATACTTGACTAATATTGGGAAGGGATGTTTCTCACAGACACGCTTATTAAGATATGTAATTTTAGCAGTGATTTAATGGAATATTGTAACATTGAAGGTTCAAATACTTACCTAACGAAATGAAAAAGATGCAAAAATCAAAATATACAATGTAAAAAAATAATGAAATGGATACCAAGAACGTACTATACCAAGACTAATTGTAAGTATCTTACATCTATGTGATTAATATATGGGGAAGTATACATCTACATTGGTAATTAGAAAACATATTATAATTCAACCTTGCAATAAAAATGAATTAGTCTCAAAATCCATACAACTTTTTTTTGGGCTTAAAAGAAAAAAAATATATAATTTATTTCCATTTTTCTTAGAGTTAGTTTTAGTAGTTGATCATTACATTAATACTTGAAAGATAACCGTGTTTTGAAGTTTATGTATTACACCTTAAGGGTGGCTGGTATATATATTTTTTGTAGCTTCAGTGACAATTTTTCTTTTTATTTCCCCTCCCTAGGAGGATGACAGGGTATTTTTGTGACAATAAGTTCCACCAAAAGGATACTTGGAAAACATGGTGACATGTTTTTTACAGAATTTACATTTATTTGATCTACAGATGAAATATAATTTATGATTTTTTCAGAGGAAAAAAAAACAATGAATTAATCTAGACATAGATTAAAAAGGTATGAACGCAAGGACAAGAAACATTTAAAAGGTTAGATGATGTCCTCCTTATTCAGTCTTTGTTTTACAGAGGCCTGCAACTTGGTTGGGAAGTGGAGGAACTTGTAATGTCCCATAAAAATAAGTAAGGCACCTCCTAACACTACCATAACAATGGAAAGCATGTTCGACCAAGTCGAATTGAACATATAATTCTTTGTAAGGATCAATATGCCTCATGATTTTAGTATTAAATTGAAATCAAGCACCAAACATCCAATCTTATAAAACCTTCTTATATCTTTTAATGATCCAACTTGCAAAGAAAAAGGAATAAGAATAAAATGTATGGCTATGATGTATGCAACTAGAAAAAATAGCTACCTACAAGTTTTGCATGGCTAGGAATTGAATGATAAATTTAGCAACAAAAAATAAGAAGTTGGTTGCATCCATCCATCTAATAGAGATCACATTTTCTCTCACACTAACACCTAGTTGAAGGCATTTGGCGGTGATGGTCAAAATTCTCATAACAAAGAGTTAAACTCTCCACTTTAAGTATTTACTAATTTCATCTCCTTCGAAGCTATTTTGAGTGACAACTCCAAGTGCTATCAATCCCTATGGTTGTGTTGTTCCCATGAAACCCCCCCCTTTCTTCTAACCATTCTAGAAAAATAAAAGGTCCCCCTCCTTTAAATTTTGAATTTGAATATCATTCTAGGTTTTGAAGGTCCTAATTGCGCTACAAGGTTTGAGGACCCCTTGGAAGGGTGCTTCCACCCATCCTCAGGTTCTATTCTATAAAAAAATGTTTCGATGTTGATAATGAATTCCTTTGGGGTACATTGTGGCATTTGACTAACTTGACTTGAGTTTGATGATTATTGACCTCTCAAGAGTGCATGCTTGAGCTTTGATGAGGATTTTCTTGCTTGAAGGTACTCTTCTTGTAATCTACTTTGATGTCACTTGGTGAGATCTAACTCTTTCAATTGGATTCATTCGGCAAGTCTTTGAGGTTCATTGGTTGATTTTATGATTTCTTGATTTATGATTTATTCATGAATAAATCATTTGATGGGTTTCATTTGTCCTATTTGCATGTACTCTAATTTCCCTATGATGATCATTGATTTTTCTTTAATTTTTTATGCATTATGTGATGTTATATATTTGATTTCAAGCTTAATGGAGCTTTGTTTCACTCACTCTCGATGGTTTATGGTAGATGATGAATGTATAACAAGAGTGGTTTAATTAATGTGGGGAAGGAGGTCAGAAGAAGGGTAGGTGAGTTGCGATATTATTTATTAAGTGGTTGATTTGAAGGAGGATATACATCCCAGAGTTCCATGTTTGTGATATAATTAGGGTGATGGTTTAAGTGGTGTCGAAAACGCATATGATTATATTTTCATGTCCTCTTAGCCTCCCAATGAAGTAGAAAGCTAGTGACAACATCGATGTATTATGTCAATCAAGGGGGTAAATCTAATGAGTGATTTGGTATTTTAAGATTTAATGATGGAATCATTTTCATTGTAAATGATATAATGCATTGAAATGGTTGGATGATTGGTGCATGTTCCCAGAAAGTTTTCTCAGCCTCTTAGGGTTTCACTCGATTATTCTTCCTCTTTAAGGAACTGTTGGGATGATCATTTTGCATATTTTCCTCCTTTGTCTCCTCAATTTTTGGCTTCCTCCATATAGATATGACATTCATATACTATACATATTGCTCATTTTCTTGTAATTATACAACCTTTTCCCAAGCAAGTATATTAAGGTATTATCATGATTTTTTTTTCTTAAATTCCTTTGATTTTGACGATTTAGATGAGAAATTGAAAATTAATATGCTAATGATATTATGAGCTTAGTTCCTATTGTACAGTTGAGTTAATGCCACTTGGATCAGATCTGGCTACACATCGTAGTTTTAGTTACACCATCATTGGTTCTCATATATCCAGTTGTTTTGATGGAATTCGAGGATATAGGCAATGAAGAACAAGGACCCAAGATGGTTGTGAACCTACAAATCCATCTTCAACTACTCCCAAATAACATGAATGATCAGTCAAAGATGGGGTGCAAGATGCCAGATGTTAATGCTTGTCGCATATCTAGAATGAGTGCCTTGTCCTCATGCACTTCATGTCATGAGGACAAGGCCTCGAAATCCTCATTATGGTCGATTGATCCCTCTCTATGTCAATAGTTGTTATACATAACAGTTTTTTAAAACTGTTTCTAAAAAGGGGGATTTCTGTTTATTATGTAATAAATGTTCAAACTTTAAGAACTAATGTTGTGCTTTGCAAAAAGGAAGGAAGGGGGGATGATAGAAAACATCAAGCTGATAGATAGTTTCATTTCTGTCGATAGATAGTGTTTCTTTTATTTCTGTAAACAAAGATGAACCAGAAGTGACTGCGCATCATTATATATACATATTTTCAGAATTCAGTTTTATCTGGTCTTCATGTGATGAATTGATTAGCTAGTCATTGTTGAAGATGGGAAGGGCCCCTTGTATTGAAATATGTTTTTGATTTTGCAATTTGAGGTTTTGAAATATTTTGATAATTGCGTACAGTTTCAAATTATGTTTCATTTTTACAATTCAATAGTTTTGAGTAAGGCGTGTTTTGGAAAATTTTAGTTAAGACAGAGTGGATTGATTTAATATTTTCTTTCAATACTTTGTAATGGATAAGATGAGATGCATAAATTGAATGGTTAGTTTCAAGCATTCTACATAAGTTTATCCTATTTGAGGAATGGTGTGGTAAAATGACATATTAGTATAGATTTGCAGTTAAGAGAAAAACATAACAATTGGTAGAAATGAATAGTGAAGATTAGCAGAGTTACAACAGTTTCATTTTGAATTAATGTTATTTCATTAAACTGAAGATGGGTTTTAAAGATTGAAAGAAAGATCACTTTGCTTGATTATTTTTGGATTCATTTCCAAAGCATCTTAATAAGGAGTAAGAGAAGGAAATCAAGTTTTGAAAGGAGTTAAGAAATACTTTCAATGCATCATCTTTCAAAGCTACAGTTCTGATTACTAATATTGTAGAGAACATTCATGGACATATGAATCTTGAAGTATTAGTTAATGTCCATTAGGTTATTAGAGTTTCTGTATTAGGCTATTGAAGATCAAATTCAACTTATCTTCTTTGCATAAGTAAGGAAACACGATTTGTCTTCTTTAAGAGTGTGGTTAAATAAGATTTTTCTGCCATTTAAAGTTGAAGCAGTGATTACAAGTTTTAATTATTCTTAGCTAGTTGAAGTAAATTTGGATAGAGTAGATTGTGTGTGAAGCCAATCCTACACATATGGTGTTGGTTCCTCGAAGGTTACCTTCCCGGGTTGACAATTAAGTGTTGACATATATATGGTATATATTTAGACCAACAGGAACCAAGTTTGACCATGATGATTTAAAAGTGTTTGAGGCGTGAAATTTTTTGTATCCCCTTTATTACGGTCTAATCTAATGTCATGAGAAGTATGGTTTGATTTCAACATCATTTTTTTTTCTTTTAATGGTCTCCCATAGTGATGCCTAATGTGACTCTCCTAGTGACATTGGAACTTTGACCGAGGTTGACTTGAAATTAATGGATGAGTTTGATGGATGGAAATGGATGAATTACATTGGTTATGGTATCCTCTTAGTATCCTTATAGATGTAAATCACATTTCATGTCTCATGGAGTCCACATGTAACATTTTAAGAGGCTTCTACATGATTCAAATGCAGGTCGATGAGACCATGGATTCTCTTGGAAGTTGACTTTCTCTTGGAAATTGAATTGATTTTAATTGACAAATTTAATTGGTTGGATTTGATTCAGTTGCATCCCATCAGAATCGAACTCTGAATCCATTGCATATCATAAATACACCATTATTTCCCATTATATTATATACCAAAGGTTTATCTTTCATCTCCATGAAAACATGGCTCTAAGATTGCAAGGTGAATAGGGAGGCCCTGAAGTGGAAACTTCGAGGCAAGACGAACTGCAAATACAAATCTATCTTCACGAAGCCACGCTACCCTATTGAATCAAAGAAATAAGTACCTAATAAAATCCGCCAGGGAAACTTAACTCAAACACGCATAATACCTATAAAAATGGTCACATAACATCATAAATTAAAAAATCATTAGAATTACATTTTTAATGGTCACTAAAAGTCACAAAAAAATGTATTAGTGGGGGCCTTTAAGGGATTGTCACTAGAAGTGTCACCAAAGAGAGAATTTGTAGCGTTCCCTTAGAAACCCCCACCAAAAGTGTCAAAGGGATTTAGTGACAAACCTTAAAGGAATGTCTCCAAAGACGATTATAATGATGGTTCTTTAAGATCCATCATCATATGTTAAATTGGTGATGGAATATTAAGGTCCCTCACAACCATGACCCTCACTAATGGATATTAATGAGGGCCATTAAACGATCGTCACTAGAAGTGTCACTAAAGAGAGAATTGGCAACGAGACTTTAATAACCCTCACAAAAAGTGTCACTGAAAAGAGTTTTGGTGACAAACCTTAAATGAATGTCTCCAAATACAATAACAATGACGTTTTTTTAAGGTTCTTCATCATTTGTGACATTGGTGGCGACCCTTTAAGGTTCGTCACAAGCATGCCCCTCACCAATGTCATGTTTTGTAGTAGTGGCGAGTCTGGAGGATTTGAGGACTTGATATATGGACCATGAGTGATGGGATCAGGTCTAGACATATGTAACAACAGTACAATGATGGCCAAATATATGTATGTACAACCAATGAAATATATGGCATACATAAGATCAACAGAGACAAGTGACACAATGTAGGAAACCATGGAATTGTGTGGTTTATTAATTGGAGAACTTGGGAGTTGTAGGGTCTTTTGTGCATCCAATGGTTGGGTAACTGGTGTGGAAGGTGTCATGAAATTTATATCAGAATATATATCATCTTCAAAATCAGAATATGAAATATTTGAATGGAGGTGGAAGGACCTTTCAGAAGACAAGTTAGAAACTAGTGAAAAATGACTAGGTTTGGGAGAATACTTTGGAGAACTGATTGGAGATTGCACCAAGGAAGAGGTGAAGGTTTTTTATTTTGATATATCAGAATGTGAATCAAAATTAGAGATATCAAAAATATTTTTGTCTCTATCACTCAAATCATAAAGATGATTACCTTTGTGAGTAGCTTGGAGACACTGTTCTTGTTCTACAGAAAGCTTTCCTTGTTTTTTTCTTGCAAAATCAGGAACATGAATGTTATGTTCTTCAAGCATCTTGGTCATGATGTCCAATTTATTCTTGAAACAATATTTCCCAGTATGGGTACCTTTGAAGCAATAATAACACTTGGATTTCTCCTTTTTGTTCTTCATCTTCCTGGCTTTGGAATCTTCATCAGAGTCCTCTTCATCTAACAACATATTTTTATTTCCTTTGGATGTGACATTATTGGAACTCTTTGCTCCATGAGAAACAAGTGAAAGGTCCTTGGAGGGTGTTAGATCCCTCATTTGAACTAGCTTGTCCTTCTCCTTAGGGAGCGAGTCAATGAATGCATCCAATGTTGGCATCTTCCAGTTGGGAACTACAAGTCTTGCAGTATGAAATGTAGACAGAAACACTAAGTATTCAGAACTCAGTTTTGACAGAAAAGTAAGGATTAGCTGCTCATCCTTCTTATTTATGCCACACTACTTTAGTTGAAGCACTAGGTTCTTGAATCTTGAGATGAATTCTTCCATTGAAACAAAATTGCTTGGACTAAGTGAGATCAACTCAATCTCCAATAGATGACCTCTGAGCTCATATTGATTTCCAAAGAGAGACCTTAGCTTTGTCCATACTTGATTTGGAGTAGAATATCTGGTGATACATAGAGACAAAGGAAACGATAAGCTTCATCAAGCCTATTGAACCATTTATATTTTAGTGCAACATCTCCTGGCTCAGTTTCAAACCCCATAGTGACTCTATAAATTCCTTTACTTTGAATTTGGATGATCATATGTGCCTTCCAGTTAAATTAGTTGAAGGGAGTGAGAGTCACAGCTTTAGCTTGATTTTGATCCATGCTGGTGCATTCCCAGTGATGGCAATATCCTGCAAAAAATACTCTAGAAATTTTTATGAATCATTCTAGCTCTAATACCATGTGAGAATTCTATATAGGATCAATACC
Source organism: Larix kaempferi (assembly GCA_027924585.1). Taxonomy (NCBI): domain Eukaryota; kingdom Viridiplantae; phylum Streptophyta; class Pinopsida; order Pinales; family Pinaceae; genus Larix; species Larix kaempferi. The sequence continues at coordinate 1,239,725 of BSBM01000076.1, read as the reverse complement.
ATGAAAGAATTCTAATAGCCAAGAATATTGAAGCCAAGAAGTCCTCATAAGAATTTATTCAAATATTTGTAAGAATAAATATTGAAACATAAACTTAAGAGAAGGAATTCAATTGATGAAAATATCATCTCATATATTATTCCTCAATATGTATACAATATATAATACATCTCAAGAGAATATAGAATGCCTTACAGGTAATTTGTAAAGCACAAAAAAGTAAGGCTTACTAAAAGCATAAAAACCCCTTAGGTGTCAAAATCACCTTCCAAATCAGTCTAAAGGATCATGAATTGGATGAATATGGTATGGAATCTCATTAATGATGTAAATAGAATGTAATAATGAATTTTGGAGAGAAGGAAGAGGTGAAGTTCGAATTGGCCAAGTGGAGTGAGTTTCCAAGTCAACTAACTTTACCTTATCCACTAGAAAGTAGAAAAAATGGGATAAAGATGTCTAAATCAGGAATGGAAAGAAATAAGACTGAATCCAATGAAATATTATCTAGAATCTCCTCAAGTGTTCCCCAGTGACTCAAAATGGAAAGTGGTCCACTAAAAGACAAAACTAGGCTAAGTTACCTAGTCAGCACTTAGGAAATTAATAAAAAATGACTAATAAATTATATCCTAAGTCTAAAACGGTATGAATGGGTTTTTAATACTCCAACAATAAGAATACCCTATATTTATGTCCATATTTAATAGAATAAGAACTTTCTCACAAACAAAGCATGATATATATTATTTAAATAGACATTCATATAGAGCTACACTAGATGATCCGAAATGTCCATATGTTTTTTACAGAAACAAAGATGTTGAAGAACACAATAAAAAAATGTTGGTTCTTGTTGAATTATATCCACATATACTAGAATAATTTGACAAGAAACTAGATCCAATGAAAGTGAACTCCTATGGAAACAACAAAATGGACTTGCGATCTATAATTGTTCTAAAGAAAATCATGCTTGTAGAATTAATCATAAGCAGTTACAATGTTCAAAATGGACTTATCAATAGTTTTGAAGGTATCTTTAAACACTACACAAAAGGAAATATAGATATAGTCTGGATTGACTTTAGACCATGCACAATTGTCACAATGCAACAAGAAAAAATTCAACACCTTTTTACACTTGATATTCTAGACACACATATGCCAATTACAAGAATCTCTAAAAAAGTGGCACCATTGAACAAGTATCCTTTCATCCAGAAAAAATTCACTGTCCAACTATCATGTGCAAGAAAAATACATCATTCACAAGGGATCACGATAGAAAAATTATAATTTGATTGAAAATATGTTAAACAACATAGCCTTGTATACACTGCACTTTCTCACATTAAAGACATGCATGGATTGTAAATCACAAGAAAGATGCAACAAACAAACTTCTCTATTTTACATAAATATTATGCTAAACTGAATAGACTTATAAATGAAGCCTAATTGCAATTTGAATATGGATTTCATTCAATACCAGAAGAAGGCTACTTTTTTATAAGTTCATTAAACATGCACTATTTGACATTGCATATCGAAGATATTGTCAATGACTATGACCAAATGAGAAGTGATATTCTATGGTTGCAAGAAACAAATACATGTTATATACCAAAGAAGAGTGTTCTTGCAAAAAACTATGCTGATTTATCTATGTTCCACATTCATGGTATTCTTACATGTTACAAAGAAAATATAGTAGTCAAAAGACTAAAGAGTTACTTAACAAATTCGATATTCACGGAGCTATAGTAATATCAACAAACAATTATATTCTTCCAAATACACCAGCTAGAGAACCTTATAACTTTGTTTATCATATTATCCTTGAAAATTCCAAACAAATAGAGCATATTGTAATTATTGGTGATTTGAACTTTGACATGTTGTAATGCAACACTGCACATGAAAAAATTAGCACATTCTTGAAGAACCATAATTTCAAATTGCATGCAATAAAAGAAACAACGTGTACTGGCTCCTTGCTTGACCATTTCTGAACAACTTTTCCATTTGAAAATATCAAATTCTATGTTACAGAATCCTACTGGATAGATCATAACAACATTTATATTTTAGTTCCTCTCAAGACATTTGCAAGTACTCGCTTGTAATATCCCGATTTTGACCCCATTGCATTACACATGTAAATGATGTAAAATTGTTATAAAATCACGGTGAGGAGTTCAAGGCCAAGGCCCCACACCATCGATTTAGTGTTGAAAATTGATGCATATGGTTTGTGTGTTATCCTGGAAAAATAAAAATTGTGAATATCATGTAAATATGCATTTTAATAAAATACCCACAACTAGCTATGCAACGTAATGCAACAAGAGTATGGGGGCATTATTTTTACAAGGAATTGGGAGGGAAATATTCAAACCCTTGAACCAATCAATTCAAGCCAAGTTTCAATGAGAGAACCCATGAACCATCAACTACCCATGTTGAATTTTGTACCCAATCATTTATTTCTCCCAAGAGTTGGTTGAAATAATTATTATTTGGGGAAATGGAGAGGTACGACTGTCCAAATTCGGGTATGGGAAAGCCACCATTTTTGGAAAACGTGTTTGGCTTCCTTGGTAAGAAAAGAGCCATGAAATTTCTCTCCAAAACCATTATTCATCAACCAGTTTGGATCTCTCATGATTTTTAAGCTACCTGGGCATTTTTCTCCATGAAATTTTTGTGTTTTCCTTCATTCTCAGATAGGAGAAGGGCATTTTTGTGATATAGAACAGTGGAGAAGAAGAGGAATATGATTTGGGGGTCCTGAGAGGTCGTTGTTTCCCTTTGAATTCCCACATACCTGTTGGGGAACCTGTTTTTTCTCCCCAGGGTCTATTTCCCTTCCCACAATCCGGTTTTGACCGGCCACGATTTGGGGAAGAACCTTGGACATATTGTTTTAAAAATCCCATATTTAAAAATGATTTTCCTATGCCCAACCTATGTGTTTTGTTGTGTGTGGGAGAGAATGATGTGGTTTTATTTATGGGTATCCATTGCTTCGGCTTGATCTTGAGCGCAAGCATCCAAAAATAGAAGAGGGTTAATATTTGGGCTTGATAAACCCAACTATGGACTGGCTTGGCTTATATGCAATTTTTATTTGGTTGTGTTGAGATTTAGTGTTCCCATTCCTTGCATAAATCATTCCCATCTCGAGGGTGGAAGTTGTGTTGAGAGATTGATGAACACAACTGGCCTATGGCTAGGTGGAATGTTGCAGTGACATAGCTAGTTTCCTAGGACAACATTACATCCAGATAAGTATTCTCTATGTGTATTAAACTCTGCAATGTTTTTAATTTGATGATGGTTATTGATATGTTGAATGCATGTGAAATGTGTGTGGATAGTTTAACTCCGTTATGTATGTTTACTTTGAATTACATCTGCATACGTGTGTTTTATTTTCTATGAATCTGTTCATTAATGAATGGGGCTGAGTTTTTGTAAAAGCCTAGAATGTTAGTCATGTTCCCTTCCTTGTGTTGGATCAATGGGAGGGGACGTGAACTCCTAGTATGGATTGTATTCCTCTACCAATGTTGTAGTTACAAGGAATGCAATTTCCATATAGAAAATACCTTGTTCTTTTTACAAATGTATATATGCAATTGTATGGCCAATGTTGATTTGAATGATATACACATGTCCATTGTAACAACACATTTAAAGAAAGAAATCCATCCTTGTGCAATTAAAACATACAAACTCCTAGTTGTCCTTGTATATGTTTCACATATCTCAATCTGCATAATTTTTCTTATTTTTTCCTTTTGTACAACAAGCAGAGTTGCAAACTCATACATTGTACAATAATAATACCAAAGTTATGTTATTCTTTGAATAGTGTATATTTTGTATTGTATACTACAACAATTCAATTGTCTTTAGAACATTTTCATGTTTCCATTCACTGCAATTTATCTTGTACTCTGAATAGGGATCTTCACACTAAATCTATAGTAACTTATGTATTTTGTAGTTTTTTGCAATAGATCATGTATTATGAATATGGAAATCGACACTAAAGCCAGTGATTCAAAACAACTTGCAACACCAACAACATTGGATACATCTAGGAAAAAAGGTAACAACGCCTCTACTTTCATTATCAACCCTGTTGATGTTTTGCATTCTACAAAACAAAAAATAAAACAAGGGGAAAAAAAGTTCAAGAACTATTTGCAACAAAGAATTTACTTTGTTGATAGTTTCCTTCATTCACTCATCGTTCCAGGCTTAAACAAGTTTCATAGCTGCCCCCTTCCATTCTTCAACTTTGTTCAACACCATATACAATGTATTTGAAGGACATGTCTTGGCCTTGTATGGACCTGCATAGAGTGAAAATCAAAATTCTCCTTCTAAGACTCAATTGATACACATTGATTTGGTGGAGAGAGATAACAATACTGGTCAATATTAACAATAGTCTTATACCACATTTTCTCAATTGTTTCTCACTTGGCACTAGTGTCAAAATTACTGATTTCGGACTTAAAAAAAGGAACACATGACATAGGAGATTCCAAATATGCAATTTAGCTACATGAGCATACTTCAATTGAAACAATTTCACAAGTGTGCTAGCACTATAAACTTGCACCGGACACAATTATTTATGCATTGTCAAGTTCATTGCTCCCCTAATTTGTTTTCTCTGTTACACCATTTTTTATTCGTTGTCACTAGAATGATATAACCTATGAATTAAGTATCAAGTACGGAAGAAAAATATACGATACTACAATCGTACATTTCCAATATACCTTTGCACTCTTTATTTCTTTTCAAATTTATGTCCTCAAGAATTTCTGCCTCTTTCTTTTGCTCCATTTTTTCTTTTCTTTTTTTCCTACTATCTTTGGACTAACAAATTCATATTAATTGAGCTTGCTTGTAGTTGCAATTGAATGAGTCTTACAAGCTTCTTTTCTATGAAATTCAAGAGTAGCTGGTAGATAGCATTATGCCAATGTATTTGTTCAAGAGTGTTGTTAGAAATGGAACAAAGGGATCACAACAAATGCGTTATTCTACAACCACATTTTTTGATCCACTTTTCGATGAATCTACACAGGGACATCTTCTTTCCTTCACCCAATCCAAGATCCAGGCAAATTCCTGTTCATTTTCCTACTTTATTCATTTGAAAAAAAAAAAATTCTCCCTTTTCCCCTTTTCCCCCTTTTTTTTGCGTTACTATTGTTCTCAAATGTATTATATACTGTTACACCTAAATATCGTCATCATGAGTCTCATGTTAAATCAGTGTCATAATACCTGAGGTTTACCTGATCAAGAGATTCAACTGGAGAAAGTTGTTGACCTTTGTCCACAAGTTCTAGTTGGGCCGACACAGGTTTCCCTTTAGCAGAAAGTGCCCAACTAGGTCAGGCGCAGACTTCCATATGACAGATTGCACCGGTGGATCAGGTTTCCCTTGTGCAACCTGCGCTTTCCCTCTCAGGTGGAAGTTTCCTTCATGTAGAATGCGCCGGAGTTCATTAAAGTGGATAAAGGGGACCTTCAAGCGAATTCTCGAAGGTGGATGAGGGGGATCTCTATCCCTAACTTGTAGGTGAGCTGGCCTACGGTTCCCTAACCCCTAGGGAGGATCCCTTAGTCCTCTAGCACCATTTCTCAACCTACCCTATCCTCTTGGTCCTATAAATATGAAGCTCTTCTCCATTCCAAAGGGAGGAAGTCTATAGAACTTACATGCTAGTGGAATTAACCTAGAATATCCCTATCCATCTCTTAGGAGGCATAAATTTCCTTTGGAGGCATTGGATTGACTTGTTGGAGGAGGATTGCAGCGTTAAGGCTTGGGTTGTAATCGTCACTCTACTTTGTATTTCCTACTTTATTGACAGTAATATAATCTATTTCCATAAATGTGTTCACGTTGATAGCATTTAGAGCTTACTTCCTTAACCGTTTTCTTAGATCAGTTAGTGTTTAGATGTTTTGTTACTACTTGCTTTGTTTCTACATGCTTTTATAGGTTTTGTAGCTTGGATCTGGCAACCGTGGAGCTTGGAGAAACAAAGAGGAGATAGATCTACAGATCTGAAAGTAAGACATCTATTTGACTCGATCTCTAATTGATCCAGGAGAGTATTGTTATATTCTATTCCTATTTGTTCTAGATTCACATTAAACTAGGGAGATCACGCTCGCGTCTGCTTGAGTAGATTTTCCAATAACAAATATGGCGACCATACTGGGGAATAGATTGTTTTGATTTCAATTTGAATGTGTTGTTCTTTGATTTCCTAATGAGCCATTGATTTGCCTCCTGAGCCTCTTTTCAACATCATATTTTCTTCTTGAAGAGTTTGTTGACCTTCTCTGAGTCTGTTTGAATCATTATCAAACCATTTACTTGTTCATTATTTGGAGATTTTTCATTTTTTGCATTGGGTTACCTGGGTAGTGAATCCAGTGTGCTTGTCCATCCTGAGTGTAATCTGCCTTTGAGCATCCTGCGCCATCGACGCATTTGTCGATCTGATAGTTTGTGTTGCTAGCGCTTTACACCTTTATACAGTCTGTGCCAGGCGCTCTGCGCCTAACCACAGACTGCGCCTATATTTCAAGCTTGGTGCTTGGTCTGTCCACTCTCCAAATTTTGATTTTGATGTGATCCATAGAATTCTTTGTGATGTACCTTCTAGTCAGAGGCCTCTTTACTCAACATTGATCGTGTTTGGATTGTTTGTGTTGATTTTTGGGTTCCATTTGGTCAAGTGAGAGATCCGGTGGTGGTGGGAAATTTCAATCCCCCATGACCATCTGCTCAATATTGCATTCCCTTATCACCCTATCAGATCTATTCATCATGCTAGATCTGAATCCAAACCCTTCTCACCCTTAGTCATTTCGTTTTGCTTGCATTTGATTGATTTTGAGTGACTTGAGTTTTTTTGCTTTGATTTGAGTGCTTGTCATTTTCTTTGAGAATTTATGAGTTACTAGGGTGCTACGATTAGTCTCTTGTTTTTTGCTATTTACATCTAAAAAGCACATTCGTTATCAGATCTTATTTTGATATACATGTTGGGAAAATCAAAACTGTCCCATTTTATTGTTTTCAAAGTCATTTGGAAATTATTGTAGGATTGTCTTCACGCATTGGAATTCATTATTTTTCAATCTTTGAAAAGGAAATCAGTTCATTGTAATTTTTGAATTGTGAATCATTCGTCCTTTTGAAAAATCAGTGAATTCAAGCTTTTACAAAGCAGTTCCAAGTTGAAGCATTCTATGCACTTTTGATCTTGTTATGCTTTTTAGTTCATTATTATGAAAATTGAGAGTTAGTGCATACTACATAGAAATTCTCCTTTTTCATCATACTTAGTTTATTCTAGTTGGAAAAGACAAAAAGAAAAATATTTTTTGATTTGGTGTTTTATTCATTTTTATGTTTTGTTGGAGAACGAGAAGAGTGCTTTAATCATCCTTGGTAGATTTTGAACTTTTGGGATTTTTGTCTAATAGAGGTCATTGGAAAAAGAATTTCTCCTTCCCTTACATATATTTCATCAAAAGAAAGAGTGCATTTTTCATGTAGTTAGGATTGCATTGTGTTTACATTTCTGTACTCACCTCATGCATTTACCTAACCGTCCAGATAAAATTTACAGGTAGAACTAGGTTAAAATTTACTATTAACTTGTGTGTTAAGTTAGTGATGTGTTCCACTGTCATAAAACATGGCAGATGTTGTTATTTGCTTGCACTGCATCCTGGGGGAATTATAGTTCTTCTACGTATCAACTAGTATATCAAAGGCTTTTTCACGTACCTTAGGGTATATCAAAAGGCACTTCATGTACTCGGTAGTATATCCGAAGGTTCTTGTCATACGGTTGTGCATTAGACAGCACCGCTATGGATTTGAGCTCCCACATACCTTGAGTATATCGGGAGACACTCCTAGGATTCCTGAAACCAATTGAGGTAACCATTTGGTCGTCTTGGAGGAGCAATACACCAAGAAAAACACTCAGGGAGCTACTACGCATGTGCTTCTAGGTAATCGGGTTATACAGTCAGGGGTACAGTCCTAATCCTCCCTGGCTAGTGCTCTGAAAAATTGGGCCGAGTATAACTGTTGGACCCTGGGGTATATCGCGAGTTGCGAAGCCTTGAAAATCCTGTGAGGTTCCATACTTTTGAATCCACACCTATAACATAATTTTTCTTGCGGCCTTAGTTTGTGTAGACTTTTCTGGATTTCTTTTTCGTTTGTATAGGAGACATTTAGGAGAAATTCTACTTCAGTCATTCTAGCTGAACAATCTTTGAGAAGGTCCCATATAATTTTATACTTGCCACCCGAATATCCCCTTAATCAGGAGGTAATTTCGAGGGTAAGCATGGATCAACAACCTATTGTCATATCACCTGAAGCAGAAAACTCCACCATGGAGTCAAGAGCGAATTTATTTCCTCTGGGTTCACCAACCTCTAATCCTCCTAGGTCTGAGGTCATGGAACCATCTATTTCACGAGACACATCCTTCCACCGTTCATTAGAAGGAGAACCTGGGGCCATAGATTGGTTAAATGCATCCTAGGATGACCTTGTATCCGAAACGTTTGGTCCATTTGCATCTTTTTGGGAAACCTCTCTAGGACAACAATGGGCTCATTTTTCCATCTCACCTCCCAGTTGGGGTTCTCATGAAGTGCTTTTGGCACCTTTTCGTGACTGCTTGAACCGGTTACGTACAATCGGCGAGGAACCTAAAATAAAAATATTCTCATGAAGGGACGAGGACACATAGGTACCCACATTTAGACATACCCCATTTCTTTCTTTATCTTATGATTCACCGGAAACACCCATCCATAACATGACCACTTATGAACCTGGTCAACCCTCATTTTTTGCAAGTACCCCTCTTAATCAGGAGACCAGTTCTATACCTCAAGTGACTCAATATGTTGAAGGACAACAATCCAACACTCCTAATACTACTATTGGAACATTACCCACCCCTCCCCCACCCAAAAAATTAGGGGGAGGATACTCTCTACCTCCTAATGTTTTCACAAGTAGTGTTCAACCTTCTATAAGTGGTCAAAACATTGTTACTGGGGGGAAACACCTGTTCTCTAGCCAAAATACAAGTGGAGGAATTCCAACTGGTCATTCCGTTGGCAGTTCCTTACCTGTCGTGGAATCCACCATGGGATTATCTCATGTTGGGGGACCATCCAATTCAACTCAACCACCATGGAGTCAAGCATATCCGGGTCATGTTAACCCTATGTTGGGACAATTTAATCCCCGAAATCCCTAAAATCTATGGGGAAATCATAATTTCATACCAAGTGGACCCCCAACAACCTTCCCTCAAGTCCCACCACCCCCACCCTCGTTTGGTGCCCCTCCACCTCCCTCTGTAGGCGGCAGGACCTCACACCATTCCGAAGGGGGAGGTCCTCCAACTTATGGCAGAGACCCACCTCATTTCAGAAGCGACGACCCACCCCAATCTAGTGGCGGAGGCAGAGGCCAACCCCCTTCCAGCGGCAGAGCACCCCCACCTTTGGGCCGAGGCCCTCCTTATTCTCGAGGAAGAGGACCACCCCCTTCTAGCAGTGGAGGACCCCAACCTTCGGGTGAAGACGCTCCTTATTTTGGAGGCGATGGACCACCCCCTTCTGGTGGTGGAGGATCCCCACCTTATGGTGGAGGATCACCCTATTCCGGCAGAGGCGGTGGAGGACCACCTTATTCCGGCGGTGGCAGAGGACCCCCATCTTTTGGTGGAGGACCACCCTATTTCAGTAGAGGCGATGGAGGACCACCTTATTCCGGTGGTGGTGGAGGACCCCCACCTTTTGGTGGCGGACTACCCTATTATTGTGGTGTACCTACATACGGTCCACCACCCAACCCAGGCGGCACACCCCCTTACAACCAATTCCCTTTAGGAGCACCTTACAACTAGTCGACGCAAGGTCCTACTGGTCCATATATGCCATATCAATACTATCAGTATCCGCAGCCAAGCCAACAACTGCCATTTTTGGATACTTTGGACCTACCCAACCTGTCTCGTCTGACTAATGATCCCATCCTACACAATTATAATTGGCCACCCATTCTGGTCAAGTTACCCTTAGATATCCCAAAGTTTGATGGCAAGCTTGGTGAAGACCCAAAAAACCATGTGATGACATACCATTTATGGTGCTCATCCATCTCGTTGATGGATGACTTGATCCGTCTAAGGTTATTTCAAAGGACTCTCACCGACCCAGCTTCCAAGTGGTATATTGAATTACCACCGCACTCATTCCCCAATTTTCGTTCCTTAGCTATGTCCTTTTTGACTCATTTCCAGTTACCCATTCGATACGAAACTAGTACGAAATTACTGACTTCTCTCCGCTATACCACCATGACTCATATATTTGATCATATCCATGAGTGGTGGAGGAGATGACGTCTCATTAAAGTTCCTATTCCAGACCAACTATTAGCTGTCTAGTTTATCAAGTCTCTTTTACCTATCGTAACTAAAGATGTAGCTATGGGAGGGTCTGTCACTGAGGAATAGGCTATCGCTCATGCCCATTACTTAGACCTTGTCTATGCTCAGTCTGACACTTTATATGACATTGTTACTGAAGCACCCCGTCCCACCTACAATCCTGCAAAAACACCCCAGGGACCGCATGCCTATGGAATCATTGGTTCCGTCCAATCCTAACCTCCTACTCAAACTGGTGGATCATCTAGCACCCATGGTTCATCTCCAACCTTGCCACAGGCTGTAAGTAGCACCACCAAATCACCCACTCCTGCTCCCACCGAGATGGTGAATTCTGTTTAATCAGCTTCAACTGAGAAATCCGGTGGCAAGAAGAAAAATAACGGTAAACCCAATGAATATTCTAACTAGAAGGAGCACAAGACCACTCCTGAAGACACGAAACATAAGCATAAGCTTAAGTATCCTTGTTTACTGTGTGGTGGTGACCATTTCTCCAAAGAGTGTCCCCACAGATATGAAGTGAAATTTTTTCTTAAGGTCAACCCCACACCCGCAATTCTCAACGATTCCTTCCCCACCCAGAATCAACAAATGATCGTTCAACCTTCTCCTTCCCAAGGAGAAACATCATCCACCATGCATGTTCTCATGATGCATAGTGAGATGGTTAACCTGAATACACGATCACGATCATACGACTTAGTCCCTCCAAAGGTACCCGCTAGAAGTAATATTGAAAAACCTTACACCTCTATTCTGGATGTTATCGTGCCACCAACTCTCACCATTGAGATTCCTTCATTAGAGTCAGTATTGCGTCCGCCTAATAGCACGATTTGAAATTTTTTTTTCAATCCCAATGCTCGGGCAGCTCAAAACTATAACATTATAGAGGACTTGGCGCAAGCCCCTTGTGCCATGTCGACACTCGAGGTCTTACAGAATTTTCCCAACCAACGTAAGACTCTCCTTGCTGCCATTGGTGTGGTAGATCCAGATTCCTCGAATACAATCATGTTTCAACTTGGGTACTTTAAACTGAGGCTTTTCCACCAGTTGGCTTTCCAAATTGCCACGAACCTTGTCGAGAAGAAAATCCATTGTACTATACTAGACAAAGGTGCCTCTACCTCGGTCATGGCGTTATCTTGTTGGAGAGCCATTGGTTCTCTTGAGTTAAACTGTTCCTCTACTACCCTAAAAGCATTTGACGGTCGTGGCTTTCAACCCCATGGGCTATTACAAGCCTTAGCAGTCGAGTTTGGGGGTAATATTGTAACCATTAACGTGGAAGTAGTCACAACCTTGTTGGATTATAATATCTTTCTTGGTTGTAACTGGTGGTCTCGTCATCTGTCTTCCGCATTGTGCAATTCCCCCATCAAGGCCGAATTATCACTATCGAACAGTTGGAATTTTGTACACCAGACACCGCCACTCATCCCGACGATAATGTCCCTTTGTTAGGGAAATCTTTGCAGCTATATGAGAGCGTGGGGGCGACCTCATAAAATATTCATCTCTTATGGGTTTCTTTCCAACCTCGGATCCCCCTAACCATGTTGCCTCGGTAAACATGATATCCTCCATGATTCCATATTCTTCCAACTTTGTTGATCAATGGATCGTGCCCGATGAGGCCACCATGCAGTTGATTGGAGAGACTATGCCTCTCTCACCCGCTGAATCTACTTATGAGGCTATCAAGTCATCACCCAAGGACCACTTGGTCGTGGCCTCCACACCTTGTTCTCTACAACGGACGTCATCTCTACCAGACCCTATGCTCCGGAATTTTGATTCTGATGAGTCCATTATGGATATTATGAGCACAGATGAACCTCTGTCGGAATACCTTCACCATTGATCATCTTTCCTACCCTCATTAGACTTTGTGGAGAATTCCATCACCACCATTTTTACAATGGATGTCTATCATTTCCCACAGTCACTGATACTCACTTGCGATACGGTTACGGAAGGAAACATGGAGAACATCACACCCACCATTCCGATTGACATCTCGGTTACAACCAGTGCCATGAAACATATCCGCATTGATTAGACTTGCTCTCCTGAAGATCTCACCACATTCATGGCCTTATTTAAACAATTTTGTGATGTCTTCGCATGGAACTATGAGGAAATGCCCGGGGTCGATCTTGCTATTGTTTCGCATCAGATCAAAACTTATCCCGAATCTAATCCCGTCCGCCAAAAATTACGGCCAGTACACCCTAAAAAAATGTGGCAATTAAAGCTTATATTGAAAATCTCTTGAAGACCGGCTTTATCTATTATGTTCCCTTAACAAAATGGGTCTCCAATGTTGTCCTAGTGGCCAAGAAGTAGGGTACTATTAGAGTCTATGTTGACTATAGGGATTTGAACAAGGCTTGTCCTGAAGACAATTACCCCACTCCCTTCATTTATCAGATCATCGAAAATTGTGCTGGAAGTGTCATCTTCTCATTTATGGATGGCTTTTCCGGTTACAACCAGATTGAGATCCACCTGGATGACCAACACAAGACCTCTTTCATCTTCCCCTGGGGTACATTTTCATATCGTAAACTCCCCTTTGGTCTTAAAAATGCTGGTGCCACATTCCAGCGATCCATGTTGTATGCTTTTCATGATGTGAAGGATTTTGTGGAGCCCTATCTTGACGATCTCCCTACCCATTCACAGCATCGCGAGTTCCACATAGATCATCTAACGGAAGTGTTGCTTAGATGCAAATGGTATAACATCCGTCTGAATCCTCACAAGTGTATTTTCTGCGTCGAATCAGGACACCTCCTAGGTTTTATCGTTTCAAAGGATGGGATCCACATCGATCCCTTAAAGGTGGATTCCATTGTCACTCTCCCATCTCCTATTGACATTATGGAACTACAAAGTTTGTAAGGGAAGGAAAATTATCTACGACATTTTGTCTGTAATTTCGCCAAGACACAGGGCTATATGCGATTGTTGAAGAAGGATGTCCCTTTCATCTGGAATGGCCAAGCCCAACAATCATTGACAACTTAAAGTCTACCATCACTCACGCCCCTGTGCTCCAACCTCCCAATTACCATAAGGATTACATCCTTTATCTTGTTGCTTCTGCCACCACGATCACCATAATCTTGGTCCAAGAAGACAACAATGCCCAAGAACATGTGATCTATTACCTTAGTAAGGGTATTATCAACTCTGAAACTCGTTACTCACATGTCGAGAAAATCGCTCTCGTGGCAGTCATTGCCGTCCAAACGTTCATTCATTATATCTTACTCTGCACCACCACTATTATCGTTGACTCGAACCCCATGTACCACGTTCTTACACGTCAGGTGTTTGGGGGAAAGTACTCACGTTGGATCGTGATACTTTAGGATTTCGATCTCCTCTTCGAGAAATCTAAGTCAAAGAAATACTTGGTGTTTGCAGAGCTCATTTGTGAACTTCCCCATGTTGACATGGGAACCGAGCCCATCGAATCCCTTCCGGATGAGTCATTGTTTCTCATCAGCACGTCCGACCCTTGGTATGGAGATATTGCGTTATATATTCAAACCAAATGGTTCAACCCATAATTATCTCGTGACGACCATCATCGTATTTGCCACCATGCCAAGTATTACTTGATCTTCAGTGATACCTTATATTGACGTGGCATAGAATCTATACTTTGATGTTGTTTAACTCATGAAGAGGTTGAACACGTACTGAATGGCTGTCACTCCGGAGCTTGTGGCGGTCATCTTTCTGGAATGGATATGGCCCATAAAATACTACGCGCAGGATACTACTGGCCTTCAATATTCAAAGGTTGTATTGAGGCTGTTAAGAAGTGTCCTCCATGCCAACACTTTCAATTTAAGAAGCGCTCCCATCCATCCCCTCTCCATCCGGTTATTTCCGTCGGCCCCTTTGTGAAATGGGGCATAGATTTCATGCACTGCAAGCCTACCTTGGTTGAGGGGCATGGTTACATCATAGTAGCTGTCGATTACTTCACTAAATGGGCCGAGGCTATGCCTACATACAACGAGGATGACAAAACCACTACACTCTTCATGTTTAACCATGTCATTGCACGGTTCGGAGTTCCACAAGCCATCATTAACGATCATGGATCCCACTTTCAAAACAAGATGGTAGATGAACTGAGCTCCAGATTGCGTTTTTTGTCATGAACACTCAACCCCATATTACCCACAGACCAATGGACAAGTAGAGGCCATCAATAAGGTCTTGAAAACTATGATTCAATGCATGGTGGGTACTCACAAATCAAACTGGCACAACATGCTCTTTTCTGCCCTTTGGGCATATAGGACCTCCGTTAAGAATTCCACTAGATTCACACCCTTCCAACTAGTTTATGGATTGGAGGCAGTTTTACCAATAGAGTGCAAGATTCCGTCAATAAAACTCGCAGTTGAACTTCTCCCACACACCACGGCCGAGGAAGAATGATTTCTTCACTTGGATAAACTTGATGAAACCCGCCGCGATGCCGCTCTTGCCAATGAAACACACAAGAAACGCATTAAGGCCCAGTACGATAAGTTAGTCACACCCCGTATCTTTAACGAGGGGGATATGGCCCTCACATATGACCAGAAACATGATAAGATGGGGGCGAGAAAGTTAGAGTCCATATGTCATGGACCATATGTTGTAAAACGTGTATTGGAGAAGGGAGCTTACGAGCTCGAGGATTATGATGGAATATCTATGAGAGAGATTCACAATGGGATCTACCTGAAGAGATACTATGCCTGAGTTTTTCACGCATAAGTACCTTGTATATATTGTACATGATGTGTGTTTTGTGTGTGATGCTTTGCTTTAAGTGTGTTAGGATCTTGTATTTTTACGCTTACATCATGTCCTTCCTATGTTTGCAGATGACAACCTGATTTGGATTCACGGACGGCGCCAACCGGCATACCTGCAGTCTTTCGTCGGCAGCTTGGGTACTCTATTCCCCTACCAGTGAGCTCATTAGTTCGGGAGGGATTTGTCTAGGATATGCAACCAACAATGCCTCCGAATATCACGCGGTGATTGGAGTCTTAATCGACGCTCTTTCCCTAGGTATGGACCACATTATTGTCCACCTCGATTCAAAATTAGTGGTATCCCATCTCAACCGAGTCTACACCATCCACGATCCCATGTTACTCTGTCTTTTCCGAAGAGTACGTCTCTTGGAGAGGTCCTTAAAAATCTATTCAGCACCTGCACATTTCAAGAGACATGAACACGGTTTCAGACTCCATGGCCAATTTCATTTTGGATTGATACATTGCACACACATAAAATAATCATGAATCATAAAAATGGTATGACATGTATATAATGCATAAAAACAAAAACATAGATAAGATCCCACATTCATCCATAGAACACATGAGATCTGAAACTACAAACCTGAAATTGATTTTATGAGATTTGGCGCATGACATTGCTTAGATCAAGAATCCACTAGTTGTCGAGTCACACAAAAAAATTATTCGCTTGTGATGCTAATGAAGACAATATTCTTAATTTCAGTGTGTAGATCACAATTGCAATAGGCAGATCAAATACCAAGTATGTGGAGTATTGAGTGTTGTAGTTTAGGCATTTGCTTCCACAACCTATCCTTGTTATCACCCCTTAATCTTTTCATGTGAATTTTATTTTTCGACCGATCACGATTAGTACCTCTCAATATTTTCATGTGAATCACCTTCAATTATCTAGTTCAACAACACAAGATAATCACACATAGATATTTATCAAAATTCCATGGATAAGCTACCATGGTTCTTAACTCTATTAGGCCCTTAAGAACTATAAAGGCTCTGAAACCAAATGAAAAACATGAATGGGAAAAATATGACAGGAAAGGAAAAATCATTGATCAATTGTTTTCACATGAATAGTATCATTATATAGTGCAAAGAAGAATGCCTCATGGACATATTTTCTCTAGGCAATCTTATCCATATCACATAGTCATCATATTTAGGATAAATGACTAATATTCTAGATAAGAAATACAAATGAAGGTGACATATAAACTATGTGATTGTTAGGTTAAGCCAGAAGGTTAACAATTTTCCTAGTTAAATCCCTTTCAAATACCCAACATCATCCTCCATTCACCTATATCTGATTGTTATCTTGTTGATGGCTCTAGAGTCTGTACACATCCTCCATTCACCATATTGCTTTGGGGTGAGTACTGCCAGTACTGGAAATGGGCTTAGAATTTTCTATAATCAACCCTTTATACAATAGTCCTTGCACTTGCCTTCTGACTTTTTCATTCTCTTAAGGTGTCAATATATATGTTGCCTTGTTTGGAAAACTTGCTCCAGGAATAAAATCAATGTGGTGGCTGATATCTCTTCTTGGTGGTAACTCATTGGGAAAATCATATACCACAATGTCACCAAATTCAACCAACATTTCCTGAACTTCTTCAGGAAGATATGAAATAGTAGTCTTTGTCATCACTACTCTAGGTTTGCACATCACAGCATAACTCAGTTCTTCCTCCTGAAACTACTGCAAATACTCCTTACTAGTCAACATTAGAACTTTTGCTACCTATTCCCCCACTATACTACCTTCTTGCAAAGGGATTAGAACATGTCTCATTCCATCTTTATCAAAACAGTAACAGTTCCTCCTACCCTCATGTACTACCTTCTTATCAAAATGCCATGGCCTACCCAAAAGAACATGACATACATCCATGGGCATAATATCACATACACTTTTATCTTTATATGTATCTACTTGCAAATGAACTTCACATTGTTCACTTACCAGGATTTGGTGTCCTTTGTGAAACCAAGATACTTTGTAGGGAACTAGATGTTTGATCTTCTTCAAGCTCAGTTTCTCCACCATCTCTGTGGAAACCAGATTGTCAGTGCTCCCACTGTCAATCACCATCTTGCAACATTTTCCTTTGAACTTGCATATTTCTAAAAAAGGCTTTCCTCTGAGCAGGTTATGTACTTTCCTTCTCATGCTTCAACAAGACTTTGTTCATCATCAAATCCTCCCCAGTATCAGGTAATTTTTTAGCCACTGGTAGTTGCTCTTGCTACTGCTCATTCTGAGCTACATAGGCTCCTCTCTATCCTATGTTCTCGTTCTCTGGACATTCAAAGGATCTGTGACCCAATTGGTTACATTTGTAACATATAAAGATAGTTTCTTTGCCTCTTCCTCTACCTCTACCTCCTTGGTAAGGTCTTCTTCCCCTTTAGTCATTACCTCTATCTCGTTGTTCCTATTGGTTTGAGTTACTGGACTCTTCTTTTTGGGCTGCAAACTTTCCTCTTCTAGCTATTTGTCCTCTTCCTTTGACTGAACCTCTTCCTCGATTGAAATTTTGCTTTCTTAACAGCTTCTCTTCTGCCCTTTAGGCGCATTGATATGCCTCTTCCATTATCCTAAGAGATATCATGCTGATTTCATATTGAATCTCCATTCTCAAGCCATTTACATACCTAAGTAGTATTTTCAGTTGATTCCTCCACATAACCAGCTCTCAAATTCACTTTGTAAAACTCTTCAGTATACTCTCTTACAATCAACAATCTTTGTCTCAGATTCTACATTTGTCTATACAGAGTCAACTGGTAATCCTTGGGAAAGAATTTGGATTTCATCTTAGCCACCATTCTATCCCAACTCTTGATCAATGGCTTATTCTTTCTTCTCCTCTCATCTTGTACACTATCCCACCATGGATGCATGCCCTTTCAACCTTGTCAGTGCCAATCTGATCTTATTGTTCTCCTCAATCTCATCATACTCAAAGTACTTGTCTAGCTCACTGATCTAATCACTGAGGTGTTCAGCAGTGAGGCTTCCCTAGTAGGTAGGAAATTCGGGATTTGGTCTTGATGTGGCTCCTAGAATTGATCGAAAATACCTCAGTTTAGGTGTCTCTTCCATAAGTGCTTCCTCCTCTTCAGGCTCTCTCACATCTCCTGTCTCTGGATCTCTTTGTCTTCCCAACTCCATAGCTTCCATACAAGCTCTTAATTCTCTCATCTCCTCCATGACTTCTGCATTTGTTGTTGGTCAGCCTCTACCACGACCCCGAGCTCTACCAATTCGTACAGCCATGTCCTCCCTCTGTTATGTTGAGCAAGAGTCCTGCTCTGATACCAAAATGATGTCGACCTGGATGGCCAATGATGCTATCTTCAACACAGATACATGGTTTGTTCGTTCTCTATCTGAACCGCTATAAGCTTTTGGACCCCATGACTGAGCTCTTGCTACTCGACGCAGAGAGGATGATACTCTCACAAATGTTCACGCAGGTATTTTCTTAGCAAACATAATCCTAGCCTGACAAAAAGGCCTTTCACATAGTGAATCATTCATCCAGAACGCTAAATGTTTGAACCCCATCTCCAGAAAGTAACAGACTCATTTTATTTTCTATTTAATGGAGGAAACCCACTTACAAACAGAGAATACAATCCATTTCCATGATTTTTGGTTTCTATCGATTCATCAGGAAAAGAAAATCCAGTTCAACGTGTCTATATCCGGCCTTCTCCCCCTCGACAACAGATTCACAAGCTTAAAAATAAAACCCTCTCGCTTCCATCAAGCTTCCTACACTTGATCTCAACACAGAGACTATATACCCCTCTTTGCGTTACTCACCGCTCAGTCACTAACTAACTCCATCAGTTTTATTCCAATTACAACCAAGAGAATGCTAAACCTAACAACCTCATGCACAATTTTGAGGAATCTTACTAAATTTAGCTTAACTAACTCCTACAAATCTGTAACAACCTAGCCAGGTGGCTCAGTCTCCTCACAGGGATATGTAGATAGCCACTTATTCCTATTCAAACTCATTAACTGACAACACACTACTGTCTTCATAATTAAAGTTTTAACAAGCATTCAATAAACTATTCTCTGACCCTTAAGATTTCTTAGCTTAGTCTCAGGCCACATCATGTGACAAAATGATCACATTGTTGGCCTTAATTAGATGCCCCTGCATCATGCTTGTTGGAGTCTGTTGCGCTCTTGATGTGCTTGCTGGTGTAGATTGATTTATGACTTGTGTCGCAGTAGCTTGAGATGTGACATGTTGCGCAGTCTCGGGTGTCGCCTACCCAAGTTTTGAGAATAATTATTTTATTTTATTTTGCAAAATATTTTATTATAATTACAGAGTTTTGTAATTATGACCAAATCTGGTCAAAGATGACTGTAATGACTCATTATTATTATTTAATAAATTAGAAAAGGAGACAAACACTCAAGAAAGTTGTTACAAGAGTGTTCACTAGTCCACTAGGAGGAATGGAAGATGCTAGAAAGAATGGGACAGATGGCAACATTTGTACTCCACCACTAGCTGTTGGTTATGGGACAACTACCCCTAAAATTATGGCATTATTCTCCAAGTGGAGGAGTGAGAAGGCAGCTCATTTAATGACCAGTTAATTCACAAAAAGGCCTAAGCTGCCTATATAAGGCAATTCGAATTGAGCAGGCAGCTCCTACAATTTTTATTTATGCAGAAATATTCCTCATGTGCATTAGGTGATGACTGAGAGATTCGAATAGGGAGGCTATGTGAGAGTGCAACTGTAAGTCTGCAAATTATTTATGAAGAGGAAAACCAGAGGCACTGGTGCAGGTCTCTTTGACTGCTGAGTCTGTAAGACTGGAGAAATTACTTGTTGCTACAAGTGGATGACCTAAGCTTCTAAGTTTCTTCCTCCTGGTGGTTCAGTGAACAGGCTCGGGGGTCCTAAGACAGACATCTTGGCTGTTTCAGGAGCAGATTGGGTGGAACAGGTCTCTTGGGTGTTTGTCCTCTTAGCTATTGGTTCAGGTTCTACTTTCTATATCTGTTAACCTTGTTCTTTCCATCAGAGGTGGTTGATTTTGAATTACATTGATGAATAGATGAAAAGATTAATAAATTAACCTCATTGTATTTTCCCCCATGCTGGTTTCTGCATCGTACTCTAGTACATGAAGTGAAATTAAGATCAGATAATTGATGGGAATAATGCCAAGTGAATAGATAGATTTAGACTGTAGTGTTATTCTAAATTCTATCAGTTACATGTTAAAAAAAAACAAAAACATAATAGTATATAATGACAGTTATAGGAAGTATTCTACCGCACTTGGTCATGGAAGAAAGGCAATTACAGATTTATTCAATACTAACCATTTTTGAAAACTAATACTATATTCTTTGTAAAAGAAATATTTTGGATATCAAATGTTCAGTCACTATTGTTGCAGACCTTACTTTTTCTAAGAATTCTAACAGCTGCAAGAACTCTTGAAAAGCAGAGTTATCTATTTAAACAATAAATAAATACTTATTCCTTTATATCAAAATTTGTTGCAGTAAGCACACCTCATTTCTTTTAATCTATCATCTAGAGTTTTTCTTCTTCCAAATTCATATCATAGTTCATGTCCAAGCCTTCATTTTCGGAAAAAAATCCATTCATATTATCAACAGAATCGAAAATCAATCCAATGTTTGTGAAAGACTTAGAAATTACTTCAAAATCTCAGATGTTAAACACAGGTTATATTCCTTTTCTAATTGATCGTTTAGAAATATGCTTTCAATATCCTATTGTACCCCTGTCCAAACTCTATGCATTACTCTTTTATTTCCCCAAAATAAAATTGAAAACCTAGATTCTTTTCATTATCGAATCCTGCTACCATCGCAAAACTCTAGTTTAGGCTCTCAGCCATCACCCGATTACCCATTTGTTAAACACTTTAAATTAATAAAACATTGTTTTAAACACAGTGCAATCACGGATCAAATCCTACAACAATCACCAGGTTCGATGTAGAATTTAGTTACCATACAGTTTTAACCCAAAAGAAAACGCACAGTCCATATATCGTCTCACAGAAATGCTTATAGCACATAACGTTTATCATCAAAAACCACTTATTATTACTTCTTCATTTGACGATTTGGGATTCAATTATTACACCGAAAACCCTGAGGTTTTTCAAAACCATTCATAACAAATCCATTTATGAGGGTTCATCCCCTTATGGTTACAACATCTAAATGAGTAACATTCCACTACTATTTACAGTAAATACTACAACAACCAAACTGGCCAACACAATAGTAAAGCTGGGCACATAGTAACACTGTCCACCCAGTTCTTGGACAAAACCGTGCCAAAAACCAAACACCCAGAACGGTTTCAAAGATCGTTCTTGACCCTCAACTGACAGGGTGACCAACGAGGTAAGGATACCACCGAAACTTATAGGTGGAAAAGCAGAAATCCTCCATCGCCTTCAAGGAAATGGTCCTCCGATGAAGGCCAACCTGTCAGAGTAATTGCAACAGGTTAAACAAGATTTCCAAATTATGTATGAAGGAATTTAAAACAACGAGATGAGCGAGAAGGATTCATACCTTCAAAACGAGGAGACTCTCCTATAGGCTAGTTGACGAAGCCACCATCCACTTTCAGAAAACGAAGAGCTCCAGTTGCTGAGAACACAACAAAGTTACCATCTACTGAGAATTGAAACCGGCACCATCGCTCAACAAGGACCTTAGATAGACACCTCTCAAACTCACACAGTGAAACAAGTTGCAGGCTCAACCCTTCATTTTTTTATACTACTGCGATAGTTTTTTTACTGACTTGCTCAGCTTCTTAAACAAGACTATCACTTGCAGGTTTATCACAGGTCCCAGGTTCGAGCCTGAGGAATGCCGAGAACATCAAACCCTAGACCACTCGGCCGGTCAGCCTTCCAACCCCTACCACCGAAACATTGCAAAGAACATGTTTCAAAAACTCCTTGTAAGTTACTTTTAGGGTTTCCATTACAATCGCAAGTATTCACAAATCAACGGCGGAGATTGTTTCCAATCGGGCGTATTGGAAAGCTACCACATTTAATACTCCATTAATTATTCCAACCACGACGATGCCAACATCACTACCTAGGTACAATATTGCATCCATCTCGGAGGAGAAACGTTACATCAGCATTTCCAATACGAAAGACTGCAGATCAAGCCTGCTACAGCTCAACAAAACCAGTTAAAGTGTGAGGACCTTCACGTTCCCTACTCCACAAAGGCATCCACGCATCACTACCTTCAATGCTTAGACAGATAACTTGAATGTCGAGCCAACCCTTAGAAAGATGCAATCTGTATCATACTGCAAGCTTTTATTACTCCATCATCACACCTGCCAGGTCAAGGTATCGATATTACATGCATTTCATATCATTCCATAGTTAACATATCAAGGTTGTGGTGAGTAATTTTGTTGTATATAGGTCGATCTTGGAATATGCGATACATTCCATCCACTTTTCATAGTTGCACCATCGTTTAATTCGTTTAGTCCACAAATGAATTATATGTAATACATATATAAGTTATGAAATAATGTGTTGATAGTAGGGCATTCCAAATAGTAATGTGACAATAGTATTTCATTTCATAGTTATTCACGTTGCACATAATTTTCATCTATAGTGTTGTATAGTCCTTTAGGGTATGATTATATATTTTATATTAGTCATTTAGAATGATTTATATAGATATATCAATGTAAAGGTAGTTAGGCATTGAGATAATAATAACTTTGGCCGGTGGGTAATCTAGTATGCAATCGACATTTTAAAACAAATTATCCGTACCTGTCGCAAGAATCTACTTAAGAGTTTTCACCAAGATGGCGATTATTTGAAACATAAATTATTGCTCTTAAAAAAAACACTTGTCGTCGCTTAAATCCTTACCTGCTGACCTGCGCAAGAAGGACAGGTACAAATGCCTTAGCTAAACATAGCTAAGTAAGCCTCAGGGTACCTCGTAGGACCCCTTCATCAATCATACAAGCAAACTGTCAGTACGTCATCAATTACATCATATTAACGTAAACATAGGTACGCCATATAAGTACTTCTACAATTTAGATATAATTAAGACTGTATTTATTGATGTTACAATCATAAAATATCACGTAGTACAGTTAACACAAAGAAGAGTAATGCCGTAAGCATGTGAAAGGTAGTATGAGGTGTCACAGTCAGTAATTTGTCTTTAGTTAAAAGTCACAATGATTAATTGTTTGCTCCATTAATGACTTTGTTAATTAGTATTGCATTTATAAGCATTTAATATTTCCCCACTTACGATTATTAACATTTATTGCTAATTTTAAATTTTTATGAAAATATTGGTATGTTACATGTGGTATCAGAGTTCATGTTCGAACTCTAGGCCTAAATGGGGCCATGAATCCCTCAACAAAAATTTTCTGACTGTGAAAATTTTTACTAACTCAAAGTTAAATTATTGTTATATACAGAAAATTGCTTTAAGTTACAAGTATGGAAGGATCAACTGAATGTATGGAAGACATATTTCCACCAAACAACCATAATACAGGACCGCAATTTGAAGGAGGATTCCATGGCAATCTGAATGACAATTCATCAGAATTGTTACGTGCTTTTCAAGAATTGAAAGCAGAGATAAGAGCAGTAAAGCAGGACAACGAGAGAATTCTGAGAACTCAAGAGGAATTAAAACAAGTACTGTTTGTTCAATACCCCACAGACGAACAGGATAGAGAAGTTGAGCATACTTCCAAAACTAAAGACTTACCCTACAAGGGCAAGAATAAGCAAGTAAAAACTGATGATGAAAACAACATCTCAACATCGCCAGGAACTGCCAAACACCCACGTAAAAAGAAACGTGACTACTCTAGTGATAGCAGTGAAGGAGGTTACAAGCCAAAGAGGAAAGGCCATAAGCAGTACGAACATATATCTGGGGAGTTCAAGAAAATCAAACCTCCAACTTTCAATGGTGAAACAGAGAAAGGAGAGACAGCTGAGGCATGGCTATCCGACATGAAAAAGAATTTTCAGATCTATGATTACTCATAATCCTTAAAGGAAAAAATGGCAATTTATAATCTAACCGGGAAGGCGGATATTTGGTGGCAAGACCTCAAAAGAGTAAAGGGCATAAAGGATAGAGAGGTGATTTGGAGTACTTTTAAAATATACTTCAAAAGGAAATTCTTATTTGAGCAGTATTATGAAGAAAAATCCAAAGAATTCTATGATCTAAAGCTGGGAACAATGAACATGAAAGAACTAAACAACAAGATTTTAAGTTTGCTGAGGTATGTGCCATACCTGGTGGAAGAAAAAACTAAGGTTCAAAGGTACCTGAGTTGCCTACCCTTCAGCATCAAGGACATGATAAAGTACGATAACTCAAAAACATTGGAAGAAGCCATGAGGAAAGCAACTTTTTGGTTTGATCAGAACAGGAAAAGAGAAGGAGTATCTAGTTGGAAAAGTCACAAACCCAGTAACTTTGAGCAGAAGAAGAAAATTTTTAGGTTTAATGGAAATTTTGGCTTCCAAAAGAAAAAAATTTAGAATCAAAATTTTCAAGGGAACAGTTCCATAAATAATCAACAGTAGAAATTTACAGCCCCCAAAAATGTTCCCAATGTTGCCAGAACCAATGATTAGAAGCCACCTATAAATTTTTTTGAGTGCCAAGGTCCTCATTATGCCTTAGATTGTTCCCTTAGGAAGTAGACAACTAACCATATTCACTCCATACAATCTAAAGCTACTGTAGGAGATTTGGCAAGAGAAGTACCCAGAATTAATGCAGCATTAGACAATCGGCAAGCAGAACAACAAGTCTCAATGGTAGAGGTTGAAGGTATGCTACAAAACCATCCAGTTTTAATTCTGATTGACCCAGGTGCTAGTCTGAGTTATATATCACCAAACATTGTAGAAGGTTTTAAGTTGAAAACAAAAAAAATCATTAAATCCTTGTTAGTTAGACTAGCAATAGGAACAAAAAGAAAAGTTTCTGATTTCATGGAAAGTTGTGTTTTATCTATGAATTAGCTAATAACATAGGTCAAATTAAATGTTTTACCTTTAGGATCCTATGACATCTTAATTGGGATGGACTGGTTAGAAGCCCATCATGTCATTCTGAACTGTTACGAGAAAATTTTCACAGGCTTAAATGATGAAGGAAAGACAATCGAGGTAAAGGGTATTC
This sequence comes from Larix kaempferi, assembly GCA_027924585.1. NCBI lineage: Eukaryota > Viridiplantae > Streptophyta > Pinopsida > Pinales > Pinaceae > Larix > Larix kaempferi. The sequence continues at coordinate 1,214,042 of BSBM01000076.1, read as the reverse complement.
CTAGAAAGACGTCCCTCAGACAGATTTCAGCTATGCAAGTCAACAAAGCAATTAGAAAGGGATGCCAATTGTTTGCAGTAAATGTGGTAAATGAGGAGTTAAGTACCATAGAAGACAAACTGAAAATAGAAGACATACCTGTCTTAAATGATTTCCAAGATGTGTTTCCTGAAGAGATTCCAGGGTTACCTCCAAAAAGAGATCTAGATTTCAGTATTGAATTAATACCGGGTGCAGTGCCAAATTCCAAAGCTCCATACAAGATGAATATACTAGAGTTGAATGAGTTGAAATCCCAGTTGAAGGAACTGATTGATAAAAAGTATATCAGACCCAGCGTGTCTCCTTGGGAAGCATTGGTCATTTTTGTTAAAAGGAAAGATGGCACCTTAAGACTTTGCATAGACTATCGTCAACTGAACAAAATGACGATTAAGAATAGATACCCGTTGCCCCGCATTGATGATCTATTTGATCAGCTACGCAGAGCAACAATATTCTCAAAGATAGATTTACGGTCAGGATATCATCAGGTTTATGTGAAGGATGAAGACATTTTCAAAACAACCTTTAGAACTCGATATGGACATTATGAGTTTGTAGTCATGCCGTTTGGATTGACTAATGCCCCGATAGTGTTTATGTGCCTAATGAATAAAATCCTGCACAAATACTTGGATAAATTCGTCGTTGTGTTTATCGATGATATTTTAGTATATTCTAAGAGAAAGGGAGAGCATGATGAACATCTGTGTATCATTCTACAAGTTCTGAGAGACCACCAGCTATATGCTAAGTTCAATAAGTGTGATTTTTACAAAGACAAGATTTAGTACTTGGGCCATATAATCTCTAAGGAAGGAATTTCAGCTGACCCCGCTAAGATAAAATCCATTAATGAATGGCTAGTCCCTAAAGGTGTGACGGATGTAAGATCATTTATGGGTATTACTGGATATTATGGAAGTTCATTGAAGGGTTTTCCAAGATTGCAAACCCCATAAATTCCTTCCAGAAGAAAGGAAAGAAGTTTGTATGGGATCAAAAGTGCGTGGACAGTTTAAAAAAGTTGAAAGAATTACTGACTACAACGCCTATTTTGAGGATTGCAGATCCTACTAAGGATTTTGTAGTATGTATGGATGCTTGTAATGATGGGCTTGGAGGATTCCTAACACAGGAGGGACATGCCGTAGCCTATGAATCTAGAAAGCTGAAAATCCATGAGAAGAACTATTCTACTTACGATCTAGAATTGTTAGAAGTGATTCATGCCTTGAAAATGTGGCGTCACCACCTTATTGGCAGAAAATTTACCTTAATGACAGACAACATGGGACTGAAATATTTATTAGATTAGACAAATTTGGATGCTAGACAAGCTAGATGGCTAACTTTTCTGAGTGAGTATGATTTTGAAATTCAGCACATTAAAGGGAAGGAGAATAAGGTTGCTGATGCGTTAAGTCGTAACGAAAGGATAAATTTTATTTCAGCCATTAGCACATACACAACAGATTTGGAAAAACAAATTTTTGAGGGGATTAAAAATGATGAGGAATACAGAAAATTACATGAAAGGACAACGGAAAACAATCCTGAAAATACTATGACAGATTACAGTCTGAAGGAAAATGGATTGCTGTTGTACAAAAATAGATTGTATGTACCCAACATACCAGCAGTAAAGATTCTGATTTTGGATGAGATGCACAAAAGCCACTATTCCTGTCATACGGGTTATCAGAAAACCATCACAATGTTACGAAAAGAATACTATTGGCCCAGGATGAAGGTTGAAGTAGCAGAATACATAGCTAAGTGTTTTGACTGTCAAAGAGTAAAGGTGGAACATCAACATCCTGCTGGATTATTACAGCCATCACTTATACCTAGCTGGAAATGGGAAATTATAAGTATAGATTTTATTACGGGATTACCAAGGCATCAGAAACATAATGACTCCATCATGGTGGTAGTGGATAAACTCAGCAAAGCAGCCCATTTTATTCCTGTGAAAACTACTCATAAAGCTCCCGACATTGCAGAAATTTTTATGAAGCAGATCTTTCGACTGCATGGAATACCAAAGGTGATAGTTTCAGATCGTGATTCAAAGTTCACCGGAAATTTCTGGAGGTCCTTGTTTAAAGGGTTGAATACGACCTTAAATTTCAGCACAACATTTCATCCACAAACCGATGGACAGACAGAAAGGGTGAATCAGATTTTGCAAGACATGCTAAGAATGTATGTTAAAGATCGGCCTAGTAAGTGGGAGGACTATTTGCATCTAGCAGAATTTTCATATAACAATCACTACCATGCATTAGCCAAGCTTAGCCCATTTGAAATTCTTTATGGTAGAAAATGTAACACACCAATTTATTGGGGTGATCCAGTTAACAGGGTTATATTAGGACCCGAATTGTTGCAGGAGTTAGAGCTAATTGTGAAACAGGTACAAAGAAATCTTAAAGCTTCCCAAGATAGGCAGAAAAGTCAAGCAGACCTTAAAATAACTCACAAAGAGTTCCATGTTGGGGAGCATGTTTTTCTTAAGGTAAGGCCGAAAAAGAGTTCCTTGAAATTGGGGAGCTGTGCCAAATTGGCACCCAGGTATTGTGGCCCTTTCAAAATTTTGTCAAGGGTTGGGCCGTGGCACACCAATTGGCCTTGCCCTCAAATCTCAAAATACATAATGTTTTTCACATTTCACTTTTAAAGAAATATGTGCATGATATCACTCATGTTGTAAATTGGAATGATGTTTAGGTAGAACAAGACGACGATTTTCCAGTGGAACCGAATTGTATCCTCGCAAGGAAGGAAACTCTACTCCGGAATCGCACCATTCGACAAGTAAAGGTGTAATGGAAGCATTTTCACTCCACCACTAGCTGTTGGTTATGGGACAACTACCCCTAAAATTATGGCATTATTCTCCAGGTGGAGGAGTGAGCAGGCATCTCATTTAATGACTAGTTAATTCACAAAAAGGCCTAGGCCGCCTATATAAGGCAATTCGAATTGAGTAGGCATCTCCTAAAATTTTTATTTATGCAGAAATATTCCTCATGTGCATCAGGTGATGACTGAGAGATTCGAATAGGGAGGCTATGTGAGAGTGCAACTGTAAGTCTGCAAATTATTTCTAAAGAGGAAAACCAGAGGCACTGGTGCAGGTCTCTTTGATTGCTGAGTCTGTAAGACTGGAGAAATTACTTGCTGCTACAAGTGGATGACCTAATCTTCTAAGTTTCTTCCTCTTGGTGGTTCAGTGAACAGGCTTGGGGTTCCTAAGAAAGACATCTTGGTTGTTTCAGGAGTAGGTTGGGTGGAACAGGTCTCTTGGGTGTTTGTCCTCTTAGCTGCTGGTTCAGGTTCTACTTTCTATATCTGTTAACCTTGTTCTTTCCATCAGAGGTGGTTGATTTTGAATTACATTGATGAATAGATGAAAAGATTAATAAATTAACTTCACTATATTTTCCCCCATGCTGGTTTCTGCATCGTACTCTAGTACAGGAAGTGAAATTAAGATCAGATAATTGATGGGAAGAATGCCAAGTGAATATATAGATTTAGACTGTAGTGTTATTCTAAATTCTATCATTTACATGTTAAAAAAAACCAGAAACATAATAGTATATAATGACAGTTACAGGAAGTATTCTACCGCACTTGGTCATGGAAGAAAGGAAATTATAGATTTATTCAATACTAACCATTGTTGCAAACTAATACTATATTCTTTGCAAAAGAAATATTTTGGATATCAGATGTTCAGTCACTATTGTTGCAGACCTTACTTTTTCTAAGAATTCTAACAGCTGCAAGAACTCTTGAAAAGCAGAGTTATCTATTTAAACAATAAATAAATACTTATTCCTTTATATCAAAATTTGTTGCAGTAAGCACACCTCATTTCTTTTAATCTATCATCTAGAGTTTTTCTTCTTCCAAATTCATATCATAGTTCATGTCCAAGCCTTCATTTTCGGAAACAAATCCATTCATATTATCAACAGAATCGAAAATCAATCCAATGTTTGTGCAAGACTTAGAAATTACTTCAAAATATCAGATGTTAAATACAGGTTACATTCCTGTTCTAATTCATCGTTTAGAAATATGCTTTCAATATCCTATTGTACCCCTGTCCAAACTCTATGCATTACTCTTTTATTTCCCCAAAATAAAATTGAAAACCTAGATTCTTTTCATTATCGAATCCTGCTACCATCGTAAAACTCTAGTTTAGGCTCTTGGCCATCACCCAATTACCCATTTATTAAACACTTTACATTAATAAAACAATGTTTTAAACACAGTGCAATCACGGATCAAATCCTACAACTATCACCAGGTTCGATGTAGAATTTAGTTACCATACAGTTTTAACCCAAAAGAAAACGCACAGTCCATATATCGTCTCACAGAAACGCTTACAGCACATAATGTTTATCATCAAAAACCACTTATTATTTCTTCTTCATTTGACGATTTGGGATTCAATTATTACACCGAAAACCCTGAGGTTTTTCAAAACCATTCATAACAAATCCATTTACGAGGGTTAATCCCCTTAGGGTTACAACATCTAAACGAGTAACATTCCACTACTATTTACAGTAAATACTGCAACAACCAAACTGGGCAACACAATAGTAAAGTTGGGGACATAGTAACACTGTCCACCCAGTTCTTGGACAAAACCGTGCCAAAAACCAAACACCTAGAACAGTGTCAAATACCATTCTTGACCCTCAACTGACAGGGTGACCAACGAGGTAAGGATACCACCGAAACTTACCGGTGGACAAGTAGAACTCCTCCATCGCCTTCAAGGAAATGGTCCTCCGACGAAGGAAAACCTGCCACAGTAATTGCAACTGGTTAAACAAGATTTCCAAATTACGTATGAAGGAATTTAAAACAACGAGATGGGTGAGAAGGATTCGTACCTTCGCAATGAGGAGACTCTACTGTAGGCTATTTGACGAAGCCACCATCCACTTTCGGAAAATGAAGAGCTCCAGTTGCTGAGAACACAACAAAGTTACCATCTACTGAGAATTGAAATCGGCTCCATCTCTCAACAAGGACCTTAGATAGACATCTCTCAAACTCACATAGTGAAACAAGTTGCAGGCTCAACCCTTCATTTTTGTTTTTACTACTGCGATATTTGTTTTACTGACTTGCTCAGCTTCTTAAACAGGACTGTCACTTGTAGTTCTATCACAGGTCCCAGGTTTGAACTTGAGGAATGTTTATAACATCAAACCCTAGACCACTCGGATGGTCAGCCTTCCGACCCCTACCACCGAAACATTGCAAAGAACATGCTTCGAAAACTCCTCGTAGGTTACTTTTAGGGTTTCCATTACAATCGCAAGAATTCAGAAATCAATGGCGGAGATTGTTGCCAACCGGGCGTATTGGAAAGCTACCACATTTAATACTCCATTAATTATTACAACCACGATGATGCTAACATCACTACCTAGGGACAATATTGCATCCAACTCGGAGGAGAAACGTTACATCAGCATTGCCAATTCGGAAGACTACAGATCAAGCCTGCTACATCTCAACAAAATCAGTTAAAGTGTGAGAACCTTCACGTGCCCTCCTCCACGAAGGCATCCACGCATCAGTACCTTCAATGCTTAGACAGACAACTTGAATGTCGAGCTAACCCTTAGAACGATGCAATCTGCATCGTACTGCAAGCTTTTATTACTCCATCATCACACCTGCCAGGTCAAGGTATCGATATTACATGCATTTCATATCATTCCATAGTTAACATATCAAGGTTGTGGTGATTAATTTTGTTGTATATAGGTCGATCTTGGAATATGCGATACATTCCATCCACTTTTCATAGTTGCACCATCGTTTAATTCGTTTAGTCCACAAATGAATTATATGTAGTACGTATATAAGTTATGAAATAAGGTGTTGATAGTAGGGCATTCCAAATAGTAACGTGACAATAGTATTTCATTTCATAGTTATTCACGTTGCACATAATTTTCATCTATAGTGTTGTATAGTCCTTTAGGGTATGATTATATATTTTATATTAGTAATTTAGAATGATTTATATAGATCTATCAATTTAAAGGTAGTTAGGCATTGAGATAACAATAACTTTGGCCGGTGGGTAATCTAGTATTCAATCGACATTTTAAAACAAATTATCCGTACTTCTCGCAAGAATCTACTTAAGAGTTTTCGCCAAGATGACGATTATTTGAAACATAAATTATTGCTCTTAAAAAAAACACTTGTCGTCGCTTAAATCCTTACCTTCTGACCTTCACATGAAGGACAGGTACAAATGCCTTAGCTAAACGTAGCTAAGTAAGCCTCAGGGTACCTCGTAGGACCCCTTCATCAATCATACAAGCAAACTGTCAGTACGTCATCAATTACATCATATTAACGTAAACATAGGTACAACATATAAGTACTTCTAGAATTCAGACAGAATTAAGACTGTATTTATTGATGTTACAATCATAAAATATCACGTAGTACAGTTAATACAAAGAAGAGCAATGCCGTAAGCATTTGAAAGGTAGTATGACGTGTCACGGTTAGTAATTTGTCTTTAGTTAAAATTCGCAATGATTAATTGTTTGTTGCATTAATGACTTTTTTAATTAGTATTGCATTTATAAGCATTTAATATTTCCACACTTACGATTATTAACATTTATTGCTAATTTTAAATTTTTATGAAAATATTGGGATGTTACACCGGGGGTGGATGGTACTGCGACATGTTGAGTTGCTTGTGGTGTTTGAACCGCTTCTTTCATCATGTCATCAGGTGCGACAGGATTCACAATTTTCATAATATTTTCTATGCTTCCATCCCATGCTTCATTGTCCACAAATTGAACATATCTGCTGATTATGATCTTCCTTGTGGCAAGATCATACAATTTGTATCCTTTTGTATCTTTTGAATAACCAACAAATATGCATTTAAGTCGTTTGTTGTCTAATTTTTTTCTCAACTCATCTAGAATATGCGCATATGTGACACACCAAATTTTTTTAAATTAGAAACACTATGTTTCATACCTGTCCATGCTTCTTGTGGAATTTTGTTCTTCACACTTTTTGCTGGGAATCTATTCATGATGTATGCAATAGTTTATATCGCCTCATCCCAATATTAATTTGGAAAATGATTGGCTGCCATCATACAATGCACCATCTCCAAGATGGTTATGTTCATTCTTTCCGCGACATCATTTTGCTAAGGTGTATACCGCACAGTGAATTGCTTGTGTATTCCATGAGATTTAAAAAAAATAGAAAATCATTTGAGACATATTCACCTCCTCTTTATGTCCTTAAGAATTTTATGAAGTGACCACTTTCGTTCTCCACAAGTGCCTTGAACTGCTGAAAGCAACTAAATGCATCAGATTTGTGTCTTAGGAAATAAATCCACGTGTTTCTTGTGAAATCATCAATGAATAAAAGAAAATAATTGCAACCTCCTATGGATGGTGTTGCATTGGCCCACAAATATCAGAGTGCATGATTTCAAGTGGTGTGCATGCTCTATATGGCTTTCCTATTGGAAAGAATTCTCTATGTTACTTGCCAAAAATGCATCCTTCCAATATTCTTTCTTGTTTTTCAATTAGAGGCAAACCTTTCACCATATTATTCCTGTGCAGTAAATCCATCCCACCAAAATTCATATGTCAAAATTTGAAATGCCATATCCAAGATTCACCCGAACCTCTGACTAAAATGCTGCTTGTATCTCTACACTACTGTCTTTTTATTCTTTTTACTTTCTTCCTTAAATGCTGCTCCAAAATGCTCATTCTCTATTTCATAAACAACTTGATTTTTCATCTCTTTCATATCAGGTCTTATCCTCAAAGGAAACAAGTGATTGTTTGTCATTTGCACTTTAGCTATCAGTTGCTTGCTTGGGTACTTGTCTAAAATCACACAGTGATTAATTTCCATGTAGTCTTTGTACCCATTTGTAATAGCTGTCCAATGCTCATTGAGTTATGTTTTATACCTTTGACATAATAAACATCAAGCATAGGTTTATGCTCCCCCTGTTTGGTTAGAATATCAATAATGCCTTATCCCAAAACATTGACTTGGATATTGTTTCCAAGTGTAACATTAGTTTGAACTGATTTATCTAAACTGGAAAAAAAATCTAGATTTCCAAACATATGATTGCTGCATCCTGAATCTAAATACCATATGTCATATGGGATTTATTGTACAATATTACATTCAATTGGGGATGCACATGCTAAAAACATTTTACTAGTGGAAGCGTCAGAGTTACCTGACTAGTTTTGACCTTGCTTACTCTGATCACACTGCTTCTTCTTACATTCATATGCATAATGCCCAAATTTCTTGCAATAATGACACTGTATTTTTTATTTATCAAATATTTGGCCACTCCGCTGTTTGAAATTCGGATTATGACCTATATCAACGACAATTGTAGGACTACTGCTACGTCCTCCTCTACAATAAATTCTTCCTCTGCCTCTGATATTTGATCTTCCCCTTCCTCTTCCATGACTGATGGATGACCGTGTTGCAAATGCACCTTATACTGATCCAAACACCTCAAGGGTGGTTTATAATGTTATATAAAAATTAAAGGCATCATGATCAAGGTTCTGTTTCAGATTTAAAGGTGCCAGCAAGGTGAGAAGAGGAATCCTCTTGTTTATTTTGGGAAAACGATGGCTTGTCAATCCTCCAGGTGGTAGTTTCCACCTCCCCCATCAGCCTTGAAGGTTTCTAAGCTTTTCAAATATTGTTGTAGCTATCGAAAACATGAAAACCATCAAGATGGAGGCAGGGATATTTGCTGCAGAAATGGCGTTTTTACTATGCAGAGTCATCATTTTCAAATGATGATTCTAAGTGACTAGAGAATATTTTTTTCAAAACACTTAGATGTTTTTGTTCCTAACATGTCATATAAAAATAACCTACCTCCATTTTCATATAGGTGTTTCAGATTGAGAGAAACGAATCCATCTCTGAACCCTAATTGTCGGATCCCAGAATGTGCCTGTTTGACACATGTTTTTGAAATACAGACCTCGGCCAAGTGAAAATGAATCTCAAGGAACTGAGAGAGGTTTTTTCTCAAAACGGATCAATATACAATAAAATCTCTCGGTTTATACACAGGTGTCACATATTTAGATATCTGAACCCATCTCTGAGCCCCATTTTTCAGCAGTTTGGCCAAATTATTGGCGTTTTACTTTGCAGAGTCGTCATTTTCAAATGATGATTCTGAGCGACTGGAGAATCATTCTGCAAAACGCTCGAAGTTTTTTCTTCCTAACACATCAGAGAACAATAACCGCTCTTAGTTTTCCTACAAATGTCACATATTGGGAGAATTGAATCCATCTCTAAGCACCCATTTTTGAGCAGTTTGGCCAATTAAAAAATGATTTTTCCCTGGTTTATTAAAAAACGGTTTTGATCTTCTATTAGGAGGATTTCGACCCAGCTTCTGAGGATCTGGGGTAAGATGTTGTAAAGGCTATAAAGCCTAGAGCTTGAGATCAAGAAAGGGTTGGATTTTAGAGACTAGACTTACTGTATGTGAAACGAGACCTCTTTCTTTAATATGATCAGCCTACAAGCTTCTTTCATTCATTGTTATCAGACCCTGTCTTTTTATTTTCTGTGATATGCTATTGAGTGAATGGTGTTCTTTGTCTATGTTCATAATCTGGGTAACTGTCATCTTACTGTTGATTATTCAACTAGGATCATTAGCATTCATTGTAGGTTAATTGGCCCATCATATGTAATTGTTTTACATACGTTCTGGTTAATTGATCGGTTCTCTTTATCCTTTTACCTATCTGATAATAGTCCTTGAAGTCCTTGCAGTGTTTGAGGGTATTCGAGACTGTCTTGAGTAGATTATGCAGTAAGTTAGATGTTCATCTTGGTCAAATATTATCCACCATTGAGAGGATACATTAAGTTACCAGGCTCCTTTGACCTACAGCCTAGAAGGACTCCTAGAGTGATAACAACTATGTTTCATACCTGTCCATGCTTCTTGTGGAATTTTGTTCTTCACACTCTTTGTTGGGAATCTATTCATGATGTATGCAATAGTTTATATCTCCTCATCCCAATATTCATTTGGAAAATGGTTGGCTGCCATCATACAGTGCACCATCTCCATGATGGTTGTGTTCTTTCTTTCTGTGACATCATTTTGCTGAGGTGTATACCGCACATTGAATTGCTTGTCTATTCTATGAGATTTAAAAAAAATTAGAAAATCATTTGAGACATATTCACCTCCTCTGTCTGTCCTTAAGACTTTGATTAAGTGACCACTTTCTTTCTCCACAAGTGCCTTGAACTGCTGAAAGCAACTAAGTGCATCAGATTTGTGTCTTAGGAAATAAATCCACGTGTTTCTTGTGAAATCATCAATGAATATAAGAAAATAATTGCAACTGCCAATGGATGGTGTTTGCATTGGTCCACAAATATCAGAGTTAATGATTTCAAGTGGTGTGCGTGCTCTATATGACTTTCCTAATTGAAAGAATTCTTTATGCTACTTGCCAAAAATGCATCCTTCAAATATTCTTTCTGGTTTTTCAATTAGAGGCAAACCTTTCACCATATTATTCATGTGCAATAATTTCATCCCACCAAAATTCATATGTCAAAATTTGAAATGCCACATCCAAGATTCATCCTGAACCTCTGACTAAAATGATGCTTGTATCTCTGCACTACTATCTTTTTATTCTTTTTTACTTTCTTCCGTAAATGCTGCTCCAAAATGCTCGTTCTTTGTTTCATAAACAAATTGATTTGTCATCTCTTTCGTATCAGGTTTTATCCTCAAAGGAAACAAGTGATTGCTTTTCATTTGCACTTTAGCTATCAGTTGCTTGCTTGGGTACTTGTCCAAAATCACACAGTGATTAATTTCCATGTAGACTTTGTACCCATTTTGTAACAGTTGTCAAATGCTCATTAAGTTATGTTTTATACCTTTGACATAATAAACATCAAGCATAGTTTTATGCTCCCCCTGTTTGGTTAGAATATCAATAGTGCCTTTTCCCAAAACATTGACTTGGATATTGTTTCCAAGTGTAACATTAGTTTGAACTGATTTATTTAAACTGGAAAAAAAATCTAGATTTCCAAACATATGATTGCTACATCCTGAATCTAAATACCATATGTCATATGGGATTTCTTGTACAATATTACATTCAATTGGGGATGCACATGCTAAGAACATTGTACTAGTGGAAGTGTCAGAGTTATCAAACTAGTTTTGACCTTTCTTGCTCTGATCACGTCGCTTCTTCCTGCATTCATATGCATAATGCCCAAATTTCTTGCAATAATGACACTGTATTCTTATTTATCAAGTATTTAGCCACTCCTCTATTTTAAATTCGGATTATGACCTATACCAACGACATTTGTAGGACTGCTGCTACCTCCTCCTCTAGAAGAAATTATTCCTCTGCCTCTGAGATTTGATCTTCCCCTTCCTCTTCCATGACTGATGGCTGACCGTGTTACAAATGCACCTTCTAATGATGTATTTGATCTATTAATTCTATGTTCATGATTGATGAGAGAAACTTGCAACTCATCAATGCTAAACTAACTCTCATATTTGTTTTCCTCCAAGGTCACAACTAAAGACTCAATTTTTTGGGGAAGAATCCTGAGCACTTTCTCAACAACCTTACTATCCTCTATGACTTCTCCATGATATTTCATTTTATTTATCAGTCTAATGACTCGAGTATAGAATGATTCTACTGATTTTGTGTCAAGTTTATTGATAGAGATTCAAAATCTCTTCTAAGAATCTACAATTTTGCAATCTTTGCTTTGTCCAAACCTTGATATGTTGTTTGAAAAATATCCCATGCCTCCTTGGTTGTATTTGCTGTTGCTACTCTTGGGAGTATGCTTTATGCATTGCTTGATGTATGTAAAACATGTATTTTCCATTCTTCTTTTGTTTGTTCCTTCAAGATATCCTTCTTAGCTTGTGTGAGAGCATTGAGTGTTGTGTGATTTGTTGGTTCAACATAACCATTTTCAACTATATCCCATACATATTGACCTATGGGCAGCGCCTTCATGGAAAGAGACCAATATTCATAATTCTTGGTTGTAAAACTTGGAGTCTGCAAACTTGTACTAAAAGTGGAGTCCATCTTTAAATTTTTCAAAGTCACCTTCTTATAAAGATGTTGCTATTCTTATGCCAATCTTTAATAACGCAGAATTATTGTGCTCTATTTACTGCACATATTAATATTTGTTAGGCGAACTTTACTTTCATGCGAACTTTACATTTAATCCGCACAAATGATTATTTGCACCCTAACTCAAACTTTTATAAAAGAAACATTATAAAAGTTATTTCACTTTTCTTGTAACAAATGATATTTACCGTGCACATCCAAAAGTAAATACTTTTCATATGTGAACTTTTATGAGCCCATAAATTAGCAACTAGGTGTGGGATAGTAAAAATAAAAATGATCACAATAATAGTAAAAACAATTAAAAAATGACCCAACTTTAAAACTTAAAACATATTTCAAAACCCTAAAAACTTAATCGCTAACTCACTAAACCATTTCTCAAATGTTGTCAATCTGTGCTTGGTAGGAAATATAATGTAAATCTTCGAAGTTGGGGTTTCCTTTTACTTAAGAATTCTCTTTGCATACTCAAGAATAGAGCTACAATAGGAGGAATTGTCGAGCTTCATTTTCCTAAAGCTCTATTTTTTTGTATGGATTGCAAAGTTGGTTTGATTTTAGTGCTTATTTCTTAATATATACTAGTGGATATTTTTAGATATCCTCTATGAAATATTGTCTTAATTTTAAGTTAAGTTAAACTCATTTTAATATATCATAAAAATGATTGTGCTAATTTAATATATATATATATATATATATATATATATATATATATATATATATATATATATTTTATTATATATCTTTTTGTTAAAATAATTTTATAAACAAAAACTAATTTTATTTTATTATATATATTGTAATTAAAAAAAAAAATATGATATGATGGGCATTGCATTTATCAACTTTGCATGCCCTAATTTGAAGTTCCAGATCAACTTCTCTTATTTGAACCAAATTTGAAGCTCCAGATTAACTTAATTTTTTGTTGAACCAAATTTGAAGCTTCTGTTGAGCTGAATCATAATTGAAGCTCCATATTAACGTTGTGTTTTTATCTATTTCAGTATCATGTATGTATCTTAAATCAAATAGCTCTTTACTGTTTTTAACGTTGTGTTTTTATTTATTTCAATATCATGTATGTATAATGTTCTTTTGCAGGATTGCAACGGAATCTTGGGCGCCTACCGGAAATTTTGAACAGTATTCAGAGGATCTGATGGATCTATTGAAGATCTATGGATCGGAGGATCTGATGGATCTATTGAAGATCCGCATTCACAGTCACAAATGAAGCCACATTCACAAATGCAGCCAGCTAAGAGATCATTACCTCATTCAAGTGCGTCTGAACTGCAAATACCTCCTTCTCAATTTGATCCATCCAAAACTAATGGAGGATCTGATGAATCTATTGAATATCCGCAGTCACAAATGCAGCCACAGTCTAACTGGCCAGCGAAGAGAGCATTACCTCATTCAAGTGTGTCTCAAGCATTACCTCATTCAAGTGCATCTCAACTTGGTTCCGGATTGCAAATACCTCCTTCTCAATTTGGTCCATCCAAAACTAACATCTCAGCAACCGAAAGTGTTAGGATATTTAGACACTTAGGAGTTAGTTAAGATCAACTTGTGTAATATATCCATTAGGGATAGTGTGTTTCTTTAGTATGCATTAGTATGCATTTGTAAATACTTAATCTGACGGTCATGATATGTTCCCGACATAGAGTGATCCGACGGTTCAACTTCTCTTAGATCAAACCT